>CAVNZK010000010.1:2571658-3214573 GCA_963693345.1 Pieris melete | reverse complement strand
ATAGCAAAGAAAATTCAGGAAAAATTTCAACAGAAATGCGGGATCACCAAACGAAATGTTACATAAAACGAAGCCATCTGGTGGCGAAACGGAGTTTGCCGAGTTTGCTAGTTTCTAATAATTAACGAGGTTAAAAAACGAATTATATTTCCTTTCCGCACAATTCCAACCCACTTTGAAATTAAACGCAAACATTGTGTTCTTAATTGATTAATTTCTCAGTCTTTGCATAACTATTACTTTTATGGCTTTATTAAACTAGCTATCGCTCCGGATTCTCAACTGTACTTTACACCTCTTAGACGATATGATGGATATGAGAATGTAAGTGCGTGCTCCTATTTCACCATGCCTACTGCTGATAGAGGACAAAGCATTTTTTTATTATAAATCAACTATTAATTACTTAAGATGTCATGTGGAACATGGTGTGGTTGCAGCTTACAAACATTTTTTAAAACAAAAATCTTTAGAGTTTATTGCCAGTTCGACGCCCTCGATTTGAGAACTGTCAGTAAATGTAAAATTAAAAGCATCTAATATGTATTTCTTTATTGACGTTCATACACAATGTACACTTACATTGTGTTACCTAAATGAATAAATGATTTTGAATTTGGCACATAGAAAATATCATGAAGAAAGTGGTACAAAAACCGAAATGCCGGCTAAATATGATCACCTAGTGGGCTCTGTAGAAATTATGAACTCCGAACGGACCGGATTAACTCCTAGCAGGAAAAATAATGACGTAATATTTGAAAAAGCAAAAAAGAGAATGCACGATGCTTATTGGATTACGCTGTAACGTTAATACCCTTATGTTTATTTTATGAGCAGCTCGAGGATACATATTCGCTCCCTAGCTGTGCAACAATGGCTATTTCGTTCTCGTATGTGAGCAATTAACACTGCGTACGGTGAACAAAAATATCACGACAAAATGCAGAGGGATTGGACTTCATGAATAAAGATATGCGTCATGTACCTACTTGCCTATAATACAAATTTATTTTACTATTTTAAATTATTTCTCCTCATAAATGTCCATGTGGCTGGGATATCACGGACTGTCATGCCAAAAAAGTGCAGGCCGCTTCTCGAGACATGCCGCACTTAACTATATCATACCCCGTCCCTTGCCACCGTCAACGTGTCAAGTCTACTTGAGCCGACTGGCATTACAAGAGATGATGACAAGAGACCGGATGGTATGAGTTAGATGCCATGGAAGAATTGCCGGTATGAAATGCAACCTGTTCAGACACGCTCGACCCTTCCCATCTACATGGAACCATCAACAGATCTAGTGCTTGTAAAGCGGCTGAAAAAGCTAAAGCATGCAAATACAGGGGCTCCGAATATGATTTTGACCCATTCGGTGTCGAGACCCTTGGTCCGTGAGGTGTAAGCGCTATAAGGATTTTTAAGGAAATAGCAAAAAGGTTAGTCGACATCACAGAAGACCGAAGAGCTGGCAGCTACCAGCTAGGACAAAGATTTAGTCTAGCAATTCAAAGAGGGAACGCTGCCAGTATCTTCGGAACATTGCCTAAAGGGACTGCTAGTAATAATATATTTTAGTTATTATACTAAATTTTTTAAGGTTATTACTATTTTATTATTCTTGTATTTCATTATTCGTTTTTGAAAATATTTTGGCAGCTTTACTTATTAAATAGGGTAGACCTGCTACGTCGTAGACCTTTTATGATTCATTAATATTTAGTTTTTTTCATTCACTTATATAACACAGTGAAACAAATACTTAATTAATAAATTTACAATTGCAATAAAAACAATAAAATTGTATAGCCAAAATGTGCAAACCTATTTCAATAAAATGGCGAAACGTGAAAAACGGCTGTTGATTTTTCAGTTGCGAACTTGTTTGCAGAGGTCCGTATTTTTGTTTACCTTGCATACAGTTCATTAGACTATAATAAATATTGTTCAGAACTTAGAACTATTTGAATGCGTAACAGCTTGCACTCAAATTGTATACTTGTATGAAAGCTCTATATGTAAAGAAATAATTATTTTATAGATTAGATTCTTTAGATTATTAATTATGTTAAGTGATGTATCATTTTATTTGTTTGTTAGTCTG
This sequence comes from Pieris melete, assembly GCA_963693345.1. NCBI lineage: Eukaryota > Metazoa > Arthropoda > Insecta > Lepidoptera > Pieridae > Pieris > Pieris melete. The sequence continues at coordinate 3,212,463 of CAVNZK010000010.1, read as the reverse complement.
TGGAAAAGACGCTTGTTTTGGCTTGTAATTTTAATTTTAATTCGAATTTTTTTTCGTTTGAACATTTTGCATTATAAAAGAAGAGTATAAAAGTGATTGTTTTCAAGTAAAATAACAAACTCTAAATGTTGTAGCTTATATTTCAGTCACACATTTGAGTTTCGTTCATCATAAATATATATAAAAGCTAGTTATTATTGAATATGGGCTGATATTGCTTAAACTTCGTAAAGTGTAAAACCAGTGGTGCTACTTTTTAGGTCTACGGTTGCGCGCTGCAGCCCTTATCAAGGACTAAATTGTCCGTACCCGTACCGCCGATGGTGTGAGTCAGCACTCCACTTGAAGAAGCCATACGCCCTGAACAGGTCTAATCACCCCCCTTGCGAGGGAGGGTGGAACAAGATAATCGGAGTTTAGATCTAGGATTTCTGAATCTGTTTCGTGATCGTGAATTTTCTTCTTAGGAAAATAGGTGACTGGTGTGCATTGGTATTTCGGTATAAGCCCAACCTCTGCACACCTGTTCGAACGCGCTTCAGGGTTGAGAGGCACACCATCGAGCCAACACTTGTTCGCGAAGTACGGTCCTTAGATTTTAAAATCATACCAAACTTTCCGGAATCAGCATGAGTCTAGGCTATTTCTAATTAATGACGAAAGATGTGATTCAATCATCTGAAAATTTATTATATTATGAATCATAATATAGTTAATTGGTAAATTTTAAATTTACCAAAACATTACCAAACATGACGATTGAGCGTACAAAAAGACGTTCGTTCGAGAGCAAATGTCCGTAGATGAGTCTGTTAAATTCTTAATCTACGCAGAACTTTAATAAAACTTGCCATTGCCCTCAATATGACATGATATGATCAAGATGAAATTAAATGAAAAACCATGCATTAACGAACATCGTGTCAATAGGCAACATTTCAATAGACTAATCGAAACATGACAACATTTTGTCAACCTGATATAGAAGTAAATTCGCGTTTATATATTTAAAAAAACGCAAGGATATGACATGGCCATACAGACTAAATGATGTACAGACTATTATTTGAATATAGAATATACAAATGTTTCATTAAAGAAGTTTTATTTAAAAGTCTCCTGTAAACGAAAGACAGCACTATACTGAACTCGTTAAACGAGTTTCAATTTATTTTTACCATTCCATTTGATATCTAAATAATAAAAACTAAAATTCCATTCACTATTCAAATGGGGAAAGGAAAATACGTAATGTAGTGAATAATTCGGTTGTGCAAACGGTTCCACACGAGGTCACCAATTGCCCGGGGTGTTGGCTTGTCTGCCTACTATATTTCATTTGTATGCCTTTAGTTTGGTTGTTAGAAGGCCTTTTTCTATTAGGTTTAAATCTAAATATATGAAGATCTTTTAAGATACCGTTGTACTATGACTAGAAAATACATAACGTTGTTGTTGTCTATTTTAAAGAAACCTTTTAGAATAATTTACTTAAGAGATGAGCTCTATAAAATTGAGGGGAAAACAAAATTTCGCATGTCGTTTGATTCTGATTGGGCAGCAAGTCTAGTCCAAGACACGCGCTATTGTTTACACCCCATTACGAGAATTTTTAAGTAAAGGCAAAAACGTATCCAGGGCGTACCTTTGTGTTAGTTTTCTTAATCGGAAAATAAACTAAACAACGGAGGCAAATAATAAACGATATAGAAACCATAATACAATTGCAACACCATGTTGGAATTCAAAATAAGAATGTTCCAAATTTAAAGACAATCGAAAAATAGCATTTCTGATTTAAGTTTATAATTCCGTAAAAATATAGTTGCAGCAAACTAACAGAATACCATTAAAATTATAAATGTCGTTTAAATTACTTTTAAATAATGTAATAACACAACTATCATCGCTCGTCTTTAGACCATAATTCCTTTCTGTTCGCGAAAGTCCTAATTAATTTCCTTGTCAAAGCAATAAATCTTATGAATGAAGACTCAGATTTCCGTTGTTATAACGATGTTAGCGTTCATTTCTAATACAAATCATAATGTGTTTATAATTTTTAAGAATTAATTTTCTTTTGAATTTGCAGCTATTGTTAAAAAAACGAGACCTCACGAGACGCCTACCAGATGACCTAACCATCAAAATACGAGTAATATGCATAAAAGAATATATTCTTTCTTTTCTTTTAATTCGTTTTCTGTCTTTATTCTGTCATATATTACGACAGGAACTAAATATGGCATAATGAAAAACAAAATATTACCGATTCCAGAAAATGATAACTGTTTGTTTAGTAAATTTATATTTTAATTTTTGATATTTTTAATCTAGTTTTGTTTTTTTTTATAATTGGTCAGTAGTTTATTTATTTCCAACACACAAATATTATTTACTTACATAGTAATAAATAATAATAATACCTAATAATTATGAAAAATTGATAAATAGAAAACAAACAACAAACAACAAAACAAATTTTAAACCTTTGGTCAGTGGCCTTCGCAGTTTTGGGATACTTATTCGTTGAACGAGAAGAACACCTTTCTGGGATCACTGGTACTGTCTACCAGGTCTGTCTTCTTTAGTTAGCGCGTGTGAACTTGAACCCCACGAGTATCTACTCCAAAGGGAACAAAATCAAAAATACAAAAATTCTGACTCCCAAAACTTTCTTTCAAATCGCGAAAACTTTAAAACAGTAGCTACGCTTCGACGCGCTCAGAGATGCTTCAAATCAAAATTTGGTTAAACTGATTTTATTTGTATTTCTAGTTCACGGATAGGTTCCGGAAATCATTGTGTCTTATTCGAATGACATATTGTCTATATTCGACCTAATTAAAAAAACTAACCGTACGCAATGAGCTAATATATTTTTTCTAATTATTTATTTAATCAGTAATAATTAAACATAATGATTGTTTTCACAATAGTTAATAAAAGTCGATCATCCTATAATATTCTTGCCGTGCTCGCGCATTTTAAATAGCACTCTAGCAGTAATATTTAGTTAATTAGGTTTACTTACTCAAATAAACTCACAACGAGTGGTGGTGCGATAGACAGACAAGTAGCTTTAGTAGCTTTTTTTTAAGTCCTTAGGTGCCTGACACACCCCGTCGACTTTTGGATCTTAGGCATGCCGGTTTCCTCACAATGTTATCTTTCGCCGTAAGAGTGTTAATACCGCAAATAAAAAGAAAATACCGATTCAAAATCCATATTGTCCAAGTCATAATCGAGAGTTACAAACCACTAAGTCAACGCGACTCGTATAATACATAACAGTTATGATAAATCACCATGTTACATTATGACCCACCACTGTTTATTACTAAATCTACTAAGACGTACAGTTTTGGAGCTAAAACAATTAGATACAGCATATTAAAGTAGAAATGAAGTATTCAAACAATTCCTTTTATAACGTTCAGTTTTGAATAATCTAAAAGCATATTCGCATAAAGCTTAGGAATTTACATTGGGCGCCTTAAGAGGGTTTTATTAGAGATCTGCCAACCGTAAAAGGAGACAGGAACGTTTATTGGGCAGTTACTGAGATTCAATAAGAAATATTGGTTTCTTCGCTATTATTTGATATATTGTTAATCGTTTTTATTAAAAGAAAAAATACTAGATGGAGAATATTGGATATTGTATAAAGGATAAGTGCAATGTAAGATGAGTTCCATCTGTCAACTCCACGTTTTGACGTACGAAAGTTACACGTACTAAGTTTCGACGCATTATTTTACATAGTGAGGAAACCAAGCACCATTATGGTGATGGCCGAGCACCAAATATATGTATGTGGTGATATTATTAAATACGTGCTCTTTTTCGCCTGCCGATTTATTCGTTTATTACTTATTACATTACTATTACACCAAAACCTGTCGATAAAAAAAGAGTGGCGGAGTGATTCTTGCCACTTCTCGCTTTACGCCCTTAATCGAGAAACTGGTAGTAGATGTATATTTAGATTTTCAATATTTTTTATATCGACGTTCATATTATGTTGCACACATTGTTTTAGTTACCGATTTGAATATTTTTATTTTATTTTCAAGTCCCAAATCAAATAAAATAAAATATGTAAGTAATGTATGCGTATGTCAGAAGGTTGATAAGGTACTTTCTTATAAAAAACTATGGGTTGTACTCCGGGAGTGCCGGCAGAGTGAAAACATGAATATTAACGTTGTGCATTTTTGATATTTTGGAATAGTTAGGGAATAATTTTGCACGAATTGCTTTAATTATCAGTATAAAAGTACTATCATTTATGTGGTAGAATACAATATTTATTTATTGCACTATCGTACACAAATATGACAATTTATATTACATTAAATACGCCGCGCCAGCTGTCTATTCTCCATCCGTCTTACGAATTTTCGATCAGGTCACGTGTCCTGACGCGAGTTTAACATTTTTTACACATTCCAAAACAAGTGTACAACGCCGCTAAAGAAGTTTTCACTTTAAAAATATCAAGAATATATAAATATCAGGAATTGTAGGACCACTAGTTTATTTAAGAAATAATTGATGTACAATTTATGGTTGACCGTGTAGGCGTGAAATGTTGAAACAATTATTGTAAATTTGTGATTATTTCTGTAATTATATCATAAACATTATGATGCGCTTATTATACCCAGTGCCTTAAAGTCTCCTAATAATAGACGATGTAGCGGTCAAAAACATATGTGTTATAACACACATTAATGGCGAGTTCATAATGAGCACATCTTTTTATAAAGAAAATGTAAAAATCTTTTCAGTCTAGAATTTTTGTATACTTTGTTTTGTATTTGTTTATTAAAGCTTACTTTACAAAAATAATATAGCAATGTTATATTAATTATTTTACATTATTACCTAAAGCCAGTAAAAAAAAAACGAAATAATTTAAGAAAACTGATTGATTAATCAAAGTAAATCAAAAATCCAGTATATTTCACATCCATGCTAAGTAAAATACATCCAAACTGTTACTTAATCAATAAACTTTTATTTGTACGCGATATAATTAATATACGTCGACAATAGTATCGACGCGTGCGACATTCTAGCAATATTGTTCGTAAAATGCCTATAAAAAATCTAATTTTGTCGTCAGCTGCCGTTTGGCTCTCAATACGTTCTATTTATATGAGGACCATGTGTTTTAATTAAATTATACACGCTGTTAATAACGAGGCGAATCATACAATTTTCAACTCAATTCTTAAGAGATATATTTTGATAATATTTAAACTACTATGAACAAGGTTGTTCGGGAAAGAAAATTTAAAATATAAGCGATGCACGGGTTGTTCGGTTGTTTTTTTATGGAGTTGCACACAGGTCTTAAAGGACAATTACTGTGTACGACCAGAATTTCTCAACAGCAGGCGCAAACTTTACGTGCTCAACCTAGTTTGTTGATACTACCCACGATCCAATCCAGTCCAATTTCTTAAACGGAGCTATTGTTGAATATAATTGTCTCTAGGCTTGATTGGAATACGGAACTTATCCCTGTGGCTTAGTGGGTAATACTCCTTGGCCTGAGTCTGATGCGTTGCAAAACAAATTTTCCTTATGAGCTATAATTAATAAAAAAAATGTTTTAAACTGAGAAAGAAATGTCTGCTCGTGCCCTTCTAGCGAGAAGCAATCCTAATTAAGCTTTGTAACACTTAAATGACAGTTAAAACTTCGGAAAGTAGCTAATGAAAGGGCGGGGTCTCGACACTTAGTAAATGGGAGATTATGGAAGATGATTTATTTCGGCTCCCTGCCTCTATTAAATGTGGCTTGTGAAGTAATAAATTTTGGTCTTATCAATAATTTTGTTTATGTTTCTTCGTTTATTTACTCAGATGTATATTACCTTACTACAATTATATACAAATCAAAATCATTTATTCATATAGGTAACACAATGTACTGTGTACACTTATGAACGTCAAAAAAGAAATATGTATGAAATGCTTGTAATTTTACATTTACTGCCAGTTCTCAAATCAAGGGACGAGAAGAACTGGCAATAAACTCTCCGCCTTCTCTTTTTAATTGCCAAGTTCTGTGTTTTACACAACGTTTGTAAGGAGCTGCTTCCATTACACCACGTTCCACATGACATCATAAGTAGCTCCTCTATCAGCAGGAGGCATGGCGAAATAGGATCACGCACTTACATTATATGTTGCATTAATAAACAATATTAAGAAATATCGAATAAGCAATGAAGCGCTTAGTGAATTATTTTAATCAACACAGTTTTGATTAGAAGGACGTCCTTCTTAGAATAAAAAAACTCGATAATTGATATAATGTCTGAATAAAGATGAAGATTCTATGGCACTAATTTTATTTAATATATGATAACAAAGTCGCAATTTTATATCTAAACCACAGACGGAGCGCTTGATTAAACAAAAACAAACGCAAAGACGTTCTCCTTCACGTCGACTCCTTTTTTGTTTGTTTGTTAAGTCGAAATCAGTCCATTTATTAGCTTTGAGAGACTACGTAGGTATGTAGTCAATATATTGAAGGTAAATTTCTTCATAATGTATGCATTGTGATAATAAATATTAATAATTTACGTGCAGTCTTTTAACAACAGTAAATTCTTACATCATTACCGTAATTATATTCTTTAATACGTGATAAATGTTGGAAATGCGTTATTTGCGAGTGAAAAAGAGTTTATTGCCCATAAAATGTGGCCACTTCCACCCAGTACATGACACGGCTGTCGCAAAGGTCGCGCACGCTGCCAAATGCAGATTTAGAAAACATTTTCTTCAATACAAGCGACTTGTCCCGGTTTTGTATGTGTTTGCATTACCAGATTTATCGTTGTGTGGGAAATGATCGCGCAAATATACTCTTTGAACCCCTTGGAAACCCTAATAAATAGTATTACACAATTACTCTGGAAAAGCTATTTTCCGGGGACTATAGGAAAGTCCACATAATATCATATCATAATATCATCATAACATAGTCGTAATATCTTAGGCTCTGAAGCATGAGTGCTAAGAAGGCAGGAGGTTCATCTGATGATAAGTGATGCCGCCCATGATCACTCACATTGCCAGAAGGCTCGCAAGTGATAGCTGGCCTTTTAAGAATTGGTACGGTCATCTTGAAGTACCCTAAGTCGAATTGGTACGGAAATATACACTATAATGTGCTTAATTTTATTATTAGTGACTCTACCCCATTTCGCATTGGTAGTAGATTACCATCTACGCCTCTCTATAAAACCAATACAATTTTTTATGATAAATTAAATACTTAGTACATATATAATTAGCGGGTTTTCACTCCCTAACAGAGAACTTTTATGGTGTTATATTACAATGGCCTCATACCCAATTTTGATGTAGTTCTTCCCATACCCGCAAGAGAAAATTTCTTTTTGCGTGCAGATATTGATTGAAGTATTTATTAATCGTTACATTTTAGATAAAAACAGGTAACATAACATATATACTAAAGTACAGAGAAGTGCAGTACTAAATTAAGTAAAAAATACAAGTACCACTACAATTATACAAATAAACTAAAATCTAAAATAAAAACTAAAAGTTAATTTAAATGTTTGCGAATGACAATTAAGTCTAAAAAATAATAAAAAAAATACATGAATTACAAAAGTACCATTGAGCAGGATATGGTTTAGAGGCTTATGTAGAAGACTTAAAAGACGTTACAGATACCGGCAAACATCTTGGAGAAATGTCCTTGCTGCGCAGAAGCGATTTTCGATCGCGTGATTGGTAAATCGATTGGCGTTTGTGACCCGCGCATCCAGTACGATGCGTAAACTTTCCCCCTCTTCCTAGTTTAATGCTCAAAAAATTTTCCGGTATCTGTACAGAGGTAGCCAATCTTATGGAATCGAGGAGCGTATTCCATAACTTGATGGCAGAGTACCTCTTGTCTTGCCTAAAAGGAATGTGCACTGAGATGGACGAATTTAAATTATGATTTGAAACTCCAACAAACAAACGCGTTCCTTTTTACTGAACCAGGCAAGTAAGTTTTTCAAAACGATACCTTCGTACTCTTCTGAGTTTCCATTGCCAGCGCTATTATTAATATTTTTTAAATAAATAAATATTATTTAAATAATAATTTATTTAGTAGTAAACTAAACTTACCCCTTTTAGAAGTAGTTTAAATTTTTCTTGAAACTAAAATTTAAAAACCACTTGCAAGCTAGACGTTAGTAATTCTCTTTTGAAGGCAATTATCAAAGTTACGGTTTGCATTTCAGAAATATTTTCCCGTCGAGTTCAACTAAACGAATAAAACTTAACGACATTTAAAATTAATCAAGCTTTATTACTTGGTACGCCTCTTTGTAGTAACGTTTTTGCCGCGAATTATGCAATAAGATCTAGATTTTGTGTAGCAAAACAAAAGACGAACAATACTAAGCCAATATTGTAACGTAACTTAACTTCCTTACAACTTTTAGGGTTAAATAAACATTGTAATTCCAAAGAACAACAAATAAATATTCTTATACATGAAGCTTTAGCATTAAGATTTATAAATAGTGTATTCTTGCAGTAAAAGTAGTGATCATTTAAATTCATACTAATTTCATTAAGCTGGAGAGTTTATTTGTTAGTTGTGAGGTTAGGTCTAGGTAGAATATGTCAAGGACTTTCTACTATGGGTGGTAAAGTGAATGTCCTTATATTATGAAGCTGGTCACAGGCCAATGACTTTGGGCTTGACTCGATAAAACCAAGTAATTAAGTCAGCTTATTGATGTACGTAGTATTAACCATCAAACTGCGATTTAGCATTTGGGCCATTTTAGAAATTGCTATATAATTTCAATAACGTTATATCTTGAAACAAATTAGTATGGCAATGTCTAAGATTTATTATTTAATTTAATCGAGGAATTATTAGTATTCCTAGTGTTCTACAAGAACTCAATTTATTTGTGCCAAACGGTTATTGGATGGGGGAAACGGAGGTTATTTGCAGTCCCTTGGGGCAGAACGAATGCCCCCTTAACAAAGGCGTAGCAAGTACTTAATACTCTCTCGGAAACGATCGACATTTATATATGTTCTCAGAATCTCTTTGTCCAAGGTGCGAGAGACAGTCCCTTGTGTAGAGGATGTTTCAGCGCAGAAGAATCAGTCACCCACGTAGTCTTGGAATGCGTAGCTGTGGCTTCCCAACGAACTGAATTCCTCGGACGAGTGAGGTCGCTCCGTGATGGGTGTGAAGTTCTCACGAAACTTCTGAGCTTCTAGAAGGAGCTAATCACGGACCAAATGAGCGTCTTAGTGCGGAAATTGAGTTCACACTACACATATGTTTTCAGAGCGAATTCTCAAAAACAACGTTAAATATAGAGTGTGACGGTAATTAAATTACAAAACTATCGCATTGGCTATTAGCTGTAAGGGCAATTGTAAAATCTAACATAAGACTCGTTCCATTCACTGGACTTCTAAACATTACAGATATTACACGAAACGAGTAATTGATACGAAATATCTTAGAGGTGACGAAAACCTTATTAAAAAATAATGACCTATAAACCATACCTAACCTTGATAACGTATGAGCTATTTTGATCAAGGTAAAATATTGAATCACGTAAAGTGCTACTAACTCTTGTTATGTCCTCCATAATCGATTTGCTCTACCCTAATGTCAGTAAAATTTTATGTGTCGTTATCTCATATGAGTGTTAAAGATATTTTGTATAAAAATCAACAACTTAGTACCTACAAAAGGCGCGAATTGCACAGACTCGAAAGAGATTACAATTTGATGGGTATTTTATTATTTCTACGCATAATTTATCTGTGGACAGATATTTTTTTCTTAAAAAAATACATTGAAATATAACCTCCTTATGTAATATAAGTACAGATTTAGTATATTTTGATAACGTGAAAATTAAAGTGATTTCAAGCAATAGTGGTTGCCATGACAATGATTGCTGAAAGATTCGTTAAAGTAATTATTAAGTTAAAAGAAGATTATTTTTAGATGTGTAGTAGACGTATATACTAAAGACTTAAAAAATTCATACTTACGCGTCGATTTTTTTAGGTTTTAACTCTAAACGTAATAGGTACGTTTGATTTTATAATAGAAAAACAAAAACAGAACTTCTTCTATACAAAGCAAGTACAATTTCATTATTATTATTATTTTTTTTTTTTTTTTTTTTTATAGAATAGGGGCAAACGGGCAGGAGGCTCACCTGATGTTAAGTGATACCGCCGCCCATGGACACTTCAATGCCAGAGGGCTCGCGAGTGCGTTGCCGGCCTTTCAAGAAGTGGTACGCTCTTTTCTTGAAGGACCCTAAGTCGAATTGGTTCGGAAATACTTCAGTGGGCAGCTGGTTCCACAAAGTGGTGGTGCGCGGCAAAAACTGCCTTGAAAAACGCTCAGTTGTGGAACGGCGGACGTCAAGGTGATACGGGTGGAATTTCGTACTCTGCCTCGACGTCCGATGACGAAACTCAGCTGCAGGTATTAATCCGAACAACTCCTCTGAACACTCTCCATGGTAAATGCGGTAGAAGATGCAGAGTGACCCCACATCTCTACGCAACGCCAAAGGATCAAGCCGCTCGGAGAGATTGGTCGTCGACGATTCGAACCGCTCTGCGTTGAATACGGTCAAGTGGAAGGAGCTGGTACTGGGGAGCCCCCGCCCAGAGGTGAGAGCAGTACTCCATGTGGGGCCGAATTTGCGCTTTATATAGTTGCAAGCGGTGGCCCGGAGTGAAGTACCGTCTCGCCTTGCTGAGCACACCAAGCTTTTTGGAGGCTAATTTAGCCTTTCCCTCCAAGTGACCGCGAAACTGAACGTCGTTCGATATGTCAACGCCAAGTATTCCAATGCTGGCTGTGGCTTTAAGAAGAGTGTTTTCGAAAAGAGGAGTAGCGACAAAGGGTGTTTTTTTAGCGGAAAACGCGCAAACTTGTGTCTTCTTGGGATTAAAATGGACTAGGTTTAGTCTGCCCCAGTCTGAGACTCCACGTAGTAGAGTTTCGACTTCAGACACAAGTTTGTTCCGGTACTCATCGACAACAGCCCGAGAAATACCTGCCCGGCCAGTGTAAAGAGTATCCCCAGTGCTGTCATCCGCATAGCAGTGAATGTTGCTAAGTTGCAACATATCATTGATATGCAGAAGAAACAGGGTCGGGGATAGAACACAGCCTTGTGGGACCCCCGCGTTCACGGGTTTAAGGTCGGAACACGCTCCGTCGATGACGACCTTGATGCTCCGATCGGCCAGAAAGCTGGAGATCCAATCGCATAATTTCTCGGGTAGCCCATAGGCTGGGCTACCCGAGTATTAAAAGTACTTAATATAATAAAGAAATTGTACACTTTTAGCTGAGCAGTGCCTGAGTGCCTTGTGGCGTGCGATCCTCATCCTTGAGGTCGTAGGTTCGAACCTCGACTGTGTACTAATGGACATGGTATGTGCGCATTTAGCTCTAGCTCGCACGGTGAAGGATAACATCGTGCGGAAACCGAGAATGCCTTCTACAACTCGACGGTGTGTGTCAGACACAGCAGGTTGATCACCTACTTGCCTATTAGAAATTATCATGAAACATATACAGAAATATCAGATTCAGACTTAAAAAAAGGGTTGTAGCACGACTGATTAACTAATTTTAGCTATTGAATCTCTAAAATACCCCAATTTTAATAAGGAATTCTGCAGCTCCTGGTTATCTTAAATAAATTGAAGAAAAATAGTGGCGGAGAGTTTATTGCCAGTTCTTCTCGTCCGTTCTACTCCCTTGATTTGAGAACTGGCAGTAAATGTAAATTAGCATTTAATATGTATTTCTTTATTGACGTTAATAAGTATACATTTAATTGTGTTACCTAAATGAATAAATGAATAAAAATTAAAATGTATTTATTAAGTTGTATGTGTAGTCCTCGTGCGAAACAAAGACAATATTTCTAGTTAAATTATATATATATCATTAATGAAACGATTCGTTTGAAGTATCTTGTACTATATAAATCCGATAAAGATCGGTCTTTAAACAGATATTGAAAATTCCTTTGAATTTATGGAAATAGTATTGCGGGGAGTTGTTTGAATTATCTACTAAAGTTTGATATTACGGGTTTCCACATTTAATACAATGTCGGAAGGATGAGTAAAGGTGCTAATGATATTTAAAAATTAATGATCATAAATTTATTTTATTTATTTATTTATTACTACTTCGTTGCAAAAAACAATAAATCAAACACAATACAAAAAAAAATTATAAGGGATGCAACGGGCGGCCTTATCGCTGATAAGCGATCTCTTCCAGGCAACCCTTGTTAAAGAAAAAACTAAAAAAAAAAGAAACATGATTCGTGCGAGAAGTGCAGAAACAAACGTTATATAAAAAAAATATATATATACATAGTACCTTAATCTAAAGTAATACAAAAAAAAAAAATATTAAGAACAGACTAAAAACTTAAATGCTAATCTTACAAACTCCCAATCTTACCCTTTTATATGAACTAAATGCATTCTTAAAAGGCCAGCAACGCACTAGCGAACCTTCTGGCGGCGGGCGGTGGAGTCCCTTAATATCAGGTGAGAAAATTATATAATAGTGTCCCTACTCCATTTTTCTTTACTACTCTTTATTAATTGCTCGTTTTTAATTTTACGTCATTGATTTTTTCCAGTAGCTATCAAATTATTTTATATCTTAGTTTTACATTAAGTATTTTACGTTTCATATCGTATTGGCAGGTCTCAAGTAGAGGTCATATTTGGCATCTGTAGGTAAAATATATTTCTTGAACACGGGATTTTCATATATATTCTGTTGTCACTACTCTATTCGATAAAATCTCGTATACGGTATACAAGAAAATAATCGCCGTGTGAACTTGGCCTAAGGAATGGTGGGTAAAATGGCACAAGGCAAGTAAATATATTCGATTTCAAGATTTTAATTATTCCATAATGACAAGAGCACGAATTGAACTCCTGTATACAGTCTTGGAAAATAGTTTTATAAAAGATATGCGTTGTAAAATAGCATATGTAGATAGCTTAGAATACAAGAAAATGGATGATACTAGATAAGCCCAAGTAACTTCTGTGTTTCGTGAAAACTATATAATATATAACGTAGTAACGTGTACGCTAGGGTGGGTCAAAATTTTTTTTTTTAAGTAATCGATTTCTAATAGCGAAAATATGTTGTAGTTAGGTATTGTTATAAACCCTTTAAAATATTATTTAATTATTTTAAGTGGAACAGCCCGCGCAACGGCCTCGAAGTTTTGAAAAAAATAGCTCAGGTACCCACTTTTACACCTTAAGTTACACGTTTGACGTTGGGTATAGTTTAATGTTTTAATAAGTATCCATTAAAATACACATCACTTTTATTATATAAATTGTGTTCTTTATTAAAAGAAGGTTTTTTGAGGTAAGTACATTCAGAGAATTCATGTATCAATGTGGCTAGTTTCTAGTGAAATGTTGCGAAATTGTAAACTATGTATTTTTGCTTAAGAACTTGGAAATCAAATTTTTCTATCATGTCAAATAATAGACAGTTTTACAAGTGCCCTATATATATTAAGAACTATAGAAGATATAATAGAAATCGTGTTATCAATATACCAGGATGTCATGAAATGTTACGAGTGGATAGACTACAGAAAATTAAAAATAGCAGTAAATAAGAGCCTGCGTTTTCCGAAATTGCAGAAATTGTAACTCAGAAAATTGAAGGAGAAAAGGCCTCAATCCCTGTAGCTTTGCATACAACAGTCATTCAGCTCCTGAAAGCATTACAAGGAACTGCAAAGGCCATTGAGGTATCAATAAACGCTTTTCTTTTCGCCAAAAATATAAGTACTGTTGACCTCCTGGCTATTGGATGCGATGGAACAGTAACAAATACAGGTAAATTTAGTAGTGTCATAAGGCTATTTGAAAAATGACTTCAGAGACCTTTGCAATGGATAATTTGCTTGCTGCATTGAAATGAACTGCCCTTGAGGCATTTGTTTGATTATATGGATGGTAAAACTTCTGGCCCACCTACGTACAATGGTCCTATTGGTATGTTGCTGGATAAGTGTGAAACGCAAGCTGTAGTTGAATTGGAGTCAATACCAGGTCAAAACCTGATGACTTAAGCACAGACCAAAAGTGTTTGTATGAAATTACCTTAGCAGTAATTACTGGAAGAACTTAGCAAATAAATCACCTGGATAAATATCACATGCTCGTTGGTTGACTAAGGCAAACCGGATCTTGCGGCTTTATATTTCTACACCAACACCATCAACTAATTTTATAATTTTAGCCCAATACATTGTAAAAGTATATGCCCCCGAGTGGTTCCAAATAAAGACACACTCATCATACAAAGACGGATCACGGCACCTCTGGACATTGATTAAATGTTCGCGATTTTTATCAAGTGCATTAAAAGCAGTCCTAGATCCTATTATTCACAGAAACACATATTTGCCCACCCTAAAAATCTACTATTAGCGATGTTAACAGATAAAGAAAAGCATATAAGAGAACTTGCACTCTAGAAGAATTCTAAAAGTAGTTCATCTACAACGGGAAAACTACCACGCACTTTTGAAGTTCCTAAGCTTAATTTTGATGCTAAATGTTACATTGATCGAATAAACTGGCCAGAAACCAACTTTCATCCACCTATTCTAAGAAATCAAACTAATGACGAACTTATTCAGATAATGGAGAAAAAGGTGACGAAAGGATGTTGTTTATTAGGCTACCTTGCCATATACTAGCGGTTGAACCAAGTGTAAAGATAGTGACAGAAGCTGCAATGTCGGCATGTGATGGGAAGTGAAACTCACTTCAAAGAAAGTTATGGCGAAATTCAATAGTAGGCGGGATTTTTCTATAAAAATAAATATTTTTTTGATAACCATTATGTGTATTTGTTTAAGTGTTTTGTTTTAAACGTGAATAAATATGTCTTTCACTAAATATTTGTAATGTTTCAATAATATTTTAAGTAATTTCTAATAAAGAACTTTCGTATTTAGTAATACATGTTTTTCTCAAAAACTAATAACTTTGAAGCTCATGCGCGGGCTGAAGATGTATGTTTTATTATCCGTTTTTTAGCTAAACATACTTTTTATAGTACACTACAACATAATATTACTATTAGAATTTGATTCATCAACTTTTATTTTTTTCCTAACTAGAGTGACCCACCCTAGTGTACGCTCCCTCCGGGCGAAAATAACTTTTGTTGTGCTAAACTATGTTACGGCCTGTTACAAAGATGTGCAAATATTACATACTTACTCTTCAGTCACATCATTATTTTTACAAAACAGATTATCTTAATACATATAGTTTATATGTATATAATATAATAATAAAGTAATAGAAAGTAAACCATTTTATGTAATTATATACATAGACATAGACATAATAGACATAGACATAACATTTATTACAAACAAAAAACACTCACATAAACACACAAAATAATAATACTTAAAGAAAACATAAAATAAAATAGAATAAAATTAAAAATTAAAATTAAGAAATTTTCTTTTGCCATTCGGTTCGCTTCCAGTGTGCAATGTGTGTGTACTGTGGTTGTAATTGGCCCTGGCTCAGCATTATGCTGAGGAGCAAAAAGTTCCACAGCGCTGGTCATTCTGCCAGAGACCATAGCAGCTAGTTTATATACCATGGTTACTAATACCATTTATGTAAGCTTTTTAACACCTCCGACGACTACATAGTCGGGGAATTATCTAGAAAACGTTAAAAAAAATACATATAGTTTTATTTTGATTTCATATTTGGGTTCAGGCTATTCAATTACTTGGTTGGAATGAATCGGGGTTTTGCGCGGAAACATGAAGAAAGACTGCTGCTAATATCTAAACCTTTTTTTATGTTGAAAACTGCATGGAAATTAGTTGGGTAGTTAACAGGTATATATAGCATGGGGAGCTATAGACGAAACGTCAGCGTTTTCTGTTTTAATGCAATTTGTCAGCAGCCTCCAAAATGTATTAACACGCGGCGTGATACGTCATAATATAACCTCCATTTTTCAATATATCAATCACCACCTAGGTGTATATAATAATCAGATTATTTTCTGATATTTAAATGTTAAATGATATTTATTAAAAGTCCTGTTTTCATATTTAGAAACGAAAATTTATTTCAGAACGAAATCCGATTCTGACGCGAAAGGCAGGTCTTTGGGGATCAAATTAAAACCTCTGATAAGGTTGTATTACATTTCATTGAATTTTTCGTAGCTCTAAATTGTATCTGGCTTATGCAATGTCTCGTAATACCACTGTGAGATATGACATACAAAAAATCAAATATTTTCATAAAACAGTTGCAGAAATATTCTATGTATAAAAGAAATAAAATGCATCAAAGGTTTATAAATTTCAAGACTATTTGTAACAATTTAAATATTGTTATTGAAAATTAATACGAATACAAGCCTTATTAACGTAAAAGTACATTCCATCCACGATTCTATTTTAGTTTTACCATGTTCATAATTTAAAGCTTTCAGAATCCAGATATATTCGGGACGTGAGATGAGTAGCCAAGCGAATTTCAAACTACATAAAAATTCACTTTCACAGAATATTTTGCTTGGTGAATTATAAGTATAAATTAGTTACTTTTTGCTTAGAATTAAATAAAAAAATAAATCAGTGGCGCTACAACATCTTTAGGTCTTGGCCTCAGATTTCTGAATCTGTTTCATGATAATTTTTTAATCTAATAGGCAAGTAGGTGATCAGCCTCCAGTGCCTGACACACGCCGTCGACTTTTTGTCGACGATGGTTTCCTCGCGATGTTTTCCTTCACCGTTCGAGCAAATGTTACATGCGCACATAGAAATAAATTCCATTGGTGCAGCCGGGGATCGAACCTGCGACCTCAGGTATGAGAGTCTCACGCTGAAGCCATTAGGCCAACACTGCTCTTTTGCTTAGAATTAGGAGAAAATATAGTAGCAATTTTAATGGGTAGAGCAAATTTCAGTGTCTTCAGACTCTGAATTCACTAATTGCTATCTACGTGTGTAATAACCTTTCCGTACGAAGGAAAACATCATGAGAAATCCAGCTCGTCTGATACCTACTCGAAGGTGTAAGGCACAGAATGTTTTGTCACTTTTGTTCATTGACTAAATGACACGTGAGCGGTAGGGACAAAGCACATTTAATCTCTCTCTTCAGTCAATGTCTGAGCGTCGTGGTCAGTAAGAAAACATCTGGAGCAGACAATCTGTTTTCACCGGTTTCTATACCACGCTTCACTTATTACAGTGTACAGTTGTGAGTACCATGAGTCATTCATTTGATCGGTCCATCTGGTTGGTGACAGCACGTCATCTTTTGCCTTCTGTGGTGAAACAGTTTCTCCAAGTTCTCGTCGCCAATATTATAAAAAAAGCAGGTTTCATAAGTTATTAGGCAACGGGCGGCGTTATCGCTAACAAGCGGTTTTTCCCAGGCAACCCTAAAATAGAACAATAAAAAAAGAAACACCTACAGAGGTTAAAGTACAAGAAGTGCATAAATAATTAACAAAAACTCAATCTCAAAATAACATATATAACACTATAATATAGAACTAAAATAAAGTAAAATCTAAAAAAAAAACAAAATTGTATGGCAACAGAGTCATACAATGCGCAAACAGACATATGTGAATTATGAATAAGGAAGTAAATTATATTTAAAAACAAACTATATCTTAACCAACATTTATAATCCGCTACGTCCGTGTTTATCCCACAGGATCTCACATCATTAACGGGATTCAAAACATCTTAAACAAATACATGGGTGATGTCGTTTATTTTAAAGATTTATTATTTTTATATTTACACGAGCAATTTAACGAAACAATAGGAGGTGACTCCTTCATTTACTTACTAATCAATCAATTCAAGTTATATCAAATCAAAATCTAGCCTAGATAGAGATACAAAATCCGTCCGAATTCATTATTATATATATTATTAATTTGACTTTTAATGTCATATGATAATGGCCCCTTGAGGATCTATTCTCTTGTACTGTTCATAAACCAAATCAAAGGTATATAGGTCTTAGCGTGACTGAAAGAACCTATTATGCATGAGCAATAAATTAACCGGACCAAAGGTCAGGCCATACGTATATCTTTTATATGTTATAAACAGTTTCGATTTCACTAATGTACCTATATTTTTTTTAATAAAACGATCTTTGCATATTCTGTATTCTAGAAATAATTATGTAATGTATCTGTAACGGTTCATATTGTCTTTGGTCTGCAACTATACATTTAAATATAAATGCAAATTTATTATATTATTTATGTAAATAGATGTTTTGTGGCAAAAACACTCAACACGTCGTTTTATGTCCGTACCAGGCGTGAATAAGTTGACAAGTCGAAAATGCACACTTTTCAGGGCGGCCATTTTAAGTTTTTAAACTTGTTGGTAAATCCAATTTTAACTTAATGAATAATGTTTTAATGTGAATCTTATAGTTTTAAATGTGTTTTTTAACTAATGCAATTAAATTTGAAAAATCTTTATTAATGAACAAAATAAACGACTTATCAAGTTGTGAACCGACGACTTGTCAACTTATTCACGTTGAATCCATCTAAATTTTAATTAAAAATCTTCGGAATATTAACTAATTATTGCTTTAAAAACATTAAATATTTAAGCAACATAAAAATGAATGAAATAAATTACTTAAATGAAATTCAAATATAAGAAATAAAGTTTTTATTAGTAAAAAATTTTAGTTTTTTAATAATTAACATTAATCAATTTGTTCCTCAGTTTCTACTAAATCAGGATCTTCAAAATCTAAATCGGGATCGATGTTCGGAGTATTACCGTCAGTCTCTATATTTTTAAAAAACTCGTGAAAGACCGGGTCGATCAGCGGTAATAAATCCATCAAATCCTTCTTTTTTTCCTTGCTGATAGACAAAGCGTGTGTGGATACAACTTGTAGTTTTGTGTTGGCTAATTTACATTTGCCCCTCTTCTTGATGTTGAGTATTTCAAAAGGACTTGCAGTGTCTATATCCGTCTTAAAACGTATTTCCCCGGCAGGTTTCTTGTACTGCAGCCATTTTACTGGCTGCCATAAAAATTTATTACCAGAAACATCTTTTTTCTTAATTGTGAATGGTCCTGTTTTCTTCGCTAATTCAGCAAAATTTTGAAAATTTTCCAGCTTCATTTGTACTACTGTGAAAGGCTTGTTGATTTTGCTGGATCTCACGAGTTGTACCCAGTCATTGAGATGGTTTATTTTAAGCTGCGTTTTCTTTTTTGCTTTCTCAATTAAGGCATGGTCCGAGTCACATTCCATATGGCTATGTCCGCTAACTAGAAACTTATGGTTTATTGTTTGTAACGTCGGGTGTAGGTGCAGCAAGTACGTGAACATCATTGCAACCGTATTGTTTTTATTCTGTCCTCCACATGTGTCGGAGTAAAACGTGACCTCTTTAACTTCTGCTGGCAAATTTTGAAGAAAATGCCACAAACACGATGCTATTTGGTTAGATCCTCGAGCACCGATAGTTTCATCCCACATATAGCAGGTAGCTTTATCGTTTTCCAAATCGTGAATTGTGAGATTGAAAGACCATAATTGTCTCTTATAAAAAGAAACTGATGTTTTCAGGTAAGGGGTGGGTAAGCATTGTTGAAGGTCAAAAGTATACGCTCGAAATGATGATTCGCACTTTGCTCTATCTTTATCGTTTCTTTTTTCCGAATAAGCTTTTTCAGCTAGTGATTGATGCTCAGTAAGCTGAATTTTCAAATCTAAGCTTTCCTCTCCTACAGCCAATGAGATTTTTGTGTTCAATAGATCGCATGTATGACATGTATCTTTAGCCGGTTTTTTGAAGGATAAGTTTAAATCGTGAAAACATTGACTGTACAACTTTAGTGAAACAGGATTTGCGCAAGTTTCTTTGTACTTACGATACATGGCTGCGATGGAAAGATCTGCAGGCAGATATTTTTTGTCCGTTCTTTTTCTGCAGTAATGGCTTTCGTAGCTTGGGAATGACAAAATATGTTCCTTCGCTGAAGTAATGTCGTCAACACTTTTTTTGTTTTGTGATGGCTGTTGTCCTCTGCTATCAATTGGAATGATTCCATTTCCGGACTCCTTCTTCTTGACCATCACAATGTTCACGAAACCTTTAGTTTCTCCGAAAGTTCTGCAAAAACACTCTTTGCAAATTGGTTTTTCTTCATTATTTATCAGTAGTTTATATTTACAGAAACAATCTCTATTTAGAGTCCTACTGTCAGTTTTCTGTGTTTTCTTTGGTAATATGGTTAAAAGGCTAGCAATAAACATTGCTCTTCTGTCTCTGCTTCCTAAAGCCCAATATTCCTCAAAGCATTGTTTCCTTTCACTTTCAGAAAACCGTTCCATACATTTCAGTCTACAATTGCTTAGTGACCTTAACTGTCTCTCAGGTATTTGTTTACCTTTTTCAGTAACGTAACTTTGACCAGCATTCCTCTGCTTCTTACAATCTTCTCTTTCTTTCCTTGATCTCCCTTTTTTTGTATTAGTAACTGTACGATCGGTCAAGCCATCAGTTATTTCTTCGCATCTAATAATATTACGTTCTGCTACTGTATCTATTGGGTTACGTACAATATTCTCGGAAGGATTGTTATTGACTGCACGAAAATCAACGGTGTCGGTGTCAACTCTCAAAATTGAATAAATCTCAACTTGATGTTCGGATGGTGACGACACGTGAATTTGGTCTGAAGTAACAACCTGAACAGTTGATTGTACGTTGTCACTACCGGTAAACGTCTCTATTAGTTTTTCTGTATTAAACAAATCAGTTTGGATGTCTTCTCTCAGTATAGAGAAACTCTCATTTAGCTCTTTGAATGGTGAAGTTACGTGAATCTGGGCTTGTGCAATAACTTGAAGGATTGATTCTTCTTTGTCTGAAAATGTATCCATTATTTCTGTATCCAATTCACGTATAACGTGATCGGGTTGTTCATAATCCGGATCTTTCACGCTGTCGTCAGAAAGGTACAAGTCTTCGTGAAGGTTAAATTGGCTAGTATGTTTCATGCATAGTTCTTCATCCACTTCTTTTCTTGAACCATAATCGTGAGTATATTCAGAGTTCTCATGAGGTGATTGTAACTCTAAAAAGAAAAATATTGCTCCTCGTTATTTAAAAAGAGATTTGAAATTTTATAAAAAAAAACTAAGTTGTAAAATAGACATTCATAATAAACTTTAGAGTTTAATGGGCTCCCATACAACGAACATAATTTTTTTCTTTTCGGTACGGAACCCTCGGTGCGCGAGTCCTGCTCACACGTGGCCGGTTTTTTTACCCATCTACATAGTATGAGTGGATCTGCCCCTGAACGTAGTAAATCATAACTTTCAGATCAAACACGCACGATACACCCACGTCCTTTGTTCGATTTAGGCCCTTAAGCCGCGTGCGTCGAGCGGTAAGAGTTGCTATGGTGTGTTCGGGACAGAGGTCGACTGTACTACAACTATGTACTTTTCATGTTAAATAGATATGAAATGATTATCTAGGTAGGAAGCTAATACCTTCCTACCTTGAAAATCATATGTCATAGTGGTAGTATTAGTACATTCGCATGGCAGGTCTTACCGCGCGAGGTATAAGTGCGCCAATCAAATAAAGAAGGTATCCCAGACTGTACTAATCTAACTGTATTAATCTTGAGGTGAGGTGAGGGTTAACCCTTACATTAAGAAGAAGAGCTAATAATAGGCTACCTAGATAAATAAGTTAACTTACCGGCACTTCCATTATTATTATTAGTTTTTTTCTCTCTCAACTGTACACTGGAGCAATTAACTGTGTTTTGTCTCAATTCTTCTAAAAACCGGCGTCTTTTTGCTGCCATTATCGTCCGATAGTCATTAAATGCACCTTGCACGTGCAACAAACCACATAAACAAACCAAATAACTCGGTCAAGGACACCGGAATGATGCGGATGTGTGGCGACAGATCACTCAGTCGTACAAATTAGCAATAAACAAAACTAATGACATCTTTTTCTGACGTATCGCTTTGTCTCATTGAACGCATAACGGTTGAAAAATCAATCATTGATATATCTACTAGTCACATAATACCGTGCACCTTTGAAGCGGTAATAACTTGACATCTCGTTGTATGAAGTTGAAAATGCAAGTAGTCGAAAGTGAACAATTAAATATCTCATGGTGTTAACTTTCTTTATTCGAATAGGTGCTGGTCATAACATGGTATGTTTATTTGTTAAATTTATTTCCGTTATTGTTTTTAGATATATCTAGATGTCATATTTTACTCATCGAAAAGGTAGTTATTTAATTATTCACATCTGCAGTGTATCAATAATAAGTGAACCTATCGAGTCACTCATTTACTCCCCATATAAATTAGGCCATCCAGATGCCAATTTCGGTGGAATCGTAATTTCATACATGTCGGCTTGTCAACTTATTCACGCCTGGTACGGATGTAATAAATAGTTAACATGCGCATGCTATGAACAGTTTCGATTGCACTAATGTACCTATTAAAAGTATTAGTTTTCATATAATAATATATTATATTTAATCTTTGTATATTCTGTATTTTAGAAATATTTATCTATGCTCTATATAATGTATCTGCAACCTCATACTATCGTCTTTGGCCATATAAACGCCAATTACACTATTAATGTAACTCGACGTTAATAGTTAAAATGGATTTTCATTTGCGTTATACTCGCGTTAAAAATTGAATGACCATTTTATTTTTCAACAAACCGTTGCTTTTATTTCATTATTAATGTATTCCTCTGAATAATTAATTAACTAATAGGACCATCCATTGTAAAGACAATCCGCCACAGAGCTTGCAATTTTATAAATGGTAATGGACGAATTAAATCAAAATGCAATGTGGGCATTAGTAATCTATGGGAAAAACCTCAGTCAGACATATTGCAGAATAACACGCGAAGTGATCTCCTTGTCACTGAGTTTAATATATAAACTAAAGTTCAGTGGTTCAATGTAAGTTAAATTTTTAACCAGATACCAAATTACATTTCCGAATTTAGGCTGTTGTTGTGTTGATAACGCTAGGGTATAGTTACTACATCAAGTAAAGCAGGTAAATTATATTTAAATAAAATTGTAAATACTATTAAGACTTAAAGAAAAACGCTTTTACCGGATTAAAGTTTGGTATTATTATAAATTTACAATTATTTGACATAATTTTAAATTTGTGATACTTTTTGACATTCAACATCTTTTGTCTTCAGTCACCGTGACCACGCACGCTGTAAAGCGTCGTGATAAATTCAATATTATGGCAAATAATTGTAAATTTATAATAATACATAACTTTAATCCGGTAAAAGCGTTTTTCTTTAAATGTGTAAAGGTTATGTTAATCAAAGACAATACTTTGTGCACCATTAAGACTATCTAGTAGACAAAGATTTAAACACTGTAAACGGACTGCGTATGATATTTTGAGGTAGCCTCCTCCCGCTCCTATTAATGAAAACGAAATTGCACTATTTAATCTGACAGAAAGGGCCAAAAGAGTACGTTTGTCACTTTCTGTCAAGTACGCTGTCATAAAAGAGACAGGAAGTTCAAACAAATAAAGAATTTAAGTAAACCTTTTTTGATGTATTGGCTACTTATATTTTTATTTTATTGAATAGTTTTATAAATATAATATACTTACGAAATAGAAAGTATATACACTTGTTAAAATGACATGAGAACTTAAGAGCGCAGTGCTAAGCAGATCCATGCAACTTCCTTACAATGGAGTAGTCCGCAATATACACAACTCGCAAGGGGAATCTTTGTATCGAAGAAGTTGCATGGTTTAAGTATCCGCGTATATGCAATGTAAATACATAGCTATGTAGGAATATAAAGGAAATATAAATTAACAATAGCAAATAATTTACACAGTTAGATAAAACGACTCGGCTAAAGGTCTCTATGGAGTACCTAAAAATGTGTCCTGTCTTGTATAACAGTTTTACTTTTATGAATATTACTATTATATATAGTAGGGGAGCCCACGATGCTAAATGGGGATTTACTCGAGCGTCGTAGAGACCTATTGGGATGCAAAGCTTAGATGATAAGAAGAAAAAAGCGGCTATAGATTTTTAAATATGTAAAAAAAACTGTTACATGGACATCCTCGAGCGGGTCAGATATTGATAGCATCAGTGCCCTACGTATTTTTAATAATGTACGTATGTTAATCTGATCGTTAGCATGATGCGGGGGGTTGTATTTAAAGGTTGAAAATGAAAAAAAAATTAAATAGCATAGTGCCCATATTTTTACTTTTTATGTAATAGGAGGCAAACGGGCAGGAGGCTCACCTGATGTTAAATGATACCGCCGACTATTCGACACTCACTTTTAATATATATGTGGTTATTACATTAAGACAGTACTACAACGTAAAGCCTTGATTGAAGAAAATCATCAACAGTGTACGATGAGCTAATGAGGACTGTAACGTGTTATGTATCGGTTTACGGTTCGTGCTGCAGTCTTTGTAGTGTCAAATCCTAATGATCTAGGTTTCTCGAGTTCGTTAATGGACATGCTCGAAGGCTTAAATGGAAATTATCAGGTCACATTTCTAGAACGAGAGATAAAATGGACACAAGTTTCAAGAAATAACAAAATGGACTGGACCTACTGGAAAGATGTTTAGGACGACAAAAGAAAAGATGGATGAGGTTATAGAAATAGCGGGCAAAAACTGGATGAATGTTGCTCAAGACAAAGAGAAATGGCAAAATATGAAGGAGAATTTTACCCTAAAAGGGACCATACAAATAGCCCAGTAAAAATGAAAAAAATCTATTTATTTTTTAGAATTACACAAATAATAATCATATTAAGAAATGTTTACTAACCAATTGTTGTATGGGTTCATTAATAAAGGTTTAAAAATAATAATACGTCTTATTTAATAGCATCTTACACGAGTACTACACGTTTGGAAGCGATCAGCGGGAGATTGCAATGGAAGTTTGATATTATGATTAGAGTAATTAAAATGTTGTGATATTAATACCATCTATTGCCGCAAAGGAGTATAACTTTTATTAATACAAAAATGTATTATATACATTATTCTTTGTGAATATTTTACTTTAACACTAAGCGGATTGCGTATTGCTCTCACGAGAATGTACGAGTGCGTGTTATCATGCCTCCTTCTGATAGAGGACAAATCTATTTTTTTTAAGTTAACTTAAACTAACTAATTAATTACATAAGATGTCATGTGGAACATGGTGTAAATTGCAGCTTCTAAGATTTTGTGTAACCTTGCCGATTAAAAAGAGTGGCGGAGAGTTTATTGTCAGTTCTACGCCCTTGATTTAAGAACTGGCAATAAATGTAAAATTAAAAGCATTTAATATGTATGTCTTTTTTGACGTTCGTAAGTGTACATTGTTACCTCAATGAATAAGTGATTTTGAATTTGTATTTAAGGAACTTGTTCACAGTATAATTCTAGTCATAAATTTTTGTCACAGATAGTATACACACAGGATTGAACTATCCATGGACATGAGGTACACCCGGACATTTTTCTCAGTTGTTTACTATACCTCTTATAATTATTATGCCTGTGTAATGCACAAGTGAGGCTAAGACCCACAAAGTTGAACCAACTTGATGTGTGTTTTGAGGTAGATTGAAATAGTTTACACTTATTTACTAAACGGTCAAAGGGGTTAATATAAAAGTAAATAATCCTCTATTTCTGAGAATTCTCGTTTAGTCTTTTGAAAGTCAACATGAGTAAACGTTGGAAAAATGTATTCGCATTTCAAAGGATTAATTAAAATGAGCATTGCAGAGTTAAATAGTTTTAATAATAGATACATTTTATGCTAGGTTATTTGCTCACGCGATAAATCCAGACCAACAATGAAGCGCTTCTTCTGTAATTCATATCAATGGTACTCTCATACTGAGCTTCGATCCCCGGCTGTGCACCAATCAACTTTCTTTCTATGTGCGCATTTAACATTCGCTCCAACGGTGAAGGAAAGCATTGTGAGGGAACCGGCTTGCCTTAGACCCAAAAAGTCGACGGCGTGTGTCAGGCACAGGAGGCTGATCACCTACTTGCTTCTTAGATTAACAAATGATCATGAAACTGACACAGAAATCTGAGGCCCAGACCTAAAAAAGTTGTAGCGCCACTTAATTATTTTTATTTTATTAATTTCAAGTAAATAGATTTAGTAGACTATCTTATTGATGATAAGGGATTTAATCCAAGCAAAGCACGAGAGTACAGAAAAATGTAACACAATCAGAAGTCATTGAAATTGTTGACAATAAGAATATATAATGCTATCTTGGCTAACAACGTGACCGCAAGATGCCATATAAAATAAAATATATGAATCGAATAAAACAAGTGAAGTACTGACATTATTAAATCGCTGTGTCATAATATTGTATTCTCAGTTTCATATTCTTTGGGTTTGTCCCAACAATATAATCGATTTAACAAACTAGTATTGTGTTTCTACAGACTTAGGATTAACAATGTAGTATGTTCCTTTGTATTCCCTCACCTAATCTTATTGAAATCTGATCAATGCAAGCGTTGAAATTTCATGTGTCGTGGCACAATCGTAAAATTATTTCATGAAAGTTATACAGTGGAGGATGGGATGGATGTTATTATATAACATTACACGTTCACACACAGATACATATACACATACTAACGCACACACACTCTACCATTCGTAGAATACACGTATAAATTACCATATAAGCTACGGAAGAGCTGGGTCCCCCGGGAAAAGTAATTTTGTATTTACTTAAACGGTTCCTAAACATTGGATATAATTTTAGTTACTATGGTTTAAAATAGTCGATTTTAAACCTTTTATTTTGAAATGTTTGGACATATGGAATTGTCATTGTTAAAAGATGTATATTTATATATATTTGGCCGCCACATATCACTAGTGATGAAATCCAAAAAAATTTTACTATAAAAATATTTTTCACTGTTAGAGGCGCTGCTATAGCATTATTTTGTTAACGCACCATGATCGCCCAGATACAGGACAGAAGCTGATAAACTATAAGAAAGCTTAGGCAGTCCCGTAGCGGGGCTAATTATTTGTCAAAAACAACATTTTTAATTTACCATTCAATTATATATAAAAACCTTGTAACATGTAATATTTAACACAGCGCATATAAACAAAAAAAGTATGGGAAGAAAACGAACAGGATATTTAAATAAAAGGCCGACCCGCCTGAGCCCTGCCTCGATTAAGCGTGATGAACGATGCGAATGTCCGTATGATCATGATTTGGTTACCTCGTATACACAGGCACATCTATACAAGCCAAAAATTTTATTTTCTGTAATAACAATACTCAATAGCTAGATGACACCAACGCTGCGTATTTATAATACCAAAAATTGTATATCCAACCAGCTGAATTAAATAAAAGAGATAGTAGGGGAAGATTGGATAATTGTAGCGAGACAAATGAAATAATTTGTAGGAGGAGATTGTGTATTAAATGTAATAACATAAACTTAATGTAATACTTACTTACTCGAATAGTAAATTGGAAAGCATTATTTTGGTTTGGAAAATTGTTCCCGCTTTTCTCGGGCTAGGTCATTAATCGATGTATTCAAAACTCGACAGGGTTAGTGTGTCAGAGAGGAGAGGGAACCTGGAATGCAATCTCGACTATTCGATGTTCCTGTGTCTCCATAAAATGTATTCGGTTCGTTTTATTAAATCCATCAATCTTTAAAACGTAAAAAATATTTTAAAACCTTGTAAACAAAAACCACATCAGTCTTAATTTTACTTAAAGTAATGATGCCATCGTTGTGCCTCGTAATAGATCTTGATAGATATAGACACATTAAAACAAATAAACGTTATAATCAGTTCAGGCAGTTGAGGCATCAAGTGGCTGGATATTTATTTTTATAAATATGTAAAATAGAACTTTATTCTTGATAGTGATCTCTTCTATACTATATACATTATATACATCACTCAAAAAATCAAAAGTAAAAATCATTTATTCATATAGGTAACACAATGTACACTTATGAACTTCAAAAACGAAATATACATTAAATGCTTCTAATTTTAAATTTAGTGCCAGTTCTCAAGGGCGTAGAACGGAAGAGAAGAACATTTGTAAGGAGCTGCAACCAATACACCATGTTCCACATGACATCTTAAGTAATAAATAATAATAATAAAATAAATTAAAAACAAAAATTTGTCCTCAATCAGCAGGAGGCATGGTGAAATAGGAGCACGCACTTACATTCTCGTGGGAATAACATGCACACTTTGCTCTATTGTCAATAGTTTACGTGGCGATAGGCTTGGGGGAGGGCTTAATTTTTTTTTTCTTACCTTTGGTAACATCATACGGCTCACTAAAGTATTGAAAAAATTCTATAGCCATATTCATCAGGAATAATTCAAGAATCTAATTGTGAAATAATTTTTCAATTGGGTCCAATCAACAAACATCTTTTTACTCTTTATAATATAAGTGCACATTTTCAAACATAATATGAATAACAGAACCTCTTTTGTCCTTGTTAACTAGAAAACTTTAATTGTTTTAGCTCGTAGAATTACTAAACTCTCCACATAACTTTAGTATTATAATGATTTACGAATGTACAATTATGAGGGTAAGTAATTATACAGTAGTAGAAACCGACATAATTTGTATGCCAAGTACGGAAATTCTTAAAAACAATTTTTAACTGGAACAAATGGTATAAACAAATTTTAAGAAACACTTAGAACTACAAGTCTGAAAGTTTAAACATATTAAGCCATACAAAGAGGAGTTCTTTGGATTACTACATGCAGCTGAGCTTATCGGACGTCAAGGCAGAATACAAAATACCATCCGTATCACCTCGACGTCCGTCATTCCACAACAGCCTTGCGATTCTGTAACTCACTTTTCGAACTCACACACAGAGTGTGAGTGTCAGAATCGCAAGGCTGAGCGTTTTTTTAAGGCAGTTTTTGCCGCGCACCACCACTATACACTAACCAGCTGCCCTCTGAAGTATTTCCGAACCAATTGTATTTAGGGTTCTTAAAGAAAAGAGCGTACAAATTCTTGAAAGGCCGGCAACTCATGAGCCTTCTGGCAAAGTGAGTGTCTCTGGGCGGCGGTATTACTTAACATCAGGTGAGCTTCCAGTCCGTTTGCCTCCTATTACATAAAAAATAAACAGTCAAAAACATTTTATATTTTGACAAGTCTGTATCATCTTGGCAAAGTAATAACAATGAACTTTCTGAATTATATTGTTGCATAACTTAGCATACATCTTGTTGAGTTATAGACTACGCTTCAGCTACGGCGTAGCAAATTTGTAGCGCGCTGTTTATAATAAGTTGCAAGTCCCGAACACTCAAGAAAAATATTGAAGATTATTTTATATACTTTAATGCGTTTCATATGGCGTATAAGTCAATACGATTCCTAGTGAAATAATGCGGTTCTGTCTTGTAGAAACCTGCTCTAGCTCGTAAACTTCATAAACAAAGCTTTGCAATTACGTTAAAACAACCATAAATTACCAATTACATACATAATCAATACCATTAAACTTTATGGCACTTAAACATAACTAAAAAATAAAACTTATATAACAAATCATATCGCAATAGAAAATTCTATTTAAAGAACAATTGTCTTGATTCGCTTGTCAATTGATTTAGCCAGTGAATTTCACCGATAAGTCGCATTCGTTCCAAGGTTGCATGTCTTGAAGGTCTAACCTATTCTCAGTACGATAAATAAATCAATGCAATTTCCATACATTTTTCAAAGTTCTTGGAAGCACTTTACTGCACGTTCTAGTTTATTTAATACATTTCAGAACTGGTAAGTGATATTTATAATAGCTTGGTCCGTCACCCTCGAGAAAAGGAACTGATGCGATGAATGTTTTGAGAATATTTCTTTGGGTAAATAAGCGAGCAGTGTTTGCTTAGTGGCTTTCATCCCTGAGGTCGTAGGATCGATCCTCGGCTGTGCACCAATCAACTTTAATCATCATTAAACATTCGCTCGATCGATGAAGGAAAACGTAAAGACATCGCCTTGCCTTAGACCCCAAAAGTCGACGGCGTGTTTCAAGCACAGGAGGCTAATAACCAACTTGCCTTTATTAACAAATGATTATGAAACAGATACAGAAACCTGGGGCTCAGACTTAAAGGGTTGAAGCGCCACTGGTATTATATAAATAAGGTTAGCCAAATCGCTGTTTTGCGCCTCATACATACCCTCCCTTTTTCACCAGAGGCAAAGCCGATTGAGCACATAAACAGTAAAAATGGTTTGGTTTTAAATCACCTTAGTTGTGCAGTCGCGTTGACTTTAGTCTTGACTAACAAACTTGCCTCCTTATAATTAACGCAAAGACGGAGCACTCCATTACAAATTATATAAGTTTTAACTCAATTAGGATGATAGATCGAGATTAGGTAGGACTGAAGCTCGTCAATTGTTTAAACTTGCCGACGGACGTGTCTAAACAACGTGCGCTGAGAACTGAGTAACTTACCCAGCCCCAATACTCTGTAACTCGCAATGGAGATCTAAATTTCGATGTTGAGTTTTGGTACGGCGCGATGCCAGGTTTGCGTCAGTATATATTGAGAGAAGTACTGCATTATTGCATATAAAAACGTCGCGATGTTAATATAGCGCAGCAGTAATGTTTTATTTATTAGAGGCATTGCGCATACCTATTCTGCTCCCTCCTGGGTTATGTGGGACTATTGCGCATATGCACTAAAACCCCTAGGCACCACCAACAATCGCCCATGGTGAAATGTATAAGCAGCACGGCCTTGTCAACTTCGGTTGCGTCTGCCTCTCCACGCCCATTGTTAGTTTGTGATTATACTTGACACAGCAAGTATGTTACCCAGACCAGGCCGTTCGCTTTTGTAGTAAGAGCTAGGGGATATCGAGTCCACTACGTGCAGGAATGGATCATCATCCCAAATTTTGAACGCACCAACCTATACTTCCCCGCTTGGGCACATTTTAGGTGGTGAGGATTCTATCACCCTAGCAAAGCGGTAAAGCAGCATGCCCTTACAACTACGATGGCAGTTCACAGAACAAAACGTTAGTTAGATTTAAAAAAATACTCGGTAGAATATAGGTACGTAATATTTTGTAATTGTAATTTTTTCACTTAGAAGTAGAAAGATTTCTTAGATTTTAGTCCCCCGCCTGGTCTCTTATCTTTAATAAGCATATTTTGACCGTCTCACTTATTCCCGGTTTCATATTAGGTTCACTACATAACACGCTGATTTATTAAAAACAATTTAGTCCTATATATGTGCACCAAAGGTTTCCAAAAGCTTCAAGAAGAATTCCGAACTATTTGTTATATTGGCGGTAATCAAATGTATAAAAAAGTAAAGATATGGATAATTTGTTGCTTTTTACGCAAGTAACTATTACTTTATAGTCTTCAATGCTTGTATATTATCAATTTATCAACCGCTTATAAGCTTGCGACACGAAACCACGTTGGGAATTCAACATTCATAAAGTCAATAAATAGTTGCCACTAGGTAGTAATTACTACGAAGGTCGAAATATATTTCATAACTAGTAGTTACTACGTTTGTGGTCGTTATCTTTTTATATGTACAGGCCACAATATGTACATAAGACTTAGACTTTCCTTTTTTTTATTTTGTAACTAAAACCACTCCCGACTGGACGCTCGCTTATTGGTAAGGCTTGTCTATAATCTGAAGGACCTAAGCTTGGTTCCTTGGTTTTTTAAGAGAAACATTTTATTCAAACATTTTCGTGAAGAGACCTGTATATCGCCTACGTGTCTAACTAGACTGAGATAGATGTAGAAAATGTCTGTCTAGGAAGTAACTACTAAAAATCTACCCAAAAACTTAAATTTGTAAGTTTTACTTTTTCCTAGTCTTTCTTTTAAATGTTTTACTCACCAGGAAATTATTCGTGTATTCCCCGATTTTCACTTTGAATTATGAATTTTTTTTTTACTATTCAATTTAATTACAGAACTACAGTACGTTTTTTTTATTCATTTTCATCACGATAATAATTATAAAGTGCCAAATATTTCACAGCAAGCTAAACATATGCTTCAATCAGGTAAGCCTATGTCCGTATACAGCTATATAATGATTTATTTAATTGATTATTTTTATCGGAAAGTGGGCATGTGACTTTTAAACCTGACCCGCAGATTATCCTGAAGCTGAATTCTTCGTTATGTTGCCATTAACAAGGAAGATATATAGAAAACTCCAGCATTTAGAACATCCAAACTCAAAATTGAGGGAACCTGATCATACACATAACTCTAATATATTTTTGCCTAAACAGGTGTGTTAAATATGAAAGACTTTGATCCAAGTTATTTATATGCATATGAGGCATACACATTATTCTCTCAGAACGAAATCTGTTGGTGATTTCACGGTTTAGATTTTTCATTTTAATGTTTTTTTCTTGGTAGATTTTATTAGTCTGTGTTAATTTTTTTTTATCTAAATAGTGCTTTTATTAATTTATTTTGCAGTGTTTGTATGTTAGAAATTTTGTATGCTGTACCATTTCAATTAGATATATGAAATGTGGCTTGACTAAACAATTATAAATTAAATGACGTCATATAATTTATGTCCATATAATTCATCCAATCTATTAAATATACTAGTTAGGTACTTAGAAGTTATTTAAGAAAACCGACGCAAGACTGTATTATCCAGAAGGAACCTAAACCATAGTCCAATTTGTGTAACGTAATAATTGAACAAGTTTAAATTCAATAATTTTCCCATAAAACAGGTACCTACCTATAAAAATATTTATACCGTCAATTACGTAATGCTATTCGCACGTGGGAAATGTTTTACGATGTCACATTAATGTTTGAAAACATGCCGGGAAATAATAAATCGATGTATCCTTCATTAAAATAGAAGGTCGGAAATATTCGTTCTATGAATTCTTTATTAATTTAAAATTGTATACGCGACAATCAAGTCGCCTAAATTAATAAGTAATCTATTCTAGTTAGTCAATTTCAATAAAATAATTTATAATTTACAACCAGAAGTTTCTAGCTTTTGCTTACGGTGGTACGTTGATGGCGAAAGCGATAGACAAAAACAATTTAACATCCGATTCGTTCTAATTTAATCTAATAAGGTATGTTTTAATATTAAGGAGCGTAAAATGAGAAATAATAATTTGTATTCGTATAATGTAGTCAGCATTTGGGGTTGGGTGAATTTGTACAGCCCTGCGATTCTGTAACTCACTTTTCGAACTCACGTCGTTCTGAAATCAGTCGTGAAGCAGTCATTTTATGATTTGGCATTCTAATAAATAATAAACTACAAGCTCCCACCTTTTCAGAATGCCAAATCATAAAATGATTGCTTCACGACTGATTTGAGAGCGACCGCCGATCCGAAAACCGCTGTGTGAGATCGAAAAGTGAGTTACAGAATCGCAGGGCAGATCCAAATATAAATACAGAAATCATCCAGCAGGAGCCAACACACATCGCTCCCATCGAGACGATGGCAAGCTGCTAGATGGGATGTCTTTGATCCCTTGAGCGGGATTTGGTATAGGATGCTTTTGTGGACACGTTAACCCCGTGTCACCTCCCTCGGACAAGCACAAAAGCTGGCGGGAGCCCGCGGTAAATGCGGATTGTGTTGCGGATTGTGTTGCGGATGTCGTCGCCGTAGGGGAGAAGTGCCCTCTTTTTTATTAACTATTTTTTTTAAACTTTAATTTATTAGTATTCTTATCTTAATATATATAAATTACGTGTCACGTTGTTTGTCCGCGATGGACTCCTAAACTACCGAATGGATATCAATCAAATTTGCACACTGTGTGTAGTTTGATCCAACTTAAAGATAGGATAGCTTAATTTTTTTTTTATTATTTTTAATTTATAGATACCCGCAATATTATTTTATTACAAAATATTTGTTTATTATTTGATAGTCACAATTCTAACAGATGGCGCTGTGTTGAAAGTACCAACGTTTCACATAAGCTACAATTTAATGGCATAACCACCAAAAAAGCATGGTGGTCCCCATGACTGGTGTTCTCCTACCGTTTCCCTTGAATAGTAATATAACAAAAACCTTAGCCACAGCAAAGCTTGGCCGGTCTGCTAGTTAAAGTATAAATCATTGTTCTACACTACAGCATTTCATTCTAATCTCGCTCAACGAATAAAATTTGATAATAATATGAAAAACTCGGCGAACAATCCATTAAATACATACGTTAAGTTAATAATTAATCCGGTTATAGAAAATTATAATCCATTCAGAATGTATAAAAGCGTTACGAGATATGAGCGAGCTTCAGAATTGTGTATTTTGAACATCAATATTTCATCGTATACCATAATTGTACGTTGTCATTCCTCTCACGTCTTCAGCAATTGTCTCAATTCTATCAGGGATTATGAACAAAGCTACTCAGATATAATTGAACGAATTCTTAAACTTGAAAAGTTAATGAAACGTGGGTAGTAATTTTTTTTAACCCTTTTTGTTTTATATAGGAATCTAAAACAAATTATTAAACTTTTATTTTTGTTTGCGATCCCGGCTTTATATTTATCTCATTGACTTCCGCCGTCAGACGGAAATAAGGTAAACAGAAATATACTAATATTAAGAATCAACACATTAACTCAAGAATTAAAACAATTTTAAATTGCGTGGGGTTCAAGTGCACAAGCGCTAATAAAATATTTGAGTTGGCACCTGGTAGATAGGACCCCAGAGCTAGTGTTTTCCTCGCTCAACGAATAAGTATCGCAATACAGCGAGAAATGCTGCCTGCATTAAAGGTACACTGCCACTGGGACCAAACTTATTTTATTTTAATTTACTATTTATCCATTTTAAATTATAATTATTTATATAACTTAGGTATATACTGTAAGTCCTTTATTGTGAACGACATAAAACATATTTACGAACATACATTTTGTGGGTAGGAACAGAACACTAATTACCTTATGATAATCCAGTGGGTGGTACCCATCTAGAGTGCTAGATGGGTTAGGGTAGTGACCCTAACCGTTTCTTCGATATTTTTTATGTAAAATAAACTATCTATAGTATAGTTATAGTATCTCACTATGGATTTTAGATATGCCAGTTTCCTCGCGATGTTTGCCTGTGTAGGCTTTTTTATGTGTAAGTAGTACTTGCTGTGGTGTCACAGCAAGTACTACTTACACATAAAAAAGCAACAGAATGCACGACCTCAGATGAGGGTCACACGCTTAATCCAAACTCTGATCTTACCTCAAAGGTACTTACCTCTCCTGGTTAAAATATCGTGTAGATAGATAGATAGGTAAGCTTTCTCATAAATTCCATGACAGGATTTTTTGAACTGCAAAAGTGGCAGGAAGTTTAGCTGATGTTAATTAAGTGATACCGCCGATCATGCAGACAGAAGGCTCGCAATTGCGTTGTCGGCCTTTTAAGAATAAGGTAGGAACTATAACACATTTGAACACATGTTCAATTCTAAAGGCCTGTGTCCTAACTGTGTTCTTAGAGTCAAGTTAAGTTTTAATTTTATTTTTAATTACAGAGAACAAATGTAATTTGAATCTCTAAAGGATAGTTTGTAAGGCCCATTTATCTGAGTTAAAAAATTTATGCGCGAAAGTTGTGGAACGCTGTCTTAATAAATAGCGAAATAACTTTGGTGCAAATTTTAATATCAGCGCACTTAGCTGTTTGTTAATTAGTTTTTCAGTAAAATATGAAAGAATATTAAAAAGGGGTCACAATGTATGCAATATATGTGTAAATAGTGGCGAGTATTAAATAATGAAAAGCATTTTAGAATAGTAAAATTAATCACGGACTTATAGAGAGACAAGAACAAATGGAAAAGTTCTCATGAATGTAATTAATATATGACCTTCCTTCATTCCTTATATTACACTAGACAACTACCAAAAGTATGTAAAGAAAACTTTCAAAACCCAAAATATGAGAGCCTTTTCTCCAAAATTTATTTTGTTTCCTTTGGAGTTGAGACTCTAAGGTAGGTTGAAGTGCACTGGTGCACAAAGGTATTAAAGATTTAAGTAGGCGCGTGGTAGTCAGTACTGGTGACCCCAGAGCTGGTGCTTTCCTTGAACAAGTATCACTTAATGCTTTTAATTTTAAATTGACTGCCAGTTCTCAAATCAAGATCGTAGAACGGACGAGAAGAACTGGCAATACACTCTCCGCCACTCTTTAATCGTCAAGTTTTTTGTTTTACACAATATTTGTAAGGAGCTGCAACCATTATCCACATTACATCTTAAGTAATTAATAGTTAATTAGTAATAATATAAAAAATTAACACTTGTCCTCTATCAGCAGTAGGCATGGTGAAATAGGAACAAGCATTTACATTCTTGTGGGAACAACACGCAAATCTTAAAAATATTATATCAGTAGTATGTCTAATTAGCTTTAAAATATAATGATAAAACATTTATGTAAAAAAAACGTAAAAGAAATTCGGAAAAACGTAAACAAAACGGGTTTTTTATGTCTTTCAAAAGTTAGTGGATTTGTTTAGTTCTAAGAAAAAAAATACTTTTCAGCGCAATTATATTACTACTTATATCGTTTATCCGGTGTACACAACATATAAATTATTTCACATTAAATTACAAGGACTTTTTACACGTATTGGTTTATATTATTAATATTCACTATTTTCTAATATGTACTTGAAACGAAGACTAGTAAAGGAAATCAATAACATAGCAAATGCCTACGAAGTTAGCCGCAATTAGGTTATGACTGAACCTTAATGCAGCGCTTAATTATTTAGCAACTTCAGATCTAACAGAATTACCTAGACATGTTTGATATAGACATTTACATGCAAAATTATCTTCCCAGGAACACTCAACTTTATCTATTAATTACTTAAGATGTCATGTGGAACATGGTGTAATAGTTGCAGCTCCTTATACAAACATTATGTAACACAAAAAAATTGGCGATTTAATAGAGTGGCGGAGAGTTTATTGCCAGTTCTTATGTTCCGTTGATTAAAGAACTGGCAGTCAATGTAAAATTAGAAGTATTTAATATGTATTTCTTTTTTGACTTTCATAAGTGTACACTGTGTTACCTATATGAATAATTGATTTTGATTTAATTTGAACAGTCATACCGCCAGAAAGATCGCGAGTGTATTGCCGGACTTTTAAGAATTAGTTACATAATAAATGTATAGAATACTCTAACAAAACTCAACTAAAAATATCAAGGATTAAATAAAATGCTATCGAATGGCAACAGTATTTTCTCACGTACAGTGGCCATTTCTAATAAGCTCCTTCTAATGAATAATGAGAATTGAGAACTGATTTCCAGTCAAGATAGAAAATGTTGCCAATTTATTTCCAAATGGTGTCTACTGAATCGTCTACAAATAATCACTTCTAACTAAATCTCTACTTCTAATAACCTTGGTATTATTTTCAAACAATATTATTACATTTAAGGTCGAGTTATGGGGAGGTCATTGGGAACATTGTGGTATGACATGATAAATAAGAATACTATGACTAAAGTATATTTAACTTTTAGTAGTTTTTCAATAATTTGATTTCCAATGCCGATTTTATCGCATATAGAAGTATCTTTAAGCTTAGCAATAACCCTCCAGTAACTCATAGAACCAGTCGACTCCGAGACATGAAAAGCTCGGGCCAACACCCAGTTGAAACGAGCTTATAACCATCAAGATATCATTTTATGAGCAAAGGGTTTAAAAAGGAGATGTACCTCTTATGAAAGCTTATTTATTATTAAAATAAATGTTATATTAAAGTTGGTGGTAAGTTCAAAGTTTTTTTTAATTCTGTAAAGCGAAAAATATAATCTATATTAAAAGTCATACAATAATTTAATGGAAAAAATTATCTTCGAAAGGGCTGTGAACGAAAGCGTTAATACTTACATACTTTAATGAGATGTAAGGTTCTAGTGATATAGACTCTTATTTCTTTAAAAAGAATAAAAAAACCGACTCAATAACAAACTAAAACGTATAAAATCATAATATATTTATATGCATTGGTTGGCCTTGTATTCGTAAAATAATTAATTAAATATATAAAATAGTAATTAGTTTATTAATATACCAGGGGTACGAATATTGTATTATGGCAATTTTTGAATGACGGTGCCAAAACTCGATATATATATATTTATATGATAAAAAAGTTATGTAACATTTAATTATATTTATTTTTCAAAACAAAATACTTTTGATAAAGTATGTTTTAAAGATAGTAATATTACAATTTAGAGCAGTGTTGGCCGAGTGGATTCAGCGTGTCTCTCCTTTCTGAGGTCGTAGGTACGATCCCTGACCGACCAATGGACTTTCTACGCATTTAACATTCGCTCGAACAGTAAAGGAAAACATTGTGAGGAAACCGCGTGTGTCAAAAGGCTGATCACCTACTTGCCAATTAATTTAAAACAGATACCTACATAATTTGTGGCACAGACCTTAAAAGGTTATAGCGCCACTGATTAATTTATTTTTTAATATTACATTTATTGTTTTAATATCCTTCGCCTTAAAACTTATTTAATGTCTTAAAATATAATACCAAAAGGCCTATTAAAGTAATCTTGAATCCTTATTCTAACAAACTGTGAGCATTATCTATAAAGATATCTATTATCTTACACGAAAAATCTTAAAATAAATATGAAAATATTATGTTTATTATATTGATGTTTATCAAATAAAATAAAATATAAATCATGTGTCGTAATAGTCATGTTTGCATCAAACAAGTTTAGCCTTGAACTATAAAATTGTTTTCAACATCTAGTGTTTGTTCTAGAACTTTTTATCGTTAAGAAAAACCACTTACCTAGCTCCATAGTTAAGGTGAAGTATTAGGGTGATGATACAAGTATGGACCGACCGTTATTAACACTGTAAGAGACACCTTATATAACACAAAACATAATCGCTAGAGTGTGCAAAGGCCCGAAAGATCCGGATATTTTTCAGATAATCCATGATTATAGGAAGGGTATTCTATTAGTACTCGACTTCTTTTGTTTTGTTAAACTTATCGAGGATATATATTGGTTCTTGATTATGTTTTATTTTCCTGTTGATGCAGGATTGCAGCTTGTTTGTGCAGCTATAATTAAATAAATAGTAACTGTGTTGTCGTTCCTTTAATGGATTTATATTACTATGTACACAACACTTGCTGCTATAGTGAAGGTAAACATCGTGAGGAATCCGGCATGTGTAAAACCCAAAACGACGATGTCCATCAAACACCAAAGCTTCTCTAGTTTATATAAAAAAAAATATTGAAAAAACGAAAGCAAAAGAGTCACACCCATGTAGGGTTTTAGCGTTACTGCATGTTATTTAAAGTAACACCAAAGCATTCAAACAATATCGAGAAAAACATCACCACAATGTAAAAAGTTTTTTAAAACATCTTAAACGACCTGTAATAAAAAAACGGAAGCTCTCAAGCGCCCTTATAACATGAACCACAATGTTACATTCTACGCCAATTATGTGGGCCTATTATAATTATCTGAGTCTTCTATTACTAGCTACTGTTTTACAAGTCTATATGTTTTAATAATTCATAGTCAAACTAGCGTTAAATAACCGATATTATATAACGACCGGACCATGTTGTACAATTATAAATGTCCTCAAGAGTACTGTATAAATTTATTTAAAATAATAAAAAAATAAAAAAACCAGTGGTGCCCCAACCTTGTAGGTCTGGGCCTCAGATTTCTGTATCATGATTTGTCAATCTAATATGCAAGTAGGTGATCAGCCTCCTGTACCTCACAAACGCCGTCGACTTTTTTGGTTTTAAAGCAAGCTGGTTTCCTCACGATATTCTGCACCGTTCGAGCGAATGTTAAATCTGCACATAGACAGAAAGTCCATTGGTGCACAGCCGGGAGATCGAACCTACGACCTACGCGAACACTGCTCTTGTTTATAATAATATATGTTTATATATATTAGTAACCGTTCAATAAGCCTACAATAGCCTTTAAATATTTTGTCTTTCTACTCGCTCATGACACTTTGCTCTTTAATAACTATTTTTTTAAACTAATGAAGCTTTTTGGCTAAATGATAACACAATTTATATATTAAATTCAACGGCGTGTCAAACGCAATTGAACTATAAGTGCATGTTAATTGCAGAGCTTGACAGTTTGCATAAACCTCAAATATATTTTAAAGCATTTTCCATATAAATAGTAGAAAGAGATTTAATACCAAAATCAATTTATACTAGTCAATACAAAAATTGGTTAAGTCTTGTATGAACTCTAGATGATTGATGACTTTCAAAGAATATTTTAAAAGGATCAAAGTTTTAGGTCGGATAATGTGTAGAAAATATTTTTCTGCTTCATTACTTCCTGTATGAGGACGTTACTATAATATGTACATTCTAAAGCACTCGACAAATTAATGCATATTTAAATTTTAATAGATAATTTATAATTAAAGAAATATACGATTTAAAAAAAACCAAATAAACAGAAGATTCTCCATCACCAAGTGGGGATGATGGAGGACCAGTATCAATTTATGTATTTATTTTAGCCCTACTTACTAGTGCGGAGCAATATAATTTTTAAAGAAAAAAGCTTTTACCGGATTAAAGTTATGTATTATTATAAATTTACATTATCTGTATTTATTTATATGTTAGTATTTATTTATATATATATAAATACAGATAATGCAACTTTCTCTGCAGCTGTGATACTTTTTGACATTCAACATCTTTTGTCTTCAGTCACCGTGACCACGCACGCTGTAAAGCACGCGAAACGTCGGATAAATTTAAAGTTATGTCAAATAATTTTAAATTTATAATAATACATAACTTTAATCCGGTAAAAGCTTTTTTCTTTAAATGTGTAAAGGTTATGTTAATCAAAGACAATACAATATAATTTTTTTTTAATATTGCTTTTGAAAGGAAAGTATTGAGCTTGAGATATTGATGAGGAATTTTCTTTTAATTATTACGAAAACAGTTATATCTATAAATATCTTTTAAATTTAAGTAATAATTAACTTAAATAACACGCAGTAATTTAAATTATCCAATTATGTAATTAGCTATTTAGAGATTTTTATTCAATAACATCTCACCCCCTTATATTTTGTATTAATCCTTCTAGCGAACCACTTGTTTCTTTTAATTCACTTAATAAACAGTAAATACTAACTATCACAAGCAAAAGTTTTATAATTCACGAAAAGTCAAGAATCACAACGAGCACGGGTCCGCTCAACAAAGCGAGCAAGGAGCGACTGAAGCAGTTTACTGAAAGCTGCAATACAAAGCTCTGAAATACAGTACATATATGAACGCAAGTACAGTAGACAAAGTAAAATTCATAGTCGAGAATTACCGCTAAATATAAGAGCAGTATAAAAACGTGTTCAATTTTGACAAACGGTAATAGTTCCCACTAAGTCTTGACTCAGAGCTGTGAATTCATAAAGCCTCATGTTTCTTGTAAAACTTTCAGACTTAACGATTTTAAAATTATCATTGTCAAAAAGTGTTAATATAGTTTAAGAATTATTATTTATTTAAGAAACAGTTATATAAAATAATTAAAACTTCTGATAATTTGTCGCGTAAATAAAATGTGTTTTCTTACAAATTATTATTTTTACTCCTCTTCGAAATTACTTGGTTTTATACAATTAACAGTTTATTTATAACTACAGTCGGATGTCAGTCAGAATCATATATCTGTAAACATATACATTTTTGTATACATATTTTATTTCTGATTAATTTATTAAGTACAAAATAATAGATATCAATCCAAAGAACACTGTATTTATACTACGTAGAAACCACTATTCCCAAAAGCATCAAAATAACAGGATTAAAGGAGTTATTTTGAAATATATTGAAACATCAATACATCAAAGTGGTTTAAAAATTTAAAGATAGTGACAAAACAGTTTTTTTAAGAATTCTTGGCACGAATAGCTGCTCTTATTTGACGTATTCTTTATACATTCTACACCTGTTTTACTATTGAAACCAATAAGAATATATATATATAGGTCAAAAATCTTATTTAAAGTGATGAAGGCGATATTAGTGATACATTGTCAAATTCATATAGGTAATTTTAAAAATTCTTTAATTTTTCAGCGAAATGTTTTCTGGCATAGTTGATTAATTAAATAACTTTTGTCAATCGTGGTATGTTTTAATTATCGGTTCGCTGAATGAATATTACTAAATATAATATTTAAAACACAGATGTTTCTCCAGTATCTAATTATATCTGTGTCACGGCATATGTTTGTATGTCCAGGGCATAAGAATGTAACACAAAAGACAAAATAAAAGCGGTTTTCGCTTGATTGTGATTCATCAAATAAAATTATGCATATCCACCAATCATTGAGGTAATATTACTGAGTAATAGTAGTTTTATGACGCCAATAGAATAATCTTAATAAACATCAGTTTAACATTCTAAATAATTTGGACATGATTGAACAGCAATTTCGTATAGAAATGAAAATATCGAAATATCGTTTCTTCATTTTGGTAACTTTTGTACTGTCAGGAATGTAAAACAATTAAAAATCTCTAAACTACATTTGAATTCCCAAATCCGCCACTTTTAATGGCATTTTGCTTTATGGATGGGAACAACGCAACGATTCCAAGTCCTTGATAACTATTGCCTATATCCTGGGAATTTCGAGCCTGAGCAGATTTCCAATTAACGGTTGAAATAGGAACGGTGCTAGGAAACGCCAGTTGGCCACCAGATCTTACGTCACAAGTGCAGCTGGATCAGACACATTGCTCAAAGGGAGATTAGACTCCATAAGGAACATGAAAACGTGGCCGCCCATCAATCCTGGCTACACTCAGTTGTGGCCGAAGTACGAGGGTTAATGTGGTCGGTGGTGAAGTGCGTGGCTCAAGAAAGTTTTGTATTCAATGTGCCTGCAAAGACCTACAACTAATACCTTCCTCCAGAACATGGAATAATTTCTCCATAAAAAAATAAAAACGGTGGTTAACCTCAATAAGTAGTGGAAACACTCACTTACATTAGTAACAGTAAGATAATTTACGGATATAATTTTATTTCAGCGACTACATTCAAATCCTACCAGTCACCTCAGGTAGCACCCGTTTACGAGAACCGATCCGGAGTTATTTTAATAGATATTTTCGCGAACACGCTCTGAAGTTGCCACTGTTATAAATGTTATCTAAGGCGATGTCCGGTAATGTAATGACAGATTCGTCAGTCTGTACTCGTCATTGAACGAAAGATTTCTTGACATGAATGTGACAAGGTAATTCTGAATTTACATCATAGATTGCTGACATTAT
Organism: Pieris melete; assembly: GCA_963693345.1. Classification (NCBI taxonomy): domain Eukaryota; kingdom Metazoa; phylum Arthropoda; class Insecta; order Lepidoptera; family Pieridae; genus Pieris; species Pieris melete. Next base: position 3,168,739 of record CAVNZK010000010.1, on the reverse strand, counting down.
ATTTTATAATATTAAAATATTTAACCTATTTTCTTCTTAATGGTAAGTAATTTCTATGTATATTGTTTTATTTCGACGATAATTAAATAATAATAATGGTGTGGTGCTACGATATGGGTCTTATCCGCAGATTGCATACGTGTCTTTGATCATTTTTATTTATTAACGGAAGTTCAAGAATTCAGTGTCTGATGCTTGTCGCTAATTTCGGTTTAAGACATGTCGGGTTCTTCACGATGTTTTTCCGTAGTAGTATTTTGTACATACAAAGATAAACCCATTGGAGCACAACGACAAAAGATAGTTACTATATATTTATTTATCTAACCCAACAACTTCTGTGTGGCCTTCCACACAGAAAAAAAAACTCAATCTAGAACCAATGTGTGGCCTCGATAATAGGTGGGGACGGCGTGCACAAATATAATGCTTATGATAAGTAGGAATGAGCCTTTCTAGTCTGGTAATTACTGAAACTAACGAAATATATATTTGAGATACGTAAATTACGATTTAGTATCTCAACAACCCATTGTATTTGATTAACAGAAGTCATAATTCGCGATGTCTCAACTAAATCTTACCGTGAGATGGGCGTAACCTACTATTTTTTGTGTGACCTTATAATATGTCTCCTAACCAAAACGTTTTTGTTAATCCACGAATGAAACCACATCAAACGCCCATCGAGTTTTAGAGAGAATCATATAAAGTAAACATTAAAAGTCAAAACAATGATCACGTAAAGGAACCTGTGCGTTGTATGGACAGTGCATACAAAATGAGCTTTTTGGGATAGGCTGAATACATTTTCGTTATTTTACGACCGCAACTGATGCAATGTTTTTGTTTGTTTACTCTAGAAAATAATGACTGTCTAAAATACAAAACCAAACGCTTTATAGGTGTTATAGATATATTTCTCGATTTTTCATTAATCGTTTTTCTTTTAGACAATTAGGTGAACAGCCAACACACGACGTCGATGTGTTGGTTTAAGACACCAGTTTCCCTTCACGTATAAGCGAGAAATATCCATTATTTTGGGCACAGCGGTTATAATAGAATAAAGTAGAATTACGTGTTGAAGTCTAAGATTCACCTTTGGACTGGTCAACATAATAATATAAAGTCAATAAAACAGCACAGTAACATATGAGTGTCCATGGGCGGCGACATCACTTAACATCAGGTGAGCCTCCTGCCCGTTTGCCTCCTATTTCATAAAAAACAGCACATTTACTCGATATTGCCATACTCTAAAAATTGTTTTAAGCTATTGAGCTTATGTGGACTCTCAACAAAATAGTCCCTATAATTTTGTCCACCACCGGTATAATTCCAAGTCAGTTACACGAAGCTATCAAATTGTTTATCCTCAAATCATCCTTCAAAATCCTTCAATATTAAATACGTCAAGAATAACCCGCAAATTTCTACAAGAAATCACGCATAACAAAAAGTAATAATAATAATAAAGCGTTATTTTATTCCATAGAAATACAAACACATAGGGGAAGGTCGGGACCCTTCGTACGGTTTTCACATTTTATTTTTTTATTTTTTTCTTTTTCCATGAATTAATTACCTGATAGCTTAAATGTATAGTCTAACTATCTGAGATTCATATAAAAAAATTACAAATGATTTCATCTGATGGTTCAACCATAATTATGATTTAAACTAAATCTGGAAAACGTACGAATCTGCCCCATCAACGGGGCACCTTCGTACAGTGTTGGGGGTACATTCGTACGCTGTGGGGTAGTTCCGTACGTGCGATTAAAACGACACACATAAATCAAAATTCATTTATTAGCAATGAAATTAAACAGAAAAATAAAGATTTAATTTCTATTGAACAAAAATAAAATACTTTTCTTATAGTGAACAAAAATTACATAGCTCTTCTGATGTAAAACAAAATTTAATTACATAGTTATGTATCTTAAATTTAGAATCACATTTCTTGATCTTTGGTGCGGATTAGCACTTCTTATTTTCGGGTGTGGCAGTATAAATTCGTGGTTTTCCTGGCCGTCGCCGTCATTTTGTTTGTTTTATTACTTTGTTACAACATGCGGATAGGGTCGAAATGCCTCTGGTGTCAAAACTGACTTCGAAGGAACTACTATTTGATGGATTAGTAAATTATTCAAATCATCTGGTTCACAAGCATCAAAATCAACCTTAATAAAGATAATAAGAAATAGGTATTAATATATATTCACATCGACGATAGCGAAAATAGCAACACAGGACAAAGTAAATGCAAAAATTAGCAATTAGCACACTAACACAATCGTACCTACCTACCAGAGGGTTTAGCCAAGATGCCTTAACAATAGTGTATGTAGAAAGTCAAAAACCTAATTTGTATGAAAATGACATCGTGTCGACAAATTTTTATACAAATTTAGTAGTACAATTCGTTCAAATGTGCCCCATCTAGTGCTGTCCGAAAGTACCCCACTAACTGAATAACAACAAAATATAACTTATTTAAATATTAATAGGAAAACGTCATAAATTAAGTATTGGAGACGTATCTTAAGTATATTTCGCAAGTTCTGATAGAATACTCTACTTGAAAACTTATTTTATCTACGGTAACAAGAGACAAATACATTGATCAAAAAATTACTTACCGAGCGCGAAAACACGTCCATGCCTGTAACTTCACTCTCATCGGTGCGAATTTCGCGAAACTTCATTGATGTGTAGTTGGTACCTCGACTCATGCACACATACAAAAGCAAGACTGTACTTTGTTTCGTTCAAGTTTTATTTTGACTGTATGAATGTGCCCCGCGTACGAAGGGTAACGATCTTCCCCTATACTACGCGAGACATTAACAGTAAGTAATAAGAATAAAAATTATATTTATATACATACATCATTTAGGACCCCCTACATATAAAATCCTCCTATAAGGCATTCCACAATTTTTACTTACATACTTTACTCTATTTATATGTGATATTCAATGAACTTGAAAATTTTATTTTAAATTGCAAAAAAATATTCGGTAATGAAAATCCTATTCCTCCACGTTCAATAACAATTTTGAAGTGTTCATCCGTCTCTTTCTTTGGAATTCTTTTTACGCAGTGTTGGAAAGAGACAGAACCGTGATAGGGTATTAAAAGTAATTAGACGGATTAAGTTTTTTATGAATTAGGGATCTTTACGGTAGAGGTTTATGAATTTAGGTACTTGTTTTTCTATTGATTCAGGTTTATGCTAATGAATAAATGTCCCAGTTGATAAAAGGATCAGTATAGGATTTTGAGTTCTAACGACAGCGAAAGTTGTGCTAGGTAAAACGGTCTCATGTATTTTATTCGCCTAATCAGTCGCACCAGGTCCTCCTTTTTATTACTAAGCGTTCTGTGCTTTGCTTTGGTTGCAAGTGCATACAAATATTTTGTAAATATCACTTGGTGATTTAAAAGAGTGACGGAGTTTATTGCCAATTCTTCTCGTCCGTTCTCCTCCTGGTTTGAGAACTGGCAGTTAATGAATAAGCCGAGGTGTGCACGACGCTCTGATATTCGCGCTCCTAGTGTCGTAAAAAATCCTTTGTTTTCTTGATTTGCAAGTAAGCAAACACCATTCGGGACACACGCTGTCGTTTATCGGGATTTCCTCACTTTTCTTTGTACGAGCTAGTGTTATAAGCTTACATAAAACAAAATCAAAGAGAGTATATCCGAGATTTCCACTCCCGACATCAGGGTTAAGTATCACACAATATTGTTTTAATACCTAGACTTGTAGACTTTCTAAATAATTTATAGCTTTAAAAAATATATTTTTTTTAATTAAAAATATACCCAGAACCAATTACCCCATATATACCGCAGATTAAGTACTAACAAAGACGATGTACCTACTAATAATTTGGTTCCTGCCTTGCGATTCTGTAACTCACTTTTCGCATCGGCGGTCGCGCTCAAATCAGTCGTGAAGCAGTCATTTTATTATTTGGCATTCTGATAAACAATAAACTATAAGCTCCCACATTATGTTTTGTGCAAACCGCTGTGTGAGGTGTGTTGGAATGTCTAATGTGGTTTTTAGATGATCTTAAAAGTCCATACAATTTGCGTATGTCCTTCGAAATTACGCGTTTGTAGATAATATGGAATAAGCCGAGGCTTGTGTACAGATTTTGGTCTAGTGGCTTCAGCGTGCGACTCTCATCCCTGAGGTCGTAGGTTCGATCGCCGGCTGTGCACCGATGGACTTTCTTTCTATGTGCGCATTTCACATTCGCTCGAACGGTGAAGGAAAAGTCAACGGCGTGCGTCAGGCACAGAAGGCTGGTCACTTACTTGCCTATTAGATTACCAAATGATCATGAAACAAATACAGAAATCTGAGGCCCAGACCTAAAAACTTTACTCATTGTAATTTAAAATGAAAATGAGAACGTACGTGTTCTGAGAATTTTATATAAAAGGCGCTCGTTCAAATATAGCGTTTATCACAGAAAAATGTAGACGCTTTTGAATTAAAAAGGGTGTGCAAAGGTGGAGTTATACCTCATGCATAATATACAACCAATTGACGAACGATTCCGCTTACGATTTCCGTTCCAATTCACTGAAAATCGCTACTATATTATGTACGAGGTTAATAGCTAAGCTTCACTTTCTTATTTTATACTTCCACCGAGCAATCATGTTGGGATCTCTTTCACAGATCATTTTTCTTAATACTCGTGTGCGTCAATATCACCACTCCGTGTGTTCTCTTCCGTTCTACGCCCTTGATTACTGGCAGTAAATGTAAAATTAGAAGCATTTAATATGTAGTTCTTTTTTGACGTTCATAAGTGTACAGTGAAGTGAAGAGCTAGGCTGCTTTAATTGGGAATGAGCATAAGCGCAGAACTTTACGTACAACGGACCAAATGAAGTGCGGAAATTGAGCCCACACTTTCTACTACTGCTACTAGTTAACGTTATGCAGATTTAAGCGACTCTGAACCTTGAGGTCGGGCATTCGAATCACGGCTGTGCAACATTGCATACTTATTACTATGTGCGCAATTAGCTTTTATAGAAAATGGCATGTCTTAAACCCAAACATCTACGACGTGTCAGGCACAGAAGATCACCAACTTGATATGGTGAAAGACACGACTGCAAGACAAGATATAGGGGTTTAGGGGTTGTGCGCTACTGAATTTTTATTAGTTAACGTTATAGAATAGAATTCATGTATTTTTCCTTTTTTTTATTCGTAATGGTTTGACAATATTTATGTAATATTGATTCATATATAAGGTTGCTAAAACAAGTGTGGTTTTTTTAAAATGTAAAAGAACGCCTATTAAACAGATTGTATTATATGGATGGTGCTAACAATAGCGGTCTTATCCATGTTCTAGAAAATAATTTTTAACGAAGATTAAAGTTGGGTTAAAATAATTTTATATCACGAATATTCTCATCCTATTCTTATCGGTTATGACATTAAAAAAATGTTCTACATTTTCGTGTGTATATTAACATTGTCATGCGAGTCCGTATTTTCCGGCTTTTCGTATTTTCTTGTAATCTTTATTTTGTAAGGAAAACTTGCTATTTGCTCCGGCTTAACTCGAGCCTACGACTCAAGCATCCTTGTGAAAATAAACAAACATACTGAAAAACAAAATAATTCAATATCCTACGACGATTTATTACAAAAACAGTGCTATCGCTCATAGATTGCCATAATATTAGGCCTTGGCAGACCTTTTGAACTATCAATTCGCACTCAAACTTCTTGAAATTCCTCAATAAATTTCGGGTGTTATTTTTCTTATATGTTTGAATATATGTACATATTTGTACTGTCTACATTCTTGCTGTTCGTACATTGCAAATATTGGTTATGATCCGTTCGCTTTACTGTTATTAACTTTGTGCGTGATTCTGAATTAATGAAATGGGGCCGGCTTCAGCTTTTTTGAATGAAAAATGCTAACTCTGTAAATCCGCCTCGAGTCACTTTTTTACTTCCGTACGATTTATTTAATGCAATTAGGTCAAAGTTTACTAGTTTAATTTTGGTCAGAGGCTTTCCAATAATGTGTGACTGGAACTTCTTTTATTACATAAGCACACTTCTTACATGTTGTTTTGAATATGCTTTACATTTCACGATTGAAAAAGCATTACGTTTTTCTTAAATATATATTATTATTTTCTTAACATAGTTACATAATCTCTGTAGTGAACATATTAGTGAAATAAATCTATAGTGAAATATGTCGGCACGCTATCTCTATATATATAAAATTCTCGTGTCACAATGTTCATTCCCATACTCCGAAACGACTCGTCCGATTCTTATGAATTTTTTTTTATAAAATGATAAATGATAATGGGATAAAATTTATTTATTTACTTTTTTCATTTTATTGCGTTTAAAGATACATACAACTCTTAATTTTCACCCTTCTACGATCAACCCCTATTTTTTATTTCTTAATTAAAACTTTTGCCTTGAACTCCGAGGTTTGTATAGAGAAAAGTTCACAGAGAAACCTAAAAAGTTTTCATCCCGGAAAACTGAACATTCTCTGGAGTAGCATAGCAAAATGTGCCATGGTGGTATGTACTAAAAAGGTGGACTACGTAAAATCAAATTAAGGGGAAACAAAGTTCGCGGGAGCAGCTAGTATTATTATATAAATATGGCCCATGCCATTTTTATAAGGCAGCTACAGAGAAATATTATTGAACTGTGTTTTATTTTCAGATAAACAGTAGCCGAATCTAATAAGCTGTCATGAAAGGTTGTCTTATTCGATTTTATATTTGGTGATGTGCTACATTTGCGGTTGTTTTGCCTGGTCTTTGGACTTAATTCAGAGGTAACGGAATTTTTAAAATAACTTGGTCACATGTAGCGACTTCTTCAATCTAGAAATATAACGGCCGGCCTGAAACGCTTGACTTGGCTTGCACATAAAAATTTAGTTAGTTGTGCGAGTTTTATGAAGTATACTCGTATATTCGCTAGGTACTATTCCGCGCCGCCAATAGGTAATATTTATTGTATCGCTGACTATATGACTAGATCTGAGCGCAAAGAAATATGTGTATGTAGAGGTGACGCCTGTTGCCAAATCTTAGGACCTGACCTGTGTATAAACAAATAATTCTGGTCTTTCAGAATATTAACATTCTTCTTATCCTGTTGGTTGATGGTGGCTGTATGCTGTGGGCTGACGATAGCAGTGGTCGCAGGCGTTGCCTATGGTTACAACTACTGTATGGCAGAGTTCGTGACATTAACACGTACGTAATGTTTAGCTTCGATCATAGACAAGATGAAAGTCACCCCGAGCCTATGTCTAATCAAGCATAATTCATTAAACCTTACGTATCTATTTCTTAACTTATCCGTTATCCTTATCCGTTATCCGTTATCTTTATCCGTTAAACCTTACGTATCTATTTCTTAACTATCTATTACTCGAAAGATGGTTCAAAATAATCCATCTCAGGATAGCAATGGTGTACTATAACATTCTAATTTAATAGTTTATCTAAACTTTTCAGAAGCCGATGTTCGAGTTTATATGCGTCGCGGACAGTTCTATGACCAGCCAGACTTGATATCAAATAAACACCGAAGAATGGGAGATACAGAAAGTGAGTTAAAACCCCTCCTACAGGTTTTTGAAGTCAACTTAAATTACAAGAATTTTCTTTAAAACATTTTTTCTCAACAAAGTATTTATTGTGATGGTGGATAAGTACGTATATAGATTTTCGTAACCTAAGAAAGTAAAGATCCTAAAAACAAATGTCTGAGTGATACGTGCTGATTATTAACTAGCTTTTACTGAATAATAGTTATAATTTATTTAAGCAGACAATCATAAGTACATAAGGTTATTATTGTGTTAGTAACAAAATCGTCCTAAATATTAGTAGGTTAGCTCTACGGTATATTCAATCATGAAATTATAATTCCCCCACACACTACCGCAACAAAACCACACACAGATTTCTTTTAACATGTGGCAAGTGCAGTCCATTACAAGGGTTGGGTGTTAAATGTCACCGCACTTTTTTGATGATACTAATTATTATGTAGGAGTCTCGGGGACCTAACACTTTATTCTAGTAAGAATTAAATAATATAGAAAGTTGCAAACAATGAAATACAAGTACTAATAAGAAAATACAGACGAGTAGGTATCGATAATTTCAAAATTTTCGGAACCCTATAATCTATCAACACAAAATTAGGTTAATTTCAATGTTGATTATTCTATAACTTTAAATTTCAAAAATGAGGAAATAATCGATAAATAAAAAAAACGATTATTAACTATCGATAAATTAAAAACAATTTTTTAATGTGAACGTCACATCTCTTATAACCAATAAAAAAGTAGAAAATGGCGGATTGTTTACAAATTTCAATACATTACACAAAACTTTAATTTTTTTGTAAAAATACTTAGACGCGTTTCCGCAGCAAAACTCACTTGGAGGTGTTCCAATGAAGGTCCCCCGAGACTCCTACATAATTAGTATCATCAAAAAACTGCGATGTATCAACAATCCAGACTTCCCGCAATTACCGCCACTTATTACAACAATTAACAACTCTCATTAAATATTTTATACATAGATGTTTCAAACCTCATTCGGCTAGAGACGTCTCGTAAATACTAACGTAAACCAAAGACAATAAAGTTGAAAATCTATTTGCAGACATTTCATATAATTTAACTAGTGATTACCAAGACTACGTAAATAAAGACGAGCCGTTATCACAGAAGTGGTCAAAGGGACAGGATAACCGTATATATGCAGAGAAATTAACGAAATATTCTGAAAGCAGAAGAAAAGAACCTGTTAATAAAGAGGTAAGTTTAATGGAGAGTAGCATATGTGACCCACAAACGCCAGTCGAATTTGTAGTGCTATATCTATACTATTACACACGACAAATGCCCTATTGATAAACAAACATTTTAGGTCTAGCCCTGAGATTTCTGTATCTGCTTTGTCATCATTTGTTGTTAATAAGCAGCCTTCTGTTCCTGACACGAGCCGTCGAGCTTTTGGTCTAAGACATGCTGGTTTCCTCATCATGTTTTCTTTCACCGTGCAAAAGAATGTTAAATGGGCACATAAAAATCCATCGGTTCACAGCTAGGGTTCGAACCTTCGACCTTCGAATGAAAGTCACATACTGAAGCCACTAGGCCACTGCTATGTTGATACAAATACTTATTTTGCAGTGTATTAGTAATTAATATATATATAATATACATATATCATGAATTTAAAATCTGAGATTGTAATTTATAATTTCATCTCGAAACCAAAATTTCGTCGAACACAAACGTATTTTTTTATTAAATATATGTTTTTATACAACCCTTATTAGCGATTAAACGATACTCGAGTGCGTACGATTTATTTATGCGTGTTTTGACCCTAAACACTATTGCTTTTGAGACGGATATATTTAGTTGCACACTGGCTGAATTCACAAGATGTACCTAGTTATAAAATGGTTTAGGTGTTAAGTTTTAATTGTTATGTTTATATTATGTTTTTAGTTTAGTTTTCTATTGTATTAGTATTAAGTTACTGTAAAAATAGGAAATAAGGAAAATAAATGAATAAAATAAAAAACATTCCAGCTATACACTTATGTGTGTGCTTAGCACCTCGTAACACGAGGTGCTAAGCACACTAGGATGTTTACATACAGCCTTCTCTGAACGAAGCTGGAAAAATGTTTTCCAATGCCCCACTTCATAAAACAGATATTGCACAATATAATTATGAACGTTTAACAATCATATTTTGCTTATTATAGATTATATCAAATTTTATCAAATACCTTGGAAAATAACTTAGAAACAAAATACATTTGCCCTCATGTCTGTTTTACGAAATTAAAAAGATATATTTTATATGGATTTACAGTCTTTTAAGAAACTTACGAATTAAGTTATATTAAATGAATATCCTTTTGTACCTTATATATGTAAATTTGATTTCAGATGCTGTACTACAAATTCACGACAGCACCCACACGTCGCATTTCTATAACGCCGAATCCAATATTCTCGACGACGATATGGCATAGCGGATCGTCAGAAATTATTATGCGGCAATTTGAACCAATTAATGACATTAATTCAAAAAACGAGGAAAATAACTCAAATGAAGATATAGAAACCACGCAATCTATTTCACCTGACATCAAAATTATCGTTGAAGATAGCCCCAAGAGGTGAGAGAATTTTTCCTATACTGCCCTATGGACTGCACCAGTACTTTATGTATGCTAAAAATAAATCAGTGGCGCTACAACCTTTTCAGGTCTGGGCCTCAGATTCTGTATCTGTTTCATTATTATTTGTTAATCTAATAGGCAAGTAGGTGATCAGCTTGTGCCTAAGACACCGCCAACTTTTTGGGTCTAAGGCAAGTCGGTTTCTTCACAATGTTTTCCTTCACCATTCGAGCAAATGTTAAAAGCGCACATAGATAGAAAGTTCATTGGTGCAGAGCCGGGGATCGATTCTACGACCTCAGGGATGAGAGTCCCACGCTGAAGCCTGTAGGCCAACACTCAATACTTTATGTATACATTTTAAAAGCACTGCAAATATTCCGAACTGACTCAAATGGGTATTTAGTGATCCTATAGATAGGATTCGATTCCAGTGTACCTACCATAAAATTATATGAACTTAGGACAGAATTTGTTACTGATACCATTACGAAGTTTTATTATTATAATGCTTTAAGTATTTGAAACTACATGACTTGCTTTCGCAATAAGAAATAAGTTGACAATTGTTAAATGCGCGGATGTAATATTTTGCCGTAGTTGCCGCATTAATTGTATTTTAATTTTTGTAAAATTTATGCTTACCAAAATATATTTTAGATAGGCTTGTAACGTATACCGTAGATACAGTATAGATGTGCGAAATATTCACTAAAACGCTTGCTACACTACGTGCTATGTTAGTAAACATTGCTAAATGTAAACATATATTAAGATGCGACCAAATTAATGTATTTTTATTTTTAGTAATGAGCCAAAAATGCGAGATTGGAAACCATCTCCAAGACCAGTTGTACACGATTATGTAACTGAAGTGGATGAAGACGCAATAGTTTACAAGGCTGTTTAATATAATTTTATTGTTTCCTAAGATGTTTCTTTTTGTGTATTCTTAACTTTATTTCCTTAACAAAAACTAATCACTCATTATATTACATCATTAAATTTCATAATCATTTTTTTTAAAGTTTAGATTTTTTTGGATTTCGGTGAAAATCCTATTAAAAATGTATGTTATAAACTTGGTAATAATATTATTAACCGTGATAGATAAAAATTTAGTTAAATACCTCGGATTAGTTGGTTGTTGAACCAAATAACATCGTTATTCAAAGGAGAAGTTGTGAAAATCGAAATTGTGTTTGCCAACGGCAAGTAATGTACCTTAATTGACTGAACCAAAATCCCAACGGAAATACAGGAAGGACCGTAAATAATTCACCACGTGTAACTAGAATTTCGTGTACAGAGGACAACACTTAGATTTGTATGTTTCAATTGAAAGATATCCGTTTTTGATTGAAAAAAGCCTATGTGATACTAGGTAAAGCAAGTCTGTGTACATGAAAATTAATTTATAGATGTTACAAACAATATAAATCTACCATGAATTAATCATTTATGTAAGTCAAATGCTCGGAATAGATATAAATTGATGGATAGTTTATTTATCAATCGCCACATTGAATTTCAATTCGCTATGGTTTTGATATAACTCTACTTTGTTTCGAATCGCTACCTTATCAAATATATAGTGAAATTATGGTAAACTATTTGTGATTTTACTTCAAATCAAAGTACAGTCAAAATCTGTTATAACGACGTCGAAGGGACTTCTCATATTTGGTCGTAAAAACCGATAGTCGTAACAATCGATGACGTTGTTATTAATAACCTATGAATTCAAGACAGCCGGACTTTGTTATACTTCCTATACATTCCTTATCCTACGACTGACAATTATGTGCCTTTTGAGTTTGAGTCAAGGAAATATCGATTCAGGAATTGTTAACAAATTATGTATGAACGGCCACCGAACCGTTTTTCCTACTACATCAATATTTTATAAATCCACCTGTTAGAATACATTGGAAAGGAATTGTCAGAATATATTAATTTTCTTATACAAATATTTATTAATAATTCTTATTAAGTTTTGGAGCCTGAGTTAGATTCACGGGCATTCAATGCTTATTCCGTTCTTGAATACTTTACCATCTAACTCTTCTTGTAGTTTAATGTATCATCATACAGACTCGTATCTTCGTCGCTTTTATCACTACCAACTGATATGTGACCATTGTCATGGTGTTTATTTAACGATAGCAGTAATGGTTTTTTCTTCTTTGCTTTGTCTATTTTATACATTTTCTTGTCTATCACCGCTTGGTCATTGCTTATTTCTTCTGTTGTCTCTTCTTGATCATTTTTCTCTCTGCTCCATGAAGAATAATGGTCTATTAGCTTTGCGGGTTTAGGGTTTACTCCTAAAACCCCGTGTAAATATTCTGTTAACGCTTTAGGAATTTCATTATACAAATAACCAGTTATAAATGAATTGGCGTTCATTCGTTCTTCTATATTCCCTTTAAAATCCATTATTGACAGCTCTATTGACCTGTAATAACATTATTTATCATTTAAGTAAGTAAACGTTTAAGTTATCTTGTTGATATGCAGAAAAATAACCTCAAAATAGCGGCTTTTCCGCCTCCACCGAGCGCAATGCGTCACTGTTTTTGTTGTTATTAACGTTTTGATCCTTTATTTATCCTATAGTTAAATTATAGATTTTATTTATTTATATAAAAAAACAATCCTAGATGTAGAGGATAGATTCGAAACTACATTGCCAACATGTTTACCCCGATTTTGTTATCATTAGGTTTAGGATTGCCCCCGTATGATTTAAAATCGTATTCACCACAATATCAGTTATTGATTCAAACTCAAACTCAGAATATTTTTATTCATATAGGTAACCAAGTACAATTATGAACGTCAGCAGAAAATATGTTAAGTTAATTCTAAATTTACATTTACTACTACTTTATTGGCTAAGTTTTAATTCATACAATTTATTTGAACTGAAGCAAGGATTAGGATCATTTAAATAATCGTCAGTCAGCTTTATTGAGCTTCATTGATTAATACGGTTATTAATTAATATTGACATATTGACTAAATTTTCTTATATAAAATGTCTTATTAACTGTGATTACTCTCAATAACTTCTAATTATAACCCTGATTAGTTATAGTATATTTAAGTTTAATACAATACATACCTCCAATCAACAAAATGAGAGTCCTGTACTTGATTACTGATACCCATTTCAATGGCAAATGTTACATCGTCTATTTCAGCGAAGAAATTATGCGTAAATTTAATAGTTTCATTTTCAAAATGTACCTTTCCACGTACCTAAATAAGAGAGAAGAGTATCTTTGTGCACTTAAAATACTTATTTATAAACTTAGCTTTGGATTTTAGTATATTATTAAAGACCGAACTGGTCGCCAAACTCCAAAAAAGTACATATTGTTTCTTTCCATTTTTCGTCATCGTTTCTTGAAGTAGTGCGAATGAAAAAAAATATATGGTGTAGTTGAGTAGTTTATGTAGCCGTTTTGAAAGATCGATTGATGTAAATAACTTCGCTCGATATAAAAAAAATCCAAACATTTTTGACACTTTCAATTCATTTTATGACGAAAATGTATATAGAACATGATTTTGAAATTTACACAATATATTTTATCGCAATCCAAGTTATCCATTTCAAAAAAAAATTGATAAAATTACATTAATTTAATGTGTTACATAACTAATTGTTACTAGGGGCCGGCGCACCTCAGTGCTCCAGCTCTCCACCCCGCAGTCCACCCCTAGACACTGACACAGCAATTCGTGCTGAGATAAGGCCTTAACTTTAAAATTTATAAATTATAACATAAACTGGCTACTTTTCTACGGAGCTACTCAATGATAAAATATCTTTGACATGTAAAAGTTGTAAGTATAGTAAATAATTTTACCTGAACATAGTTAAAAGTTAAAGCTTCACCGATTTTCAAACTCTGCAACTTGAATGGTCCACCTCTATGTGCCGAGAAGGCCGAATCTAACCCATAGACAGTTACATCGTTTACACCGACATGGATGGGGCACGCTTTTTCAACGCACTGGAATTATACAAATTCTGGTTAAAGAAAAAGTGATTTGAAAGTGAAGAAAAAGTGTTTGATTCCTGACTTTGAAACTTTTTCATAGTTTGCTACTTGACGGTCATTGTTCTATCGAGACAAATATACCTCGTATTAAGTAAGACAAGTTAGCATTTATTTATACTACTTTTAGATAAGCCGTATCTGTAGCATATTGTGAGTGAGAGAGATAAGAATACTAATAACAGCGAAAAGAGCAACTGGTTATGATATATCAACTCTTTCAATTGAACCGATTTCGATCATTTGTTGGTGTTTATGTGGATTCGAAAATGATTTAGATTTATTTTAATTTGAAATTTTCTAAGACGTGTGTGCAGGACAACGTCTGTTCGTTTTGCTAGTAATATATAAATAATAAACAATAATATGCTTCCGGATTTGCTAAGCCTGTATGTAATTTTTTTTTAATTTTACTTCTACTTAAAAAATAAAAACAACTTCCATTCATCACTCGGTCTTCCTAAACGTGTATTTATATATCCATCCAGGTGGGTATATATTTTATTTTATTTTATTTTATTTTAAAAGGCACACTAACGAAACACATACAAACACTTACAGAGAACACATAACATAGAAAACAAGGTACATGCATGTGCATCAATAACAAGTGTGCACAACATTTAAAGGGAAACATTACAATGAAGAAGAGAAAATAACTTAAACATTAAGAGTAAAAAAAACAACTAGATTAAAAAAAATACAAACATGCAATTTAATACTATTGGTCATTATCAACAGTAGCTGCAGCATCTTACGCCTGAACACATGGAGACTATCATTAAATGGATCTGCTTGGCATGTACTCAGAGCGTCGTTTAATGTCGATAGAGATCTATGTAGAGGAGCATTACAACCGACGTTGGTCCTCACTGCCCGAACGTAAAAAAGGATTGAAGTGTTTCTTGTGTTCCTCTTTAAGAGGAAGTTCACTTGACTTGTTATAATATAATATATAATATAATATATATAATATAATATAATATAATATAATATAATATAATATATATAATATAATATAATATATAATATAATATAATATAAATATAATATAATAATATAATATAATATAATATAATATAATATATAATATAATATAATACATCAATACAATAGGTTCCTATCCGGCGGCGTCGTCGTCTGTTAGGGTGCTGCCTCGAATTTTGCGGGCAGCGGCGCGGCAGCGGCGGCGGCGCGGGAGCGGCAGGATCTTATGCGTAAAATCAAATGGACCGGTTCTCGAAAACAGCGGCGTGGCAGCGGTGCGAGGGCGGGTAACGAGAGGTGCAATCGCCCGCTCCCGTGCCGAAGCCGCCGCCGCCCCGCTGCCCGCAAAATTCGAGGCAGCAGCCCCAGAAGTAAATCCGCTTATGTTCTCGCTACTTAACCGTTTCCTTAGTTGTTTACCAGTACTGGATATATTAATGACAGGTTTAGGAAGACTGAGTGATGAATAGAAGTTGTTTTTATGTTTTAAAAAATTAAAAAAAAAATAGTTTATAAAATGTGTTAACTTATATTATATTTCTTGTTTGTCGTCTATGCTGTAATTGAATAAAAAAATATTATAGCGTGTACGTTTTAGTATTCTTAACCTCTGAAGAGTGAGCCCAACTATACTAATTTACCTAAGCCAATTTAATTTGTGATCATAAAAATGATAAAAATTATCACAAATTACATAGAAAAATTAGTGGATAAGTGATTGCAATGAAATTACAAGCTGTAACCGTCTCGGCCTTCATCACTTACCACGTTCCATGTGATATGATATGGTTGTAATCCCGTAGCAGCCTTATTCAATTGTATAGACTGTTTATTTAAACTCCTTATAAGTTTGAGTATATACTTCGATGATTCTTTGAACATTTTACCTTGGGATTTCCTGTTATAATAAACTGGAGTAAATTTTCAGATTTAATATTAGTTTATTCTGTATTTCCGTAGAGATGACAGGATGTTCTCTATGGTGTAAAGTTTATAAATCCACCTGCAACCATCTTTACGACAATGGATGGCGTTAATATAACCTGATTTGTCACGCTCTCACAGTGACGTAACAATAGGGTGGCTGGCAAAATGCCACGGGCCCCTGCCCAAGAGATATTATGTTCTCTGGATTAATGTGAAGTCTCCAATACGCATTGGGCAAGAGTGGGGACTACAGATTATTCCGTCTCGCCTAAGAGAAGAAGCCTCTTGCCATTAGAGGGACATATACAACGTGTAATTGAGTACGCTGAAAATCTCGAAGTTTATTAAAATGTGACAATTTTTACTGATAGGGCCCCATCAAAAGAATTTGCCACGCGCCCCAGATGGTATAGTTACGCCATCGTAACTCGCTGACGACGATGTAATAAATTCGCCTTTAAATGCGTAAAATAAGATTTGATTTAATATTTAATACTTGCGTAAGCCAACATAGAAAAAAAGTCCATTGGTACACAGCCGGGGATCGAACCTCCGATCTCAGGGATGAGAGTTGTACGCTTAAGCCAACACTGCTTTACATCTATGTTACTAGGATAATTAAATAATTAAGTCAAGTTTTCCTATTGTCTAGAGACATTAATACGAACACAATCGGATTGACCTGAATCATTAAACTAGGTGCAAGTTCAAGAAGGAGCTCGAAATTTCTAGTTAAGATTGTTAAAACGTTGACATTTAAAGACAATTAAAGTAAATAGACAAATCTAAAATAGACTGTAGAACAAACTATAACCCTCATGGTAACAAATGTTACACATGTATCAAGCCCAAAGACAATTTGTACGGTTCCTGGGTCATCAGGGTGCTCTTAATAATAGGATTTTTTTTAATGAATCTCGGAATTAACCACTCGCGTACAATAATATATAAGCGAAATAATGAAATGTTAATTGCTATGTAACAAATGAATGCAATGTAACAAACAGAAGAGAGTGCCTACGTCGGGGCGTAACTCTGACGATTACAACGGAAATCACCACGCTTATTAAACTAAGAAAGCCTGAGTGAGCAAAATATACAGCCTTGGCTCGTACATAATTGAAAAATTATTACTATGGAAAAACTCTAACTTTCACGGTAATTAAAATTTTGACGTTGGACATCTTTGCGATCGCAACGTTGTGACATCAGCGCTACGAATATTGAGAAAACTTCAACTAACTTGCATAAAAAAATGTCGGAGTCAGTATCGCTGTCAATATTGGACTACAATAAAATTAAAACTCAAAATATCTTTATTCATGTAGGTAAACAAGTACGCTTATGAATTGTAAATTTACATTTATTACCAGTTCGCAAGTCAAGGGCGTAGAGCGGGTAAGAAGAAGTAAGTAAGTAAGAACTAAATGACCAGCTCAAGATTATCCAAATATTTGTATAGAAAATAAATCTTTGAGTTGCCTGGTTATGTAGGAGCGCGTTTTTCTCAAAATTCAAATAGGAAAGTCATTCAAATGAATTTTACCCAGCAAAGGCCAAAGGAAAAGTGTTGTAGGTAGTGCTAGGTAAAATAAGTTCACTTACTTATTATAGTATACATAACAAACCTCTTAATTTTTTTTAAATTGCTCTAAATATTAATCAGAGTCAGAAGTAGATCAGAGCTGGCGCTTTCTCGCTTGTTTGTTTTATTAAATGCAATAGGCTGCCTTATTGCTTATAACCGACCGCTTCTAGGCAATGATATTAAATAAAAATTATAATAAAGTGTATGAAGTGCGACACTAAGTAAAAATAGTGTACAAAAATTGAAATAAAATAAAAACTAACATAATTACATTCACATACATAACGTAACCAACGTTCGACGTGTAAAGAATTAAGATTAGCTTTTTTCTTTAAAATCTATAAAAAGAAATAGCAATCTCACCGATACTCAGATAAACGTTCTTGGAATATTAATGTAGTGTTGATGTAAGTCAATAAAGTTGCTTGAAGCTTCGGCAGCATCTCCTCGCGAATTGGTTTCGATATCAATTTCTCAAGAGATTTACCTGTATTTAAATTTATAGCTTTAAAAGTTTTGATAAAATATATTTTTTTAAATAATTATACATAAATACTACTAATTTCTTTCCTTTAGTGTATGGAGTGTAATAAATTATTATAATACTGATTTTTGTTTTATTCCTTTTAAAAGTTTCTGCCGTTAGCCTTATAAGTATAGTAAGTAAGATTGGCCAACAATTTCAGACGTAGGATAGAAGTGCAGACCATAAGGATTTCGATACCAACTGAGATCTGCCCCCAGTTTAGTTCGTAGTTGACAGCGCTGGCGTTGTTCTCCGTCTCTCTTGCTCTCGTAGTTATGAGGGGAACGTCCATCTCCCTCGCTCTCTCTTCTTCGTTTAGCTTATTGTTCAGTTAGGCTTTGGTCTTTAAATCCAAGACTCCAAGCAGAAAGTTTGTCTTCAGAGCGTCTATAAAAACTGTGTTTCTATCCTGCATCTGAATTCGTTGGCCGAACCTTGTAAATAGACAATCATATGAATCGCTTGACATGTCTATGAGGTGGTAATAAGATTTGGTGTCTGATAATTCAATTAATATTAGATATTTAATTTAACAGTAAATAAACCAATATTACAGTTACTTAGACTAAGATATTTAAATAAGCAAATGCAAGAATCTCGAACTAGATTTAAACTACTTAACTAAAGTTTAGCGCAAATCCACGCGTCAAAGGTCAGATTCTATGTAATACATGTGTGTTAAATATAACGTATTGAAACGGCGGTTCGAGCTTCCGTTTACGTCTAAATACGCTTACGAGGCGCTACTAAAGATATTTAATGTAATTTATTGCTAATATTATTGATATATATTTTGATATTACATATTAGCCGTGCTAGTGCAATTAGTGTTCAACGACAACGTTGTAATCAGTCAAACTATGACAGCTACATTGAAACGTATATCACGTAACTCTCAAATCATTGTTCACTTGGTTGGCCACAGAAGACACACAATGATTGACCATTCATTCACATCAGATCATTTAGGACCCAAAAATGTGACATTTAAGATAACGAATATTATATGCATTACATATAATTACTTTGGGGTTGATTGAAATATTGTGCTGTGATTGGCTCTCGGCCTAGTCCCGGAGATGATATCTGAAAGTAAAATATTAAATTAGTATCCCTTGGGGTTTGGGTGCCAGTGTAACCCTCCACTGCACTACTTACTTGCTTACTACATTAAATTTATATGTATGCATGAGTAGGTAGGTAGGTAGGGTCATTATAATCACTTTCAAGTTATCAAATATATATAATAAAATATATCGGTTATAATAAAATTTCCCAATCTATTGATTCTGACGTAGTCAAACTATCCAGATACAAACTCGTAAACCAAGAATTGGAATTCAAATCTACAGAGACCTTACTACGTATTTTGGCATGACTTTCGGGTTCCAAAAACTAACACAGTAACAGCGCACGACCATAACAACTCTCAAATACATGCACCCATTCGCATACTCACACATTCACGCATACTTAATGTCTTATTAGACTTAGTCTTAACACTAAAAATACTTTTTTAGAAAAACTGTTTTAAACATGTACCACTGACTACCTAATTGTTATGTTGTTACACTGGGACTCCCTAGTGTGGGGACTAGCGATAGATGAATTTTGTCACAACCCTTTGTCATAAATAAAGTTATTATTATTGTTATATAAATTAATTACCTCAATGCTGAATTTACATTCCGTAACTGCAAATGTACTGTGTCCTATATCGACTGACTGTCCACTTAGTTTAGTTATCGCGTAGCCTGTTAACTTGCAGTTCTCCGCTATTATGCTAGAATATAAATTTGCGAGTTTAAAAGTTTTCAATTGTTTTTTTACTGATACTGTACAGGCAGGAATATAAATTTCTATGTCAACGTAATGGAAGATGGCTGTAGCATGACTAGCTGCTGGGTCTCTTGGTAGAATGCTAACGCGACCCCAAGTTTTCCCTACAGTGACGTTATTAGTTTACTGGGTAGTGCTGTTATAGCAAGTCCCACACATGTGCGGAAATGGATTCCCCTCAAAATAAAACGTGTGTGTACTTATGTACAGTACACGCGTTAGAAGTTATACTTCTTTGGCGTAACAAGAAAAAAATTCTTACAAAAATTGTAGTCTACAAGTTAAGTTTATTAATAATGTTAACTACATTCTCCTTTTCGCAACGTGAAGCCAAAGCAAATATACCATATAAATAATGTATCTTATAAGATTAAAAATGTATAAGAATAGAATTAACTATAATGAAGCATGCCCTCTCACAACATTGCTAATTCTTTTATCTGGACATCGTTACGCGTTGCATTCTCGCTCTTTGTAGTACTACGTAGCTCTACAGGTCATATGTTATGTTACTATGTACATTAATATACCGTCAATTTCTCTTTTAATCGATGTATACTATTCTATATATATTCATAATTATTGTTGAAAACACATTTAGCTGTCAAGAGTTAACAGTTACTTAAGGTATACTATTCTATATATATATTCATAATTATTGTTGAAAACACATTTAGCTGTCAAGAGTTAACAGTTACTTAAGTCAATATTGAATTAACATTCATAAGAAGTCGACAAAAAAGTCTCATATTAGTCGTTAACTAATCGGGCATTAGATACAGCTACATCGTTCTTATTATAATGAAAAACCTTAACTTAGTACGTCGTAATAAAAACTATGAGTACCTAACGAACTGTAAAATGTACATTGACCTCAAAAATATGTTTTACTCACGCTGTATTTCCAATATTATCCACTACATCGTAAGTAAATGGTGAGTTTTTATCATCTGGATTCCCATAAATAACATCTGATTGATTTCTGAAGAGCGTGTATCGAGTATGGATTAATATCTTGTCGATTCCTGACTCAATGCGTAGAATGTTTGATGCAAGCGCAAAAGTCACTTCCGGTGCAGAGAGATGCGGCAATTCGCCCAAGAACATTTCGTGGAACATTCTGAAATTAGTTATAATAAAGAAACTACCTATTACGTATTAAAAAAACCTTAGCTACTATCAATTTGATAATGAGTCCAGTTATATATCTAATGTACCTCACGATTTCAAAAAAAATGTTTCGGCTTCCTTACGTACTTAGAAAAACGCTCAAAACAGTGGCAGAAATAGTACGAACCCAAAAATGCAGAACGTCTCATTCAGTTTTTCATTATTAGATAGAATCAAAAGCTAATTATAACTGTACTAAACGTAATAAATGTAAATAATAATTTAATTAATAAAATTACATAATAATTATTTAATAAAACTTCGTTGCATACAGAACTATAATACAGTTCACATAATTAAATGAAAAGCAAGGCAGCTTTCGAGCGATCTCTTCGAAGCAACTAATTTGAGAGACAAAAAATATTGGTTGTTTGTAAAGTAGGTTTACGATCGAGATGTTTACGTGATAACGTCTTATTGGTGATATAAGTTTTTGGGAAGTAAGGAATTAATGAAGATAACAATTTTAAATTACATCTATCGTTTTATTCACACTTTTGATGATAAATTTCGGGTGTAAAATGACAAGTTTACTTATTCGACTATGATATACATTTTTTCTTCATACATTCACGGAACGACTGGCAGCGCTCGAGATGAGACGGGAGATCGGTCCGTCTCTCTCTCGTTATACCTGCGATCGCGCTCGTGAGGTTTTGGTGTGACACAAGTTTCTGAACATGTCACCCGACTAAAACGATTTTAAAGACGTTATCACGTCAAAAATTTGATAAGGCAAGCGCAAAACGTGCAAAAATACATAATAAGAATGGAACGAAACAAAGCAATTAAAACATGTAAACAGTAAGTGTAGATTAAAAAATATTAATATTATTGAAAGGTTGCATTAAATATTAACCATTTCTTAATTTGAAGAGACAAAGTTAATCAGAAGACCTCTGTACTTTATAAAGTATTACTCGAAAGTCCAAAAACTCACCTATTTATTTAAGCACCAATAAAACTCAATAAACCTTTTCCCAAATGAATTAACACACATAACAAACAAACATATATAAACTTTTTGTATTACCTTCAGAAGCATTCATGATATGATTTCATATTAAATTTAATGCAATTTGAACTTTAAACACTGAACACATCAAATAAAAGAACTTCAAAACCGAAATATGAGACAGAATTTTGTTCATATTACGTCTGCGTTTACTACACAAGAAGAATAGAACTTTAACGGTAAATTTGCCATCTAAAGTTAATATGTAACTACTAAACGAATACATCAATAAATAGCGTGTATTTTTTCTCGATCTCTCTTACTCTATCTCTCAATATTTCTCACTATAACTCTCTCCCACCTCTCGCTTCATGGTACTGTGCGTGATGCGACGTTCGCCCTTTCTCACTCTCTCTCAATCGGTCTCAATCACTCTCTCCCTTTTCTTCGACAAAAACGCTGCACATCTTCGTGATGCTAATATTATTATTATTGCGTTTCATCCGTAAAAATGTTACCTTCATGCGTCTAAAGAAGTTTCACTTCAATAAATAGCCCTAAAAGCGATAGAAATCCTTAATAGCTTACACTCCAACTACACCGTCGGACAAATAGAAGCCATTAGCGATTCTGTGAGCGTCTGCAGACTTTCTGATGAAGACGTTCATCCCTTTATATCCATAGTTATCCTTTAGAGCCTGAAATTGAAATTCTAATGATAAATTCATTGTTAGGGAACCTATTTCTTATATTAAAGAAAATATATTAGGTATTAAATTTAACGAAATATCAAACTCAATTGAGCGCTTTAATAATGATTTCATTAGATTACTAATGGTATATCTATAATAACATTAGAGTTTTAATGCCCTGAGAACAGTGTGAAGCCGAGTCAGGGCGCTAGTTAATAGGACGACTCTTAAAAAAAAAAAACAAATAATTCTCTATTCAGTTACAATACTCACTAATTTTATTGCATTTTCATATGATTTTCTATGTTTTTGCCAATCTTTTTGAAATGCGGTGTATTTGTCTGCAAAATATAATTTATTATTGCCATTACATTACAGCTTACTTTTCGTTTATCAACACACATATACGCGAGTAAATTCTTATATTCTTCTACTAATGTAATCTCCTTGCGAAAGCTGGCGATCTTCATAGCTAGTTTAATTCTGAATGCCGCACTTCTAAACAATGACTTGGTGCTTTGACCAGACCGTTGTCTAAGGTTTTTAAACCAAGACGTGCGTCTACGGCCAGGTCTCCTTCTACATGCCACTTTGCCTTGTATTATTAGTTGAAGGAGCACGTATTTAGTTACGTAAAACGCGTCTGAAACACTCAAGTTTTTTTAACCGTCATAAGCACTTCTTTGTTCGTTTGCATTCTGTCCAGCACGGTTGTATTAGCATACGACGATAAACCCAGATCTTTAACGCTAACAGTCCAAGATTCTACGATAACTCTTATATTATTCTATATAAACCTGCTAATTTCTTATTTTTAACTTTGATATAGAAATTTAAACATAAAATTATACTTGTAAAGACTAACTTAACAAAATATTGCTCTCGTAGTAAACTACATATTAACTTTACGTTTCGCATGTAAGCAGTGGCGTAACTATATCATCTAGAGACCGTGGCAAATTCTTTTGATGGGCCCTATCAGTAAAAATCTACACGTTGTACTCAGTTTAATTTTAATAAACTTCGAGATTTTCAACGTACTCATACGTTGTATATGTCCCAATAATGGTCATAGGCCTCCTCTCTTAGGCGAAAGGGAATGGTCTGTAGTCTCCACGCTAGCCCAATGCGTATTGGAGACTTCACATTCATCCATAGAACATAATATCTATTGGTCAGGGGCCCTCTTCGGTCGGGGCTATTGTTACGCCACTGCATATAAGTTAAACCGCATTAATAGCTTTTTTTATGTAATTCTACTTATATCATTAGATTCAATAAGCACTAAGGAAAGAAAGCAATCTAAGCCTTGGCATCCCTTTAAAAATAGAGTCACTTAAGAGCTGCATAAATATTATTTACCACTGTTGAAATAATTAAGAGTACTCTCTATATCCGCTGAATGTCCTTCAAATACGAATAGAAAACATAAAATATAAAAACGAAACATTTTTAACGACATTTCGCGTTGAAAGAAAATATTAATCCTTTGATGAATAAATTGAAAATTAACTTTGAATTATCAAATGGTTTATTAATTTCTTATTTTTGAATTTGTAGGGTTAAACAAAGCTGTAAGCGAAATTATAAAGCATATAAATGCAATAGGGAAGAAGTGAAGGTCATAATTTTAATATTTATCTTTTATGTATTAAAAAATGCTATATTACTTTTAAAACAGACATTATTAATTGACGTATTCAGTAATGCCAAGTCGGTGTTTCCCACGTTCAGTTAAGATTAATAATTATAATAGAATACTTACATTGTCCGCCGGTACCACACTTTAACTGCTTTTCTATCTTATTGATTTATTTACACTTCGTTGCAATATACAAAAACATACATATAAAAAAGCAGGTTGCATCAGTTATTAGGCAATGGGCGGCCTTATCGCTAGCAAGCGATTTCTTCCAGGCAACCCTGGAATGGACCAATAAAAAAGAAACACCTACAGAGGGTAAATTATAAAGTGCATAAATCATTGACTAATAAGAACATAAAATAACATGTAACAGTAACTATAGCTAAAATAAAGTAAGAATAAAAAATAAAAAAATTAACAAAAATCTAAAAGCTAATCAAGGCACAATTAATATCTATAAGTAGCTAAATTACTAGGATTATCTTATTAGATTAGGTCAAATGTTATATTTAACTTTGTGAGTTATTAGCCATGTACAAACAAGAAAACGCCTCAGCCAGAGCTGGGCAAAGAGAAAAAGTTGTCGACTCAGTCGTTGACATTTTAGATTTTTATTTTGTAAATACCTATTTTGTCTGAATAAAGGCATATTATTATTAAAGGTAGGTATATACGGTATTGTCTTTGATTAACATAACCTTTACACATTTAAAGAAAAAACTTTTTAACCGGATTATAGTTATGTATTATTATAAATTTACAATTACGTGGTTACCGTGACCACGCACGCTGTAAAGCACGCGAAACGTCGGATAAATTTAAAATTATGTTAAATAATTGTAAATTTATAATAATACATAACTTTAATCCGGTTAAAAAGTTTTTTCTTTAAATGAATAAAGGCTATTTCTATTAAGATTATATAATTTTTTTTAAAATATCAGACATGGTGTCAATCCCAGCAGTTATAAATATTACAAGCCGAATATGTTTTCCTAATTCAACAGCTGTTTAAATTATGATTTTGTTATTATCTAAACGTACTGCGAAGTAGAGGACAACCATATTAGGGATTGAATGAGATTCTAATGCGGCAAAAGGCTTTTATTATTATAATTATTTTTTTGCTTCATACTTCTTAACCTATTTCCTATCTTCCTATATGGAGTAGAAACGTGGACTATCACGTCTCGGAAAGGCAAAGGATTGATGCCTTTGAGATGAAGTACTCGAGGTGAATGTTAAGAATACCGTGGACTGCGAAGCGCACCAATACAACGATCTTGACTCAACTCCACATACGGACTCGCCTGTCTAACCTATACCCTATACAACTAATTATGTCATATTTTGGACATACAATGCGCAGAGGCGATAAGAACTTGGAGAAACTGATCGTGGTTGGTAACACAAGGCAAGAGATCATGTGGTCGTTCACGAAACCGGTGGAAACAGATGTTGCCAGATGTTTCTTTTTTTGACCCTCTGTGGGTCAAGAGCTACCGACTGACGACAGAGAGATTCTACATACACGATGTAAGAGGCGTCGATATGTTGCAACATAAATATGCATATTTAAAACAGAATAATATAATATTCAGTCTTGCATTGTTAGTAAAATGAGAATAGTAATTATCGTTTATTATTTAATAGTATGTATTTACAATTTTCTTCTTGTAAAGGAGGAAATGCTGCTAGCGTTAAAGGTACACTGCCACATGGACCAAACTTTTAAATATGTTTTAATTCTCTAATCTAATTATTTGTATTATAAAAACGAAAAGATAATGGTAATTATCAACTCATTTAAACTATATCAAACAAATGTTTACAAAACGTTTAATATCAACATATTTATTTGCATTGAAATACAAAGTTCATTTGGAAATTGTTTATTAAACTGAAAATACTGATAAGCTTATAGGATTCAATGCAGTCTCGAATTAATTAAAAGCGATTTTATGACTGAATGTTAATAAATGTGAATTTTTGACGGAAAATGTTTTGTACAAATATATTACTCATTTTGATTATAAATACACCCAACGTTTTTCCAAAATCGCACCTAAAGCGGACTTCGGATGATGGTAAGGAATTTAATCCATATTAATCTTGCAACTTAACAACAGGAGCGTATTCAAAATATTTTTTTTTTAAAACAATTCACACCAATTGACCTTGTCCCATGCTAAGCTGGTGAAGCTTGTGTTTTGTGTAGTAGGCAACGGATATACATTCATATTATAGATAGATAGACATATAAATACATATTTAAACACCCAAGACCTAAGCACAACACCAAATGCTCATCACATCTATGTTCGTCTCAGCCGGGGATCGGACCCGGGACCCATGGATTCGCAGTTAGGGGTACTAACTACTAGACCAATGAGTCGTCAAAAAAAATTTACGAGATATATTTTCATGAGGTTGTATGGAGTGTACCCATTTTACCCAATAATGTATCCAACTTTGTTTGTCTTGGGCATGGTTGGATACAACAAGTTAGAGGTTAGGAGGGACCTTACTATCACGTTATATATTTTTAAGATCCTTAAAGGGTAAAATATATAATGCGGAAATGTTGGAGAGACTGGGGCTGCGTGTGCCAAATAACCACACTCGGTGGGGTAAGCGGTCGCAATTGCTGGCAGTGCCTCGGGCGCGGACGAACTTGAGAAGCGCCATTTACGCGTGTTTTGCGCACCCTACAGGGCCGCGCCGCCCATGTGTGCGAAGTGTGCGGTGCACACAGGCGCTAAGACAATGAGGGCGCCGCCACCGAAAATATTTATGTTACACTACAATATTGAAGTTTCATTTTACGCTTTGGGTTTTAGTTTACATTAATTACTCAGAGCTTAGCGAATCAAAAGAAGCGCCGCTGCGCCGTGAGTTTTTTGAGTGTGTTTATGTCTTATGATTTCAATAATATGCCGACATACCTTCATAAAATCCAATATGAACTAATTTTTATACTCGGTAACCAAATTCAAGATTTTAACAAAACACCAAAATTAAAAAATAAATTGAAACTTGAAGATTCGTAAAAATAAGCCGAAAAATAAAAACAGTTCCATCAAAGGCCTGCAACACACTCGCTAAAAATGTCTATGGGCTGCGGTGACTGCCCTTTTTGTCCATCCCTCAGGCTCGTTTGCCCCCCTATAAAAAAAATAGGAGGCGCTTCATGGGTTTCGCACACAGGCGCTGCCGGGGGTCGGCGCGGCCCTGGCACCCTAAACACTATTGCTTGTGAGACGGATATATTTAGTTGTACACTGGCTGAATTCACAAGAATTGCATTATTTATAATTAGTTAAAGAATGGTTTAGGTTTTAAGTTTTTACTTGTTATGTTTATATCATGTTTTTAGTTTAGTTTTCTATTGTATTAGTATTAAGTAACTGTAAAAATAGGAAATAAGGAAACATTTATAGCTATGTTCGATAACACTGGGGATCCTCTTTAGCCTGCAGTAGGCAGTGCGATATTACTGGAGCAGTTGTTATTACTGGTAACTTTTGTCTGAAGTCGAAATTTGCTTCGTGGGGTTTCCGACTTGAGTCTCGGGTCAGGTAATCTAATAAACAGACTTTGCTACTCTTCTATTCGAAGACACTCTCCTTAAAGCCTCAGCTAGCATCGGAATACTCGGCATTGAATATGAAATGATTAAGAAAATTCTACAGGAGGAGTTGTTTGTTTATTTGAGATTTTTTATTGAAAGAGGAACTACGAAAATGTGTATTTATCCTTTTGTTTCTTCTATGATAATTTCTATTATCTATTTGCCAACCTTTTACTTAAGGTTTGTTGCTGACTGGTTTCTGTAAGACTCCCAAAAAACGATAAGTGTAAATGTATATACATTTAACGCATTTCTCTTTTAGAAAATGAAATACTTCATGAAGATGACAAACAGCCACTGCAAGTTCCAAAAGATGTGGAAGTTTTCAATGTAACAGCCAATAAGCCTAGTGACTGCTGGCCAAGTTTCAGCGTGGACAAATATTTTAATATCTTAGACAATCTGGACGGTAGATTTTTTTTATGCGTTAAAAATTTAAACAAAATGTCGATTACATATTTATTATCAATAATGTGTCTGCCATCTAAAGTATTTGTATAGCATTGCACATTTTATACATGAGAGCCTTCTGGCAGCGTTAGTGTCCACGTAACATGGATATTCTTAGACAAAAGGAGTATCCATAGCGCAAAGTCACCTCCATCATGAGCGTACCCCAAATACACACCTTCAATTCTTACCCTCACTTTTACACCATCACGCAACACAGCCAAATTAGGTACCCCTTAGTTAAATGTATTGAATACTTTTTATTTGTTGTTTCCTTTTGAACATTTTTGAACCTTTTTGTAGTTAAATGTATTATGTATTCCAACTCTGGCTATATTTTCAGAATAACTGTTTGTTGTTATAAATAATTTATGTTAGCTGTAGGATTACGAAATAAATAAATAACCCTTAGGTGAGTCTTCTGCCCGTTAGTCTAGTTCTATGAAAAACAATTTTTGTTCTGTAACGGTGCGTACAGACTATATAACATAACATGTTATACAACATTGCTATACAACATGTTTCAGATAATGTGGACACTGAATGTTATAAAATATGTTATAAAACATGTTATAATAACATGTTATTGATATGTATGCTAGGACGAACCCAGCATCTACGTTTTTTTGTTTTTCTTTTGTTATTTAAAATGGTTATATAACATTGTTATATTGCATTGTTATTCTAATGTGTACAGTATTGTTTTATGTTATATTGTTGAATAACAAGGTTACATAATGTGGACGTGTTATAAAACACAAGTTATATAATATGTTACATAGTCTGTACGCACCCTAAGACTCACGCCTGCTGCGGCTTCTGCATGGGTATGCAGAAGCCACAGACATCCACTTGCTACGGTCTTTACATACCTCTCTCTTCCTCCACACTCATAATATTCACCATACAAGCTGGTGCTTTCGATCGGGTATTCACGTCATCCGTATATAAAGCACAGATTATTAAATATATTTTTTTAGCGCAATATGCTCAAGTCCGCAAAAATTTTCAAGCTGCTGTTGGTAGTGATAATTTCGATACTGAAATGCTAAAGGTAAGTTTATAACTCAGATTTTGATACGTGATGATTTTGTAGGGGCAATACATGGGACTGCCAAAGAGCAAACGAGCAGGCTTATTTGATGACAGGTCAAAAGAACTGTCATGCTCGTGAATCTGCTACTTTTAGGTTCAAATCTAACAGAGTTTAACGGCCTTTTAAGATACAGATATGAGCTAACCGCATTTTAAAAAGCCACTGTCAAACTACATTGTTACTTTGATTTATTACAATGCTCTATGGCTCAACGCCAAATCTCTAGAACTGTCTTATAAATAAATGTACTTTTATACTGTTCAAATGAATACTTAATATTAATTATTCTAATCACGCCAAGCACGCTTTTTCAGAAAATTTGCAGCTTTGAAATTCCTTTGTGCAGCACCCCACATGATAATGTTGCTTCCGACGGGGCGTGGAGTAGGTTCATTCCAGCATCTATGTCAATAAGACATATTGTGTTGAATCTAAACCTAAGATTTTCGGACAATCGTTTTATTAGTCGTATTTCTATAGACTGGAATTCTATTTATTAAATAAATTCAGTATAAATAAGTAGATTATAGAGATTTGAGAATTATCACTAAATAAATTGAAAGCCCTCGTTAAACGGAAATTAATCAATAAAGCTTTTTATAAATTTCATGAATATTTAAATTTTCCTAATCCTTGGTATTGATTTGCTCCAGTTCAAACAATTTGTATGACTCAAACTTCTTGCCCGCTCTACGCCCTTGACTTGTCTTGACTTGAAGTGGTCGTAAATATAAATTTACAATTAATTTAACTTCTTTTTTGACGTTCATAAGTATACTTGTTTACTTATATGAATAAAGTTAGTTTGAGTTTGAGTTTGAGTTGCCACTAAATAAAACTAGGTTTGTTTTTAACCCCTATAGATTACCTATTAGATGTCAGTGAATAATAGAGCCCTTTATTTACTAATTATACATTTTTCAGATGCTAGTATACACTGGTGGGGTAGCGGAACGAACCGCATATCATGTAGGAGGCAATCGTGGTCTTATACCGGCAGGGATAAATCTGGGCGGCTATTGTATGATGAGGGCTCCTAAGAATATTTTGTGAGTACATAACATATTAAACTGACACAGAAATATATAATATATAGGAAAATATTTTATAACTCTTGATGCCTACACAATTTAACAGAAGTTACAGAACACACAATAATGTTCTAGATTATAAGTAGATGATATACTAACATAGAATGATGACATAATAAAAAAAAAATCTTTTTAATATCATTTGACATTTGCATGCTAGTTTGTTGTGGCTGCTTGTGTAGTGTTTTTTATTTCATATTTCTACCACTTTCAAGGCAAATAGAAGATTAATTAATTTTTTTTTTTGCGACTGAGGCGCAATCTACCTGATGTGGTCTCTGGCAGAATGACCAGCACTGAGGAACATTCTGCTCCTCAGCATAATGCAGGGCCAATTACAACCACAGCACACACAGCATTACACACTTAAAACGAACCTTGTTCTTTAAAGGAAGAACGTTTTTTGTTATCTATCATTATTTTTTTTTATTTTTTTCTTTGATAATTATTATTATGTGTGTGTGTGTTTTTGTTAGAAATAAATGTTATGTATATGTCTAAATATCTAGATTTAGGAGTAGTGTTGATTTTGTTGTAAAATATATTTTAATCCAATACTGACGTAATACACAATTACAATTATAAGGTTCTGTTTCACAATGTATGGATAAAGTACCAAATACATACACATAAATGCAACACATAAATAATTTGGAAGATAAATTGTGCTATTTGACACATCATCAGACTCATAGCTTATGATGGACTTTATGTGACAAATATCACTATCTGACAGTCGTGAAACGAAAAAATAGTGTTTATCCTACCAATAAGTAATAAATAGCTAATTTGGAACTTATGTAGAACTTATCCGTACATTGTGAAACAGACCATAAGTTTACTTCCATTAACGGTCGTAAAAACAAACCACATTTCCAGTTATATACTAGGTATCCTTTGATTTATCTTCTGAAATACCGAAATTATGGTCTTTTAAAATATAACGTTTACGTCGTAATTGATGTCGGTCCAGCCGTGCTCGTCACCGTAAAATGAGATTGTTATCGCAAAGGAACTGTGACGACGCATCCCTACTTGTCTTACTTATGGTATAGTTTCAATATCCAATTATGGATTCTGATTCGACTCCTCCATCGCCGTTAACCTCATCCCCCTTGAGGGATAGGACTTGAAACAAGTATTGCTTAAAACTATATTTAAGCTGCCGGTCTGAAAAAATGCCTCAGTGTTTTGGAATATAAATGACGAATTATAAATAAATGTGACTCTTCATAACCTTTTTTATATTGGGAAATGAAATTAAATGAAATAGTTTATGAAATGAAATAGTTTATTCTTGCAAGTAGGACTATATAAATCACTTTTACAATGTCTTCCTAAACTAGATGAAGTCGACAATTCCTAACTGACTGCCCTGAGAAGAAATGTCGAAACAAACTCGGGGGTCTTAGTCTCTTTTTTTATTTTTTTTTTGATGATTTTAATGATTTATTGCAATTAGTGTCAAAAATCAAATTACAGAACAATCAACAATGGTAGTATCGTTTGAAGTAAAGGCGGCAGGGTCACGTTTGCCCCCTGTTATATAAAAAAAATGTTAATATATGCCCGTTTGCCTATATACATATATACATTGTCAGAGGGCTCGCAAGTGCGTTGACGCCCTTTTAAGAATTGGTACGCTCTTTTGTTGCAGGACTAAGTAAAATGCCTTAAAAACGCTCAGTTGTTGTTGTCGCTAAGTTGCTGGTAGGGCCGTAGCCAAACGTCCCGACAGATTGATTATACTACCCATACTTTATAACTAAGCATTATGTGAATTTACGACCCGTGAGAATGACGAGCTCCGGCTAAATTTTATACTCGAAACCATTGGTCGCTTTTTGTGCGTTAACGAAAACTATTTTACGCTCAAACATTCTTTTATTTTCTTATAGACTTATTCATAAATGTATAACCAAAATAAGTTATTAATGTTGTGTGACTACTATTTTTTATAAGTTATTTAACGAAAGGACAGGACATTCAATAGTTTTTTGTTGTTTGTTTTATAAACGTTACATTAGGATAGACTTTTCAAGTATCTAAAAGCAATCTTATTCTACAATCGTCAAATTTTTAAGGACCCTAATATTAATGATAATACTTTGCTTCAAGTTTTCACGAGCTTTCATGGACATTACTGTGTGAATACTAAGTAGTTGTCCGTAAATTGACATTTACTTCACCAAAATGTTTGTAAAATAGCGGAGCTTTAATTATTGTTGATGAGCTTATTTGTTCTGTAACATTCAAAATAACATATATAATAATAATTATAAAGCCCGTTTTATTTCCAATCATTACATAAACAATTTATAACATACAACTTAGATTATTTTACATTTTTTGTTATATTGCTTGTTATCTTATATCCTAGCTTCCTTCAGTAAATTACATATATATAATTATATATATATACTATTAATAAACCCTATCCTTAATAATCCCATATGTCTCATAAGAAATATCATTATAGTCAATTCTTATATTATTTTATCAGTACATCATCATATTATTAAAATAAATTATTACGTTATCAAATTAATATTAATTATAATGTTTCACGCAAATAATCTACTATATAAAAATAAGTCGGGTTTTCCTTCCTGACGCTATAACTCCAGAACGCAAGAACCGATTTCCACAGTTTTGCATTCGTTGGAAAGGTCTCGGGCTCCGTGAGGTTTATAGCAAAGAAAATGTAGGAAATATTTCAACAAAAAGCGGGATCACCAAACGAAATGTTACATAAAACGAAGCCATCTGGTGGCGAAACGGAGTTCGCCGAGTTTACTAGTCATTAATAATTAAACGTTTTAAATTAAATCGACTTTTAAAAACTCTAGTAAGATCTTTATGGGAAGTTATTATAAACCTTTATTGCTATACAAAAGATGTTTGAATAATACTCACGTTTATCTTAATATGTATATATAAATTACGTGTCACGTTGTTTGTCCGCTATGTAGTCCTAAACTACCGAACCGAAATCAATCAAATTTGCACACCGTGTGTAGTTTCATCCAACTTAAAAGATAGGATAGCTTACATCTTAATTTATACCGGCAATATTATTTTATTGCAAAATATTTGTTTATTATTTGATAGGACTCACAATTCTAACAGATGGAGCTGTGTTGAAAGTACCAACGTTTCACATAAGCTACAATTTAATGGCATTACCACCAAAAAAGCATGGTGGTCCCCATGACTGGTGTTCTCCTACCGTTTCCCTTGAATAGTTTACTACTATGTAATATACCAAAAATCTTAGCCACAGCAACGCTTGGCCGAGTCTGCTAGTATTATATAAAAAATATGGTCCAAAGTGATAAAACATAAACAGAAAGACCTTTACTAAACCTACTTAAATGTAATCATGAAATAACAGCGTAATTTTTTTATTTTCAACGAAAATGTCGGTGATACTAAAATTTAACTGGCAAGTATAAAAAAAGCCAAAACTAATCTTAGGTCAGGTGTACACTATACAACCTCCCTAACCGCAAGCTTTTCGCTAAAGGCACTGAAAGTGAGCTTTGAAAGAGCCAAAGCCAATTTCAAATATGAAATTTAAGCACACGAGAATTCAAAGAAAATTTAACACCTCGGTTTTCGTTCCACCGTCCGTTGTTAACTTTTAATTACGTTTGAAATTACGAAACTCTATTTATATGGAAATTCAACACTCAAAAGTCCTCATACTTAAATGCTGATGTAATTTTTTAAGTTTCAAAGATAAAGGAAGTAAAGTAATTTAGAATAACCATAAATCAAAGCGCACCATAAGTTACTAATGAGAAGGGTCGGCAGCAGGTGGATTCTCTCCTTATTAAAAATATTTTTTCCGTTAGTTATCTACTACTGTTAAAAACATATAATGGAACTTCTATGTGGTTAACTGACGTAACGGATGTAAAAAGATTTTTATGAAATTCTAATATAATAACATCTACATGTAATTATCGTTATACTAATTATTATAAGAGAAGGAACAACACAAAAAAAGAAAAAACAATAACTAACCTTAAAATAAATTAACTAAAATATATTATTAAAAGGAGTCCTTTTAAGCAACATTCCGAAGATACTGGCCGCGTTCCCCCTTTGAAAAGCTAGACTAAATCTTTGTCCGAGGTAACTGCCAGCTCTTCGGTCTCCTTTTTTCGTTTTTTTTTTCGGTCTTTTAGTTTCATAAAGTACTCGAGTGGCTAATCGATCGACTCGAATCGAATCGATTTACATTTTTATAACCCTTTTTTTTACGCAACGTGAGCCCGCGGCCTCCTGCCCGTTTGCCCTCAAACGGGCAGGAGGCTCAGCTGATGTGATATCGCCGCCCATAAGCACTCACATTGCCAGAGGGCTCGCAAGTTTCTGGTCTTATAAGAATTGATACTCTCTGCTCTTGAAGGACCCTAAGTTAATTCGTTTTGAAACTACATCGGTGGGCTGGCTCAGCTGGTTTCACATAGTGGTGGTAGGTGGCAAAAACTGCCTTAAACACGTTCAGGTGTGGAACGACGGAAATCGAGGTGATAAAGGTAGAATTTCGAATTCTGTCTCAACGTCCAATAAAGATGTATTAATCCGAACAACTCCTTTAGAGGAGTTGTTCTCTACGTGGTAAATGCGGCAGAAGATGCAGAGATGACAGGTCGTCGACGAGTCAAACCGGTCTACGTTGGAAGGAGCTAGTACTGGGAGCTCTCGAACCGGGGTGAGGACAGTACTCCATGTGGGGCCGAATTTGCGCTTCATAGAGTTGTAAGCGATGGCCCGGAGTGCAGTACCGTCTCGCCTTGCTGAGCACACCAAGCTTTTTAGAGGCTAATCCAGCCTTCCTTACCAAATGACCGCGAAACTGACCGTCATCATTCCGAGGATGCTGTGGCTTTCAGGAGAATGTCTTCGAAGAGAGGAGTAGCGACAAAGGGCGTCTTTTTGAGAAAACACAAGTTCTAGATTTACTCCAAGTCTTCAAGTAGAGTTTCGACTTCAGACACAAATTTCGATACAAGTTCCGATACTGATCGCCAACTGCCCGAGAAATACCTGTATCCCCAATGCTATCGTCCGCGTAGCAATGACTAAATGACATCTGTTAATCAACACCTACAGACTCCTGTATATTTTGGTATACGATAGTATTCATTTATTAATAATATAATCATTCCTAAAGGATGTACATTATTCAATAATATAAGTTATTATATATATTATTACGTCAATCGGTAAATCCTTTGATAGTCGGTAACACATTTACATGGCAAATATTGAACTTTTAATATTTTATAGTAAATATGCACCTGTCGCATACAAACTATGAATATTTCTCTGTGTATTTCCCTCCACGCGTTTACGTTGAAAAGGCTTAAATAAAATATATTTTTTAGATTCTTCCACCGTATGAAGCTGCGAAATGACACCCACTTTAAAATCGAGTACCTCCACAATGACCTCGAGAACATGGTGCTAAATACGAAGATAAATTTAAATGACGTGCATTTGTTGGGATCTTTCGACCGCGCTGTAACCGATAAAGATCCTTCCAAACTATTCTATATGCCAACATTTGGACAGGCTGAGTTAATGTTTTTACTATATACTTTTCTTATTAGTATTATTAATTATTATAGTCACAAATCAGGATAACCTTCGTTAGCGTAATCCCAAATACTTAACTCATTAAAGTACTTAACAATAAGGAACAAATAGGAGGTCATATGACCTTATCGATAATGCATAATTAACTACAAAAAACTTTATTTAAAAGAGCAATAAGACCTATTTTAATTTAATATTATGCTATAAATAAATAAATTACTTGACAGATTTCTATTAAAAAATGTAAAATATAAAATGGAAGGACGCTATCGCCTATTGCATAATACGCTGAATCTTGTACTCGCAATCTCGGAGATTCAAATGGACGACATCATTATGGTGGTAAGTATTTAACCGTTCTAGAAGATAAAAATAGATAGAACTGTTAACCTCTTTTGTAATCCGTTAAAACTATATCTCAGTAAAATAAATTTAATATAAAAAGTGTAATACTGTGAGAAAAATATATTTTATGTCTTAATACATATATTGTTAATCACAAGAAAGACATTTTAAAGACATGCAAATACACAACCAAAATAAACAGAAACACTTTCAAAATAATATTATGGTAATTTTAATCTTTATCGCTAAATAGTAGAGGATATTACCTATTTAGGAACGTCCGCACAGCACGACGTCTCAAAAAGAATGTACTTTTTTTTTTTGTAAGGAATCTCGTTGTTGACCTTAAGGGCCTTTACAGCTCAGCTCGGGCTGTTTTTGCGAGCGTAGCTCGGCCTGAAGGGGTAGAATGTACTAGCGCGCAATCGTCTTTTTTTATTTCAAGTTCGACTGTCCTACCCTCCATTATTTGTGACTTCTAAAAATATTATATTTTTAATATTTGATGATAATATGTTTAATATTCATATTTTAGTACCATGTCAATGAGTCCAAACCAGCAGCACGTCTGGAAAAACATAATATAGGTATGTTTTACAGTGAGCCGTTACATAAACCTAAAAAATTCAAATAACCCCGTAATCATTAATTGATTTTAAAATTAGAATACTTTTCCGATACTTCAACGTAAAGTTTTTTATAATTTCAATGTAAAGAGTTTTAAACAAATCAACCCATAAATAGATTAATTTTTATCATAGAGTAAATACATTTTTACAGAAAGAGATGACTGACTGCTTTAGTTAAAGGAATGCAATTATTGATTTAATTTTATTTATAAGATGGTTCGTATTCAATAATAATTATTAATTACAGATGGATTTCTGGATAGATTAAAATCTGACCTTAATCAATGGCTTAAAGATTACTTTAATGACTACCTTCTGTATTTTGGATTAGCGGGCAGGGAGATGAATGCTCAATTTCAGTAAGCTTATTTAAAATTACGAATATTTTCCTTTACAATACTCCCGGTGGCTTATAAACCTGATCCTGGTTCGAGCCTGGCCCAACAATCTTCGTTGGACATAAGGACCTATGACTACAAAGTGACTTTTTTTTATATATTATGGCAACAGCTTCAACTTTATGCCAGTTTCAAGTAAAAACAAAGTGACTTTATAACTCTTAGAAATTTCATTTTCTTAATTTAAATTTTCTAACAGACGATATCAAAGATAGTCTATGGTACACAGATTATAAATCTAAACATATTACTTTACACATTTAAGCTGAAATTGTTCGAGTACAAAACATAATGTTTTATTCATATAAAGGCTGTAGGTCTCTACATAACGTTGATTGATGCTATATCACCTTTCACCAGTAAACCAAAGAGAAAAGAAAATGAAGCATAATATGTTCTAAAGACTTGCATCTGTGGTATTACTTTTTAAACTTATCATTAATTAACTCTTAAAAATATACTTATTTCATGTAAAAGACGGCTTTATATAAGCGACCCCTTCTAGCCGAAATCTCTAGAGTACTATGTGTGTTAAAGCCATAATAGCCAACATTATTAAGTTATTCTAATTGCATCTTTAAACTACTACTAACTATAGAGATGATAGTGCTCTTAAGGGGGATTCTTTTTTATCTTCATTTGACTTGTGGCTACATTTCAAAAAACGGCCAAAAATCTTAATGGAACTAAACCGCTGCACAATCTAAATATAGATGCCACATCTATAATTCTCTATGAATAACGTAAAACAATAGATTTTCGCGACTCTTTTGTTTGGTCATAAGTTCATTTTATGGGCAATTTTTTTAAATAAAACATTGTAGTCTTTTTAATGTGTTCTTTTCTTTCTTTTTTATTATAATTAGATACATTTAATGTTTAATTAACCCGTCTTATAAATACGGGAAGGAAAGAAACTAAGCTAAGGGGTCATTCTAGTTGAGTAGGGATCCTAATTATTACTTAAAAAGCCATTATATTTTATAAATAGGTGTTTCGACTACTCTCTACGCGGTACGCCTTATAATTAGGGAACTATGCTTCTTAGTTCACACAATAATTTTTTAAGAAATCACATCATCGTGTCTTTAAAAGTGTCAATTTGTCCTCTAGGAGTTATGACAACGAAAAGACCCAGGCTTTGAACGACTTTATGGACAACGCTATAAATGTCATTATACGAAAACTGCACCAGGTCAAGGCTGGGTCGGTGAAACTGCCGAACTTTACAATTTATGCTTTCAACGGAATGGTACCTTTTCTATTTATACATAGTCTGTATTTGAACTAAAATTGGAAGGAATAATATTTTATTAATTTCACACGTGCACGTTCTATAAAAGGTGATTACATGACGACGTGAAATAAACGATTCTTTATTTTTTGTTTTTATACAAGGGACACGTTTGCATTGCCCCACCCAAAACTTTGCGTTCTAGTTTAAAATAAATATTCACTTATAATATTACAATATTAGAAACAAAACTGTATGTCTCACTCACTCACTTGTTTGAAAGAGCTGTAGACTCTATTCAATACTTAGTATAAGATTAATTTAACCACGGCTTCTAAATTTAAAAAAAATATTGTCCTATATCTATAAAAAGTGAGACGAAGATTGTCCCGGGAATGTAAGTCTTTGTCTAAAGTAACCGCAAAAAATCTAAATTGTTTCAGCAACTTAATTTAAAAAACGGCGTAATGCGAGGACTAGATAGCCTGTATCGACGAACAGTAGCTACTGGTATAAAGGAAAAGAATATCCGTAAAATTGATTCGCTGGTGACGTTTAGTAACTTGAAGGTAATATTTTTTCCCATAAATAGTAAACATTTATACATATATTTTCGAGCCTATAAAGTTCCCACTGGCAGGTCAGAATTTTATATATTCTAACGAAACGATATTAGCGAAGTACAGCAGATACGTGTCTTCAATTGACCAATAGAACGAAACCTTGAATATACTGCTATGTCAAAAAGTCATCGTTTCATCTTGTTTTAGATTTCCCCCCCCCCCCCAATATAATTAAAAATGTAACTCAAGTAGATATAATTCACTTTCTATTGGACAAAACTGTTATTTATTTTATATTTGTCATATTTGAATTATATAAAATAATACAGGTAACGTACGGCTATACTGCTTTGTTAAATACGGGATCGCCACCCCTAACTGGTACACTAACGTTATCAGTCGATGAACTGGTTGCAAGACTCTCCGTCTCTATGGTCAATAACCCAGAGTCCGTGGATCTAACATTCGAATTTGTTCAGCCAGCTAGGTTAGTAATATTAATGATGAGTTATTCATTCGTTGGTTTATTTTTACATGCCTATATCCATTTACACTATTTGCGACACCTATGGAGATATGTTTTTTTTAGAACTGAATCATTGACGGTGGAAGGCCCAGCAAATAGAATGATGTCACAGTTTAATTTCTTACTTGAAAGACACATTATAGCAATTATGAGCAACACTCTGATTCACAATATAAAAATGCTCAGTACATTGTCCCGTTGCGGTAAGTAAAAAAAATATAAATTTAGCTTTAACCGAAAATAAAATGTGACAATTCTAAAAAAAAATTACCAATGAAT
Source organism: Pieris melete (assembly GCA_963693345.1). Lineage (NCBI taxonomy): Eukaryota > Metazoa > Arthropoda > Insecta > Lepidoptera > Pieridae > Pieris > Pieris melete. The sequence goes on along the minus strand of CAVNZK010000010.1, from coordinate 3,128,215 downwards.
TAATTAAGCTATAAACCAGGCCTCGTATCACCATTTTATATTATAGAGATAGCTGTAAACTCTCTAATGCCTCTTTATTTCCTTCTTACGTGTTTTAGTTCCAATTTTGGTTCCATTCAACGATGGCGACGAAGCAGTTTCAATAGAATCCCCCGAAGATCTGAAAGAAAGCAATGACAATACAAATGGTAAGGATAATGAAAGCAAAGAATTTAAGGATGACGTAGGCATCAACACCGAACCAAAAAAAGATCCCAGTAAAAACAAAAATTTAACGGCGGATTATGTTCTATGGAAGCAAGATAGCGTAGAACTAGAATTCCCGCCAAAAAAAGGTTCACAAAAGAAACAAAAAATGTATATTAAGTATAACGAAAACTTTGCTCTCGGAAAAATAAATAAAAAGATTTGATTTGTACATGTGTGTTAATAATTTCGTTTTCGTCCTATTCGATTTTGTAAAGACTATTATTCATGCAGTTAAATTATAAACAGTGGCCATAGTCAAGATGGCTTAACTAAATTTGTTTGAAAATTTGTCGACACGAACTGTCATTTTCATACAAATTTAGCTTTTCTACATACACTTCTGTTGAGGTATCTTGACGAAGCCCCTATTCTGTTACCACAGATAAAGTAGTGATCGCAAGTGTTGTAGAGTCTCCTAAAACTCATATAGATATGTATCAATTGTGACAATTGGCTAGGTGTCATACTAATGTCGCCAATTATTTGACAACTGATAAATCACCAGAATAAACGTCAAAACGTCAGACGTCTTAGTGTTGTTGATTGTGTAGACTAGGGATGAGACATACTTGCAAAATTCAATACCAGGGCTTCCAAGTACGAGTATGTAAAAATACCAGGTACGAAAACCAGGTATAAAAATACTTGAAAGTATTTGGTGGCAATCGTATCGTACAGTGTGTGTACCACAATCTTGCACGGCTTTTTATAAATGAAATCTTTCCTTCCTACTTTGTTTTGTTAATCACAGGCTTAGGACTGTCTGCTACTAATAGTGTTACGGTCATTTATCAGCTAGTTGTGAAATATAGTATTAGCAGGCGTAGTTAAAAGATTTCATTTCATTTTATATATGTACAACTTTTTTTTATTATATATATATATATATATAGAATTCTCAATCATCATTTTTTATTTTGTTGGAGAAACAACAATTGCTCTAATTTTCGACTCCCGAGTCGGGATCTCCTTTCCGTCAATATGTTCCCTGCTACTGAAAATAGACGTTCGCAAGGCACGCTAGAAGCCATTGCATTTAATTTAATTTTGGCTAGTTTGGCTAAATTTGGATATATTTGCTGATTTATTCGCCACCATTCCAAAGGATTTGTGTCTGGAGACAAAACTGTGTCATCTAAATATTTTTGCGTCTCAATTATGGCTCTGCTATTGGCTGTGCCAGCTGGCCGCACATTGTGCATTTGTTTATTATAGTGTTTCCATAATAGGCTGTTAGATTTTTTCCCCTGGCTATCTGATATATTAGAAGTGGATGCTGAAGACTGATTTTTTTCATTTTCATTTATCATCGCGGTTACTAAGCCCACAATATACTTTTTAGTGCTGTCTGCAACATTTTCGTTCTCAAAGTATAACTTGTATCTCGGGTCTAAAAACATAGCGACGGTATAAGTTCGGCTTTGTTCCAAATTAGAAAACCGCGTGCCTATTTCTGAAAGCAGATCCTGTCGACACATTTCCACTTCATCAGGAAAAATGTCAATATTATTTTCTTGCCGATATGTCTGACTTGCGATTTCTTTGAGAGCGTTGGTAAGACCAATCGTTAAGGGGATAACCGAGCTTCCACTAACATACTTCTGTCCGCTCATCTCTCTTGTCACTTCTTCACATGGTTGTAACACTACTACCAAAGACTGGCAAATGTCCCATTCATATGTAGTAAGATTAATCAAATTGCCAGTGTCTAAATTACTCAAAGCACATTTGATTTCGTCTTTCAGTTCGACAAACCTCTCTATCATGTAAAATGTGGAGTTCCACCTTGTAGCGACATCTTGAATTGGCCTCTTCACTACTTTATTGGCCTGCTCCTGGTACTTTTTTAATTTATTCCAGGCTAAATTACTTCTTTTGAAGTAGGATACTATGGCTTTTACTTTGCCTATTATGCTATTTACGTTTGAGTGGGATAACACTTTTTGTACTGCTAGGTTAAGTGTGTGTGCATAACAGCCAAAATGTCTCCATTCTAATTGAAGTATGGCATTTTTTATATTAGCCCCGTTGTCCGACACTACAAGGAGGACCTTATCTAAAATGTTCCAATCTTGAGCCACATTTCTTAATTCTTGTGCTATATGAAGTGCCGTGTGACTGCTCTCAAATACTTTACATTCCAGTAAAACCGACTGAAGGATAAAATTTTTATCTACGTAATGACCCGTAACGGCTAGGTAAGAATCATTATTTCGTGACGTCCACATATCGGTCGTTAAACATACACTTTTTGCATCTTCATTTAAAGCTGTTTTTGTATTTATCTTTATTTCTTCATATAGCCCCGGCAATAAATTATTGGCGAAATACTTTCGTGATGGTATTGTATAATTTGGGAAAGCAAAATTTATTAATTCGCGAAATCCTTTGTCTTCTACTATTGAAAAAGGCTGTAAGTCCCATATGAACAAATTCATTAAATGATCATCAATTTGTTTTTTTATTTTTTGACAATCGCGCCGAAGGAATGCTGTAATACTGGATGGGTTCGGATTGGACCTTATCGTATTAGATGCGATAGTTTGTATAGCAGTATTGACTGCCGTAATTTGTGCAGTTTGTGAAGTATGCGCCTGTACCTCTTGTTCTTCTTGACGATCCACTTGTTGTTCCCTTCTCACTAAGTTAACGGAAATATGTTTTCTTTGTACATGCTTGGTAAGGTTTGACACTCCTGATTTGTATGAGATAATGACTTTGCACATTTTGCATTCAGCTTTATTTTCACCTTTGTCCACAAAATGATCCCAAGCCAAACTTTTCTTTGGAGCCATGGTTTGTGACTATATTATTATTTAGCACAAGTTTCTACCTATCTAACTATGTATTTTAACTATTATCTAATAACGAAAACACAGTTTTATTTACACTCTATTACCTATTTAGAGTTCAAAAATCGTCTGTCCATTAAACTCGCGAAACTAAACTAAACACAGAATTAAAAAAATAACAGTTTTATACATCTATACACTCACTATTAATAGTTCGAAAATTGTCTTTAAATTCAATAAACTTCGGAAAAAATATTTGTAACTTAACTATTATCTAATGACGAAATCACAGTTTTATTTACACTCTATTACCTATTTCGAGTTCAAAAATTGTCGGTCCTTTAAACTCGCGAAACTAAACTAAACACAGTATTAAAAAAATAACAGTTTTATACATTTATACACTCACTAATTTATATTATATAATAAATCGAAAATTGACTTTAAAATCAATAAACTCCCGAAAAATTGCTTGTAATTTAGGTCACGGTTAGTCGTTGACGTAACAAGCTCGCACTCAAATCACAACTGACAAAAAATAAAAAAACGGAAACTAAACTATTACTTGAAATAAACAAACTTTAAGTGGCACATAAGTATATTTTTTAAAACAATACTTTTGTACACGCAATTATGTGTCTTTTGTGTATAGACATAAGAATGAATAGCGTGAACTAGTCAAAAGAAAGAGTAAAGTTACGATTATTGAATGTTAATACAATTATGTTCCTTATTTTGATCAGTATATGACGGTTATTTGTAAACGAAGGGCTCACGGCAAAATACTAAAATACTTGCATAGGAAATTGACTCGTGTTACTTTAAGAATAAAGACCATAATCGTCTCAGTGAAAAAAATACTTGCAAGTTTCACGTATTTTTTGTTGCAAATACGATTCTGCTTCTTATTTATATAATAAGATGGATCGATTTCCTATGCAAGTATTTTTTAGCCCTGTGCCCGATAGCACAGCAAATACTTTAGTTTTTGCAAGTATTTCTCGCGGCTTTATCGGCGCCGCCAAAATACTAAAATACTTGCATAGGAAATTGACTCGTGTCACTTTAAGAATAAAGACCATAATGGTCTCAGTGAAAAAAATACTTGCAAGTTTCACGTATTTTTTGTTGCAAATACGATTCTGCTTCTTATTTGTATAATAAGATGGATCGATTTCCTATGCAAGTATTTTCTCGCCCGATAGCACAGCAAATACTTTCATACTTGCAAGTATTTCCTTCCCGTACCAGGGCGCCGTCCTTCGAAGCAAAGCCCTGGTTTACAAACCTGGTATGGTAAATACGTCTCACTCCTAGTGTAGACTTTTCAAGTAATTTTATTTATCTTCCAATATGTTTCGTAAAGCAACTGAAAAAGATAAATGAAAATTAATCAAATGCACCGTGTGTGGATAAAACAGTCATGACTGAAGAAACCCTGGAAATTGAGCAGCAACTCGACAAATTGTTGACTGATATCCAACCAAATTTACAAGATGTTATCAAGAGGGTAAGTTAAAAGCTGAATTAATTTATTGCTTTATCCCTTTTTTATGTTTCATTAGCTTCTTGTTGAATAGAATATGTCTCAGAGCGATATTATCTAAAATTAAGAATGAAAGAGAAAGTAAATATATATTTTTCTTATTTCAGAGTTTTACCAATGTTGCAATACAACAAACCAAAAATGGTGAACAAATCAAAACAGACGTTCTGGAAGATACTTCATACTTTGCTAAAAATACTCAGGTGTAAGTAAAGTTAACATATATTTAAAATCACTATCAAATTACTAAGTACCTGCTGACTAAAAATTAAGTCTAACCAATTGATTACAAATGAGTTAATAGCATAGAATAATCCAATTACATGAGGGTGGATATGGCGGCCTTACATTTATATTATGACATAACATAACATTACATTTCAGGACATTATCTAGATTAGAACTAGTTAAATCTCCAACATTCCACATGCAATCAGTATCCCTAGATCTGAAGTCAATGTCCCTATCATTAAAATGCTCATTAGGGGAAGTAAATGTAAGAGGGCTCTACAGTGCTTTTAATGAAAACCTATACAACCTTATTCCTGTTATGTCAGAGGGTCATCTTGTGTAAGTAGTTTTATATTATGTATAAATTTTATACTATAATATTTAATGGTATATTATATACATATTCATCACAATATTTGGAATATGGCAAAATTATATGTAACACAATAAAAAAAATTAATACTGTTCCACCATTATAAACTACTTTGTCATGTTTATACTGAATGAAATAATATTGAATTTATAATATGTTTAACAATTTTATTAATAGGTCTGTACCAAATGGGAAAATATAACCAGGTATTTAATTTTTTTCTGAACTTGTAAAGATTAACCTGTTTATTCATAAAACTAAATCAGTTAAATTGTCTTTATGTTGTGTTGAAAAGAAATGAATAAATAAGTTACACTGTGCAAGGTGCAGTTAGATTTTTTTAAAATAAATCTTGTGATAACTGTAGTTTTCTCCAAAAAATGTAGTACTGTATGCAAATTGTTTCAATTTAATTATACCAAATAAAACTTTTGCACTTTCTTATATTAAAATAGTTGTTAGAGCAACATTAAGAGAAAAACTTTTGGTTATAATAATTATTAATTTTAATAATGCATTAATCCTTGTTTCAACGACTTAAAGCCATACTTTAAACTTCATCAATTGATTTGGCAACATGATTTAAATAAAGAGTCAAAATTACTGATTTAAAATGTTTATTAACAGCTTAAACATGTGGTTTAAAATTGACATAACTTTATGTTTTATGTCCGTACAATACCAAGTTTGATATTTCCATAAACTAATGAAAATGTTATGTTTCAGAATATCATTGTCAAACATGATTGCAGATGTAAAGGTGGGCTTAGTACTAGTAGATGACGCATTTTCGTTTATTAACCCCGCTATAGAATTTATTCACGACGAAGTTCTTGTAAAGGTAAAGGTTTCTTGTAAAAACTTTTGTTAAATTCTAAATTCAAACAACCAAACTTTTGTGTTTTTTTAGTAAAACAAAGGCTGGAAACTATTGGTTTCAAATGATTGGAAAAGATTGTTGTCTGGAATGAACCGTGTGGCGGTCACATGCCTGTGTTATTTGATTTAATTTTAAGGCCTGCAGGTGATCAGCCTTCTTAGTTAGTTAGTTAGTTTACATGTTACAAGAAAGAAATTATATGTATATAATATCTTTCGTTTTTCTAATATATATATATATATGATATATATTAGTTTTATTGGTAGGACTATTGGCTTATATATGGAAATATGAAAAAAGTGGAAATTGATTCCATTTGTGAAAATTAAATAATTTAATGATCTTAATTTTACTTAAAAATAAAATATTTTATCTGAAAAATTTTCAGTTATCGTGGCCATCACCACAAAGAAATGGAGGATATGAATTCACAACCACAGAGCAACTGGCAAAACATATAGGTATGATTTATTTCTATGTCTATAGATCCATGTTGAAAAAAAAACTTGAGCATTTTTGTAGTCTGTGTCTATTTTTTTTTCAAAAGTTTTGTTTTCTAAACCTATCGTTCAGAGAATCGTATTGATTACAAATTACTTAATATAAACAAATTTACTTAATTTATTAACTTTGAAAAATAAATTTTATATTTGTTGTACAATTGTATTGTTCCACATGTATATGAACCACGGAAGAGTACAAGGACGTACTTATTGTGTGGCCTAGCCTAGCTACCATAAAATCTTGCCTTTCGTAGTGGCTCAGCCAAAAACCTCTCTAAGAGCTGCAACTAATATGCTGCAACAGTTGGAAGATGTCATTATGTTTTCCTTTACTATAGAATAAATAATATAGGTTTAATTTTCGTAATTCTTGTATGTTTTAGATGATTTACCGCTAACAGCTGCAATATCTTTGCCGTTATTCGCCCTCCTGAGACAGAAATTGCAGCGACACCTGGAGAAAGTGCTTTACCAAGCTACCAGCGTGTCGGACGTAGTGGGGTGTAATCCTAGTATGTTGGAAGCATATAGGTATATTTGTTATTGCTTTTTTAGTTCTGTAATTTCACTTAGATATTTGTTTAAATAACGGGCATATATTTGAACAATCGTTTAAAATATAACCTTAAATATTTAATAAAGATTTAATACTTTGGTAATTGTTTTAAAAAAAAGTACTTTTTTTCAGCGCAATGGTTAATAAATTGAGTGAGAGTGGAAATCGAGTGATCGATATGATTTTGATCAACATGCGACGTACCCTCCTTCAGACGTGTACTGAAATTTTGGAACTACCCCCACTTCATGCTACCTTTTTACATAAGGTATATATATAAGTTGTAATTTTAAATCAGAAATGTATTTTCTTTTATAAAACCCTTTGTACCCGTGTTGATGTAAATTACATATTTTTGTAAACACAAAAATCTGTCAAGACTTCACAGCTTTAGATAGACTATAGAATTTTAAAATAAACCTTTGCTATTCAGATAATACTAATAAATAAATGTGCTTTTTGCTAGATTATCTTTTTTCAAGTGCCAGATAAATTTATAAGCTTGTTTAATACAATTATACTGTATGAATGCCACAATAATAGAAACATCTTAAGTGCCGAAATTGGTTACCGATTCTAAATTCATTACAATGATTACAAATAATTATATACTTTATGCTCATGGTAACATGGTTGATATTGAAACACTGAATAAGATCGATTAAGCAGATTTATCAGATTTATTTATAGATTAATCCAAAAAATATATTTTATTCCACTTTGTATGGGTGGATGATGAAGTCGGGTTGGGTAGGCCTTGAGAGGGGACAAGTTATAAGCGACCAGCATGCATGGTGAATGAAAGTGGAGAAAGCGAGCGATTAGTACCCCTTCGGGGAAAAGGGCTTGAATATATAAGTAAATAAAATATTTTTGGGTTTTAATTCCTTTTCAGATAGGTTCAGTATCGTTTGTTGGTAAATTTGAAACGGAATTGGGTTGGGTGAAGAATTTAGCGAGTATAAATCGGGTAAATGATGTCACAGTGACACGCCCAGATCCTGGGAGAACATGTTTCCATGTCACCCTCAAGATCAAGGATTTGCAGGTATTGTATTTCTGTGAATGTTTGTATATAACTTATGTGAAAAACTTTTATTATTCTTGCTCAAATAAGATTTCCCTTAGTATTGTAAATATTGTTTGCTCTATAGCAATTTTTTGCCAAAGAATTTTTGAAAATCTGATGAAATCAATGACGGGGAACTTGACAGGTATTTTTATCAACTGACAATTAACTAAATTATAATCATAATGAAAGACGTTTATTCAGATAATATAGTATTTACAATATTAGGTCTTATTCTAATGATATTATATCTAGCACCAGCTCCTCATCTGCTTGCCAAGTGGCAAACGCCTCCCCCACTCCTCTCCATACGCTTTCATTGCGCAGGCGCCGTTATATTAGACTAGGATATTGCTGTTGGTAGTTACAGACATCGAGCATTAGCTGTTGGGAGTTACAAAAATTCTTTGATTTCAGCCTTAATTTCTTTGGAATCCTGACCATTTTTTTATAGAACTGGGGGGCAATCGGGCAAGAGGCTCATCTGATGTTAACTACCGCCCATGGACTGCAAGAAGGCTCGCAAATGCGTTGCCGGCTTAATGATTTGATTAATAATATTTATCATTAATTGCTACAAAATTGCGACTTGTTCATCAGATTGGTTACGACGAATATAGGGTGAAGGCTTTGGGGGTGGGTTGTACGGGTCGAGTAGTTTCTTCGTTCAGTGATAACTCCATACACATGGCGTTATGCGTGGGTCTGGCTCGCTGGGAGCCCTATGCACAGCTGGATGACTTGCGAGTGCATCATTGCGGGTAAGTTCATGAATACATGCATAAATTTCATACATACATGATAAACCAATGATGCTACCTTTGGGGCCGTTGAAGTATTACGTAAGCACTACGGTAGGGGTCTTAGATTTTCTTAGTTGGTGATTACGTCAATAGAAATTACAGTAGAACCTCGATAAGATAAAGTCCAAGGGAAACACAAAATATTTTATGTTATAGAGGTTTTAAGTTATCAAGGTTCTATGTCAGGTAAAGGCTAATATAGAGGTATGTACATGTTTCTATGTACCCTTCCTCCCATTTTTACTTGAATGCATCAGAAGGATGGAAAATTAAATAATTAATCATATTTATTCACATTACTTACATTACATAAAAATAAAACAACAACTAAAGGTTTAGTCTACTTAAAAAAACTGTGATTTTCTTTTGTTTTAAAAAATTCACTGTTTCTAAATCGATTTGATTTTCAATGACAAATAGAGAGGAGAATACATTAACACATTAACTTATGATGCAAGTAAGTCGTTGTCACAAAGCTAACCGCCGCAAAGCTTTGAAGAATTTAGATAAAGCAAACAATAGGTAATGTATTGTTTACGTTAACAATACATTAGTAAACACGTGCAAGCAATAAATACCGAAACCATTTGTTTTGACACTCTTATAAAATGACTCATTCACAAACAATTTTATGTTATAGAGGTTGTGGAAACATTTCTTTTAGTTACTGAGGGCCTATACAGAGATTATTTATTTACGTTATAGAGGTTGCGTATTTTAAGTTATAGAGGTTTTGGGCTCTGATGGGAAGGGAACATAGTATTTTTTGAAGTAACAGAGGTTTTTATGTTACCGAGGTTTACGTTATCGAGGTTCTACTGTATTAACTTTTTTACAAAATGTAATACGTTTATGTACTAATATAATGAGCTTACTTTTGGTGACAAGATGGGGGGGGGATAAAGTGCAGTAAGCCTGCTTACGTAATATTTGAACGGCCCCTTTAGATTTCTATCTGTTTAAGTGATCGTGTGTTTTTCTTAATTTTTGGTTAGCAATCGTTTTTGCCTGACATTCTCTGTCGATGTTTAAATCTAAGCCACGGTAGTTTCCTCATGTTTACCTACCTTATTTATTCACCGTAAAAGCTATTATTATTGTGCTCATGGAAATAAAATTCCATTGGTGCCGTGATTCCAACTTTGGGTTGAGCGGCGTACAGATTAGCTATCAGTGTGTCAGATTTCTTAAATTCCAGGAAAACCAGAGATTTTGTCTTTGGTTTTCTTTCTCCAGTTGCTCAACCATAACTTCAAAAAATATTAAACAGAAAACAACGTTGAATAGTTAAAGCTCTGCGTACGATTTTTATACTTAACGTGAATTAGTATCGAAAAAAAACGAATCGAAACGATATCGAATTTTTATATTTTATAGAAAAATTTGTTCATGAAATAGCTTACATATTAAGATCAATATTTAATATATTTTTTACTAATGTCTAGGGGAATGGATATGCACATAACTGGCCTGGGTCCGCTAAGTGGAGAGTTGAATTCGGTTCGGGGATGGATACGCGGCGCTGTCCGTGCGCACGCGCAGCCCGCTATTGACGCGCAATTACAACACGAATTACGTACAGCACTCACTGAGTTACCGCTCACTGAATTATTAAGAGAGGCTCAGACTTAGATTTTACAGAGCGGATAAAATGACCGTGATAAAATAAATATTTTGAAAGAAAAAAAGATTTTTGGCGGATACTTTTGGATAATTGTTACGATAAAAACTAAATATTTTTTTAATAACTTTTGGTGGCTTTCCTGTTTGTCTCATTTCATTATAGCTTGAATATTTTTTTAAGAAAAAGACAAATTAATACTATTATAATAACAGTGGCGTAACAACGATAAATGGGTCATGGCCTAAGATTTCAATTAATGGATGAATGGATGAAATCTTAGCAGCATGCGAGCGTCAGTTTCATTTTTGTCATTTCAAAAACAAAAAACATACTAACGCTACATGCGCTAGCTTCTCCAAATTAATACTCATCAAACTGATTTTTTTAAGGCAAATAGGAGTACTATTATGTTTTTTTTAAATACATTTCAAACATTATAGTGATCTGATCAGAAAATAATAAATAAAAAGTAAAGAAAATAATCGCCATATTGAGTTTTTTTTATGTAAAATATTGACTATAATTTTTTTATTAACAAATTATCCGCTCTGTACTTTAATAATCCTATAGACTATATAAAAAAACTTGCCTCGATGTCCTTGCGTCCAAGTAAATAAAATTAGATTTTCGTTGTGAATTTTTTAATATTTTACATTAAAATTGTATTGTAAAGCAATATTTATTTTTATTAGGGTAAATCTTATAAAACCATTTAAAATCGCTATTTTGTTACGTATTGATCCGTCATTACTATATAATTTTTGTATCATTATCATTTATCAGTTTTTTTAGCTTTTCAGTTATATCTTTTGTAAAGTCCACTGAAAAAGTGCTATTCAAACAATTATTGGTTTACACCAAGACCTTGGCACGAATAATACATGAAATCGAATAGCGTATTATAAAAGCAATCTTAACAGCCTATTTGAAACCAAAGGCAAACCCGTACATAATATAATACATATAGTAAATATAAATCTTAAAACCATTATGCAACTTACATACTGACAGTTATTACTTATCAACTGTCATTAACTAAAATTATCGAAAACTATTAATTTCACGTAATATACGTTCGCACGGGGCCTGCCATTGTGATTGCGCCAACAGACTTAAAGAGACGTATCATGTTGCGTGTCAACGCGCCAACTAGAGATGCTTTCGACCAATCACAATCGACGGAGCGCGCTAACGTTTCATCTTTCCATAAACCTTAGCACTTAGTGATGTTTATTGTTAATATTTTTTTGCACCGATTATTATTACATCACCATAGTTTATAAGTAGTATTTTTTGTGAATTTTATAATTGCATTTTTATAGAATAATATACTTTTTTATATGTTACCGTGTTTACCGTAAATGTAGCATAAATTAGCTTTTTTTGACTTTATACTTTCATCTCATTTAATAATTATGTCTTGTCTAGAATGTTCGATGATATTTATTGGTTGTGAATGCCTTTTATTTCGAAACTGTTGTATTTTTCTTGTTTAATAAAACGTTTTTGTTTATAAACATTTGTTTTTATCACTTTAAACGTTATCTAAACGATTTATTATGAGTAGGTAGTATTAATAATAGTTTTAATGCCCGTTGGTGGTTCTATCATAAATAAACAGAAAAACTTTAACACCTAATTTCCCAATTTTGTACCTACATATTTACAATTACTGATAATTTTTCCTAGACACTAGGGCAAAATAATTTTGCCCTCTTAATTTACAAAAAAATATTTTTTTACTTATTATTTTACACAGGATTTTTGACCTGTGCGCATATGTCAAATCATGTCTCTGCTGACGTCTTTGAAGTTTGGAGCAAAAATGTTTATTTATTCAGAGTTACTTTAAGATATTATTTAAATTTCTAATAATGGGAATAATACAGTCGGTATGTTGTTCTATAGTTTTTTGCGTGGAAAGGTAAGAAAACTACAAACGACAGGTTTGTATTAGTTTTTTCGGATTACATATTATTTTAAATATAGGGTTTTAACCTGGACCTGTTGTGCTTTTCTCCTTATGCTGTTAATGTTTACAATCGTCGTACTCATGATATATGGAATATCGGTCGGCTATCATTATGCACAAAAGGAGCTGGCCGCTTTTGCAAGTAAGTATACATTGCCACACAAACCTACGGAAAATCATAATATATTAGTACAATTTAGCATTTTACGAAGTTGCACAATACAATAATACAGAAATTTAGAGACAGCTACTTTACAAGATTTTTTTATGACTATACGAGTAGGTATATACTTAAGGAAGAATTTCTGCTAAAAAACCCAAGAACTCAACATACGTATCGTTGAATATGAAATAGATTTTCTTTGCAAATTATGTCCTTACGCCGGGCCGTTTGTTAGTCAGTGTACCTAGAGTTGAAATCGCAACATAAATAGAAGACCCAAAGACGGAGCAGTGTTCACTCTGTGTAAAGGAATTAATCGATTGCTCTTATGCCTGGCAAATAAGTTTATTTATTTACCGCATAAATACGCCATTTAAACTAAAAATATTATTAAAAGAGTTGAAGACTGAAGTTGTAACGTACATGTGATAAAGCCCAACTAACAACACATGAGCGTAAACATACAGCTGGAACTTACGTCCACCATGCCAAGTCTTAACAAATTAGGTTTCAGCGCTCTGCTAAAAAATAATTTAATATCATATCAATATGCGTTAAAATTAACTTGACATAATGACAGTGACAATTCTAGTAATTAAAACAAAGTAAAGAATATATGTATTAATATGTTTTTTTAGTGTCATCGCGATCAACAACCGAGTCGAACATGTTGAGAGGAGGAGCAGAGCAACCCATCGTAAGACTTGTCGCCGTCAACCGGACGGAGGTTGAACACGCACCACAACCGATCCTAGGTAACGTTTCTTGTGTTGTCCATATTAGAAAATGATTATTTTTGTTTGTCGAACAGATTCAACACTGGCGTATTTACGATTTTTTTAGGTAGCTATAGGGTATGAAGTTCGCCCTTGCCTGTACAATCCAACAATTTCGTCGAAATTGCACGTACAGCATAATTTTGGGTTTGATTTTTGAGCACAAAATTATACACGAACCATCCAGTTCGCAGACTCCAACCAGTAGTAGGACTGACATGTATGGGTTGATAGGGGGAAGAGAGAGACAAATACATTTTCTGCAATTTCGCTCTTTTCAATCATACAAAGAGCGAAAGGGCGCAGACGTCGATTACTGATTAGGGTCGAACTAGCTGTTTAACTCTAGAATGTGGAAGTTTGCTACTCGTCATCTGCAAATTTTGTTGCAGACAATAATAATATCTGTAAAACACCAGAAAACCGTCATGCAGAAATCTTTTTGATTTCTATGAAGTAGCAAAAAATTATTCGGATCCCAAATGTCACCCCACAAAAACCTGCCGCCCCAGGCCGCCACTGAGATTAGGCTCTGTATGAAACCAGAAAAGAATAAAACTACATAAGGGACCGGCATATCCTGCTGTCAAATCTAGTCTTGAGAGATTTTATTGTGCACTAGTGGTGCGTTTATGCGTCAATTTGATCATGTTGGCCACACTGCTGGATGGTGTAGGATAAAACAAAATGAATTTTTAAATTCTACCCAGTGGTCTTCTAAGATGCATTAAATGAAATAAACAGCTTTATAATCTATTTAAAACATTCTTTTATTAAAATCATTTGAAATTTTAGAGGTACAGCGTTCGGCCCGAAAGAGAGGCGGCGAAACTATTTACTTAGAGAAGTCTGCGTCGCCGGTGGTTGTTTTAGAAACCGAAAGGTAAAAATAATTGGTTACTGTTATGTCGTACTATAATCGCGTATGTTACATTAATAAAAAAAAATAACTTTTTGGTTACTGCATAATGCGTAACGTAACGCACTTGACATATAACCTGGAGATTATGGTTTCGACTCCGGACAAAATAATGTTTCACCTGTACAGAAAATAGGTAATTTACTTGTCTTAATCTACGCTAATTTTATTGTCTCAAGCCCTATACGAGAATTATTTTAGGACTTAGTCAAAGTCAAAGTCAAAAATCATTTATTCATATAGGTAACACTTGAACGTCAAAAAAGAATTATACATTAAATGCTTCTAATTAAGGGCGTAGAACGGAAGAGAAGAACTGGCAAGAAACTCTCCGCCACTCTTTTTAATCGCCTTAGAACAACTTAATATAAAAAAATAAAACAATACGAATATTATACGTAACAGTTCAAGAATACATAGGTAATAAATAACAATGTGTGGGCACTAATGCCGCTATAAGATAAATGGCGTAAATTTGACATGCATGACTTTTGAATTTGAATCTGATCGTGAAGTAGACTTACGGTGATATTTCAGCCCACCCAAAGAGCCTGAGCTTTCACCACAAGAAAGGGAACTTGCAAAGCGAATAATTGGACGATATCGTCGTTCGAAAAACAGCACTTCAGAAATCCCATTCTTTCGGCCACTCAACAGCACAGAACCAACTTTGAAATCATCTTTAGCAGCCTTTTTATAATATATTTGGACATTGATCGTTGTTAATTAGGTTCACCATTAAATTTTTCTATAAGTGGATATTTTTATAGATTCCTTTTGATTAAATGTTATATTGATAAAATGTGTATACATTAGAAAAAAATTATTAAAGCATTGTATTTTTAAAAATTGTTTTATTTTCGCACAAAAAACTTTACAATGCCGACAAAGACACATTCGTACTTGTAAAATCGATGGATTGGGTCATATTCGTTCTTGTTAAATTGGTATCTAAGGCGTACGATGAATTTGTAACGTTATTAGACAGTGGCGGTGTGTCGGCCTCCCTTCTAGTCAGCCTGTGGGCAAAACCGCGTTGCACTGCTTTATCGACGGAACGCATAACATTCCCACTTGCTAAAGACTTTCTCGCATTTCCTGATCGTACAGCGCCTGCTGCGGCTGCAGCCTTTTCTAAAAATACAAAAGAGGTTTACAATTTTTATAAGGCGTCATAAATATATCTACTATATAAAAATAAGTCGGGTTTTCCTTCCTGACGCTATAACTCCAGAACGCACGAACCGATTTCCACGGTTTTGCATTCGTTGGAAAGGTCTCGGGCTCCGTGAGGTTTATAGTAAAGAAAATTCACGAAAAATTTCAACAGAAAAGCGGGATCACCAAACGAAATGTTACATAAAACGAAGTCATCTGGTGGCGAAACGGAGTTCGCCGAGTTTGCTAGTTATATATAAAAAAAACATACCCATTGCGTCCACTGAATTTTGGACAAAACAATAGTGGAACCCGATTCCAATGCCCATAACCATCACTGCTATCAAAGTCAGCATAAGGCAGCAAGTCAGCATAGCACAAACAGTACATAGTGATACTCTGAAAATTGTATACGGTCATAACATTTTGGAATTCAAACTCTTGCAAAACATAAAGTCTTACCATTTTAACTATATGCTATAAAAATTAATTGAGTACCTCTCGAGAGCATCTAGCACGATCGATACAAAAGAACTTAGAGAACAACACACACAACCCATTATATTATTAAAATATTACTAGCAAAATGCTTCTGCATGATTTTAAAATGCTTGCGAGATTAGGTGCATTAAAACATTTTTTTTATTTTAACGCCAAGTTAAGAAATAATTTGCTTGCTAAATCAAATTAAAATTTTTAGTGTCATTACTAAATATAAACTTGTATGTACTGTCATAAGTGAATGTCGAGAATAATCAACAACTATGAACGCAGAACGTTTAAAATATTATCATAGTTTGGTGGTATAGGACAAAATTGTCTATTAAAAAAATCTAGTAAATAAGTTGCTAAAACTGTAGATCATAAACTCATTGATAGTTGGGTGAAGCCAATAAACTTGACCATACAATAACATATTAATTATAATAAATTCACTATTTATAGAATTATTCGAATACTAGTCTATTGTTTGTAAACCAGTTTTCTAAATATTTTTTTTTATTTTCATTACATTTAGTCTAAGGCGGGCTCCAAACTCACCAATAGTGGCGAGTCCAGACGGCACAAGTGTAGCCATCCACACTTTTGCTTTATTTAGTTGCTCGCTAGTCGCTACATCTAAAGAAATGACTGCGTTAGCGATATGTATCTACCAATACAATAATGCCTTGCGTTTTTATCACAAATAAAATATATCATGTGATTCCGGTAAAAATATAGTTTAACTTAAACTTTTTCTTCCTTATGTCTCTTCTAAAAGTTGGCACTAATTATGTTTTCTAATTTTTAACTTTTTATACAATGATAAAATTTTATAATAAAAAAAATATACCCTAATCATTTCTCCACTACATCATAATAAGCAAAAGGCGCGCGTCCTTACAGTGCAGTAGTTATCATCAAAGTGAGCAAGCGCGAGAGCCGAGAGTTGACTGATGCTCTCGACTCCTTGACTCCCAGTTCCCACCACATAAAGCGGAGAGATGGCAAAGCGACACGAGGTGCTACGAGCGCACACACTCTCGCTCGCCTTCCATCGTGTTGCCTCGTCGAGAGTGTGCATGGGCAATAAGGTTCAAAGGCCTAAATTCCCTTGAGTAATTTATAATTTAATAGATTAGTCGCTGTGTCAAGAACATTATCTGTGATTATTTAGGCAAAGTATTTACCACAATCCACATTTCCCCTACTATGTCTGTGGACATAACTGTGTGGACTGCCGACTCTCTGGACTCTGACTGACTGTCAAATGTCATAAGAAATGAAAAATAAATTAATTTTTTATATTAATCTTAAATTATGGGAGACGAAATAAATTCTAAAAGAAAACAAGACCAGCAACAAAATATTCAGAAACGCAGACCTAATAAAAACTATGCGTTAAAAAAACGTCTTCCTTTACGGCCTAAAGAAGGTGATAATGTAATATTCATTACTAAGAAAACTAATTTTAAGGTACTGCAGGCATTATCTACTTTATTTATAAATTTAATCTACAATAACTAATTTATTTTGTTTATTTAAGGCTCAGTTGGATAAATGTTGTGACCTGCTGACGAAAGGAGAAAAAGATATAATATTGCATGGTCTTGGAGCAGCAATACAAAGATGTTGTAATCTAGCTCTTCAAGTAGAAGCATTATTTGCTGGAACATGTCAAATTGAAGTTAATACAGGAACTGTCGATTTAGTAGGTGAGTAAGAATACTTGTAGCCTATAAGTACAATAGTTTAATGTGGCTAATATTTATCATCTTAATTTTCAGATGACTTGGAACCATTAACTGACGATTTAGAATTTGGTGCACAAGTAAGGCACTCTTCTTCAATCCACATTCGGATATTTAGGACTGCTTTGCTTGGAGCCAACTAGTAAAAATGTTTTTCACACTAAGTGAAATTGTTCAATGGATAGGACTTACAGTGTTTGAGATATGGATAAATTTAATAACAATAACAATATTTACAGCTCTGTTAGCATTAAAAATTGATGGTGTTGTTAACAGTGCTTGGTGGACAGTATTTGCTCCGTTATTTGTAAGTGATGCAATGAATGCATATTTTTGCTGTATAGTATGTATAAGAATGACCTTAGAAAATTCATATAAAGCTTCAGTGTACAGGGCCTCATGGAGTTGTATCTTCTTGGGGTTAACTTTTGTATTTAAATTTTTATTATGTAGGAAATTGCAAGGCGACTCTGCTATAGAGTATAGCGAAGTATTTGCACCTTTGTTTATTTTATTACAATTAATAGCAGTAAGAGCATGCCAATTACATCAATAATTTTCTATGATTATGTAAATAATACAATTTCTGAATAAGTTTGTTTTATTGAAATGTATTTAAAATTTTATGAATTAAAAATTATGAAATAGGAAAAACAACAAGGCAATTGCTAAAACAAAGAATGTAACACTTAGAAAAATTAAAGCAATGCCATACAAAGTCAAAGTAATAGAAATTTTTAACGAAACATACTAAATAACCCTCCTTTTTTCTTTGTTTCGCCACCAAAGGAAAAGGTGAAATTATTATTTTCTTGGCTTCCCGTGCCTGTTTCTCGGTTTGGATCACCAGATCCCAAGAACGAGAATTCAGTTCTTTTTATTCCTACAAAAGTATTCATAAGTAAACTTTATTCTAATATTAAAATTATCATAAAAATCATACAAGCAATACCTGCTAAGAAATTGAATATTCCTCCAGATTTATTGGTTTCATCTCCATTATTTTGCATGTCATCTGCTTTTGGAGACATAAGAAGACTTGAATCTAGATTTTAACAAATCAACATATTGAAAAGTTTGTGTACATTGTTATAGTAAGAAAAAATACTAAATGCTGTAGGAGTAAATAAGCTATACAGTCACCTATACAAAATTCAAATAAGAAAGTCCTAGAATTTCTAAACATATTGCACATGTTAAAAACAATTTACCAATTCCATGAAGATAGTCTGAATCACCTTCAGGGTTATCTGTGCATGATAAGTCCAGTGATTCCAATAAATGGTGTGGGCTATGAGCAATGAGCAATCCCTCTATTGGCCTTACAGCATCACCAGCCTTAAAAAAATCTCAGTGTTGATCACTAAATAAGTGGTTAATTTTGGGAATTAAATTATTTAGCTGTGATAATTATACACCATAAAGATATAATATAAAGTAACTGAAATAGACACTTTTGAGCTCCATCTATTGGTACCTGAGAAGTTGAACCGACTGGGTGATATTCAGTAGTTTCAGGAATGTTTTGTTTGTCTTTATCAATTATATTATTGTGGACAATATTGTTATCATATTCCTTAGTTTCCCCAACATTTTGATCTTCTACTTTAAAGAATTTCGATGTAACAATGTTGTCTTTTGGTTTCTACAATAAATTGTTTTATAAATTACATTGTTACACACAGATATGATGACCTCATTGTTACAAACACTTAAGAACAAGATACATGTGTAACACTGAAAATGTTTAGAACTGGCCAGTTAGAAACATTGCTATAAGTAGCGGCACGAAACTCTAGCGCTGACCGTTATTGCGCAGAAGTAAAAAATAAGGTACCTGAGGGGGGCTAGCGGAATGAAGAGCGTCGATTGGCTCTCCAGTCGCATTTTGTCCCCCGCGCGACAGTACACATGCGCAGCAATCCCCTCCACGTATCGGCCAGCGCTAGACTTACGTGCCGCTGGTTATAATTAAACGTTTTTTGAATTTCTAATTTTTAGAACTCTTTGGTAACCAAAATGTAGTTTATTGCATTCATTTTTCATTTGTTTATGTGAATTGGCGGAAAATCTAAAACTCTTGTTACACGTGAAAATGAACCTAACGTGAGAAAATGTCGGTCAATGATTAATTATGACTTTCGTTGTGGGCTTACTCAACAACAAAGCTATGATGAGGCTGCTATTAGCATTTCTTAATGAAGCCCCATCTCGTGCCACTATTTACAATTGGTCTAACGAGTTTAAGCGTGGACGTAGCAACCTCAATGATGATCCGCGTGCGGGACGTCCTTTAACAGCGACTACTGAAGATAACATCAGTGATGTGCGGCGCATGATACAGCAAGATATGAGAGTGACCTATGAGCAGATACGGGCAAGCCTAGGCTGGTATGAGTCGTGTTCAAAAAATATTAGGTACACTAACATTTAGGCGTCAGGAAGCTTTGTACCAGATGGATTCCCCATACTTTAACCGACGGCCAGAAACACCTTCGCATGGACTGGTGTCGCCAAATGTTAGATAAGTTCAACGACGGTGACTCAAATGCTGTATTTGACAGTCGTCACAGGTGATGAAAGCTGGATATATTGCTACGAACCCGAAACCAAAAGACAATCAGCTCAGTGGGTGTTTTGTAAAGAAAAGAAAGAAATCAAGGAAAAAGATGATTGCCTCATTCTTTGGTCGGAAAGGTCATTTCGCGACAGTTGTGCTAGAAGATTCAAGGACAGTTACTGCAGACTGGTATGTCAATCGCTGCTTGCCTGTTGTCTTGGAAAAAATGCTTCAACGCACTCCGGAAAACGGACTGTTGAATAATTAACTATGGCAGGTGTCGAGATAATGATTCATCCGCCATACCGTCCTGACCTCGTGCCCTGCGACTTTCATTTATTCCCAAGAACTAAAGATAAAAACTATGAACTATGAATCTTAGAATTTAGAATTTATATAAATACATATATTCTTTATATTTTTTTTTGTATTTGTATAGGTGTAGCTGTGCTTTGTGTGTGTTTAAATGTGTATTCCGTTTTTGGCTTGTGTATAGTGTATATTTTTTGAATATTGTATAGTACTCGTAAGTAGCTGTAGGAATACCGTTAAGCAAATAAATAAATAAAATTCGAGATATTCGCTTTACGAGCCCTGAAGATGCGGTGAAAGCGTACGAAAATGCCAATGAAGAGACCCCTAAGGAAGAATGGGCCCACTGCTTTTCTCAGTGGTTCCATCGAATGCGACGATGTGTAGAGAGGAACGAGATTACTTCTAAAAACAATAAAAGTATTGGCAACTTTCTACATTAAGCCGTTTTTCATTTTCTAAAAATTTTCAGTGTTACCTACTTGTAATAAACCACTAGATTTGATTTCTAGGGGGAAAACAAGTTTCTTTTAGATAACAGAATCATATACTTTGTTGTTTAAAAAGGTTTGTTTTAGAATTTAGATAATAGTAATATTTTTTCATAATTCTTAATACGAGAAGACAAACATACAAATGTTGTTCTTAAGTAATATATTATTGGCTTTATATTCTAGCGTGAAACACAAAACTCAAACAAGTAACGTACCGTCTGCAGCGTATTTTTGCTGTAAATGAACTCGGGGGACGAGTCCAAGTTATTTTTTTTAAATATCATATTTTTTACATTAGTGTAACTATTATTACTCAGAGCACTTGTGTTAAGCAAACTGCTGTCAACTTCCATATTTTCCGGTTCATTTCCTTTTAATTCGAAAGATACTTTTTTCTCTTGGGATTGCTGTAAGTAGATAGTGGCACAATTGTGAGATAAGTTACCAAAAAAAGTTTGTTTTTTTTAATTTGCAAGTAAAAAGAACTTGTGGGCATGATCCAAACACGTCGCAATTCCCCAACGTTTTATGCCAGAAAAAGAAACCATTTCGGAAATTATAAATTTTGGCTTTTTACATGTATTCTTTTTGAAAACCTTACCCGGAACGATCCATCTTTTAATATGCCACCTTCTGGAGTATGCATATACTTTGTTTCCTACAAACATTGATGAAATGAAATTTATTGCATTTTTTGACAATAAACTTAATGCTATCTATTATTGTGAAAGGTTGGGAAAACCTGTTATTACAAGTCACCAATCCCTCTTGAACATAGTGGCAAAAAGTATTGCTAATACAAGTTTTAAAAACGAAGAATAAATAATTTATAAAAAATATACATATATAAAAAAAATATAAAAAAGTTAACAAAAACAAAAGTCTAGTTTATGTGTGTGTGTAACAATTTGGGATACCAAACGAAAAATCTAAATTTTAGCAAATACTTATAAAACTAACCTGTGTTAAGTCCATAAACTGTGTGGGTGGCAACACAACCACTGCTTGCGAATTGGAAGCGGTTAAATTAATTTCTTCTATCTCACCAGTTTCGATAGGAGATTTCTATAAATATTTTCATATTAATTATGAACTAAATAGGAAATTGTAGTTAATTGTGTCTTAGGAACATTGTTTTTGGTAAACAAGGATAATCGATTTAAAAGTACGTGATATTTATGAAGTAACAGCATGGGAGATGGGATGGGATGGGAGATTTCTGCGTCTGTTTTATTAATACTTTACTCGGCAGGCAAGTAGATGATCAGCCTTTTGTGTCTTACAGGCGTGGTGGATTTTAGATACTACTAGCTGATCCGGCAAACGTCGTTTTACCATGTTTATCATTTATAATAAAAAATAGAGGTTGATCGTAGAGGGGTGAAAATTAGAGGTTGTAGGTATTTTTTAATGCTGTATCATAATTTTTTTTCTAAAAATTAAAAAAAGAATTAGGGATGGACTACTATTAACATTTAGGGGGATGAAAAATAGATGTTGTCCGATTCTAAGTTGGGTATAACTATGCACACAAAATTTCATGAGAATCGGTCAAGCCGTTTCGGAGGAGTTTAACCACAAACACCGTGACACGAGAATTTTGTATATTAGATGATATCGGAAAACTCATCACATTATCTTCACCAGATGAGCAGTCAATTCATATCAAGAATTGTGACATTGTCATTTCTATAATACCGATAGCGCGCATAACTAATATTACTCGTGTGTTCAAAAACTCATATTATATACCTGTGAAAGTCGCTCAGAATTTTTCTTTCCATTAAAATCCTTTTCTTTCGGATCCGCAGCTCTTGTACTAACTTTTGATTCAATCACATTAACATCGTGAAGCTTGCTCGGCGAAACTTTCGCGATAATATCATGAGTTTCAATTTCATTTAATTTAATATCCTCCAGAATATTTATTCGTTTTTTGTTTGAATAATCGGTTTTATCTGCTTTAGTTAAGCTACATATATCGAAATAGCTCGATATGTAATCGTCTTTTAAGTGTGGAGTGTTAATTTTTTGTATCGTCTTAGTGACAGGTATATTAGCTATTTCGTTTTGTTTGGAAATTTCGATTTTTTTTATCTGTAAGTGAAAATTATTTAAAGTAAAGAAATTAAAGTTGCGCATTTTATAGAAATCAAATTCAATATTAAGTTTTTACTAGTAGGAGTTACAGATCATATGAAGTGCCAGTCAAGGCATTTCTGAAGGCTATTCAAGAAAAGATAAATTTTCTGAAAAAGGCGGCGGCTTGCACTATGTTTGAAGTAATCGGGCAACTACCACTACCACCACCTAGTCGTTTCAACAAGGACGTCTCGTTCGAGATTTCTTGGACCTTGGGCCTTTGTAGGTACGGAGTAAGGGACATTGCCTTCCCCGATGAGCCTAGTCGTTTGCTCCGGTTCTTATAAAAGTACCTAAGGCTTAAAAAGTTACCAGTAATTTTAATAATTCCCTCGAGAATCGAAACTGCTCATGCCTCACTCATTCTCACCTAGTTATTTTAATTGGAATAAAATGTTTATATCAAATATAACTGGAAAGTTACAAGCTTCTGAAATACAGTTACCACTAACGCCAGGAGTAGAAATCGGTTTATGGCAATAAATTATTATTATAAATTTATAAATGTGTTTAACTAGTACGGGTTCGATTCTGGGAGAAACAGGAAATAATTTAGCAAATGTCGAGATTTACACATCAGAGCACATACACAGACAATTTATAGAATAAAAAAAGATGTAAACGTTCTACCTGATTCAATCGGACGCTCAATACATCGAGATCAACGCTTTGGATTTGAATGGGTGGTAACTGAAATATACTATTGGATTAGATTTTTTAGTTAATTCTATAAAAGATGGATCTACATAAAAGCATACAGTTTTGATGTATGTAATATCAATAATATAAAACGTGCGGGCTCAAAGAGAACTAAGTGTAGCAGTAAGACAATTTAAAGGTAATAATTTTTAATATTAACGCCAGTCGAAAGGTTAAATAGACAGATGTAATAAAAACATTTTTTTTTAAATTTCTCCGCTAAATTTTAAATATTTTTGAAATAAATAAAGCCTGTATTACTGGATGTGGTGCGTGAAGTATCCCTCACTGTTACCCGTCCCATAGCGAGAGATGGCGACTTGTGGTTTCCCCAGCCCCATATCCTCCGCAAAAGTTATGGAATTTCACCAAGTCAAAAGAGGGAATAATGTAGCACCGTGTAAGAACTTTGATATCGGTATATACTTTCATGTTTATTCCTTACTAGTAGACTCGGCCAAGCGTTGCTGTGGCTAAGATTTTTGATGTGTTACATAGTAGTAAACTATTCAAGAGAAACGGCAGGAGAACACCAATCCACCATGCTTTTTTGGTGGTTTTGCCATTAAATTGTAATTTATGTGAAACTTTGGTATTTATTAATAAGGATCAATACCTAGGTACAAATAAAGCCTTTTCAAGAGGTGGTATTTTAATTAAAAAAAAATTAATAAAAGGACGCTTATTGTGACGTAACTATAAAAGATGCTGTTTTTTGTTTATTTTTTTACACCTTGGGATAGATTATTCAAGTTTTAGTAAGCATTCCTATTTTTTTTGAAAATGAAGCATAGCCTATGTCACTCGGGAATAGTGTAGCTTGCCAAAGGTGAAAGAATTTTTGAAATCGGTCCAGTAGTTTCGGAGCCTATTCATTTCAAACAAACAAAAAATCAAATCTTTCCTCTTTATAATATTAGTATAGAACAAATAAACAAAAGTACAAATCTTTCATCTAGTATAAAGTAGAAAATATCTTACCAACAAGCCAGCACTACTTTGTGGTCTTTCAGTCGAAGCTGGTATTTTAACATCAACATTCATTTTCAGCAAAGCGCTTGACGGAACATATTTCTTCTCTTTCATTATTTGTTTATTGGTAACTGATAGTTTACGTTTCCTTGCGTCATTTTCATTTAAGGTTTTCAAAAACATGGGTCGTTCGATAACAATGAACTGAGCTAGTTTTATGGCGCGTTCTTTATCGAGTGCAGCCATTTCGTATCTCTTTTTATTTATCTGTGTGGAGAGCTCATTGGATTGGTTCAGAAGAGCTTTCAAGTTATCCTGGCTTGCTTGCATTTTCTTTTTTACATCTAAATAGTTCTTAATATAAGATATATTTTCATATTTCTCCTGAGCAACGGCCCATTCTTTTTCATATTTAATTATTCTATTTTTCATATGCTCTGCATCGTCAGAGCGGAGTTCTTTAATTAAAAGATACTCCTTTTCAGCTTCTACATTAGCAGATTTAATTGTATCCAAAGCAATGTGCAAACTACAAGGTTTTCAAAATAATTAAGCACCAAAAATTACTAGAAAATGTGGGGTAAGGAACAGGGCCTGATGAAGAAATTGGGTTGATTGGAAATGACCAAACAGAATGACGTATTATGTCCCGTCTACGGACTAGAGATGCTGTAAACTTATCACAATCAAACAGAACATGGCGTCGTTGTCTTTTGTTTTACACTCTCACCCGACTGAGACTTAATAGAATTGTAAGAATTTATCGACTCTAATATTTGAAAGCTTTAAGAAAATGAAGCGCTACATTTCATAATTTAAAATTAACGTTTTTGTTGCTTGGTTTATACAATTATTGTACAAAATCAAGACATAAAAAGTACCACAATGTATCTTATGAAGCCTAAAACTATGATATTTGTATTATTACGGTGAATGAATATTTCTGTTATTAGTATTTATTTATTTTTAAATTTGCGTTGACCTTATTAAGTACGATTAGCCTAACTGGTGTGTGTATTACCTCTTTAGTTTTTGTTCATCTAATTTTATTTCCATCTCCAATCTCATATTCGATTTTTTAATAAAATTAAGTTCGACTGTTTGCCTTTTCCATTGCTCTTTTAACTTCTTCAACAAGAAATGCTGTGCTAAAGAATGGATTGCCTTATAAATATTAATTAATTATTTAATCAGAGTAATTATTAAAAGGTTCACACTTACTTTTTACACAACATTTAGAAAGTGTAACGGACGATTGATGTTCATCGACAATTTGACGAATATTTTGTATTGATTTATCGGCCATATTTTTGCTATTTTTGATACAAGATTTTTTTTAAGTTATACGTGATGATGATGATGATATTAATGGATACCAGATATACGTGAATTAACTCGACTCTGGGCGGGAAACGTCTTTTTTTTTTTGAGTTTATGGCCTGGTTACCTTTAGGCCAAATGTCTTTTTTTTTTTTTTTAATTTTATGGCCTGGTAACGAGACCTTTAAGCCAACCAAATGTCTTTTATTCGATGTTATAGATAAGTAGCATATATATTATTTGTAGTCGCAGACAGATAATAAAGCAGCGAGATATCTTGTGTAAGTAATATAAAAAAAGCATAAGAGTATGCAGGACAGAATAGAATTTCGATTCTGTATACTTTCGTTGTCGGCTACCAAGTTTTTCCTAACGCAACATTAATGTAAAAAACATTGTTCTCTCCCTTTTACGCATTAGGACGGCGTTAGAAAATAAAAATCAACAAATGCCATCGTTGGCTATATTAATGCGGCTTATTATAAGCAGATACTACCTTTGCGTTCTACGCATAGATTTATATCGTTAAGGCCGATTTACATTATCTTAGTGTTTAGGAGAGTGCTTTAGGATAGTACTTTAGTTGAAACATGTAAACGCTACTTGCTTTAGTAAACGCTACTTGCTTTAGTATGGTTCTACTTGACTTTCAAGTTGAATCAAAATAGAATCGCTTTTTATTTTTGTTTCAAGTGATACCCCTCCCGCGCCCGCGCAACCCCCGAGATCTTCCCTCGTTGTGTGTAAACACGCAATTTAGTAATATCTTTAGGAGAGTGCATAAGTGCCGTGAAACGCGTGCGTGATTTTTGATTTTTAAAATGGTCGGAAGGTACAACTATCAAATTTGTGTCTGAATATGTTGTTCACAAATGTTTGTGGAACGTTAAAAACAATTTATACAAAACAAACAGGCTAGGCATTCGGCATACACTGCCTTAAAAGAAGCTATTTTGTTTATTATTTATATTTAGTTTATTTATTTCGAATAAAATCTCGTCTTCTATTTGTTCCATAACTACAGTTAGTATTTTGCGTAGAATAGAGCGTATTTGCCGACGTCGTTGCGGCTTGCGCGTTCATTATGGCGCTGTAATGATACTCTACTGGAAGAAATGTAAACGTTCACTCGCAACACACTAAAGCACTAAAGAACTTGCCTTTCAAGTTGTACTAAAGCACTCTCCTAAACACTAAGATAATGTAAATCGGCCCTTAGATAGGCCCTTACCGCAGTGAGACCGCGCCGAGTTGTCGCACAGTTGAAGTGAGTGAGCTCACTAACCTGGGATCAGTGCACCCCTAAACACAGTGTTAGCCGGACGTGTTGTAAAGGACGTTTGCGAGCAGTTTAGTATCACAAAATGCCATCGTGTGCCTTTCTAAAATTCAACAACAATTCTAGAAACACAAAGCCAGAGGTGTAACATTTCACTCGTAAGTATTGCGATTTGATTTAAAAACTTTTTTTTTTTCTTCCGCACTGTCTAAAATAACAAATTTAAATCGTGAGTGCACGAAAGAGAAAGTAGTGTTTGCAACTAATGTAGGAGAAAAAGAGATGACACTATTTTCTCAGTACACTTGTTGTGTATCGATTGCACAGGTGTTGTCGAAAGAGAAAGTAGTGTTTGCAACTAATGTACGAGAAAAATAGATGACACTATTTTCTCAGTACACTTGTTGTGTATAGATTGCACAGATTACACCAGTCATTATAGACATTCGAAATCGAAAATTTGATAATAATTCCAAAAGTTTTCAAACTTCGGTCAAGTGAATGGTACATTGGGACGACAATAAATCTCATTTTGCAACCTTGTCCGCAGTCCGGAACATTGTTAAAATTGCAATTAAATTAATTTTATGTCTGTATGGTCGTGAAAAAAATTCCAAAAGTTCTGCAAACTTGGGGAAGTTTTCGATATAATATTTCATATCACGTATAAAATTTGCAACCAACCTAAGTGTACGGAACATTTTTTGTTATTTATTTTATTTTCGATATATCTGTCAAATTTGCAGAACTTTTGGAACGTTTTCCTTCAGTTTAATAAAGAACAACATTAATTAAATAATGTTCCGTACACTTAAATTGGTTGCAAATTTGACACGTGATGTAAAATAATATATTTAACACCACTCCAACTTTGCAGAACTTTTGGAATTTTGGTCTCAAGAACTAAGCAAATTATCATTTATTGCATTTTTAACAATGTTCCGGACCGCAGAGCAGGTTGCAAAATTTTATAGTTTGTTTTAATACCACTCCCGACCTTACATCAAAATTTGAAAACTTTTGGAATTATAATGAATTAATTGTCTTGACTGACTGGACTAGATGTTGTCGAAAGAGAAAGTAGTGTTTGCAACTAATGTACGAGAAAAAGAGATGACACTATTTTCTCAGTACACTTGTTGTGTATAGATTGCACAGGTGTTGTCGGCATTTTGTTAACGCACACATTCAAAAACAATGCCACAGTTTTTGGTGTCGGGGCCTATCTAACGCTATAAATCTATGGTTCTACATTAATCATAGAATTGAAAAGTTTTTTATTGAAGTCTTTAGGCGCGTTATGAAAAATTTATGAGAGTGAAATTTTACGATGCGCGCGCACCGTGACCCAAAATTCAGTATGGGCGCCGAGCGTGCGCGAGCGAGATGGGAATAAGACAATCTACTTGTAGTACCTTTTAAACAAATAAAGCAGTTTTAATTATTTTTTCAAAGAAATTTAGCAATGCTTTTTCACAAAGACCTATTTATACTTAGTTAAAAGGTTATGAAACATACCTAGTATTAAATTGAATTAATAATATAATATAATAATGATTCTTATTAATATTAATTAATAATTGAATAATATACTAAATATTAAATATTGTTAAATTATTAACGCTTAATATTGATTATTAATTATTAATTATTTAAAAAAAATAAAGAAAGCCAAAGAAGTATAACTTCTTACGCGCGTACATAAGTACATGCACCATTTTTTTTTTCTTTTTTATTGATCTCTATGGAGCTATACTTTCTTAACTAACTTCTTATCTGTTGGTTCTGTCTTAAAAATATTATTTGAAGTTTAAATATTAAGTACTCATGTATTGCTTATCGTTTTAATGTAGATTTGAAGGTTTTTTAATCAGAAAAACCAATGATTATTACTTCAGGTTTAAAATTATATATATTGAGAATACGATAGAACAGACCAAGAAAAACAACGTAATATTTTAATACCTAAAATTTATTAACAAAATAATGTCATACAGTTTTTTTTTAAATAACAGACATAAAGATAATTTGATACAGCCTAGCATTCTAATTTAAACAGGTACTTTAAAAATTTATCCCACCAAAATTAAACACGTACAAACAAAATACGCCGCACGAAGGAATGTTGGCTAACGCCGTGTCATTTCGTGTGAAAGCCAGTTCCACTAATTCCTGATCGATTTGTCATAAATTAATTATCTGTGGCTATCAGGAAGTGGAACTAACCTCTACTCTGACCATATGTTATACCAGCAAACCATTCATACATTTGGCAGTGTATATTACGATATTAGCACCTGCTCTATAAATTATTTCTACACTTGCATTGCGATCACGTAATAATACTGTTTGTTTGCCAAATTATTACACTAACACCATAAACATCCAAGTAACGGAATTAAACACATACAGTTATATCATTTTATACACTTCGTATATAAATCTTGCAATACATATGTACACAATTGCACTGGTTTATAATACAAATTAAACTGACCAAATCACTTTTAACTTTGGCTTGGATGAGTGGGATAAAGATTTAGTTTAGTCGGGCAACCAACAGTCAATGCAATATTCATGTATCTCTCTGATAAGATTATCCGATTAGTCTATAGGGTAGCTGTGCCTAACAAACTATCTTCGAATCACTTGGAATTTGAACTCATAGCCTTCGCTATTGAAGATCACAAATGCCGGTTGAGCTGCCCGATGTCATACTGCAATGATATCTTACAAAGCAAACTAAAAGTGGGATTCTAAATGCAAAATGAAGAATAAGCTAACATGTCAAGAATTCGTCACAACGAAAGCACAGCTCGAGCATCCAGGAATGTCTACTCTTCGATTCATCACCCAAGAGGAAACCAGTCAATATGGAATAACTTAATACAAATCTAATGGGTCCCATTGAAATTAACATAAATTTGTACCGCCAACATCCGCTAAGTACCACCGCTGCGTCATCGTGCGACGCGAATTGCCCCGAACAGCGTCAGCGACATATAGAAAATATGGCCAAAAATAAAACGGCTGTATCGTTCTCATAGAAACCACAACCTATCGCCAAGATTAGTATCTCTATGTCTAACGCAGCGGCATTAAGGAAAATCTGGGAACATCAAACACCGAAGGTCCGGCGGCGTTTCAATACTATTCACAGAGAAGATATTCACTCGGCGCTCATTAACTGTAGGGCGGGGGTAGAAGGATTTCAGTTAGGAGACGTTTGAGAGAGTCCACTCCGGTGAGGAAACCGCAGTCGGGGCCATCGTGTGGAGTGGCAGTGGCGAGGGGTGACTCTGCTGCGGCGCCAGCGTATGCCGTATGCGCGAAGTCTATCATGCGGATGTCGACTCGTTCTTCAGGACTCTGCGGAGCCTCCCAGCCGCCACGTGTTCTGGCTCTTTTCCCGCTCCCTTCGGTCTCGTTCTCCGCTTCGGTTTCGTTTTCAGCTCGCCACGAATCGCTACTGGCTGACGAATAGGCCATCCAGCTATCTGCTGAATCGGGACTCGGCGGGTGTGGCCGCAGTGAAGGCGGACCGGCGGATTCGGCATCTTCAAAGCCTCCCATAGTTTCCTCGCAATGAGGGCGAAACGGCTCGCGTTTCCGTGATGATTCCGCGGGCATTTCGTCGTGTAAGGTGGACATGTCAAAGTGTCCGGAAGGCGCCAGTTCTGCGGAACTGCTAGATGCGTCACCCTCGTACTCGGATGTTGAAACACCTGAATCTTCGGGCTGGGGTGTCACGTCACCTTCGTATACGATTAATAGAGAGCTGAAATTAAATAAAATAACTTAGTTAATAATTATAGCTACCTATAGATTTATATTGTGAATATCTTAAGTTATCTTATTTTTATGTAGCTTTAATAGCAATGAAAATTTCAAATTTTCTCAATTTTAAAGTGAGGAAATATCTCTGAAGCCTCACAAATGAATTTTGTATAAACTACGGATTTCGACTTTCAACTCACGTCACGCGTTCTGTGATTAGTCGAAAAAATGGAAATGATTTCACAACTATACCAAAATTTTATATTAAAATAAGAGAGATTCGGTTGAATTCACTTACCACGAATAAAACCTGTAGTTGGTCTGTTTGGCGATGGCCCGTCTTAGTGAATCTAAATCTCTCAGCACCCGGCGTACAACGCGCGCTCTTAAACCGCCACCCGCCGCAAAGAAGTCGCGGAGTGCGTCACGCAATCCGCTCTCAGTGAGACCGCGTCCCCAGTACTTGTCACGTCGGAGGCACGCGCCCGTTTCGGGAAGGTACACCTGTTGATATATACGTCAGTTATGATTTGTGGATAAGGTAAACTAGTATGAAACGTTTGTCACAGCGCGCTTTTTTATAAACGAGGTGGAAATGTATTTGCGCATCCCCAGCCCCCGAAAGTAGCTCGGGTATCTGGGTTCGATCCACACCAGAGTCCCTGCTATTCAGAGTCTGGGTGAGCAATACCCACTAGAAAGAAGGTAGTTTCTACAAGGTCAAGTTAGAGATGCTCTGGGATCGGTTTCGCATACCACCTGGGCATAACTATTGCTCTCAAAACATCTGGTGCAGTACACACTAAATACTGGTAGGAGATGGATAAATTATTCTCCTATTTCTAGGGCTTTTTATCCCGGAGAACGAGGTGATGTTTAAAAATCAAATTTCTGATATTTTTGGAGTGAAACTTCTTGAGGCGCATGAGGGTAAAATTTTACGGATGAAACGCAATAATTATAATATTAGCGTCACGAAGATGTGCAGCGTTTTTGTCGAAGAAAAGGGAAAGAGCGATTGAGAGAGAGAGTGAGAATTGGCGAACGTAGCATGTACCAAATAGCCATGGAGCGAGAGTAGGGAGCAAGCAAGTGAGAAAGATCGAGAGTGAGAGTGAGATAGAGCGAACGTCGCAGCACGCAGTGCCATAGAAGGATAGGTGGGAGAGAGCTATAGTGAAGAAGATTGAGAGAGAGAGAGAGAGATTAAGGGAGATCGAGAAAAAATACATGCTATTGGTTGATGTATTCGTTTAGTAGTTACATAATAGAACTTTAGATGGCAATTTTGTCGCAAAACGTTTTGTGCAGTAAACGCAGATGTTTTTATTTATTTATATTATCATTAGCACGTATACAGTGTGAATATAGATATACAAATGCATAGAGTGATCATATCTGGTACAGAATCATCTATTGGGGCTTTTACGTTAGTAATAATTAATTTATAAAGAGTTTCATTTCTGAAATGTGCACTTTGTACGCACGCACTTTTTTTTTAATTAATACATAAATAATTTATGTACAGTTTTGTTTATTTTAAAATATGCAGAAGCTTTATTAATATCGTTTAAAGTAAATTAATTAATTCTGACAAACAGATTACTCATATATGTGTTTCCCCATTAAAGATAATGACACAATAGTTTTATCTTCGTCAGTACATTATTATGTAAAAGGATAAGGGCACATATGTTACATAGTCTAGTCATTAAATGTTACACAATACTAACTCGATGATGTAATCATTAAAGAACATATGTATGAGAATACTACATGTTTCTTATAAGGAATAATATAGCTGGTTATGTTTTATAGTAACTATATTACTATCCTAACAGCTCTCAACACATCTGCTCATAGTCTAGCTGACTGATTGCAAGATAAACACTTATATTTAAAAAAAAGTGTTTTGTTTTATAATATACTAGCAGACCAGCCAAGCGTTGCTGTGGCTAAGGTTTTTGTTATATTACATAGTAGCAAACTATTCAAGGGAAACGAAGAACACCAGTCATGGGGACCACCATGCTTTTTTGGTGGTTATGCCATCAAATTGTAGCTTATGTGTAACGTTGGTACTTTTAACATAGCGCCATCTGTTAGAATTGTGACTATCAAATCAAAACAAATATTTTGCAATAAAATAATATTGTGGTTATACATTGAGATGTAAGCTATCCTATCTTTTAAGTTAGATCAAACTGCACACGGTGTGCAAATTTGATTGATATCGGTTCGATAGTTTAGGAGTCCATAGCGGACAAACAACGTGACACGTAATTTATATATATTAAGATATGTTAGCTGTAAGATTACTTATAATTAAATAAATAAATAAAAAGGTCGTCAACACACCTGCATCCCACAAAGTCGAACTCCAAGCGAGCCGGACGTACTAGCCGCGCATTTAGCGATTTGCTTCGTCCGTTTCTCAGCGCTCGCATCGTCGCCGTGCTGTCGCGTGCCCATTTTTAGATCGAGCACGCACGGCCGACGATACGACGACGTTATGTTCTCCATCATGAGAAAATCTGTAAAACATTGCTATTTTTAGATAGTCCTAAACAAAAATTCGAATTAAGCTAATAAGTTTCCAAACACATCGACTGTTGAAGTTGTTATGTAATTTGATATTATCAAGTGGGTCTTCTTAAGTCATGACATTAATTATAATCCTAGCTACCCACTTACCTATCTACATAATTATTTTAATGTTATATTAATATAATGCTAGAAAGAATCGGTTATACAGTCGACTCTAGATAATTTGGAACAAGGGACCAGAAATAAATTCAAATGACCAAGAGTTCAAAATAGCAAGCGATTAATAACCATGAGGGGAAGGATCAAATAAGAATTCGATCAAAACTCGTGATTTACTATTAATATTATGAATTAAATGCAATTATTCACAAAATTGTATTTCGAATTTGTTTTTGAGTGAGCGAATACAGTCTATCATTATCCAAAGAAATTAAAAAAACAATTGACAGGTCTGTACACGATAAACACTTCAAATTATAGACAGTAGGGAAGCCTGGACTTCAAATTATCGCATGTTCGCGAGCAAGATACTTTTCCTTCAACTTCAAATTACCGAGGGGACCAATTAACATTGATTTTATTCAATTTATCGAGTATTTTTCATGGGACTGGAAAATAATTAAAATTATCGTTAAACGACTGTGCTTATGTCGTAATCCTACACGGAACTGTCGTATCAGTAGTATGTGTACTGTTCCTGGGTCATCGCGTCTTTATTAACCACTTGTTTCCTATGAAACGAATGAATGCAATTAATAACTATTGAAGATAGTGCCTACGTCTGGCTATACATTATATTTAGGTAATCGCCACGCTCTTACAAAACTAAAAACTGGGTGAGCAAAATGTACAGCCTTGGTTCATACATACACTATGGAAAATCATAAACACAACGATACTCGGAAAATTTATTTCGTATCAATCAGATCGTTCACATTATCTTATCTCGTGTAATAAGATAAACCGTAATTACCAATTCCAAATAACCTTTACCGCAAACAATGAAACACAAAGGGCCAACTCACATTGTTTATTTGAATTGTCCATATGCGCAATACTCTTGAGCACTTCGCTGGCGTTGCCGTTCCGATGGACTCTAAATCTGCAAGAAAAAGAAAGGCCAAAATGAGCGATGGCCTTTAACCAATACGGACAACCAAGGAGCTAATCATTGAAACACAAGTGCAGTCGTTATCGGTATATTGTTACATTGCAATTAAATATCATTACCACGATTCCACGATGCAAGTCACACAGGGCTCGCGTTGTGAGTGCTCGTGCATCGCTCATTAGTGGGATAGTCATGTAAGTATGAATAAATGGCGACGTCGACCCCGGGCCGGCGTACGTCAAAGATTCTGAAATATGATAAAGGACACATGACAAGTGTCGAGGAGGGTGCGGCGCGAGTGCACGCGGCTTCGCCGGATACGCACTTGAATACATCGTCGCGCTTGCGCTTGCCCGTCAGCGACTGCTTGCGCCCGTTCTCGTCGCGGAAACACGGCGAGTAGCGCTTTTCCAATTTCGTTCCACCCATGTGAGATGCCTGCATCACGCCTGTAACAAACAGCTTCCTCATAAATATGTGATATATAATTGCATAATGTTAAATAAGCTAGTCTCGTGACAATTTTGTTTATATTTTTAAATTAAATCACTGTTTAATATCTGTTTAAATTCTGCCTGTATTAATGGAACTTATGGCAGATCAATTTGACAACAAATTGTAGTAAAATAAATACAATATTTACTTACTATCGTGCAACTTGCGAGCGTTAATTTAATGAAACGTGAAAGTTTTATCGGATAACGTAAGTTAAAAGGGTTTGTATATCTTTTGTGGTGTGTTTCTGTATTTTGTTCATATGAGAGCGATTAATGTTAATTGTCTGCTCAATTGTCGTGTATCTGTTAAAAGTAGTGCCGTATATGAAGTCATGATTTGTAATGTGTCGTGTAGGCTTTAAGTAAAGGTTTACAAACCCACAATGTAAAATTACCGCTAGGGCGCTAATAGGGGGCGGTTGTGCGATGAGCCTCCGGCGTCGCTCCGCCCGCCGCAGTGCCGCGACCCTTGCGACAACAAGGAAACTAATATTGTGTTCCTGACCCTTGCCCGCTCCCGCTCGCGCTCTTGCTTTCAAACCCGCCACCCGCGAGCACTCGGCTCGGCCCTAATGCAATCGACGCCGTTAAATTCCACCGCAAGGTGCAATGGCGTTAAATACTTAACGTTCATATTACACTTAGCCAATTGTTCAATATAACCAGTATAAGTGTAGAAAATTTCCATGGTTATAAGTTTATCATAAACAACGATTACGATATCTAATATCGGTATAATGCACAGCGCTATACAGATATAACTAAAGTAAATAATGAGGACGCGTCCGCTCTTGAAAGTCAAAATGCATAGAAAACTGCGTGTTGGCTACGTGCCTTTTCGCACGCGATGCCTTTCTAATTCTGTGCTTTATGGTGAAAATGGACTGTAGAAATAGGTCCGTAAAATCGTAATACCTAGTATGATTGCGGTCGGCGGGTTTGCGTTTTACCTCTCAGGCGTCACACTTTCACGTTATTCATATTTTGTTTATGATGGTCACGATAATAGAGCAATAAGGAAAGTTTAAAACACAATTCCCAAGCGTACATACGCACTGACAAACAAGCGTGCGCCGATAGAATGATAAGATAAAAAATATAAAATAACAATCATGCGTTCATCGGACCACTCGTTTTCCATGACGTAACTATAATCGAAATCACTAAACACTATTACTTCAAACAAAAAACTTCCTTACTGCTCAGTAATAACATTAAACAGTTAATGCTAAAAAAAACAACACGATAATTGCATTAAAAAAAATGAGGCAAATGAATGAAATGACGCATCCAGCGAAATTGTAAAGCAAGCTGCCCGTTAGGGCAAAACTGACTCAAAGTTGCAAAGTTGTAATTCTCACCTTTATATCTGGGGACAAAGCCTTGGATGTCTTCAGGAATGTTCTGGTAAAAATGCAGTTCTCTGATATTGAGAGGTTTGATCACGGTACTGTCGTTGAGAACTAGCAGTCTCGTGTGACCGCCAACCTGAAAATTACGATTTTTACATAAGAAAATCTATCTGCTGTTAAACATATAGGAAATCGAGTAAACGTAGCAATAATTACATAAAAGTAATCAATACATTGGGAAATGTTGAAATTAACGAAGTTCTAGAAGTAAATAGGCCTCAATTAACCATAGACATTCCGTGATTATGTAATGTATGAAGCAATTCCTTGTCAGTTACTTGGTGAGTTGTGTCGTTAGTCATATAACAAAGCGACTATGTCTGTATATAAGGCTTTATTATTATTTTACTTATTTTGACACGGAGTAAACATACTTGCGTCAAATATTTATATTAATTAAATTGCAACATAATAAATGTTACCGATCACAAGCTCCTGAGATACAGTTTACAGTTAAAGCCATGTCTATTTGTTTCAGTTTATGGCAATAATTTGACTTTTTATTAATCAAGTATTTCGTAACAAATTTGGGGGGGGAGGCGGGGATTGAATTACGCGTTATTGTTTTCGACTTTCCAGTACTTTACACCACATTATGGTAACTTTTAAGTAACTGGTGGTGGTCACGAAACGTTTTATTATACTTGGGTACAGAAAAATGTTTGGGTGCGTTACATGAGGAGAGGGCTGTCCCCTCTCCAAAAATTGCGTTACGTAATAAATGAACGCTCCCTAAGCCAATAAGATAATGACGAAACTATAAATAAAATATACATGTATAATGTTCAATATTAAATACAAACAAATCGCGATACAAAACCGCTAATGTGATCTAACTCTGCCAACATATAAAGATGTCGATAGTGTCGGAGATTGACGAGAGTTATTATTTATATTGAAAATTTTTATACAACTTGTAATAATTTATGTCGGTTAAAGAATATGCAGCATAAATATATACGGAATTTATCACCATATAATAATTACCGTACAAATACCGGGTGACGCAATATCATTCATTATTGACCAACAGGCACACGTGGTTGACGGGGCTTTTTAGGAGATATTGTTATCTTATCCGATAAGGTTATATCGTAACAAACATGCCCCATATAACTAAGTTCTAATTATTTCATACCCGCGATGTACAGATGTTCTTTATAGACCCCCTAACTCTAACAATTAACCTCAACCCAGCCAGCGTTAATCAATTGGTCAAAACTTGATTCAAAAACGATTGTTCCATTGGAAATTTTTTACTGCGAAATGAGCCCAAAAGTCGTAATTGTATTACTTAGTTCCTATCCCGATATCAAGTGGATCAACGCTTTAATATTCATAAGTAAAAACTTATTGCCATAGGGCAAGGAGTACAAATAAACAATACTGCAAAACTCATCAAACACGATTTTTAATTCCATCTCATTTAGTTTAATAGAGAGTGAGTGGGATGGATAAAACAAATAGCGCAGTGGATCGAATAAAGCGAGGGTCGAAATACACTCAGATGGCATTGACCTGTGCGGTCGAAAACACCTCGTACTAAACAGTACGGTCTGGATCACCTCTCAATCGGATAAAAATACTCTGTATAGCAATGTAAACAAATAATGTGCAAATCCTACGATACAAAATATTGCGCTGCATATTTTAAGTATTGTTAGACGTAATCTATAACTTCACGTAACACTTTAGCAATAATAAATCAATGACCACAAACCATCCTATTCAATACTAGCAATTATTTAAAAAAAACTTTATAATTGACCCTGCATATATTTAATACTAGTATTTGGCTAAATATGAAAACATAACGGGTTTTACTGTATACATATGCCTAGGGAATACTAGTTATGGCTGCGCAAGTACTAAGCAACTTGAATAATTTTTAAAACAAATCACAACTATAAGACTACTAAATTTTGAAACAGTACGAAATACATGAAAGCCCTCAAAAATCCGAAATGAATTTTCAAATAGCCTAAAGCAATAATAATCTTTAGAGCGAAAAAATATAATGAAATTGGCATGTGAATAAGAAAATAAGCCGTTAGAAATAATTAAAAACGCGGTCTCGTTCCACTACGTTCCGCACTATGAATCTAGAGTCGGCGTTTCAGTTGTTAGTACATCAAGCGAATTTGTGTAATAAGTAGTACCAGTCCAGGAATTGAACGATTCTCATTACGTAACGTAGGGTTTGTATACCATTGGTACTATGTACAACCATTTGAATAAAAAAAAAATACATTATTTGCTTTAAAAGTAATACATATTATGAAGGGTGAAATATTTTAAAAAACCATTAGTTCTGGAATTCTGTATCTGTTTTTTCTAATAGTTCACAGATCAGCGATCAGCCGGACACACGCCGTCGACTTTTTGGGTCTAACTATGTTTTCCTTCACCTAGCGAGCGTTACAAGCGCTCATAGACAAAAGGTCCATTGGAGCACAGCTGGGTTAGGGTTAGCAACTTACGACCTCAGGGATAAGTCATAATTTTAGCATAATCGTCTAACTGTTAAAAATGCGCTTTAGAGTACGGGTTGATGTAACTTATTGTCTCTATTAAGATTGGCTCAGCCGTATATTAGATGAATATCATTCCACACCTACCGTGAAATGAACTATTTGACTAAGGCCTACAACGCACTAGCGGCTGGCCGTGATGCGGTGTGCCGCTGCGGCAGGCCGCAGTATATACGGTCTGCCGTAGCGGCATGCCGTATTCCGGCTAACCGTCCCTATTGCGGTCTGCCGCAATCATCACTCGTCAGTGCTTCTTGAAATATTACAAATTCAAATTTAATGACGTGGAATAAGTGAT
This sequence comes from Pieris melete, assembly GCA_963693345.1. Classification (NCBI taxonomy): domain Eukaryota; kingdom Metazoa; phylum Arthropoda; class Insecta; order Lepidoptera; family Pieridae; genus Pieris; species Pieris melete. The sequence goes on along the minus strand of CAVNZK010000010.1, from coordinate 3,088,419 downwards.
ACATGTATCTTATGTTCCATAATAAACATATTTTATTTTTTACTCTTTTAAAATAGGTTTACAATATTTTGTTTACATTTGTTAAATAATTATATGTGATGACGTAGGTAGGCCGGCTAACCGCGCCGAGTGCGTGGAGGGGACGCGGCGCGCCGCATCATTTAACCGGTGCGGCTCGCCGCAGCTCCAGATCAACCGGAGCGGTTGACGGTTGACCGCAAGTCAGTGCGTTGTTATCGTGCGGTTTCATGTAATAATCGATTTGCGGCCCGCCGCAGCGGCACACCGCATTGCGGCCAGCCGCTAGTGCGTTGTAGGTCTAAGAGTTTGAAAAACCTACAATAATACCTTATAGGCTTATACAAAGCAAAGCAGTAATACAAAATAAATAGTTATGACGTTCACCAAGGCTTTCAAGGCAATACATCAAAATTGGCCGCTGAGCCGTCGCGTAATAACATTACTCATTCGAAACAAAGACCTAGGAACAAATAAGCAACGAGCCTATAAATGCTTTACATTTTCCTTCTAACCGTCATTCAATATTATCAACAATGACATTTAAATACGTGAGCGACTCTCATCCCTGAGGTCGTAGGTTCGATTCCCGGCTGTGCACCAATGGACTTTCTTTCTATGTTCGCATTTAATATTCGCTCGAACGGTGAGGAAGAACATCGTAAGGAAACAGACACTGACCCAAAAAGTCGACAGCGTGTGTCAGGCACAGGAGGCTGATCACCTACTTAATCAAACAGATTCAGAAATCTGAGGCCCAGACCTAAAGAGGTTTTAGTGCCACTGATTTATTTTATTGATATTTAAATACACGCTCCACATACATATTAAGAGCGCGCATTAGGCTTGCAAAATTCATGATTTCACCTTTCGCTCTAGTGTCTAGTGAAACAATCGTATGCCTGAAGTTCGCGTGCGATGAGACGGACCATACAGTATAGTAAACGCAAATGCTTTTCAATTAAATAACTCGTAAAAAATACAACAATTAATAATATCACTAGTTCTAATCTAAACTAGGGCGCTGCAATTCAATTCAATTCAATTCAAAAGTAGAGTCAACCATTGAAATTATAGTGAATATCAATACAAATTAATTCAAACATTACATACTAAGGTAAAATTAAGTGATTTCAGTTAGTGCCCGCTCTTAAATAAAACTAAGCTGCCTTTATTAGAGTGAATTTGAACAATAAACAGTTATTGCGACTTATCATAGTCAAACATTTCTTCCCGCGAACGTTTTTGATAGCTTTTTTTCCGTAAAACGTCATGTATGCCTAAAGTTACCATTTATTCTTTGGCTCAAAACGGGACATTGGTTTAATTTAGGTCAAATAATAAGTAGTCAATGAAAAAAGAAACACTTTTTAAAGTTATTTATTTAGTTATATTTATCAGAAGAACAAATTTGTTTTACTATAGCTGGTGAAGATTTCAAATAAGAATGAAACTCTTGACACGTTTTTTTTATTCTTCTGCTTAAATTTTCGCGTGGTTTCTGAAAACGGGACAATTTTGCGTCCCACAGTTCATTTCGGGGACACCGGGACTCGTAATTGTAAAAAAGGGACAGTCCTGTTCAAAACAGGACGTCTGTATACCCTCTCCGGCGCGATTGCTTGTGCGGAGAGTTGTGGGGGATTCAGTTACTGTACCCTATCCACGAAAACTAAACCACGGTGGCGTCTCCTATGGACGAAGCCGGGTAACAGCAAGGCCTGATCACCGCCCTCCGTCCAGCGACAGTCTCGTTTTGGTCAATTTTTTTTAGGCAAGATGTGCGTCTGTTCTCGCGGAGCATCTCTACCTCCTTTGTCTTTAAAAATTTGTTTAACTACGCATTTCACGATCCGTGTGAAACTTAGTTCTCACGTTTCTAATATTTATATCACAATGCTATGTTATAAATATTTTTTAAATGTGTAGTACTCTCTTAAACCAAATACAGTAATACCAATGTTTAACATTGAACCTTAACCGTATTATTTAGTTTAGTTTAAGATAACAAATGCTTTTATTTTTCATAAATCATTTTTTTTGGACACAGCAACATCTCGTTACACATATTATGTTGTAAGACATTATAAAATTCTATTATAGCATTATTCGTAAGGTTCTTTAATAATATAAAATACTTATATAATAATAATGGGCATCAATGTAATCCACATGTATACACAAGTTTATACAGTATAAAATAATGTTATAAAAATATATGATGGTAATTATCGTAACCATAAATATAGTATGTATTCAGTTCTAAGTATACGCACGTCATCAACGCGTAAGTAGATTAGTGAAGTAAAGCGATTATAACAAATCCTAACTAGAAAATAAATAATGCTAATGGGTTTTAAAAGGTAGATTTAACTAATTTGTTCACGTTTTATACTTAATTTAATAAACATCTAATTAGTTTAATTTAATATTTAGAATATACAAAGTAACTTTAAAATTCAGCTTCATTGACGCCATTTATATATTAATAATTTGTAAATGCATTTACTGGCAAGGGTGAGTTTCAAAAAGGATAAATATATTGACGCGCAGACTTATCGCATACCATGCCCTTACGTCAAAATCAAAGTTGAGGTACGGGAGTGACGCGGACGCCACGTCAATATCTGGGTTTAATTTATATAACCCCGAAATACATTACCATAGTATATGATTACTTCTTTGAAGAATCAGTGGTGATGTGAGAACACCTCTATATTGGCTATGGTTTAACCGTGTAAAAACATTGTTTTATACACTATCGACAAATAAGCTAAGTGAACAAATAGAATACTTGTAGAATCTATAATTAACAAAGATTTCTTTGTTCTCAAGAAATAAGACAATTAATATTCAATTCGTTTAACGTTAGATTTTTCTCGTAATTGTCACACACCGCCGTAAGCATCCATTGTTTTTATATAATATTCATACTTCACAAGATGGCGGATATAGTCAATATAAATATTCAAGGAATCACGTAAGTAGTAGAAGGTTTATGCAATAACAAAAGATATATAATCTGTCTTGTATTATCTATGGACCAGTGTATCTTATCAAAATCAAAATGGGTTACTTAGAGGTCGATATAAACAAAAACTATTTACGTCTTCTAAGTTTAAAAAGACCTTATTTATTAGCACACGTTTAACTTGGTATTTGACGAATTATTTTCTTAAAATTGAATGAGAGAGAAATCACGTAAGTCTACAAACCACAGATGAAGTAAAAAGACTAATTTTGTCTCTCAATGACCACAACTGGCCATAAAACCATAAACAATTTATACATATAATCGGTGTCTTGAATTATCTATGGACCAGTCAAAATCAAAATAGGTTTCCAATAGGTCGACATAAACGAAAACTGATTAGTTTTAAAAATGGACCCCTATTTATTAGTGGTATTAACATGGTATTGAACATAATAATAAGTCTAATTTCTCATTAAAAAAATTTAATGAGAAATTAGTGTTATTATAGAATAGAATTTTGAAAGCAATTTCGCTATGGGTATTTTCAAAAATAATTTGGGATCCCCTTTAGCCTATACACTGATGGAAAGTTTCCGCTTAAAATATATACGTTCTATCACATGTGTATTGTAATTCTATTACACATAACATACAGCAATATAAATGGCATTGACATTGCTCAACACTTGTACTGTAGATCAAAATACACGTGTACTTTTATTTGAATGGAAAAATCCAGCGCGCGCAGTCGAAACTTCTATTAACGATTCAGAGCAACATCTCAAACTACTGTTCTGAAGGCTGAATAACATTTTTGAAATATGAACCACTTTGATATATTATTATTAGTTTCTATTAGTAATAAAATAATAGGAAATTACACAACGATCATACATACCATCGATTATAGAACAAATAACTAAAACTGGTTTGGAAAGGACTTGTGCATCGCGACAAGTGTCTATTGTGTAATATTAAATGAACTTAGTTGCTAGATTAAAGATGAGCGACTAACATTAAGCATTTAACCCAGTGTATCCCTTTACCTTACCTTTTTTATTTCATGTCCCACGTTAACCTTTCTTATATTCTTATTCCTTAATAACATCCATAATTAAACAAAAAAAATGTTAACTTAAGAAATTTAAATGATATGTTTTAATTGCAAGGAAATTGTTAACGAAATTTTCAAAATATATATTACAAAACTGAAATTCAAATTCTAAATACATATATCATATCATATATTCAATCAATTTTTCCCCTTTAATAATAAAATTGCCTATACCCGTTGCTTACAATATAGACGCTAGTTCGCATATGCATGGTGATCAAACTCTGAATTCACCTTTCTAGGAGTGTCAGATCACTTCCGTGACACAGTCTGAAGCTCGTGGGAGTTTTTAGATAAGTTTCTGACGTGCTGACATATGACTGATTAAATGTAGCTAATTTTGTTGCTAATTTGTAATTGATTCATCTTTATGTATCACTCTCCTGAACAAAATACGCCTTACTAAGAAATTCCCGACCCGTTAGAAGCGCATCGACGAAGAATATGTACTCACTTGATTGTGTAGAGGCAGAACATCCACCTCATGGCCATCGTCTGGTGACAGCGTGTGCGCCGAGGCGGGCGGCTGCGTTCGCTTGCGCTCGCTTCGCCGCTCCGGCTCGCCCATGCCCCAGCCAAGAGAGTACACCATTACTTCGGTCGAGCCACCGCCGCCACTGTCCACCTACAACAAATATCCTCTTATAGTCAATACAATTTGCAACTGGATAAGAGTCTAGAACTCTCCAATTTAACTAGTTCTTAGGGAGCGTTCAAGTATTACGTAACGAATTTTGGGAGGGGGTTCCTTTTGTAAAACGTTACGATGCGGGGCGGGGATTGAATTACGTGTTATTTTTAATATTATGTTCGCCTTTCCAGTACTTTACTCCACATAATGGTAACTTTTAGGTATAGAGTCAGTAGGTAGTCACGAAACGTTTTACTATACTTGGGTACAGAAAAACGTTACGGCGCGTTACATGGGGGGCGGCCAATAATCTCCAAAAATTGCGTGACGTAATACTTGAACGCTCCCGTACACAATGTAGAATACAGACTTATTTCAGGTACTTTCAGTGAAACTGGAATCGAAAACAATAAATGAATATATAAAAACGTGTCTGAAATATTTTCTCTTATAGAGATACTGTATCATCTTAATTTATATTATGTATTATCTGCATTCCTAAGCACAGAGCAATGTACTAAACGATTTGATATTTTCCTTGACCCAGTAAAGAAGGACGCATTAATTAAACAGTCTTAAATAAATTTACTCAAAATCCCTTATTTATCGTTGGTAGACAGTAATTACTATAATATTTACATAACACACATTTAAGACATTCAACTTGTCAACTGAAATATTTAGATAACAATTAGGGATGCATCCGATACCGATGCCGATACCGATATATCGGCGATACTTTGGGTTTGCCGATATATCGGCATCGGCGATATTTTCATTGCCGATTCACCGATACGATTTGTTTGATCTAGTTTGTTGCAAACAAACCACGGACTATTGTTGTCCGAGAAATCCCCGCGTTTTATTCAGTTTCTTGTCTCTATCATTCGCTTGGAGACAAAGCATTATTATTTATGTATAGACATATTATAAGTATTTAATTTCGCTAAACACTATTTATTCACTAACACTTTGTTGCATTTAATATAAAAATTGAACATAATTAAATGAAAAGGAGGGCAAAAATAGATATTACATATAAACTAAAAAAAGTCTACATGAAAAATAAAAAGTGCACATGAATCACGATAATTTACGATCAGTCTCACGTCAGTTAGTAGTTAGTACGAAAAACTCTTGTTGGATTGATTAGTAGACGAAAATTTTTACTCGAGTCAATTATCTTGGCCAGCGCATAGTTGTTGATATTATGGCTTGCGGAAGATCATTGAGACTTTATTGAACGCAGATTTGAAGATCATTTAGTTGGCTTTTAACTGCTATCGCGAGTAGTATTTTTTCGATACCAAATTTAATAAAATACAGAATTACAACAATGTTAACATTGTTAATTTTAATTATAAACAGTTATTTATTTTATTTTAATTGAATTATTACTCTAAATTATTAATTTTAGTAACAAAAGCTTTAAAATTATTCAGTTTGTGACTATTTTTTGTATATATATTTTTTTAATAAAAATTATAAACGTTAACTAAACTAGATATATTTTACTTTAATTTAATTTTAATTAAATAAGCGTTGGTATCGGTATCGACGATATTCCTATAAGTGTATCGGCATCGGTATCGTATCGGCAAAAAAGCGTATCGATGCATCCCTAATAACAATATTTGTTATTTACGGCCTCCGTAGCTTAGTGGTTCACACATTTGACATCAAGACAAGTCCTGGATGCGATACCTTACGGCATAACAATAACATTTACAGCGAAATGCCATTGAGAAATGACGGGTTTAACCAAATTAGTTATTTACCACAGATTAAAACGAGATTCAACAGAGGATAAACATGAAGAACTAAGAATTTTCATTCGTAAATCTACTGGGCAAAATACCAAGTAACCGTGTGACCTCGGCAGCAAGTCTGACAATTAATTAACCAAGATGTCATCGCTGTCAATCAGAGTTCACATCCCTATTATATTTTTGGTTAAGAATATACAAAACCACGATTTCACTTTCATATGTTCACATCATCTTATATATAAAATTCTCGTGTCACAATGTTAGTCTGCATACTCCTCCGAAACGGCTTGACCGATTCCTCTGAAATTTGGTAAGCATATTGGGTAGGTCTGAGAATCGGCTAACATCTATTTTTCACACCCCTAAATAATAAGGGTGGTCCACCCCTAAATTTTTTTATTTATTTTTTAGACAAAATTTTTAATTTCTTTTTTTTTATGATACAACATTAAAAAATACATACAACCCCTAATTTTCACCCCTCTACGATCAACCCCTATTTTTTTATTGTAAATGATATACATGGCATTTGGCAAAACGACGTTTGCCAGGTCAGCTAGTATAAATATAAAATTCATAAAACCGTACCGACTGTAGGTTACTGTACTTATATCGAGTTTAAGACGTTTAAATAAGACTCAGCTTTTTTAATTTGATGGTTTATTAACGATTTTATCGCTTTTGGAAAAAATATCAATAATAGACATACAACTAAACCAATTTCTAAGAACATGTGAACAAAGTTTCAATTAAATGACTCACCTGTAAGAAAGAAAATAACGATCACGTGTTTTCAATATTTAGTCTAGTTTAAACTGCGTATTAAAGATATTAGAATAAATATCTAATATGAACTCATATATACAGTTCTTATCAAACCAATATTGAAATTGTCTCTGATAAACATACTGCGTGCATTACATTAAAAAGACTTCTTCGTGGTTGTCGGCTTTGCAAAGTCGAACGAAAACGTTTCCTTTAAACGCCACCTTAACGATAAATGCTTGTGTTCTAGGCCAGTGATTCCCAAAGTGGTCTATATCGACCCCTAGGGGTCTATGACAACCTACTAATACCTAATAAACGTCAGCGAAAAAAAATTTGGGGGTCCATGAAATGAAAATGGGGGTCCACGATAGTGGATCTCGGATCTCAACACATACACTGATAGTACCTATTTACTTACATCATACTATCTTACAATATCAAAACATATTACATTTCAAACAAACAGCTACAAAATTTTATTTTGAGTAGTTTTAATTTAAATTCAATTAATAAATGTATAAATTAACATGTGTTTCTACTTCAAGTTTTTTAACACTAAACTTCACTACAGTTAGAAATTTACATGAAATCAATATCAGGTAAGTAGGGGGTCTACCCAACACGGAAAAACATGGCAAGGGGTCTACGACACAAAAAAGTTTGGGTAACTCTGTTCTAGGCGAACTAAATGCTTGTGTAAAAATGTCAGCGAAAGCAAATGTCGAATTTTAATATTTAAGTCACAAAAAGTAGCACAAGAAAGTGGTCATATAAATTTATAACCGATATGTCCAAAACAATAGGACTTCTTAAGAAAATATTATTCATTATATATTGACTTAAAAATAACTCAATAACATTGTCTGATGTAAGTCTAGTATAAACTTACAACAGTAGCATTATTCATACGATAATAATGTCGCAAGGCACTGAACTTTCGAAATGTTATTAATATGGGAAAGGCACGAGTCAACTTTATGCCAACAAAGATATCGGTAAAGTGTTCAAGACTGAACAAAACTAGTTCGGTGGGGTCTTCTTCGTGCAGTCAGGTCAGAGAACCGGCCTGATTGGCTGCTGACCGTCCTGCTATTAGGTTACTGACCGTACATTTAATAAAAATCCTTTTGTTCATACAACGATGTCAGACAAGGACCTCTAGATCAATCTAGAAAGGGCTGGGACAGGTTATGCTTTACATTGGTGGACTTTGTAATGCGCAAACAATCACGAGATTCCAATATTGTCGGTATGAAAATAGAAAGCGTTATAAATATGCCAGACCCCAAATAGATTGTTATTTACATTCGTTGACGTTAAGCTGTTTACTCCAATAATTTCAATATATATTAGCCAACGGCTTACAAAAACGATTCGTATTACATTAGCGTATTGACGTATTGTTATCTACGCCTGTGACGTTGAAAGAGCGCGGGAGGCGTAACGATGGCGTGGTACCAACGCTACCGATTTGGCGTCACCAATTTTAGAAGCGTAGCTGAGCGAAAAGTTTATTTACGTGACGGTATCCCCGCCCATTCACCTGACTATATCTCCGCGAACCAAGAAGCGACACGAATGTTATACGTCATTACTTGTAGCAATAACTACACAAATTAAATAAATACGACGTAATTTGGAACCAATTTTGTCTCGGTAAAGGCAGCATCCGTTTTAAAAAAGAAAGTTTAAATTTGCAAATCTGTTTTGGCGAAATTAAGAGGCAACTTGAATGAAATATATGATGGATTTTTAGACATCTCCGTCACCAATACCGAGGCTTACTTGGCAAAATAATTGTTTCGATTTGAATATCACATGTCATACCTGTCTTAAACACAATAAAACAGAAAGAGTGCTTAATAGGAACATCACATATCAATAAAACTGAAAACAGATAATATAGGAGTCCATAAACCATACACAAATTAAACAGAACTATTATTTAATACAAAAGTATTCAAGCACCTTCTTTTGTTTTATTACTATGACACCACTTATCTATTGTTATTGAATATAGTAGCATCTTTTCATTTTAAGACAAAGAGATAAATCTCGAGAAGTTTACTTCAAATTTATCTGGTTCAAGGAGGTTTTGAACTATTAAGTGAACGTATGTATTACCTCCTTGGTTTTACTGATCAGTCGAGAATAAATTCCGAATTACCTACCATTTGAAAAGTTATAAATTTTAATACATTTCATTATGACCTCAATACTTTTACATAAAGGCTGCATGAACATTGCCAAACTTGTGTGTTAGTACATTTATTTAAAGAAACTCCCTTCAAACCTGACAATGAACCGATGTCTTACAAGTTATTTCCAAGGTTTCAACACTTTGACTTTTGCCATTTGTCATGATTTCTCAAGACTGCTTTTATTACTAGAGATGAAGATTGTTTCACAGCGAAGTTTTTACAATATCATATGCGGCAGTTCTTCAACAAAATACTTTCTAAACTCATTACTATAATTTACTTAAGTTCCTTGTATTACTGACAATTTTATTATTTTAATTATAATAATAGCTTTAGCATATTTCGCAGTTTCAATCCCCACGACGGGTTGCCCTAGACATTACTTACAAGCACCGATAAGGCCATTTGCTTACCACGATATGAATCTAATTTGCAAATAAGAAACGGTATTACTTTGAAGCTCTCACATTAAACGTTGAAACTACAAAAAATTCCAACTGTTTATCATATTACTAGAAGTTCCTAAAGTGGTCACAATAAATTTACGTATCCTTTATGCATCTACGCAATGCACTGAGAGTGAACCGAAATAGGTTGACATCAGGTCAGTAGGTCAGGAAACAAGGCATGCTACTAACATGAGATATTGAATCGCGACCTGCGCAAACCGCAAAAATAAACGATGCGCTGACAATTTTGCACCTGCCGAGCAATTATTACACCTGAGTGAGCACTGATGATATTTCAGCGCTAAAGTATATACAATTATTGCAAGCAATCTTATCATTTCCTGGTAACATAGAATTATTTGTAAACAACAAAATTTTATCAGTCATGAGATGATAATTTACGAAGCGATTAAAGTGTTATGTTCGAAATTTAAATCCCAAAATACCTTGGGATAAAGTAAATATCAAAACAATAGTATTTTGGAATATAGGTTACGCAAAGCTCGTGTGAACGCTTTGGAATCTTTGGCGCCAGATATTTTTAAATCCAATGACACTAAATTATTTTTACAAATATAAATCGTTGCAATATTAAAAATAACAGCACTATAGTAACTTCCATTTAAAATCTATTTCATATAAAAGAAACTGACAGCTTTCTATAAATGATAGCTAGTAAGGAAAATTAATTTATAGAAAACGACGCAATTGAAATTTCATATTCATATGAAAGTATATTTGTGAACACATTGCCTATGAAATATTTCTGATGCCAAATGACTCACCATTTACATTCATAGAAAACCAAAGATAGAATAGTATACTTAATCAATTGTAAATGACCAATGAGCTAATACGGGGGATTCACTGGTACAAAATCATAAATAGAAAAATATGATAAATATATTATACACTTTCTTTTCTTCATTTTATTAGTGGTACATATTTCAAAAAATCTTAAGCGAGATGGCGATCTATGATGGCGAGCTTACAAAATAGCAATAAATAAAGTATTGGCCTTTAATCTCGCTGATATTTAGTTGGTAGTGAATAAAATCACCAAAAGGTTGTAAGTTTCAGCTAAAGTTGCGTAGTCAAGAAGAATTCAGTAAATAAATACAATCAATAGCCACGTGTATAAATACGTCTTTAAATAATGGCGATGCAGATGCGTGCCGATTAGAATGAAGATGAGATCATGTTAATATTTAACTTACAAACAAAAGACAAATCGTATAGACCTTGAGCTTGACCTATCGAGGAAAAAAACCAATTGCATATTGGTGGCAAGGCATACGCCCACGTCTTATTTCTCGCATAGTAACCGCTTGTCTGGCATGCGATAACTACAATTTAAAACAGACTTGCTTCTAAAAGTAATGCAATACTTGTCATGATTTTTGATTCTCTTAATGTTGAAAACCGACCAGGCGTCACATTTATTATTCCATTGTTATTAGTTTTTAGTTAAGTTAAAATTATGTTTAGGTAAATTCAATCATCGTTATTATGTTATCTAAAATATCATCTACCTATACAAAATATCTTTTAACTAATTTCCTACTAGAATGAACAATAATTAATGAACAAAAAGTTACAAAATGTTACTTACTATACACTATTATGATAACATCTCTTAAATTAGTTACAATTTTAGTAGATCTACCGAACCATAAAAACTAATAACAGTTCGTTAGTTAGCGATAACATGGTTATTGTTACCAAGTCACGCCTCGCAAAATTGAAATAAAACACAAAGTCAAACAAGTTTCAGCTTACCAAAGAGAGGTCACATTGTTTGGCCAAACAATTGAATAAAATTGAAAACGATATGTCAAATAACACTATCGTGGGATAAAAGTTACCATAAGCTGTTCCAATTTGATAATATACCTATAAATGATAACAACAGTGCGTATTTAGTATTCAATATTTTAGACCAACGTCCGCATATATTACTCCAAATCATTACTTAAATCCCATTTCCACCAGCTGACACGGGAAACTGTTTTGCCATAAGGCATTAATGTAAATATACAGTATTAATGTCGCTTTAAAAAAATTGGGGTTAGTGGTAGAAGGGTATAAATTTAAAATTATTTGTATTTTTAAATAAATAAAATTAGGTAGGGTGGTATAACCTTAGTATACAAAATCGTTTAGGACCTATTCTCAAACCTACCGAATATACACATCTAATAGATAAAATTCTCGTGTCACAACGTTCGATTCCATACTCTCACAAAAAACCCTAAAAGTTTTGATTCCGGAAAACCGAACAGTCTCTGGGGTAGCATAGCAAAATGTTCTATGTTGGTTTGTACTAAAAAGGTAGGCTAGGCATTAAGGAGAAACGAAGTTCGCGGGGGCAGCTTCGGAGGAGTTTGTTAATAAACACTGTAGCACGAGAATTCCATAAATCAATTCAAACTGTTCAATTATGTTCATGAACTTATATTAGTGAAAATACCAGAACTAATAAGTCGATAAATAAGATTTATAAGGACAACGTAAACACCATTCATCAATTCGAAATCTTAGTATGCCTTGATTTCTTTCCAGGATGTAAGATACCTTAGGCCTAACGGAATATTCCAAGCTTTCTAGAGCCCGTCCATGGCTTACGACATCTACATACCATCATTGTTGCCTGTAGCGGTTCGTTTCCAAAGTCACTTTCACTTGCGTACAAATTTCTGTGCTACATATATTCATAATATTGACTTAATAATAACAAAACAAAGCCGTTATTGCAACAATTTTAAACTATATACATTGCTACAACTAACACTTAATAGATATGCTTTTTGTGATGTTACTTGAAGACAAAAGGATTATAATAATAATTCTGTTATGCACACACTGTATTTCTTGTTATATGCTTCCCTCCACAATTTTTTTGTGTACGGGATGTGTCATCAAACCATCTTTTGCCAACTATCCCCTTGTGACACACCAGTAACCACTCAGTCGAAATTTTAGTCCATTTATCGTTCGCCATTCTGCTAATATTGACTTAAGCTGCCTAGAATAACAACTACACATTTTATCTTTGGATCAAGAGAAAAATACACAGCTTAAGTTTCTTCAACTTAGTTGGCCCGCGATTATACCTTTTATAAGACACGTCCGATTCTTATAGATCAAACCTGTATCAAATATAAAACTTATCAGTTTCCTTCATTACTTCCGCTGCATTTCAGGGTTATTATAAGGTAAAACATTTTACTGCTGCTTTATTTAAAAAAAAACAATTTCGTTGAGAAATTGTTTTCCGCAACCATATCTTTAGTATTGTAACGCAAATCTGACATCCGGCGTACATTTAAACCGAATGGACTTATGTAATAAAATGATAAATGTTTTAAACTCAGGGCTTTTGTGAGCAGTGTAGAGGAATTAGCAGATGTTAAAGCTAAATTGAGAATACTATTACAAGAAGTAAACATTTACGCAAATTGTATAACCTTGAAGATTAACAGCGTTTTAAATAACGTAACAATTTGATTAAGATAAGATAAATTTTTGTATATATAACTTAAACACAGAAGTAAAAGAGGATAAGTGTCTCTATATTGTATAGCAATGGCATTCAAGGTAATAAAAAAGGTTGTTGAACTTAACAACCAAACAACAAAAGAAAAATTAAAAACAAAAATACAGAATGCCATTTAGATCATTGTGCCACTTCACTTATAAAGTCTATAGAATTACTAAGATCAGTATGGTACTAAAAATAAAGTACTTCATTGTTTGAGTGTTTATGATAACATAAGTAGGTATTTGTATTTTAACATATCAGAGTCAAACGCGTGACGCAGTGACCATGAACGTTACAAATTTGGTGGAATTCAACACGTTTACAGCTTAATCATATGACAATATATGAAAAACGTAGGATATTTTATCCGCGTTTTATATAAATTATGTCTTATAAGAACAGTGAATGTATAAAATGAATGACGAATACTAAAGAAACATACGTGACAATAAATTTCCTTGAGCCCGCTCGTGGTGAAATCCCAAATTGGAACAGCTTCGCGACAAAATAGTACGTTCTATCAAAAGCACTAAACACTGCGAGTCTGCTACTGACACAGAATGTTACAACACGAGAACCAAACTAGGTAGAGTGATGTACGTATTGACACACTTAAAAAGCAACACTCCTCGGTATCACAAAAGAATACATAAGCAATACGAAACTGGTTTTCAATTGCAAAGCTGGGGTATGCATAAAATAAAATAAAAATACAGCGTAGAACACACGAACACTTGCTTCTACTAGCGTTGCGCACTGGCGACTGAGACGGCTCGCGAACCACGAATCAATGTTAGGTATTGTCATGCCTAGTGTGCGCCCTATCTGTACACGGACGCACACAGGTCCACGGCAGATCGAGGGACTGTCTACCCTGGTTGGTGTTGAGCCTACCTGTTCGACTACTATCACAGATTGTTCCTTTCATACATTGACGCGAAGTAATCACGCAATTTTATCAAGCAAACCCTTTTAACCGGTCAAAAGAAAAATACAAGAATCGATATACAATAATAATAAAAAAGTGGATAAGCTTGATTTAAACCTAATAACATTTACGAGTAGTTTGAAAATAAAATTATGAAAATTTAAATAAATGAAACTCAGTCGATAAGGAAAATAAAAAATGCAGTCTTGTGACTTGAAAGGTAATCAATTAATATTCGTCATGAATTATTTATAACCATTGTAACATGTATTTGCAGATATAGTTTATAATGCAGTAAAAGAAGACATTTTCCTTAATACTTCGTTGACCATAAAAAGAACAAAATAACTGTCCAAAAGGTTGTTACGTTTTAGAAAAAAACGCTATTTTTGGAAATTCGCGTCAATCGTTTTTTATCAACAGATAATAGGTACCTAAAATGTGTTTATTACTGGTGAGGTCACTAATCCTATCAATAGCAATAATATAAAAAACAAAAACAATATTAATGTAATCACTAAAAACCTAAGTTTTATGAAGCAGTTTAACTTACAAAATAATTCGCAAACAAAGCGCAGCGCTATTAAATTCATAAAATTATTTTACATCATTACAAATCGATTTTACACAGTTTTTATGGATTTGTTCAAAATTCTAATATAAACTATCGTATAATTTAGTTGTTTTATATATTGGTTTTACCTAGACTTTAGATTGTATCCTTCGGTAAAACGGTGCAAAAAGACTAAATTTTTTTTTAAGAATAAGAGCTAATATACGTAGCGGCACGAATCTCTAGCGCTGACCGTTATTGCGCAGAAGTAAAAAATAAGGTACCTGAGGGGGGCTAGCGGAATGAAGAGCGTCGATTGGCTCTCCAGTCGCATTTTGTCCCCCGCGCGACAGTACACATGCGCAGCAATCCCCTCCACGTATCGGCCAGCGCTAGACTTACGTGCCGCTGGTTATACAAATATATTTAAAACTTATAAACGATCTTTAAAAAAATATGCATCACAAATCAACAAAACACCGATACTGCTACGTGAAACCTCTAGAATATTACTAAAAATGCGTTAATTTAAATCATTTAACTGGCCTTTCTTATTTTAGAGTATAATAAAAAATTACCTCGTTAAATTGTTGAATATGATTTCCGCAGATGTCTCCGCTAAGTCCAGTGGACGTGCGGCGCGCACCTGAGATCATCATGATTTAAATCAAGACTACCGTCAAGACGTCTGAACGACTGATAACCGTATCATTAGATAACATATCCAGTTCTTTGTGCTTTATCAATAGAAAATATAATAACAAACGCCGTATAATCTAAAATATGCCATTTATTAAATAATAAGGTAATTTATATTTCAATTTGGTGCCCTTCAACAGCGCTGATTTTATTGCAGTTTACTAAACTATTGCAAACTGAAAGGAGTTTAATGACCTGAGCTTCCTTAAATCAGTAGTTATGGGGTATCCTTGCAGGTGCATCCATCATACATTATTTATATATTAACCCAATCGACGTCTTTGAAGTATTGCTAATATGAAGCTCTTTCAGAAGCGCAATATTGTAACAAGAATATTAAAATTTGGGCATACTTAATATGAGATTATATACGTAAATATTATAAATTAAAAATATTTACACAACTTTATTAATGTAACTCATAATCCGACTTATCATGTGAGAAGACTTAATCTTCGGTATTACACAAAAACAAATAATTTTTATTAACAAAGTAATATTCCATTGCATACTGTTGTATTTTTAGAAATAATAAATTAATATGTAATCTACTATATAAAAATAAGTCGGGTTTTCCTTCCTGACGCTATAACTCCAGAACGCACGAACCGATTTCCACGGTTTTGCATTCGTTGAAAAGGTCTCGGGCTCCGTGAGCTTGAAAATTCAGGAAAAATTTCAACAGAAAAGCGGGATCACCAAACGAAATGTTACATAAAACAAATCTGGTGGCGAAATGGAGTTCGCCGAGTTTGCTAGTGTAAATATGTATTTCAATACTTTTAAAAATAAATATTGACATTATCCTAAATTTACGACGAATTAATAATGTCTCTTTGGTGCTCGCACAAACCATGTACCAGAAAGAAATTCTTACTTTCCTTCAAGATTATTTATATTCATTCGTAACTTTGTACAACAACATCGACCACCAGTTCCCAAATCAAGGTCAAGCGAGAGGAACTGGAAAGAAACTCTCCTAAAAGAGTGATGTTTCAGTTCTTTATTTAGTTGGTTGAGGTTATTCGGTGCAAACATTTTCGAGGATCGACATTAAAATTTTCTAAATTTGCCTGGGGAGGAAAAAATTTCTAAATTTGCCTGGGGAGGAAAAAAATTCTAAATTTGCCTGGGGAGGAAAAATTTCTAAATTTGCCTGGGGAGGAAAAATTTCTAAATTTGCCTGGGGAGGAAAAATTTCTAAATTTGCCTGGGGAGGAAAAATTTCTAAATTTGCCTGGAGAGGAAAAAAATTCTAAATTTGCATGGGGAGGAAAAATTTAACAAACTTTAAGAAGGAAATGTTAACTGCTTCTATTAAAAATAACATGTTCCAAAAAATTTCCTGTTACATATTTTCGAAATTGTGACTCACGCATAAGGATTTAGAGCGTTTATTAATCAATTAACCTTGGCGTATCGGTGAAATAAAATTGAATTCGCGTGCCAAACAAGTGTTATCAAAAAATTATCATACAATGATTTGACGACATCCTTAAAATTGTTATCAGTGTTAAAACAAAACAAATTTGTATGAATAATTTTTGTATATATGTCGATAAGTAAAAACAAGAAATATTACGTTGGTTTAGATGCGTATTCAACATATGGTTTCATGTCCATCTCAAGTCATGGTTAGTTGCCTATAACCTCGACGTCCGTCGTTCCACAACTGAGCGTTTTTAAAGGAAGTTTAAGCCGCGTACCACTGGATACACACTCACACACAGCTACCCATTAAAGTATTTCCGAACCAATTCGACTAAGGATCCTTTAATGAAAGAGCGTACCAATTCTTTAAAGGCCGGCAACGCGAGCCCTCTGGCATTGAGTGTCCATGGGCGGTATCACTTAACATAAGATAAGCCTCCCTGTTCTATAAAAAACAATTACGACTGTATAAATGGCTAATCCTTTTACTATCCTTTTATATTTCAATTATATTGTGTATACCAAGGGGTATGAAAGTTAGTCAGAACTCAAACGTTTAAATTTGATTTTATTTAAAAAATTATATATATGTGTACATATTACATAAGATATACACTGAACTTTGAATGGTATCTTAATAACAATGTATTCTTATCTATCATTTTATGTGATGTAATAGACGCTGCACTGGAAACATCGATCGAATTGCTTATACAAAATGCACGAATACTCTAAATTCTAACCAATTCAAGGTTTGAATGAGTATTGAAAGGACAAATTGAATTCCAATTGGAGCCAAGGCTGCATAGTAACGCAAGAACCGTTATTTATTCTCCTGCCTTAGAAGTACTTAAAAAACATTAAAATCAAACAAAACCTCCAAAACGCTCTTTTAGATTAGGCCCTATATCACAAATTTTAAGAAATAGAGTACAAGACAAACAAAAGACATCTATTTTTTAAAAGAAAAACAAAACTAAAACGCAATATTTCCGCATTTACACCTCTCAATACGAACGGAAATAATCAAATCACAAACAAACCAATTCTGAATCTGGACGAGAGCCTACGAAAACATCAGCCGAGCTATTTGAGGCAACACTTAGTAGAAGCTGGCTATGAAAGTAAACACAACTACTATGATAAACAATATAATTCACGGTCGAAAGTAAGAATTATTATTTGCCATCCCTACGAAAAAGAATATTGCCTAGCTAGAAATGAGGGTAGATGATTACCCGCCTCTACATAAAGCTTTATATGCAAGGGTTGGAGCTATGCATAATTTATCGTTGAAACCACAACGTTACATCACAAGGCAAGCTAGAGGGGTTGATGTAATAATTATACCTGGATGGCTGGAAAATATTATCAATTAAAATGCATTGGAGAGCGTTCAAGTATTACGTAAAGAACTTGGGGGGTGGGTCCGTTTGTAAAACGTTACTATGCGGAGCGGGGATTGAATTACGCGTTATTGTTGATATTATTTTCGACTTTGCATTACTTTACACCACATAATGGTAACTTTTAGTTATAAAGAGTCACTGGGTCGTCACGAAACGTTTTACTATTGGGTACAGAAACACGTTACGGCGCGTTACATGGGGGGGGGGTCAATAATCTCCAAAAATTGCGTGACGTAATACTTGAACGCTCCCTTGGTAGAAACAAATTTCTATTAGATTATTATTAGTTCATCTCATTATTTTTACATCTTAAAACATTTGAGCTACAAAGGCTTATGCAGAATAATAATTTCCGATTTCCAATTATATAGTACTTACATTATTTTGGTCACTAATCATGAAAGTGGACAATTTTTTTTTTCTACCAAATGTACAACACAATGATTAGTTATTTTATACAAGAAAATCCCACGCTTAATTCTACATCAAAAATTCCTAATAAACTCTGAAAAGGTCTAACGCCTACGCCTTGGGCGGTACTTTTCAGCAAACCTCCGCAGTGGTCCACCCACACACCTTGCAACCTACGTTTATTCATACCCCCACGCTTTCAATATAAACTTCGTTTAGTGACGTCATGAATTCTGTAAAACATCCCTTAGGTATTGTTTCGGGAAGTTACGAAAGTTTATTTCAATTAAAATCAATCATCACGAGCACGCACAAAATGCTGGTTATTAGTACTTTCACCTTATCGCCAACAATGTTTATTTATTTAAATAAGGTACGGCAGAATTTTATGTACGGGGAATACAATCATATACATCTTCCACTTTTGCCCTTTTTCTTGATAATCGAGGAGGAAATGCTAATTGCGCATTCCCCGCACGACCTGGGCCTCTACTCACAGCAGGCATCCTGTGCTACTCAAAGCCGGGTGAGCAATAACCATTGTAACATTCCTCGCATGCATCCCAATCTACTGTATGACTCCCGGGGTCGACTTCGCATTTTACCAGAGCCAGGAGCTTTTGCTTTTTGTGGATGTAGATCTAGGTCTAGATGTTTCAACCTAGTTTTCTTTCACAGGACAAGGGTATAGCTAGCACCTGATTATCTTATACACACTCTCATGCAATGATTGTAACCCTTCCCTTCTGATATACCTACTATTTTCGTTAGTGAAAATAAATAGACCCCAAAGACCAATACCACTTTTTAGAGGCTCAGAATCTATTATGGAACTACGAGCAGAAGTAAGAAATCAATTATATTCAATCAAATTGCAAAGTAAACCAACTGAAACTGCTTTCAGACTGCAACAAATTTATTGAAATTAAAAAAGTACTGTGTATTCCTATAGACCTTCACTGACGTTGAATAACTCCTTTTCTGTGTTATTGATCTTTTCAAGGATTTGTGCGCATCACAATGACGTCATTAGCACCTTGTGGCGATATATATTATTATAATATGTTTAATAATAGTACTAGATAATTTAAAAAAAACAGTGACGGTACAACTCTTGGTCTAAACCTCTGTATGTTTCGTGAAAAAAATTCAAGTGATCAGCCTTCTGTGTTTGAGACACGCTGTCTATCTTTTTGGGTCTATGGCACACCGGTTGCGCAAATATATCGTAAATTCCATTGGTGCACGCACAGCAGGGGCTTCAATCCTATGACCTCAAGAGAGTTGCACTCTGGAGCCACTACGGGAGTGTTCAAGTATTATGTTTTCTTCCTCTTGTAAAATGTTACGATGCGGGGTGGGGATTGAATTACGCGTTATTGTTAATATTATTTTCACTTTCCAGTACTTTACACCAATGGTACACGAAACTGTTTACTATTTGGTACATAAAAAGGTTACGGCGTATTACATGGGGGGAGGGGGGGGGGGGGTTTTGGCGGTCAAGAAATCTCCAAAAAACACTAGGTTCTTTTATTAAATATTACAGCATCTTATAGAAACGCCCTTTTCCTAGCACAGATTTTTCAAGGTCGGCACTCGTCGCATTGCGTAATAGGATTTTCCCCCGACAACATTTAGGAAAGGTTAAATTAATCAGAATTAGGGTTCATACAAGCTTTCAAGGAAAATTTCTCGAATATGTAGACAATTTACTTTGAAAGAAACCTGGTTAATTTGTTTTCCGCTAATAGCATTATTTGTGACCGAAATATAGACGATCGGCATTCCAACTGAGCAAAGAAAGCTCCACAAACAAACATATTTATTAACTAAAAAAATCCAAAATCCTTGCGTATTTTGCCTCTCCATTAATACCTTGATTTTATTAGTATTTCTGCTACTGTGTTTTTACAAGTACCACGATTATTCCCGTAGGCAGAGACCACGGATCTCCACTTGCTACGGTCCTGACTCCTGACATACCTCTCTCGCGTCATCCATTGTCATGACATTTACCAATTATTTATTAATAAGTCGGCTATGAGTACTTTTAACTTTTCTATCTCTAGTACCTCCTGAATTTGGTCCAGGTATGTACGACTAGGCCTACCCAATCATATTTCACCATCAACGGCTGCTTTGTATATCCTACTTGTTAACCGATTTTCATTTATCCGTTCTACATAGCTAATGTTATATTATATTAGCACCAATTTGCTATTTTACCAAAGCGATGTATCAACGCGGTGTGTGCGTACCTCACGCAGTCACGCGCCTCTATATTTATAATGCGCAACAAACTATACAAATGTTTTTAAATTTTTCAGCTGAAGCGATAATAAAAGATGTCAACAAACCAAAATAAGCGTCAAATATATACTGCAAAAAGGTAGCGTTTAAAAATGTATGATTTTAAAAATATACTCGCGAGTCGACTTGTACTTTATATGTCAAGAGTTAATAAAATATCATTTTAAAATCATTTTAATAATGAATTCATAAGAAATATGATACTCATTATCTTGATTTCAGTTCTTCAAATTAAAATTATCGAACAAGTTCACGATCACTCAAACATGAATGTCAAGAGCTGAAGCGCAGAAGACCTATCGAGTAATAGAAACGAACAATGCCAAGTTTCAAGTGGACTGGGAAAGACCTCGGCCTTGCTAGAGTGCGTAGGGCATAGCGTAACGGTGACGTCACAGGCCTTGGCGGTTTGTCATGCGCAAGAGGAACATACTTAGTGCTTACTGCCTTCAGACTGGTTGTCACCACGTAGGTCTACAACCGGACGACCTAGTTTGGTAATCTTATCTATAAATTAACTATTTATTCCTATTAGAAGAGTATTATGTATTAGAAACGTCTTTGTTGCTCTCTCACTTCCCTTTTGAAACGTCCCTTGTTGAAAAGATCTTTAACTGTTTATCAAATATATTATCATAATTTCGCGTTTATAATCGTATAAGGTTTCGTTGTTAATTGTATTGCATTACGATATCATTTATAGCTAAATTCTAAAATGATATTTCCGGTGCAACTCTCAAAACATACTCAACTTCTCACGTGATTACTCATAATATTTTGAAGTTCTATGTATACTGTATATGTTATTTTAATATACAGCAACCTCGACATAAGGAATTATTTGGGAGCGAAAAGCGTTCGACTTAGAATGTGAAAACATTTCAAGTTTTCAAAAGCATTGCCATTATGGAACTCCGTATTTCTTCGTTTAGGGAATTTGACCTTCCCTAATTCATCCAACAGCTAGTTTTAATATTATACCAAAAACTAACTACATATTTTTATTAGTTATTATGGAATAAGACCACGAGAAACAATATAATTTCCTTCGGGTTGTAGTTCAGAAGAGACGTTACCACATCACGAACAGGTATTGAAGGATTCGACGTATTTAGAATTAAGATCCATCCATCCATCAAAGTGTAGAATCAATTTTTCTAACCTTATAGCATACACTACACTATTAGTATCGTTCGTTTAAAATATACCCACGTATAAATAGCACCACAACGCATTATTTTCTAGAATACATTGATTGAATATCAAGCACGTAACAATAGAGTTTTAAAATAATATCGTAATAGAAATTTATTGATTGACTTTATCCATAACACGCGTGCAGCCTTTTTTTTTCAAATTTATTAGCAAGTCTGTAATAGGTATTGTCGTTTTAAACAGATATTGGAATTTGGCTTAAATCTAATCTTATTAAGCCTGAAACACGAGCCTTCCTCTGATTTACGTATATATTCTGTCACCTCGGCAAACGTGAAATAAACTGTGAAATTCTATACATTTTCTCTAAAGCTAACCATGCCATCGAACTTTGACTTTTTATTCGCAAAAGCCGGGCATTCCATCGTCATCTCTGTCGATGTTCTGGCAATATTCCAAAGAAATGTAATAAATAGCAAGCACGGGCGCCAGATAGTCGATATAACAGTAAGCGATCATGACGGAAATAGTGCACTTTCAGTAAAATTCATTGCTTATAAATACACCAGGCGATAAATACATGAGTTTGAGGTGACACATTCCATGTGAATATATTTTTGATGGGTTTGCCAGCTGCAATAAATTGTTAAGGTTATTTTTACTAAGAAAACCTGGCGTTTTAAATAGAACCGTTGGAAGCACCACGCGGTTATATGCGAAGTTGTTAAGAGTGTATGTTTTTTTTTATGGGATAGGAGCAAACGAACAGGCGGGTCACTTTGATTAGTAATAACCGCTGCCCATAGACACCTGCAACGCCCGGCGTATGTTTCCGACCTTTCAGGAAATGATACACTCTTTCTGTATCCTAGATGGCCTCTAAACACACTACGTACATTAATTTATTTAAATCTATATTATCTAATAGTATTTTATTTATTAAAAGGTTTAATCAGATTTCACATTGGAGCAAATCTGTTGAAAAGTCACTTCGAGTTAACAAATTGCAAGAGCCAGGTGCCAGGAATGTGTAAAGTTTAAATAGCTATTAAAATATTAAATGCAAAACACGTGAGACATTTACGAATATAAATTTCCGACAATCAGTGACTAAAGCTTTCCAGGAATTACTCAAACTTGGAAGTCCAAAGAAAGTCACGTGAAATTAATTAGTTATTTTACATAATGTTATTGGCAAACCTTTTAGGTTGTTGATAAAGCAGTAAGAATTCTGTAAAACATTTTCTATTAAAAGGTTGTAATATTCTTTTGAATAACTAAATATTTTTTCCATTAAAAAAGTTGATAAAAAGAAATTAATTTAATTTAAAGTAAAAATGTAAATATGTTTCAGTAGTAATGTTAGAAATAACAAGGATTTAAGTCAGCTTGATGAATCTTGTGTTAGCAGAGAGAATAAGGGACATGCAAGATGAAGGGAACATTACAATTTTCCTATGACAAATTTACCATGCCAATGACATGACAATTGCTCAATCAGGAACACAATAAAGACAAATGACCATGCGTCAGACCGCGACGTGAGTTAAGTTTCCGTGAACTTTTCCTTGTGGCATCATCAGGAAATTAAAGATAAACATACCAAATCAATTTGAAATGGAATATGACTAGACAAGATCTAACTTTAAGAACTGTAGTTTTTTTTAAAAGTACTTTTATAAGTCAATTTTAAATACATATTGTGGGATAACAATTGCTTAGTGGTGGTATTGCTGTGGTGGTATTGTTGTGGTGGTAATATGAAAATGACTAGGGCATAGGATAGAACATGGACAATATAAAAAAGAAAATCTCTGTTACCATAACAAATTCTTTAAAAGCAAAAGTTTATATTGTTGTGATTCACACGACTTTCCCACATCCATATTGGGAACAGTAGTGATTTTGGCACACTGCCATATCTACAATAGGGATGGACAAAGCTGTTTATCTATCTTTCAACACTAACCCATAATATATTGTAGGTGCTCTTATAGTGTCAATTAAATTTTATTTACAAACTCAAAGTTCATCCAAGATTGTTATTTATTTAAATCATTATATAATCATTAAATCAACAATAATGATAAAACTATATGAGCATACTGGGTTGTTAGAGATATTATGATTGTACAATGTACATATAATTAGTTATTATTGGGACAGAGGGCCCATGAGTGTAGCATCACTGACATTCTAATTTACATTAAAACACTTTTGTGTGACAAAAACTGTTACAAAAGGCGCTCTGTTATGGAGCATCAAGGGCCGAGGAATAAATAAATACAATACAAAATGTGGATGAAATTTTGCAGTAACTCTGACCCATATTTTTAAAATATTTGTTTACGAAACAAACTTTAATTGTTTAACAAACAAAAATTGTTTGTTAAACAATTTTTAACAAACAAAAACATTCTAGAAATTTAGTTTTTTTATATAAAACACCTTTGAATGTAAACAATTATTACACTAGATGCCAACTATTTCATCATAAGCTATTTGATCTGGACATAATCGTTATTTACACTTGTTTTGAAGTACTCAAATATTGCATTAAAATAATGATTCTAAACTACAATATTGATAATGTATAGAAAGTAACTGCTCCATTTACATTAATATAAATATATGACACTAGAAAGTTTATTTGTAATCAGTGATGTAAACATAAAAGTTACCAATTATTATAACATTTGTGTAAAGCAGTTTGAAGGTTTTTTATAAAAAAAAAATAATTTGCATGCATCTCTAATATACTGTAAACTTTATATAAGATTACTCAATTTAACATCAGACTCCGAAGTGGTTAGATACTTGACCATATACAACACAAACCCATTTGAACCTTACACTTACTTAAACTTATTAATCACCTAGTGTTTGAAAGTAACTTCTAAGTTACCAAAATTTAAAAACATTCATTATACATTTTTTTTTTGCACATCCTCAGCTACTAGACTGTTGTTAGGTTTTTTATATTCATTATCTGTATGTAATCATATTCCATACACACTAAAACCCGAAAATTTTCAGTCTCTTCAGCATCAGCAAAATTGAACTGATGTGCTTATATATTTACTGATTAAAAATAACAAACAATCATTACTTTTTAAAATATATAAAAAAATACAAAAAATAATACATTGTAGTAAAACTTAGTTATACTGACTTTAATGTATTCATTTAAGAATTTTGGTACTGATAATTGACAATGCAGGCTGAAAAAATGTAATCAAAAAAATTATTCTCATATTGTTATAATTGTTTTAATAAGATAAATGGAGATTTTAAGTAAAATAATAGTAGTAGAAATATCAAGTCAGATTTATACAACAACATTTGGTATGCATCACATTCTTCCAGTTCAAACTAATAATCTAACAGATACCCTGTCAATTTACTGTAATAGAACTAAATTACTGTTGACGGCACATCACAAGATTACCAATTGCTAACAAATGACAACAATGAACTCAGTAAAGTATTGTAATAATAACGAAACTTTTATAGAAGTTTAAGTTCAATACCTCAATATTTCTTACTGTTGTGGTATTAATCTGTACATATGTAGGAATTGAGACAATACAGAATCAACATATAGCCTCTAAATAATTGTTAAAGTACTCCTTAAATACAATCTTAGAACTTACCTAATTTCTTGTATATCAATACACGCTGTAATATACACTATATTGTTTATAAGAGTCACCAAAAAACCACTTGATTTCACTAATTCACTTCAAAATCCATAAGCCAAGACAGCTGGTACCTTATAAAGGGACATCAAAAATGTTTTTTTATTATATAAAAATACGGTTAATATCGATTATCGAGTTAGATAACGATACAGTCAATTATTTCAAGGATATAAAAATTAAAGACGGATTTAAATTTTCATCAAATTTATCTGGGAATGTGGAATCGAAAAACGCAAAATGGACAATATTAGAATTTTTGGCAGTGACAGTTGACATTAGCAGTCATTTATATAGATTTAAAATTCTAGAACATTAATAAGCATTGAAACCGCGCTAAATGACCTATAGGCTATAAAACGAAGAAATATTATGTTGGTCGGTGGTCCTCTATTTTCTACCGCCATCCATATAGGGATGACGGATGATCGTACCGAACATCGATGTCGGATAACATCGATGATTTTTGCATTAATAATTGAAAAAGAAATAAAATACTGTGAAATGATTCGAAATTTATTAAGAAACAGAACAAATTATTAAATGTTTCGATACTTTTTTCAACTGACTGAATGAAAAGTAATGTTGATAAAGAAGAACCTTGTAATATATTTCTTTGTTGATAAAAAAGATATATTTTCTGCCCGTTTGCCTTCTATTACATAAAAAAAAGAGTAGTAAGGAAGTGTGAGAGAGAAAGAGCGAGTGAGACCTACGCCTAGTACAACTACTACTTACCTGGGCGCAAAGAATGAATACGCTTTCAAAATTTTAATAAACCTGATTAGTCGATGCGTTCATAGAAGACATAATTTGTTTCGTAAGTTGCATTGGTCGTGCGGGAGGCCGTGAGTTAACATCGATGTTTGATTCAGTTAACATCAATGTTACGATGTTTTTGGTATACCTAGCAACATCGATGTTAAAACATCGATGTTTTTGCTTTCAACAGCATCAAGCCGTAACAGCATCCCTACATCCATAACACCGAAAAAACCAACAGCGTTTGTCGACTGACGAATTTTTATTTACGTAAATAGGCAGTAGTTATCTTCCGGCCTAGTATTCTTTGTCGACATTTTTTATTACCTACTATCATTAAATTCAGTACTGATTTAAAGTGAAAAGTATGGTTAAATCAGTTTTCATTGGACCTGTAACTTCGTTTGACCTTAGCTAGTTTAACCAAATATTAAGTAGTGACCAAATTTCTCAACAAAAACGGCAAACGTAAATTACGACACTTTTCGATTATTTGTTTATTGCAATAACTTAAACGATTATATAATTGTGGAAACTTATTAGTCATCTTATCGTCTTAATATGACCAAATGAGGTTTTGCCTTTGAGAGCCGTATTCTAGAAAAATATAAAACTTTAAAGAGCTATCTAACCATTTTTCCTATATGACATATTTGACAGCACTCAAGACTAGATCGTGAGTTGAGATACAAATTATAATATGGACCTCAGACTTATACACAATGACTCACTTACGTAGATGATATTTAAAAAGCTAGAAAGCATCAAGCACGTGTGATATAAGTGTCTCATTCACCGAATATACCCCAATACACCCATTCATAAGTAATGTATAGTTTACAATTAAATAACTAGGTGTTCGCATTTTGTACACTCTTCCTATGCTTTAGCTCTTAGAAGAAGAACTAAAGAATCTAAGAAGAATTAAATGTTGTTTCGACTCCAGACTCTCACGACGCGCCTCGTCGAGGCCCTCGCCATGAATATTGGCGAGTTGAGGTTGCACAAGTGGTAGCCACTCCACACTCTCTACGATAGGATGTATGATTGGAATGAGTGCGTTAGCTACTTTATGAGCCTTCCAATATTAAAAGGCCTTGCTTTTATATCTTAAATACAAATAAAAAAACGACGGGTTGCACTCCGGGAGTGCCGGCAGAAGTGAAAACTTGAATATTAACGTTGTACGTAGCATTTTTGATATTTTGGAATGGTTATTGAATAATTTTGCACGAATTGCTTTCATAATTTTCATTATTATAAAAGTACTATCATTGATGTGGTAGAATACAATATTTATTTATTGCGCTATCGTACATAAACATGACAATTTATATTACATTAAATTCGCCGCGCCAGCTGTCTATTCTCCATTCGTCTTACGAAACCTACACATAATAATTAAAGTTAGTATTAAATAGTTCAATTAGGAAAATTCACTATTTTTTTTAGTTGCTATTTTTTATTCCCGTCAGTTTGACCAAATCGTTAATAATAAAGCATTAGACGTTTCGAGAAATTAAACCTTGATGTATTGACTTAAGGTCCAATTCCACATGCATCAATGTGTATGAGGAAAGAGGCAAATGGATTAAAACCGTAACTATATAGCACGAAGGTTCATAATCTTTTAAAAAAACATCCGTCTTACGAATTTGGTCCTGACGCGAGTTTAACATATTTTATTACCCATTCCAAAAAAGTGTACAACGCCGCTAAAGAAGTTTTCACTTCAAAAATATCATATCATGTCGGTATAAATATAATTTAATTAAAGTTTTTTTCTTTCTTAGGTATCCTCTAAATCTTTGATTATGTTTTTGTATAAAGTATAAAATAAATAAGTATTAAGGATAAAATTGTATAAAGACCATACACAATTCGTTGCTCCACTCCATCATGATAAGAAAACGCGTATTATATGTCTTTACAGTACACTGTAGTACAGTAATAAACAACAAAGTGACCCCCTTGCGTCTTTGGAGTTTGGAGACGCGCCCCACAGACCGAAGAGAAATAAAGTACATAATGTGATGTACCAGCAAATATAGCTAATATACTAGCCTTGCCATAATAATATAGTCAAAATATAACGGAACAACTACTACACTTACAAATTTGGCTTGTAATTTAAAATTTCGAATTTATTGTCTAAATTTATTCTAATCTATGGAGAAATATAGTTTTTAATCTATGTCCCCAAAATTAATAATAAAATGATTTTGGCCTAAAGGTCTAGATACCAGGCCATAAACTCCAAAAAAAATAAAAAAAAAATAAAATGATTGTCTTTGGAATACCTAATCTTAGTAGTGAGGGCGAATTACTGTCCATGCCATTATTCTTTAAAAATAATTTTGCAATTTTACAAGAGGTTATATTGTATAAAACGCTTGAGGTCACATTAAATTTAAAAAGTTATAAATCATAATGCTCGTGGAATTGCCTGATGACAACGAACAAAGTGATAGCGGTATGGAATCTTTGACGGCTAGCAAAGATGATACTCCAGAACGTAGACCCGAAGATACCTTCATTACCCCTGCGGTATATAATATATTAATAAGAAAATATTGAATAAATAATTTTTTACTTTTTTACAATGAAAATTTCCTGATTACAGTTGGGGACCTCTCCTACCGCAAGTAATCCAACCTTTCTGTCTCTCAAAGAATATGATGATGTGAGTAGTTTCCTTTTAGTTAATCTCTTTCCAATCACAATTCTTAGTTACAATGTTATTTTTTAGGAACCAGATGAAACCCTCACAGAGAGATTATGGGGATTGACAGAGATGTTTCCAGATTGTGTTCGCAGTGGTACTTACACAGTTACTACAAAGACTTGGTAAATAATTGTAATTTACTTACATTTATACTATTTTAATTACTAATATAGTAAATAATATTTTATGTATACACTTATAAGAGTTTAAAGTAATTGTGCAATGAAGGAAAATAACTATTAATTCAGATTTATCAATAGCCCAATTGTGCAATTATAATAGCTTTTATTTATTTTAGTGCAATGTTTTTATGCAATTGTATGTTTTAGGTCAGGGGTAAAGAACATGTATCAATTGTCTCGATCATTAATGTGGGTAGTGGCTAGTTCATCAGTTATCTTATTTGCTCCAGTAATATTTGAAGTTGAACGGGCCCAAGTAGAGGAAATGCAAAAGTCACAACAGAAACAGGTTTGTCCAAATAAATTGTTGCATACAATCATAATGTGTTATTGTATTATTTTAGAATCAATGATAAGTTGTTTAATTGTAAATAACTAACAACTATGTTACAGCTATATTATATTTAATATCAAGTATTCATTTACAGACTTCCATTTAAAACAAATTCTGTCCAGTAGCAATTAAATTTTGGATGTTTTTCCAGGTCTTATTGGGGACTAACACATCAATGACAGGACCTATGCCAAGCATGCCTCCAATGCCTCGATAAAACCATATATAACTATAGATTTCACTTAGTTCTGTTATTATACCTACATATTATGGAATACTACATATAAATGCTTTAATTATAGTGTATTTAGGTAACAAATATTTGTTTGATGAAAATGGACTACAATGTTAAAGTAGTATTGTTTTGGAACAAAACTGGTTATCAGTTAAATATGCATTTCATATTTCTATTAATTTACTTGTGTCTTGATGACAAGTATACTTTTGATTTTGAGAATGTAGATATTTTTTTGTTAATACTTACCTAATAGAGGAATTAAAATCTAATAAAAATTGTTTCATTTTTATGGTACCTCCTTAAACACTATTCCTATAATCAATAATGACCACTGATCCTTTTTATTGGACAATATATTAAAAAATGTCTCTAGACAGTTTATATCGATACAATATCTAATCATAACCATTAACCACTTTATGTAATACATATATTAGAAAAAGATTTAATTCTTTATGCAATTTATTTAGTGTTTTTCGGAATTTTCCGTTATTAGTAAATTCTATACAAAAATACACTCATCTTAAAATATTTATTTTATGGATGTATTTCAGATTTTTTTTTATTTGCCCAGTATCACATCCACATTTATTTCAAAAGTAAATATATTATAATAACCTGCATTTTTTTACATAATATATTAAAACAGTTATCACAGATTTCGAGTAGTATATTCTGTGGTAATCATAAATCTTCAAACAGACTAGATTTGATAAATATACGTCAATGTCAAAACTCAAAGGTAATTTTTTGATATTTATTCACTAGTGTCGATACCAAATATTTTAATTTATGAAACTGCAAATTAAACAAAAACCAATGCAAAAATGGCAAATACAGGCTTACTGCCATTCGTACGTGGAGTCGACTTTACATGCAACGACTTTAGCGTAAGTAAAATACAAATCTGAAATCTATATAGATGATGTCATGTTATTAACCCAGGGGATTTTCTGGTGTTTCTTTCTAGGAAGGCAAATTTCCAGATGCTATTCGATACATGACCGGTCTACAATGGCTTCGATTGGATAAAACAAATATAGCAGATATTCCAGAGGAATTAGGAAAACTTCTAAAATTGGTATTTTATCATAGTTTAATTTTATTACAATACTAATTTACCAGTAGTCAATTAATTTATAGCAATGAAAGTTATATAAAATCACATAAAAGTTTTGTTACATATAGAAAAATACCAACAAAGCTATGTTTTTGGTCTATTCATTATACTTACAATATTGTGTTTCAGGAAAATTTGTCTCTCAAGAAAAATCAATTAGAAAAGCTCTTTGGAGAATTAACAGAGTTGAAATGTTTACGTTCATTAAATGTAAGACACAATAAAGTTAAAAGTTCAGGTATCCCTGCTGAGCTGTTTCAATTAGAAGAGTTGACCACTCTTGATCTATCTCATAACAGATTGAAGGAAGTTCCTGAAGGCTTAGAAAAAGCTAAATCTCTACTTGTATTAAATCTTAGTAACAACAAGTAAGAATATTTTTTAGCTTTGAAGAACTATATGTGTAACATAGTGTTAGCCAATAACAATTGTATAACAATTTTAGCCAATTTTAGTAATAGGTGTACTTGTATTATTAATAAAAACTAATAATTAATTTTACTTACAGGATAGAGAGTATACCGCCTACACTATTTGTTCAGTTAACAGATCTATTGTTTCTGGATTTATCTAACAACCTTTTGGAGACATTGCCCCCTCAGACTAGAAGACTGGTGAATCTGCAGACTCTTATACTTAATGATAATCCCCTTGGGCTATTCCAGTTGAGGTAATATTGTAGACAAATGGAAATTTGCATGGTGTTATAAAGTTCACACAAGTTTAATATGTATTACAAATCACATTTAAACAAAAGTTAAATCAAAATTAATATATTTGTTTAATTAAATGTTGGGGCAGAGACTGTTTTGTTTTGCCTTTTCCATGTTAAGAAAGTTGTAGTATGTAAGTTAAATTGGCCGATACGGTTTTGTATGCGACAAATAAAGAGGTTAATTAAAAAACAATAAAGAGCTTAATTTAAAAACAATAACAGCTAGACAAATTAATTTAATAATCTAAGGTTGAACTATTTTTTTCAAAGTTGGGTGCTGAATATATTTAGCTTTTTGCACAAACTCATTAAGTTAACAATCATTCAACAAGTCTTATACACAAACTAATTTATCCATTGTGCTTACAGACAGTTACCATCGCTGCAAAGCTTGGAAACACTTCATATGAGAAACACACAGAGGACTGTTGCGAATCTCCCAACATCACTGGATACACTATGCAATCTATCTGATGTAGATCTGTCCAAAAATGCATTAACAAAAGTGCCAGATGCACTCTATTCTCTACAGAATTTAAAAAGATTAAATCTTAGTGACAACGAGATCAGTGAGATATCATCAGGTTGGTACTACAAATGATTAAAACATTTATTCGGACTAAATTAGAGAACTTCAAAATTTTAATCTAAATAACTTAGTCAAGTAATAGATAAGTTTTGCATCATAATCCACAACTTCTTGAACTTGGCCAATTGGCCAAGTATTTCTCAAATAAAAATAATTCAGCTATGGATGCGTTGAAGTATTACGTCACGTAATTATTGGAGATTATTGACCCCTCCCCCCCATGTAACGCGCCGTAACGTTTTTCTGTACGTAACGTTATTATGTGGTGTAAAGTACTGGAAAGTCGAAAATAATATTAACAATAACGCGTGATTCAATCCCCGCCCCGCAACGTAACGTTTTACAAAATGACCCCCCCCCAATTTCGTTACAGCTTGTAACAAGTAGAAGTGTTTTCAGTATCTTGTTAAAATTCCTTTCAGCAATGGATATATGGCAAAAACTAGAAAGTCTCAATTTATCTCGCAATAAACTAACGGCATTACCAGCCTCACTTTGCAAGTTACAAAACCTCCGGAGACTGCATGTGGATGACAATAAGTTGGACTTCGAAGGTATACCATCCGGTATTGGAAAGCTTGGAGCCTTAGAGGTGTTCTCAGCTGCTAATAACTTACTTGAAATGATACCAGAAGGTCTTTGCAGGTAGATATATGTTTTATTGTGTATCCATTTTTTTCGACAAATTGATTTATTTTGTGTATATCATTATGTGAAATACCTACAAATCTTGTGCTTTCTGTAATTAATTTTTAATTCGTCAATTGTATTGGCAAGATTGTGCCTTTCGACAAGTTCACAATCAATATTAGCTGAATCTTGTATGATGTTCCGTAACAAATATGTGCCATAAAAGTTCTGTGTAATTGATAATGTTACGTAGGTGTTCAAGCACAGAAGGCTAATCACCTACTTACCTATTTAAAAAAAGTGTGCTGTCAGCATTTGAACCCATGATTTCAGGCTTGAGACACCCTCAACAATTACGCTAATACTGCGTTGAATAGTTATTGCTTTATTATATTTAAATAATAACAAATATATCATTTATTCTTATATGTACCCTTATCAAAGTCAATTTAAATAATTGGAAGAAAATTTCATTTGACAATTCAATGGTCATTCCTTGCAGGTGTGGGTCTTTAAAAAAATTGAACCTGAGCTGTAACAAGCTAATCACTCTACCTGATGCAATCCATCTGTTATCTGACTTGGAGAGCTTACAATTACATGGCAACCCTGACTTGGTCATGCCCCCGAAGCCGGTTGAAAGAGCCAAAGGATCTGGACTCCAGTACTATAATGTGGACTTCTCTTTGCAAACGCAACTGCAGTTAGCTGGAGCCGCTACTCCTGAGATGAGTGCACCAAATTGTAAGTCATTTATATGATATTCTACTTCCCTGTTAAGTATATTATTTATAAATACTAGCAGACTTGGCCAAGCGTTGCTGTGGCTAAGGTTTTTGTTACATTACATAGTAGTAATCTATTCAAGAGAAACGGCAGGAGAACACCAATCCACCATGATTTTTTGGGAGCTTATGTGAAACGGTACTTTCAACACAGCGCCATCTGTTAGAATTATGCCTAATTAACAAATAATTTGCAATAAAATAATATTGCGGGTATAAATTGAGATGTAAGCTATCCTATCTTTTAAGTTAGATCAAACTGCACACGGTGTGCAAATTTGATTGATATCGGTTCGGTAGTTTAGGGAGTCCATAGCGGACAAACAACGTGACACGTAATTTATATATATTAAGATTAATGGATATCATGATTGGTAATTTATTTAAATTTTTAAATTAATTTTGCAGATCTATATGAAATAATTCTAAGAGTATGATTCAAAGTTACACATGGAACTCATAGTGCAATCTTCCGTATGTCAAAATGAAATAAGTTTTTGTCACGGGAAGCATACACGCTACGCAGTCAATCAATCTTTAAATATGCTTTTAAGTATGCTTAATAGTAGATTCAAAATCCTTATGTGTGTTTGTTGTAATAGGCAATTGCCATGCCCTCTCAAATAAATCAATGACCTTGTTTTTCGAGATCGTAATCATACAAAAGATGCCTTTTATATTGATATTAAAATTGTTTAGTCGACTCAATACAAATTACCTTTCACTATAAGCTTTTTTAATTTAGTAAGAATTGCGTAAATCCAGCTTTTTGGTAACCCTCAGCTTTTTGGCATTGTTGTAAGTTGACGTTATAATATTTTTATGCTAGCACACTTCAAGATGTTGTCACTGGAGAATCGCAGAAAATTAAATGTATCGTTTGCCTTTAAGATACTAAACAATCAGCTAGATAGCCCCAACTTGTTAACAAAATTTCAATTACGTGTACCCAATAGATATCCCAGACATCCCATTCTTCCATTTATCCCTCCTTTCGGGAGAACGCGTTTTGGCCGAAATCCACCGATGTCCAGATTGAGCATTCTATTAAACGAGCTGGATCTGGACATCCATAGTTGCTCACCTCAGACTTTGAGACCGATTTTCGTTTAGTGTTTGTTTAAATTTTATTATTGTTTTGATTAATTAATTTTATTACTTCTTGTATGCTATGTTTGCCAGTGTTTGACACTGTATTTTATTTTTATTCTGTCAATGTATTAATGTGCCAAGCGTTGGCAAGCTTTTATAAATAAAAAAAAATGTGCGTGTACTAGTGTACACACGTTAGAAGTGAAACTTCTTTATGACCTTATTTTTCGAAAAATTATCTATATGCAACTAACTTTACAGAAATTGGTTAAATAAAGTTAAATTGGATAAAGTTTAACAAAAGGCTTTTAATATCACAGACTTGAATACAAATAATACAATTATTTCATTTTACCTTATTACCACTAAGATTATTACAGAATTTCATAAATTGTAATATAATTTTTAGCATCATTGTTATAGTTATTATAAATTTTTGTTATTAATGGTTTAGAATCTCTTCGAATCAACCGTGGTAGGGCCGAGAAAAAGACGCGCGTAACGGTCAAATGTGACGCGTAACCGAAACATGTGACGCGTAACCAAAACATGTGACGCGTAACCGAAAAATGTTACACAAAATTTTTTTCCAACCCCGATAAAGAAGTTTCACTTCAAAAATAAATTTATTTTCTCGTAGCTGGTACCAAATCGGATCCAATAGCCCGCAAGCTTCGCCTCCGTAGAGGCCGAGCTGAACCAGAACAGAAGGACTCGGCTCTCATACTGCGTGGTATGCAAGAGCAGGCAAACACTCAGCACGCCAACGAGCTGAGCGAACAACCTAATAGTGAACTCAAGTGAGTAGTGAACTTCATCTTCATCAGCGTTATGCTTAACGTGACGGGAATATAGGATTTAGTCTCACTTAATTTATTTTTGTAAGACTTTTTTTGCACTGAATAAATAAATCAGTGGCGCTACAACCTCTTTAGGTCTTGCCCTCAGACTTCTGAATCTGTTTTATGATCATTTTTAAATCTAATAGGCAAGTAGGTGATCAGCCTCCAGTGGCTGACACACGCCGTCGAATTTTTGGGTCTAAGACATGTCGGTTTCCTCACGATGTTTTCCTTCGCCGAGCAAATGTTAAATGCGCACAAAGAAAGTCCATTGGTGCACAGCCGGGGATAGAACCTACGACCTCAGGTGTGAGAGTTGAACGCTGAAGCCACTAGACCAACACTACTCTACGCTCTATTTTTTGCACTTACGACGGAAAATAATACAACATTTACAAACATAAGTTAAGTTTTTAAAGCTTTGTTTAATTAAAAGCGATGTTTTCTAGGCAAGTAATTATTTTTTATAGGCTAATAATATTATTGTACTGAGAACAGTGTTGGCCTAGTCGCTTCAGCGTGCGACTCTCATACCTGAGGTCGTAGGTTCGATCCCCGGCTGTGCACCAATAGACTCTCTATGTGCGCATTTGCTCTAACAGTGAAGGAAAACATCGTGAGGAAACCGACATGTCTTAAACCCAAAAAGTCGACGGCGTGTGTCAGGCACTGGAGGCTGATTACCTACTTGCCTATTAGATATAAAAATGATCATGAAACATCTAGAAATCTGAGGCCAAGACCTAAAAGAGGTTGTAGCGCCACTGATTTATTTTATTTATTTAATAATATTACTGAACGGTGCCATATAGAAATAATAGAGCTGTTTTGGCTTATTTCAATATCCATAAATATGTATATGTTTATATTTTTTATTTTTTGTATCGCTTGGGTTTTGCTAGACGCATTTTGAATTTGATACATTTTTACCAATTTTATTTGTTAGGTACGCCCTCAGTTTGATAATTTATTAGTGAGTGTTTATACGTATTGTGAACTATTTAAAAGGCAAAGTATTAGTAGTATATTATCATTCTTACCTCTTATTATTCCCTTACTAATGTTCTCCTTATCCTTACGACTGACAGTTGTGTCTTTCTTCATGTTAAGAATATATCGAAATGAGTACATATACTCAGGGTTTATTATTTTAAGATAAAATTGTGTAAGAACAGCCACCGAACCGTTCTTTGTGGTATAGTATATGTAAATTTAATGTATATAAGGGTTATCGTATATCATACGAACGTAACACGTATAAGCTTGTACAATTCCAGACAAAAAATACGAATTTTATCTCTTAACTTACTTTTTAGACCAAAAAGATGGGATGAAAGTCTGGAGAAGCCGCCGCTGGATTACTCCGAATTCTTCGATGAAGACACGGGCCAGACTCCAGGTCTTCAAGTTTGGGAAATCGAAAACTTCATACCAGCACCTGTTGATGAAGTGAGTATTATTGTCCCTTTAATAATATTATATGATGTGTGATCGTCTTTCATATTACGGACGAACATATTGACGCACGTTTTTTTTATAGTATTACTAGCCGACCCGGCAAACGTTTGTTTTGCCATGTATATCATTTCTAGGAATTATTTTTTTAGTTGAATAAAAAAACTATCTGCAATAAAAAAATAGAGGTTGATCGTAGAGGGGTGAAAATTAGGGGTTGTATGTATTTTTGTATGCTGTATTATAAAAAAATATAGCAAAAAAATTTGTCTATAAAAGAAAAAATTTTTTTGGGCGGACACCCCTTATCACTTAGGGTTTGAAATATAGATAATAGCCGATTCTCAGACTTACTGAATATGTATAAAAAAAATTCATAAGAAGAGGTCCAGCTGTTTCGGAGGAGTATGGGAACGAACATTGTGACACGTGAACTTTATCTATTTCTATCATATGACACAAACACATTTCTCGATTCGGTAATAATTATAAAGTGATGCCACACTCTGCTTAATTAAGAGTTACATTTGACGTAATAAGTCCAGGTGCCTGTCGATTTTTCACGACGTAAGAGCTCAGCCATATAGCTTTTTCGTAATGCAAATATTTTAGTAAGTAACTTTATAAAATCTAACATTTTGCGTAATTGAATGAGGAATGAAAATATTTTAATTATAATTTAACTGCGGAATTATTTAGCCAAAAATAGTTGCTAAATTTCGGATCCACTGGTTGCAATCCCTTTTCATATTTATATAGACAAAACCATTTTTGGCCAAATATTTATTTGAATTTGATTTTTTTATAATATTTTTTTTATTTTTATATATTATATGCTTGTCACCAGGTAGCACATGGAAAGTTCTTTGAAGGCGACTGCTATATCATTCTAAAGACGTCTATAGAAGAGCAGGGCCAGCTGTCTTGGGACATTCATTTCTGGATTGGTTCTAAGGCCACAGTAAGTGGGTTTTAACTTTAAAATATACTTAAAAGTATATCATACGTAGTACATCAGTGGTATTCTGTAAAACCATTATCGGTTTCCATTTCTTAACAGATCGTTTAGCTGCGATTGTTTCTTTAACTTCCGATTCTAATAACTATGACGTTTATTATCAAATCAATTTCGATGTAGTGCTTTAATGTCGCGAACTTGTAATATAGAAAAAATCGGAATCGGTATTGAAATTATAGGGTAAGCATGCAGTTTCGCTATAAGTTTGAAATGACTATTATTGATGTAACATTTCTCATATTATCCAGCTGGATAAAGGCGCGTGCGCAGCAATGCATGCAGTGAATCTGCGAAACTTTCTCGGCGCCAAACGAACACAGCGTCACGAACAAGCCGATGAAACTCCTGAATTCCTTGCGCTGTTCCCGTTGCCTCCTGTTTATATCAATGGGAGTCGAACCCCATCCGGCTTCTTTACTGTCGACGACCCCGTAAGTAGATTCTTTAAATTAATTTAATTCTCTTGTATTGCAATTAACATTAAGAAGCTGAAAAAAATTGTTGACTGTAAAGATATTTTTCGTTTGTAGTTCTCAAATGAGTTACGAAATATAGATATAATTGTATTTTGTTAATAAACATAGTCTTTGTTTATAGTTTTCGATATCTCTTGAATATAGAGTACAATGTTGACAGATGTCAGATTGATTTTGTATTAATTAAAAAGTAAAGTGATCGCTTGAGTCAATTTTCGTTAATTTTTATGAACATTGTCGCGCACACTAGAAAATTACATTATATATGTCGGAGCTGTCTTAACTGTCAGCTGTCATTGTCATTATATCACAGAGCTAATTATCAATACTTCAAGTTTATTTTATTTGACAATACAGATCTATAAATATACGGCTATTCTATGGTTCACATTTTTCGATAGTCGAGATAGATTACAATCTAACGGTATTTACAATTTTACGGTGACATATATAAAAATAGCATGACGTGAATTTTAGCATTACGTGACTCGTCTCTACCGGGTTCATGGCGCTGGAAGTAGTATACACCTAGAACCGGTACCTGTGGAAGCAGATTCTCTTGATCCCAGATACGTGTTCGTTCTTGATACTGGATTAATCATATATCTGTGGTAAGGCATGTTATGTATATGTTGTGTTTAGAAACAAATGTACCATCTCACTGCATAATTGAATTTTATTATAGCACATAATTATAATTATTGTTATTAGTAAATCACTTTTAAATTTAAAAAAAAAGAACCTTCATCTATTGATGTTTTGACGAGAATATTACATTTAATTTCTCTGTTTTAACTGAAATAAAGTTTAGGCTCTTTCCATCACAGCGTTAACACAATTTGAAAGAAAGAGACAATTGAGTATATGATAAAACAGTGTAATTAATTTTTTTTAGTTAATAATAAAAGGGTTAATACTTCATAAAAAAACGGATACTTTTTCGTTTCACAATAAGTCTGGAAATATTCTTATCTTTGCTTGCTTCTTTTCAACTTGCCACTCTTTACATGTTTCATTATCTATATAAGGAAACATGTCAAGAGACAACAAATAAAAATGTGAAAAGACTTTTAAATGCCATAATTCGGAATTACTTGAACCCATTTTAATTAATTGCAATTCCAGGATCGGAAAGAAAGCGAAAAACACATTAAAGTCAAAAGGTCGCCTATTCGCAGAAAAGATAAATAAAGAAGAGAGGAAGAATAAGGCAGAATTAATAACAGAACCTCCTGGAAAAGAGCCTAAAGGGTTTTGGGAGGCTTTGAGCTATCAGGGAGACCTACCTTTTGTTCCCCAGGTATGTTTAATACTTTTATATTATGTATCATTAATTCATGACCAATTATTTTACATTTCTAGAAATTTCCCAAAGTCCTTATAAAGGGTATTTCAACAAGAAGTTTGTTTTTCAATTGTGGCAACACCGAGAACGTGATAGTTTTGACATTTAGTTTTTGGCGGTATTCGTAGCAGGTGCTTTGGCAATTATTACAATGAATTCAATTTCGCTCGAAAATCGCATTAAAATAATTCAAATCCACTATAAAAATGGTGGTTCTGTTAAAGTTACATTTCGTAAAATTCGTGATATTTTCGGCCAGCATAATCGTCCTTCTGAGACCGCTGTTAAGAATTTGGTCGCGAAATTTGAGTCGACAGGCTCGGTATAAAATGTGCCAACACCAACACGTGTTCGACCGGGTCGTTCAACAGAAAACATCGCCGCCGTGAGCCACAGTGTTGAAGAAGATCAAAATTTGTCAATTTCACGACGTTCTCAACAATTGGGGTTATCCAAAAGCACAACATGGCGAATTTTGCGAAAGGATTTGGCTTTGAAGCCTTACAAGATTCAACTGGTGCAGGAATTAAAGCTGATCGACCATTCAAATCGCCGCAGATTCGCTCAGTTCATTCAGGAACAACCTGCTGGTTTTTCTGAAAAAATCATTTTTTCAGACGAAGCCCATTTTCATTTGTCAGGGTACGTCAACAAGCAAAATTTCGCATTTGGGCTTCTGAAAATCCTAAAGCAATTATTGAGAAGGCTTTGCATACTCAACGTGTTACTGTGTGGTGCACTATGTGGTCTGGAGGCGTGATTGGGCCGTTTTTTTTCGAAGATGAGGCTGGAAATGCGGTAACAGTCAATGGATCACGGTATCGCGAGATGTTAACCACTAAATTTTGGCCTATTATTGATGACATGGATATCACTGAAATGTGGTTTCAACAGGACGGTGCCACATGTCACACAGCCAATGAAACGATCAATTTATTGCAAACCAAATTTCCCGAGCGCATAATTTCGCGAAATTCAGCTGTTAAGTGGCCAGCCAGATCGTGTGATTTAACACCACTGGATTATTTTTGTGGGGCTATGTTAAAGACAGAGTCTATACGGAGCCAATCGAATCGATTGCAGCCTTAAAACTCAAAATCCGTGATGTCATTAACGAAATAGACCCTCCATTTTGCCAAAAAGTGATTAAAAATTTTGATGAAAGAATCAACATCTGTCAGCGTGGTCGTGGTGGACATTTGCCAGATATCATTTTTCATTCATAATTGCCAAACTTTTCTCTTTGTAATACAATAAAAATTTTATTCATTTTCCTCTAAATTCTTTGTTTTATTTTGTTTTAGAAAACAAAGTTCTTGTTGAAAAACCCTTTATTTGCTTATTTTTATTCGCCCTTTATTACATCCAATACAATTTAAAAAACATTGTGCGACGGTCTAATCGATAT
Source organism: Pieris melete (assembly GCA_963693345.1). Classification (NCBI taxonomy): domain Eukaryota; kingdom Metazoa; phylum Arthropoda; class Insecta; order Lepidoptera; family Pieridae; genus Pieris; species Pieris melete. Next base: position 3,046,641 of record CAVNZK010000010.1, on the reverse strand, counting down.
CAAGCGAACACTCCCAGGCAACTCAAAGAACGTTCTCTAACCAACTTCAAATAAGATTATCATTTTGTAGTATGATTGTATGTTCATAAATTTCTCGTAAACGCAAAGGGTTTTGAAGTCGATTTAGTTTGAATATATGTGTGTGATGCCGGAAGGGTATATATATTTGCTATGTCATTGTTTAGGGAGCATTTGAGTATTACGTCACGCAATTTGTGGAGATTATTGACCTCCCCCCATGTATCGCGCCGTAATGTTTTTCTGTACCCAAGTATAGTAAAATGTTTCGTGACCACTTAATGACTCTTTATACCTAAAAGTTACCATGATGTGGTGTAAAGTACTGGAAAGTCGAAAATAATATTAATAATAACGCGTAGTTCAATCCCCGCTCCGCATCGTAACGTTTTACAAAAAGACCCCCTCCCCCCCAAAATTCGTTACGTAATACTCGAACGCTCCCTTATATATGTTTTAATTGTTTGTTTGTTCTTCTCTTTGTGTTATAGTTGTAGTATAAAGGTCAAATAGTTTGCACTTCTGACGCTCACCTTTTTTATTTTTCCTTAAAAGGTTGTCTAACTCGAAAACGATCAGCCGCCCGTTGCCCTCCATATCATTTATTATTATTAGTTTTTAGTAATTGCAACGAAGTGTTAAATATATATATATATATATATGAAGTCTAAATTTAGACCTTCATTTTTGACGTGACAACGACTAATTATTCGATGAACGTCCCATTACGCTCATTGTACGCTTGCGTCGCATTTACCCGTCTTCCAGTTGATTGGCCTATGCGTCCGAGGATTCAGTCTTTCTTTGTATTCATACACAATAGTGATAATTCAATAAAAATGATTCAATTTTATTCATAATGTGCAATAATTTCATCAATGCTTTGTAATGACGTTGTCACGTTCAAGTATTGTCCGTAAACCGACTTTACAGACGTACTTTATTTAATATTGAAGTTCATACCACACCAATATGAATAAATTTTAATATGTTTGTATAGGAACATGTGCCTGAAGATTTCACATGGCTAGCCCCTCGCTTATACCGCGTGGAACTGGGTATGGGCTACTTGGAACTGCCACAAACGGAGCAGGCAGTCGCTCGTTCGGTGTTGGCTACGAAGAACGTGTATATATTGGACGCGCATCTTGATGTGTTTGTATGGTAGGTGCTTTTAAGAAATAATAATAATTTATTTTCTCCCATATAACATTTACAACAACCAATAAGATTACAGTTGAGAAGGTATTGGGAGACTGGTTTCCAAACTAGGTAAGAACCTGTGATATGGATAACCAGGCAAAGTTTTATTGAGTGGTAACACAAAGTACATACATATATGGGTAGGCAAACAAATTTAACGTTTTAAATAATGAAAGAAAAACAAAACAGTCGACTAGTTAGAAGTTAGTAGAAATAATGTTGTATGGGTGTGTGTATGTGTGTGTGTGAGAGAGAGAGAGGGTGTATATGTGTGTGTGTGTGAGAGAGTGTGTGAGTGATAGTTGGAGGTGGTATGTACGCATCTGTGAGTGAATGTTAGAAGGGTGTGTGTGGGTATGTGTAAGTAGATTTTCCGTTTGGTCATATATACATTAAAACTTTTATAACTAATAATCGAATTGCAACGTTTTCACTCTAGTAATCTGTCTCTTTTTATCACAGCGTAAAATCGATTTGACAGAAAGAAACGATAGAGTTTATACGAATAGTTTGTATTTACATTATAAGTAAAATTTATGGCGCTAAAACTATTTTTAGGTTTGGGCCTCAGATTTCTGTATCTGTTTCGAGATCGTTTGTCAATCTATTAGGCAAGTAGGTGATCAGCCTTCTATGCCTGACACACGCCGTCGACTTTTTGGGTCTAAGGCAAGCCGGTTTCCTCACGATGTTTTCCTTCACCGTTCAAGCTAATGTTAAATGCGTACATAGAAAGAAAGTCCATTGGTGTACAGCCGGGTTTCAAACCTACGAACTTAGGTATGAGAGTCACACGCTGAAGCCACTGCTCTCTATGTTAATAGATAATTAATTTTAAAATCATCACATATTTATACAATAGGAGTTTCTTAATGAAAGCAGAATCTTCACTGTATCAGACTATTCAATTGATATACTCGTATATTACGAAATGTTAAATAGGTTCGGCAAGAAGTCATCTCGGCTGGTCCGAGCTGCTGCCGTGAAGTTGGCCCAGGAATTGTTCAATATGGTCAAGAGACCACCGCACGCGCTCGTCACAAGACTTCAGGAAGGCACTGAGACCCAGGTATTTATCAATTAATTTTTATTTCAATTAAATATGTAAACAACTTCATCTGCTAACGGAATGTTTCCCACCTTTTTTTTCTCCCAAGCCCAACTTAAGCCTTTCTTCCTTCGTGCACTAACACATACATAATTTTTAATATCTAATGAGGACTTACAGCCCGCCATACCGACGCGAATAATAATAATAAAGCCCGTTTTATTTCCAATCATGAAAAAAAAACAAATTATTATACACAGATTAGATTATTTTACATTTTTATACATTTTTTTTTCTTTTGCTTGTTAATCTATATTCTAGCTTCCTTCAGTACCGTCGATCGGTACCCCTGCACGGGTAAAGGCCTTTTTTTTTTTTTATCCTGGGGAAACCCGATTACAGGCGCCCGCGCCTGGGCAAATTGTTAAATGGCGCGGGGAGTGTAGGGGTCAAGGTCGTAAAGCGATGACCCCATACCCACTAAAACCACCAGGGCCCACTATTCGCTATGGGACGAGGGCGGGTAACAGCTAGGCCTTTTCACCGCGCCCCGTCCAGCGAATGCCGCTTGCGCGACTCTCATAATAAGTTAATATTTATATACATATACACACACATAATTACAATTTTAAGAGGACTCCACATAGACTTCCCGGGCCCTCTCGGCTTCCTCTTTACGCCGCATTACCACGCCACAGTATGTGGATAAAACTGTCCACTTCTCTAGATCGGCCACAGCCTTCTTTATTACTGTTGAAAGGCTCAGATCTGTCCCAAAGGCTGCAGCCAGGTTGCGCCTTTCTTCCGCCCACGCCGGACAAGCCGCTAATGTACGGGTAAAGGCCTCCTCCAGCTATTTCCAACTGACTCTGTCTATGGCTCTCTTTCTCCATTCGTTTCCTGCTACCGCTTCTATTTCTTCTATCCACCTATTTTTTGGGCGACCTCTTCTCCTTCTTCCTCTTGGTCCTTTCCATACAGTTGTCTTTAAGGTCCACCTATTATCTGTGTATCTTGCTATATGCCCCGCGAATGCCTTGATTAAAAAAAAATTCAACCATTAGTACCAGGCTAATTTTTGCACAGTTAATCATCGTCGTGCAGCCATTAACGATAATCTGCACGCCATACTTTTCGAACAGTTCCAAATGGCCGCCATTCCGCCGTAAAATCAGCCATTTTTTTTTTGTCAATCGATTTGTACCAGTATTGCATTTGGATTTTTGGACAGTATATTTTGATAAAATGTGACCGTTATTATATTTGCCATACTTCTAGTAGTAGGAAAAAGTGCTGCTATACTTGAAAACTTATTTATTCGACACGTTTCAAAAATACGAATAAATTAATAATAGAAATTTTAATCATAAAAATTAATTAATATATTTTCAATAAATAAATTTTAAATATGACAGGTTTTCAAAACATACTTCCTGGGTTGGGAGGAAGTAATAGCCGTGGACTTCACTCGTACAGCCGAGTCTGTTGCAAGAACCGGTGCTGATCTTACTACTTGGGCCAGGAATCAGGAGACCAAGTATGTATTTCTATACAATAATACATCTAAATGTGTGTTATTGATCTAGATATACATGTAATTTTAAAACTTATATATATATATAATGGTATCAATCGCTTATACGAGTACTGGGAATAAATAAGTCGCAACTGCGTTTCTCTGTGAATATAAAAGACCTATATTCTAGGTTTTATAAAATAAAATAATGTAATGAATAAAATTGAAACATCTTACATCTATTATGTCAAGTGACAAATTAAACATCGTCGATCAGACGGCAAAAAAAAATAAAATATAAAAAGAGTTTGTATAGGAAAATATGTTTTCCTTACATATATTTTCTATATATTAATTTATTTAGCCTATTAAGATACGATCATATCCAACTTTGCATAGATTGATATAATCTTAGCGTATTTTTTTTTTAAGATTAACGTAACGTATTTGCTTTGACCTTTGACTTCGATACTTACTGTTAATATTGTCAATAGGACGGACTTATCAGCACTTTTCACGCCACGACAGCCAGCAATGTCTCCTATAGAAGCCAAAACTCTAGCTGACGAATGGAACGAAGATTTAGAAGCGATGGAGGCATTCGTTTTGGAGGGTAGACATTTTGTGAGACTACCCGACCAGGAACTCGGAGTTTTTCACAGCCAGGACTGTTATGTATTCCTATGTAGATATATTTTGCCGGTGGATGATGAGAATGAAGATATGGATGACAATGAGGCTGATGCTGATGCTTCATGGGTGGTGTATTTCTGGTAAGCTTTAATTAATATTTGTTTCGTAACTATCGATATTCATTCAAGGGGATATTTGTCGCAATAAATGTAAAAATAAAAATAAATACTTGACATAATTTTAATATAAATAATTGCATGAGCAGTGTTGGCTTAGTGGGTTCAGTGTGCCTGAGGTCGTAGGTTCGATCTCTGGCTGTGCACCAATAGACGTTATATCTATGTGCGCATTTACATTTACTCGAACGGTGAAGGATAACATCGTGAGGAAACAGGCTTGTAGACACAAAAAGTAGACGGCGTGTGTCAGGCACAGGAGGCTGATCACCAACTTGCTTATTAGACAAATTATAATGAAACCGATACAGAAATCTGAGTCCCCAACCTAAAACGGTTGTAGTGCCACTGATTTATTTTGATTTTATTAATTTCACGGGATTAATGTAGCATTCTAATGGTGTAGAATTTTTAAATAGGTGCATTATTTTTTGTGTTCATTTATTACAAACTTAAAAATACATTTGCTTCTACATTATTAGCATAGATTTGTGTGCTTTTAGAATAAAATATGTAGTACATATCCCAAACTACTATACGAATTTCCTGCAGTCTATACAAATATATCTTTCGAAGTATGTAGTACAGTGTATCCAATGTGGGGCGTAGACCCCTCGTTGGGGGCAATTGTATTGTGAAGGGAAGCTATTCGGAATTTTATTAAAGTTATATGTAATTTCAGTTTATCATTATATAAATATATACCGTGTAAACTATTTATAATATCATTCGATATAGCGAACAATCCCTATAACGTAAAAATGAGTTAAATTTGGTTTTTGTCTTTTATTTGTTTTTTTGTTATTTATCGTATAACGAAACTTCTCTATAACGAAAATAAATGCTTGGTCCCTTGAAATTCGTTATAAAGAATTTACACTATATATATATATATATATATATATATATATATATACTTAGAAATTTAAAATTTCTTACCTATCATTTAAGTTTCTTAAGTGAACAATGAAATATTTCAATATTAAAAATTACGTATAAAAAAACGTGGCACAAAAAGGGAAACACTGATATGTACTGTACATTATCTGCGTATCTTAAAGTAATTACAAATAAATATGTTTTTGGCTTAATCTAACTTATTGGGGCATTTAAATATATTTATCAATGTTCTTATGTAAAACTGTAAAATGTCCTTCAGTGAAAAATGCTATAAACCAATTTTTTATATTTTCCTCACTTTTTAAGGCAAGGTAGAAAAGCCCCGAACATGGGTTGGTTGACATTCACATTCGGTCTGGAAAGAAAATTCAAACAGCTCTGCAAACGGCTGGATGTGGTCAGAACACATCAGCAACAGGAAAGCCTTAAATTCATGGCGCATTTCAAGAGGCGGTTCATCATCAGGGATGGGAAGAGGAATGTTAAGCCGGTAAGTGGTATTTCGTATGTAATAATACATTTTATTCGTAACAAAATATGGTTGTGACAAAATTTCTTCAGTGTTGTGGTTCTATCTAATATAATAATCTTATCAAGTTACAGCTCTAAAAAAAAATCATTTAATCACATAGGTAACATAATGTACACTTATGACTTGTCAGTAAAGAAATACATATTAATGCTTCTAATTTTCATTTTCTGTTCATTTAATTATCAATTAATTTACTGCCAGTTCTCAAATCAAGGGTGTAGAACGGGAGAGAACTGGCAATAAACTCTCCGCCACTCTTTTTAATCACCATTTTTTTGTTTTTACAAAATGTTTGTAAGGAGCTGCAACCATTACACCATGTCCCATGTGACATTTTAAGTAATTAATAATAATAACATAAATTAAAAACAAAGATTTGCCCTCTACTGTCCTTTACCGTGGTGAATGTGAAAAATAAAGGAATATAAATTATGTATAATGTATATAAATATCTTTTAAAAACAAGTAGTCTTAGAAGATATTAGTCAGTTAATTAATCAGATATTGATATATTCGATAGTTGGCTGATGAATTAAAAAAAAAGCTTTGTTTAGCATCTATCAGGTCCCTAATCCGCATGGTTAAGCGAATAATTATTTTTAAATTGTTAACTATAGTCAAAACCGTTTACGACGACATCGTTTAGACTTTAGAACAACATACGGGTTATATTGACACAAATCAAAGTTCCCGCCTGAACTCAATTGTATTATATTCTTAATAACTACGTCATCGGCTGTTACAACTATCGGTTTTGCATGGGACTAGCTCAATTGGTGTGAATTGTCTTTTAAAATAAAAAAATAAAAATTTGGTCGCCTAACTCTTTCTCATTGTTCTATAGGAGGGCCGTCAACCAGTGGAGTTATTCGAGTTACGAAGTAACGGGTCGGCGCTCTGCACACGACTTATCCAAGTCAAGGCAGACCCTACACAACTCAATTCCGCTTTTTGGTAAAACCATTTTTTCCTAAAACATTTTGAATTTATTTATTCCATATAACCCAGTACAGATACCCATCCATCCCGACTTATGTATTGAATTTTTGTACCGCGCTATCCCAAGATAATATCTATCTATATATAAATATTATGTTAATTTGTGTACACTTAAAAAACTCAAAAAGTTGAAATGCATATGCTGATTAGCATGATACATAATCCACATCAAGGATTGTTTTTATCTATTTTATTATTATTATTTTTTTGTTTTTTTTTCCACAAGTTTCGCAAAATTAAACTTATATGAAATGTTTTCTTTGTTTTGTTTCTCATTTCTCAACTATTCAATCACAATGTGCGAATTGTGCGAAGCGTGGCAGGGAACAGCTAGTGTCTTATATAATGTCTGAAATTGCATAGAAACACTTATTGTTTTTCGTAAAATCTTTTTTATATGAACATTGATACACGAGAATTACATATTAAGGCTAGCATGGCATGGCGATACTTATTTGTTGAGCCAGGAAAGCACCAGCTCTAGGGTCACCGGTACAGGGTACTACCAAGCGCCAACTTGAACTTGAACCCCACAGCCCAAATCTACTCCAAAGGAAACAATATCGAATTTCGAGGAACGACTCTTATACTTTCGCCATTATTATATATAAATGTTTTTTATAGCTACATCCTAAACGTGCCGCTCGAAGGCGGTAACGACACGTCCTCAGCGATCGTATACGCTTGGATTGGGAGTAAGAGCGACGCCGATTCTGCCAGGCTCATCGAACAAATCGCTGAGGAGAAATTTAATAACCCCTGGGTTAGCTTGCAGGTATGATAAATAGATGATATAGAGTGTGTCATCTTTAATATATATAAATTACGTGTCACGTTGTTTGTCCGCTATGGAATCTTAAACTACTGAACCGATTTCAATCAAATTTGCACACCGTGTGCGGTTTGATCCAACTTAAAAGATAGCTTACATCTCAATTTATACCCGCAATATTATTTTATTGCAAATTATTTGTTAATTAGGCACAATTCTAACAGATGGCGCTGTGTTGAAAGTAGCAATGTTTCACATAAGCTACAATTTAATGGCATAACCACCAAAAAAGCATGGTGGTCCCCATGACTAGTGTTCTCCTACCGTTTCCTTTGTATAGTTTGCTACTATGTAACAAAAACCTTAGCCACAGCAACGCTTGGCCGGTCTGCTAGTTATTAATATATAAATCTATAAATAAAACCATGGCCTTCACTGTTATTTAAAAATGCGTTAATTTATTTATGCTCATTAGAAGCACCTGTGTTTTTACGGTGTGGAAGAAGGAAGGTCTAACCTCTGACTGGCCCAAAGTCCCCAGTGGCTAAGGCCGTAATAACGCGCGTTTCAGGGTATGACGTCATCACAGTGATTTGTAAGCTCAGTTGTAGATGTCGCTATAACGTATTCTTATTATTTATTTAAAAAAAAAATCATTTATTCTAGTTAATTAATTTACAAGATTGTTTGTGATCGTCACTGATCCTTTTATTTTAATTAAATCAGTTTAATAACCGCTATAAGTAAAGAACATACCTGTCCCTTTCCAACACAATGTACACACAATTCCATAGAAAGAGATGGAAGGGTACTTTAGTTACAGAAGCGCAATGAGACTAAGAAAAAGGGGGTAAAGAATAAGTGAGTTTATAATTGATATCATTGTTAAGAAACGCGTTTAGCTGTGAGAAAAACTTATTAATTTATTCTGCATTTTTAAGCATGTTGCGACTGCTCTCTGTAGCATCACTAAGATTGCCTTGGCAACAACATTGGCTTGAACTTCAAGTGTTGTACTTACTTATTCTTGTAAATAATTTCCAAATCAATACCTCTGCATTCCTTCCTATATTAAATACTCTATGTTTAAATAGATGTAGGCTTTTAGTCAATACCTAACCATTTCACCTCATATCATATAGGTGTTGACGGAGGGTAGTGAGCCAGACAACTTCTTTTGGGTGGCTTTGGGTGGACGGAAACCGTACGAAACGGACGCAGACTTCCTCAACTTTACACGATTATTCCGCTGTTCCAATGAGAAAGGATATTTCACTGTATCTGAGAAATGTACTGATTTCTGTCAGGTTGGTATTTTGTATAAAGAAATATATAGCGCCATATCTAATTAGTAATTAGCTTATTATGCCTCTCTACCTATCTTGGATTTTTATTCAATATTTTGTCCAGAAATCAGTAAAATATTAAACATATTTTGAAATTGTTGAATTGAAAGGCATCTTTGCAAAGCAAAAATCACTATTGATATAGGAACAATATTTTTTTGGTAAAAGATTTAGCAACCTCAGTTCTGTAGTTCAATAGTGAAAATGTATTAATTATTTAAAAATAATTTTACAGAACCATAAATTTAATTTGATTTTAGGATGACCTTGCTGATGATGATATAATGATTCTCGACAACGGAGAACAAGTGTTCCTTTGGCTTGGAGCCAAGTGCTCAGAGGTTGAGATTAAGCTTGCTTATAAAAGTGCTCAGGTAAATAGAATTTTAATTATTTATGATGAGGACTCTTGCACTTGTACTGTGTCAATATACTGTAGCCTGATCCTAGAATTTATCATTTAAGTGGTAGTACTTATAGTCGGCCAAATTATCAATATTATGACCAAATTTATTACCTTTTTTATACTTTAGGTATACATTCAGCATATGAAGACAGTACAGCCAGAACGAGCAAGAAAACTATTCCTTACACTGAAAGACAAAGAGTCACGTAGATTCACCAAGTGCTTCCACGGCTGGGGGGAGCACAAGAGACCACCAGAGTAAAAAGATGTATTTATAAAATGTTTTAATCAATTAGTTCTAAAAGATATTATATTAATGCAGTATTACAGATTTCATGTATCATCTGAAATAATTTTATATTATCAAAACTGCTATTATACTGCCATACTTTAAACAACTATATTATTAGATTGTTTCTGAGAAAGTGAAAATATCTGATGTAAATAACAAAAACATTATAAACACACTTATTTTAAACATGCAAATAAAAGACTGATCTATGCCATCTCATCTTTATTTGTCACTTTTACTTATAAAATTAAGCACAAGTAATTATATCTTTAAGTAAACATAATTTGCAATACAAATATAATTTATTAATAAAATTATTGACTAGCTTATGTTACAGACAGTTACTATAGGACCTTTAAAGAACAATCTTACAATAAGAACTATTACTATTGTAAATATACAAATATTTTGTCAAGTAGAACTAAGTGTATATAATGTGTGTGTGATGCTTTGTAACATACTGAATATAATTTTGCTAAAATTGTGTTAAAAGCACAAATATATTTTATAAACCTTTGTAACCATCTGAATAAATGACATAACAATGAGAAAATTGTTTTTTTTACGCGCATTTGATAGAGATATAATATATTTAGAGAATTCATGGATTGCTCATAGTAAATTAGTTCATCTAATCGTCGTCATCATCGTCATCGGAAGGAACAAATAATTCATTTTCTTCTAAGAAGTTTGCAATATTTTTACTTATAGCTGCGCCAATAAGAAGTCCAGGGATCACCGCGCCCACCACACTTAAAATACCAAAAGGAGTCTTTTCGGGTTCTGGAAGTATAGCTCCGCTCGGTGTTGTCGTTGCTGTTCTCTTTGATATAAATGTACCATTTTTGTAATTTCCTTGCACAACCAGCCGAGTAAATCGCGTAAGGTACATTTTGTAATAATATGGGGCTTTACAGAGCCTTGTTTTATTATGCAGCCGAGTTGATTTTTGAAAGTATAAAATAAGATCGTCATTGCCACTGCCAAGTCTTAGTTGAAGTTTGACAATCACTCAAAAGTCAAAATTGCTGTTTTAGGTAAATGTGAAGAGGATATTTTATTATTTTCAAATATGTACACCATCAACGAGTTATTGAAAACTGAAAAGTCAACTGTCATTTATTATCAATTTTTACTTTTCAAGTGTTTTTTGGTGTAAAATGTTGTCCAAGTAAACTATGTAAAAATAAACATTAATATTTTTTCAGAACTTAAGGATCTTTATAAAGAGGAAGATGAATATTACACTGACTAGCTTAGAAGCTTTAATTTGTAAGTATAAATCGAATGTCCTTAATATTTTTCTGTTATATCGCTAAAATGTTATTGTCTTTTAGTAAAAGCAACACATGAATCTCTTCCGCAACCTGATCCTGCGGCCTTAGAGGCATTTTGTGCAATTATGCGTGAAGCCGCTGATGGGCATCATTTAGCGGCGCAGGCTTTATCTTCTCGTATTCACGTACAAAATGCCCGTGAAGCTCTATTAGCCCTCTCTATGTTAGATCGTCTTATGCGTAAAGGCGACACGAATTTTCAAGCTGAAATTGGAAAGTTTCGATTTTTGAATGAAATGATCAAGTTAGTTTCGCCTAAATATTTAGCTGACAGAACTGCTCCTGAAGTTAGGACTAGGGTAAGTCTTTCTTGCATTCCTTTCCCTTTTGAAACTATACCTAAACATGGACTTAGTCTGGTAACTTATTGTAACATAATTTATTATAGGTTTTACAATTACTGCATGCATGGTCTATTGAATATCCAAAGGAGAACAAATTTAAGGTGGCCTTCGACATGCTAAAAAACCAAGGTGTTATTAAGGAGACTCCACCACCTCTGCCTCCTGAGGAAGTATCTTCAGCTCGACCTAGAATTAAAAGTGCAATTTTTGAAGATGATGAAAAATCAAAGCTGCTCCAAACATTACTTCAAAGCAAAAAACCAGAAGATCTACAGCATGCCAATAGATTAATCAAGAATATGGTTAAAGAGGTAAACTTAAGAATTGTTAATTATATATTTTTTATCCTTTTATTTTAAAAGTATATTATAAACTGATATAAAGATGTAATTAAAAGTTGATATCTATTAACTATTAATTGCATTTTAACCCTTATCGTGGCAAGATTCTTTTTTAGAAGAAAAGCAAAAAAAAATTATATAGGTAGCTTCTTTGGGGCATAAAAATCATCAAAAAAATAAATAAAAAAAACGTGACATGAAAATTTTGGAAAAACAAGATGTATACTATTCTATACATTGCTACACGTACAGTGATTATCGCATTTTCAGGAATGTATATTATGCTATACATTGGTATGTTTAGGGAGAGTTGAAATGTTACTAGTAGTTTTTAATATATACCAAAAAATTATTGTAAATAACATGATTTTAAATAAAAATAACTGTCTTGGTGGAAATAAAATGTTTAATAAAATTAATCTTTCTTAAACAACAAAATAATCGTAATTTAATAATTCAGACACCCTATTGCTTGCAGTGGTACTCCAAAAAACATTTTCGATTCTTCACGTAACAAAGATGAACCTTACATTTTGTTCACATCGTACTTGCCTGGCCAACTTTGCAGTACTTGCACCTCTCATATCCGGTTATTTGCGGCCAATGATCATATTTGTCACACCGGACATCATCACGTGGTTTTTCACTGAAACGTTTCGACCTCGTTTCGGTAGGCCACTGTAGATTTCATACCTAAAATCTTCTAAACGATACTGCTTTCTAGTGTTTATCATTTTGTTATGTCTGTGACGTAAAGCCAAGCATTGTTGATGCCTACGAGTATATCCAAAAGCTGCGAGAAAATTTTCATATACCAGCTGTGCCATCTTATTCCAGTGCGATATAATGCAATCAGCATGTCTGCCAAATCGACACCTCTCATGTGACGATTATAGTCTAACAATTTTAGGACATTTTACATCAACACGAGATTTTGCTTCTTTGCCGAATCGTTTTATATTTTCGACAGGGTATGCATCATCATAAGAACTCACCAATGTGACCTGTTTATTATCAACCCACTTGACAATACTAAGTATATAATAATTCTTTCTTTTTCAAAGCCTTTTCAGTTAGCAGGTTAGTAGCAGCATCTTTGAGCCTATTTTGTATTTTGTCTGATTGTTCCTAAACTAAATATACCATAATTTTCCCTCAACATAATTTATAGCAGTCTAAACCCAAAGCAAAAGAAACTTGCAAAAAACCCATCGTTATAGTAAAGCCAAACCATATTGTATTATAGATATATATTTATATATCAGTTATGTAGTATTTCAGTAATAATAATATGTGTCTTTTTTGTGGGAATCGAACCCCAACTTTGTGTGTAGCTTTCTACAACCACTATATCAACGAGGCAGTCAAACATAAGTTCAACTGTCTTTTAAATTGTAATAAATTGGTTTAATATATAAGACAGACATACTTGCAATTTAATTTTTATAGTAAAGTCCATTAAAATATTCATTCCGTGCAGTTAGCAATGTATATTATTCTATACACCATCAACGAAAGGTAAATTACTGCAACTGCGGCATTGTATAGTATAATATACGTTAGTCAAAAACACGAAAAAAACATACTAATTCTCATAGCGACAACAGCATATATATAAAAATGTGTTAAAACAAACATTTAGGCATGTGTATTTTATAAAAAACATGCATATTTAGGAGTATAAACATAAAAATAAAATAAAACTTACTATAGATAAACCTGTGCGGCGCATTTTGACGTTTATTTTTCACAATTGATTTAAAATTATGACAGATAAACTACTATTTTTATTTTTGAAGTATAAATAGACGTCTAGAAATGTCATGTGTTTAATAAAACTAAGTTAAAAATGATTTTATAGTGATCATATATTTTTATAAAGTTGGATGTATGGTATACTATACAAAATGAAGATAAGGGTTAAGCCTTCGTAATAACATATAACATTTAATTGTATAAATAAATATATTAGGAGGAAAAGAGAAATGAAGCCAACAGTCGCAGGGCATTAGAAGTGAATGCAGCTCTAGACAGTGCCGGGGTTTTGGCTGACATGTTGGATCATGCTGCTGAAGCTTCTCCTGATGAAGAACAACTAATTCATGAACTACACTCCAGCTGCACTAGACTGCGAGTTGTGTTACAACATTTAGCTGCTTCTGACACTCAAGTTGAGAACCTTAGTAAGTGCCTAATCCTAACAGATTGTACCAAAAATCACTTTATATATAAAACAGAAGGTTAAATTTGATTAAATATGCTTATTTGTTACTTGTATTATTTATATGTTTATTATTTCATCTTGCAGGTGACATCCTTCATGCAAGTGATGTTTTAGATGAAGTTTTTGATAAGTATAATAAGTACACAGTTAACAAAAAAAGTAACAAACCCACACCTACAAGCCAAAATAATGATAGTCTTTTAGACTTTGCGGGAGGATCTACCAGAAACACAGATAAAGGACATGAAAACAGAGCTGTAGATGATTTAGGAGACATATTTTTAAATGAAAGCAGTTCAAATAGTCCAATTGTGGAACTCCTTACACCTGTCAGTTTAATACAAAATGGTAAGTTTATATTCTTTACTATAAAGGTATCATTGGATTAAATTTTGATTATATCTATCTATAATCACTTTGTTTATTTTCTAAATGCTATAACCAGTATGGGATATTACAGGCACCGTTCTGGCTAAGTTTTAGTAATTTTCTATAAATTGTTTAGCTATTTTAAAATAAATATAAACTAAGGACAACCAATGTGTATCCCTATGCAAGAATAACTTAGCCATATACACTGTAAATTAATATGAAGCAAGAGGGAATCTTTATGATTTTCAGAAGTAAATGTTATAAAATGTAAAAATATGAAAATAAACATATGCCATATACATATTTTGGTACTTCAAACTGTCTTGACTTTGTATCAAATATGTTACAGATATATAATACATGTAGCAATGGCGTAACTCATCAGCTCCTATTGTTCTTAACTATATTGTATTGTAACAAATTTAGATTAGTGTAAAAATTTAATAATTGACAAGGATAAATTATAGTCATAATAATTTTCCTTAATTTAATATATCTTGCCTAATATGAGAATAATAAAGTTACAATTAATTTGTAAATGAGCATATCATTTAAAATTTAATTTATTTAAAAGTTATTTTACGAATAAAACCATCTTCCTAAATAAAACCTCTCAACAAGCTTTGCTTATGTACCTTTGTCACCTCCAAAGTTTTATTTAAATATATTAAATATTTAAAGCAATTTGGGAATATTAACTTGCTGAAAACCATTACAGATACTATCAATTTAGAACAAAGACCTAAGAAGGCTGAAGGCTGGAATGAGCTTGACTCGCTTGGAGAGCAATTATTAAAGCAATCATTACCAGAAAATGCAAAACGAGTTGACAATTTTAATCAGTAAGTGAGATACATTGTCATAAATATCCTAAATTATTTCACAAATATCTTCACAACAATATACTTTAGGAATAATTAACAGTTTCGGTGTCTTAAATCAAAATATGTGACTTTTGTATCTCCTTTCAGAAAATCAAATAAAAAAATTCCAATGAATGCACTAGAAAAGTCATCACCAAAGGAAGATAATCAAAAGAATGAACAACTACTGGATCTTGATTTTTTCACCAAAAAACTGGACAACACAAACTTATCACCCACTGCACAATCAACTTCCATCAGCCCAAATGACGATCTCATGGTGGATATAACCGAAACAATAAACAATAATATTCATACAAATGTAGAAAAAATACTAGACCTGGCACCTTTAGAAAACAATTCAAGCGAGCAAAGTAAAGACACTGTCGAACAGAAGGTAAAATCCTTAGTCGATATAAATGTGACTCTGCAAAGTGTGCATCCTAGTAAAGTGGCTCCATTAACAGTGTTTGAAGATGAGGGTGTGACGGTAGTTCTGCATTTTTGTAAAGATAAACCGAGACCTGATGTTAATGTCGTTGTGGTGTCTACTAGGAGTAAGCATGAGTCCGCCATTGAGGATTATAAATTTCAAGCAGTGGTACCTAAGGTAAGGTGTATCTTGAATTTATTATATCATATTTAATAGTTTAGTAACTGCTTAAACCTGTAATTTTAAATTATTGATTTAAATTAAAACAACAAACAAAGTTATATTTGAATTTATTCAGTATTTAATGTTTAATCCAAAGTGTTAAATAAATTTTAGCTGAACAACAATTTTTGTTTATTTTAATCCAAATTTACTTTTATTAAATTGTTGTGGTTGCATGATTTAATAGTTATGACATACTTTTTTTTATATTAACTTCCTTAATGTATTCAAACGCGTATTTATTACATTTGCAGCAATCGTGTACTGCTATTACTTGAGTTTATAGCCGATATTGACGAAGTTTTATTTAATTGTAAACCAAACCTCGCTGTAAATCAAAGACTAAATTGATATGATAGATTAAGATTGAATAGACTGAATAGGTTACCATAGATAGGCAGCTGGTATTTTGCAAATGCAATTTTGCACGGCAATTTCCCCGTACTAGACTATCTAAAGTTAGTAATTCTTTTTTGGGAAAAAGGATACTCTTCTTTAATAAAATCCCAGAGGCCCTTTTATCTCTGCCTTTTAATAAATTTAAAAAATGTATTAAAGAAAAGCTGTGTAAAAAGGCTTACTATAAAGTCAACGATAATCTAGTTGATAAAAGGGCCTGGACTTTGCTATTTTAAAAGAGTACCGATAGTTTTTTACGCCGGCTTTTTCTCTTGGCCTACACCCTCTGTCTTCTTTACCGATGAGTAGGGATGTCTACCGATTCAAATTTAATGACGTGGAATAAGTGATACCTGTATCTTATATTCCATAATAAACATATTTTATTTTTATTAATAAGTGTACCTGCTTTATTTCCAGGGTTGCAAAGTCCGTCTTCTCACACCATCTAGCACCTCACTGCCAGCCTTCAACCCATTTTTGCCGCCACCCGCCCTAACCCAGGTACTACTCATCGGACGCCCGCCAAACATCTCTGATATTTCACTTAAATTCGTTCTGACATACACATGTGATGACGAAATGTACTCAGAAATGGGAGAAGTTAAATCATTGCCACTTGATGTTTAATTTTTAAATCTGTTGAAAACGAAAAGCGCTAAAAGACGTAGAGCTACGAAAAATATAGTTGTCTCTTTTGCTCGCGTTTGTAGCAACAAATTCGGCCTGCTCCCTATATTTTCATTTTTTTAACTAAAATGTGATGACTTATACTTAATTATTTGATTTAACTACTTGAGAAATGTTCGGTTATATCAATGCTTTGGTTATAATCCTGTCAAATGTCGGCTAAAGTGTTTATTTGGAGATGGAAGGCAAATTGCTTAATAATTATAAAAATATTTATATAAAGAAATAGACACATCATTTATGTTCGGTCACACTGACTTAAAGTAAATAACTAAAGATTTTTTGTTTACTTTGCAGTTTAATTAATATTAACGACAAAATGCACGGGTCGCATACTTTCCATACAGCGGTGCTTTTTAAATATTATAATTTTAGTTTTATTTATAATGAATCTAGTCGAAATTTTTTGCATTTAACATTCCATGACGAACTGATTAATACTTAAGTTTTGTACTTATTTTGAAATATATCTTAAAGCAAATTTGGGGTGGAAAATGAATATTTTCTATTCGACATTATCCTATAAAGTATTGACGCTGTTATAACAGATGCATTTATTATGTACAATGGTATGTATTGCTGTGCAATAGACTCTGAATTATTATATTTAGTTAGTAAGGTGTTGAAATAAATATTATTGTCTGCTTGCTTCTTTGTCTTATTTTACTACAATAACCTAATTCAACAAGGCTACCCGCCTTTCGAATCTAAACATTTTTCGTAAACAAACGTAACGTTTGAAGCTTATAAACTTATCCAAACGAGATGGGATGAGACTAACATATAAATATCAGTCCAATAGTTAACTCTCGCTTGGCATCGTCTCTAACGACTACCGTAGTAAAACTTTCTTACTATTATTACAAATTACTGAAATTTATTAAGATTATCACTTGTCGAGCATGTTGAACCTACATTTAGTAAAGCTAACCAAATGCTAGGTTTAATCTTTTATTCCTTTCGCGGTGTTATTCCTACCTAATTTATATTTATGAATTTACATTGTTTTTTTGTACACTCGCGGACCCATGCCACTTCGATATGCGATATCGCTAGTCGACTGTGAGGAAGTTGCATGGATCTGGTTAGCGCTGCGCCTCGCCACATGTTTTATTGCTTACATATTTAATACGTGTTTGATTGTCTTCGTTTTAATGTGTGTGATTTTTGAGGCACCTTTATTATTACAAAAAAACATAGGTCTTGCAATTTTTGCGAGATTGACGAACACTAGCTCCAATTTTCGCAAAATGTAATATTCATCATATGGCTGAACGTTTAGTATTTGTTCCCAAATATGCATGTATTGTTTTATCACTATATTATAATGAAGCAGAATCACCAACAGAAGAATGAATTAAGGTTGATAAATTTATAATAATAAAATAAAAAATAAAATTTAAAATAATACAACTCCTACGTTTTTGTATTTTCCCGGCTTAAATGTCATTTCGTAAACGTCAAAGTTAATAAAATACGTGCATTACAAAAACATTTATTTACAAAATTTAAATGCAAGTTGAACACTAGAAATCTTAAGTTACTACCCAGTTTTAAATAAACATAAGTTTAAAGATACACTTACGCTACTTAGAAATAAAGCAAATACTCTTATGTATGAACAAATTCATACACAAATATATACTTAGTAGTAATTAAATGTTTACAAAATAACAATAGAAGATTTTTTACAAGCTTTTATACATAGCCCAAAGTCCGTGACTCGTGTACTTATTATTTATAGAAATGGTTAACTGTCATATGTCAAAAGCTTATAAAAAGGTGGTATTTATTTATGTACAAATGTCAACGAAGTTTATTTATTCTACCATTTAACATTACCACAATTTGAAACACTTGCGTCAACTGAGTGGATATATTTTTATGAAATAAAAAAAATATATTAACATAGTAGTCTGCGCGGAAATCAAACCGTCGTGTGATTTGAGGTCGCAGCAGATCTTATATTTTTTTCTTATATTGAAAGAAACTTTCACGTACGTCATTATAAATGGACTTATATATTAGTAGTATCTGATACTTAATGTGGTAAAATTGAAAGTACATAATTTTTATGAATAAATGAAATGTCGCGTATTGTGTCCCGGTTATCTTTGCAGACTTTGCACAGATAAAAGGCGATAAAATAACCAATATCAGCAAATTTGATTATTACTTTAAATCTCCTGCGGGATTTTTATTGCGTTGTCTTGTGTATTTCAAAAAAAATCAAGTAATATCGTCTTAATGTTGTTTTTGTAACTGTCCATAATATCATCAGATCTATACAGCTTGGTCACGGAAAGCTAGGGCTGTGATAGGTTTCTGATGTCCGCAATATTCGCGTTCTAAAGTCCCTTTCTCCAAATCCCACAGACGTGCGTAACTGTCCGATGAACCTGATAAAAACATTCAAAAAACTATTTTAAATAGTCGTATTCCAACAGGAATTAGTCATAATCTCCACTTCAGAATTATCAAATATGTCTTTAGGTAATAGAACTTCAAATAGAATAAATTGTTTGATAGTTACGAAACTAAAAATTCTATAAATAATTTGATTTTTGTGAGCACTATTTCTTGTAAATGAACGCTTTTGAAGTTTGAACAAATTATAAAATTTTTGTACTCGTAGAAAATCTTGTCGATAGTCCTGTCAAATATAGGACGTACTCCATACAGTATAGCTCCATATAGTAGAACTGAACTGAAGAACTACTGAAGCGAAGAACTGTCTAGGGGTCTCCAGTGTTTAATAAAAAAAAATGGTGCGTGTACTTATGTACGCGCGTAAGAAGTTATACTTCTTTGGCTTTCTTTATTTTTTTTGAAATATTAAATAACTAATAATAGATATTTAGCGTGAATAATTTAACAATATTTGATATTTAGTATATTGTTCAATTATTAATTAATATTAATAACAATTATTATTTATTATTTTATTATATTATTAATTTAATTTAATAACTAGGTATGTTTCATAACCTTTTAACTAAGTCTTTGTGAAAAAGCATTGCTAAATTTCTTTGAAAAAATAATTAAAACTGCTATATTTGTTTAAAAGGTATGGCGCGCATCGTAAAATTTCACTCTCATAAATTTTTCATAACGCGCCTAAAGAAGTATAACTTCAAAAATCTATTTGATTGCATAATCTATATCCACTTCTTTAATATTGGGTCAAGGATTACTCACCTGTGAAGAGATATCTAGAGTCGATGGTGAAGGCGGCATCCCACACCCAGCGCTGTGTGTCGTGTCTTAATTCGCGCTTTAGGGTCCAGTCTTTTGTATTCCACACTTTCGCAGAACAGTCGCCAGATGTTGTTACTAACATACTAAAATGTGAAGAAACTTAAATTAATTTAATATAAAAAGACTATCTTACATACTTTATAAATTATTGAGCAAAACCAAAAATCTATTTAACTCTGATTTTAATTCCGTAGAATTCTGACAGCTATAGTTTTTTGACATGTCAGTGATGGTAAACCTTTTTGGCCGGGCACATTTTTAAACGGTTTTATTTTTAAATTTCAATTCGAGTCTGAACATCTGAGTCTATACATACATTTTATTTGTTAGTGAATGTATCCATTTAATTCAGTGCTGTGCTCCACATTAAAAGTGGTTTAACGGCGTGTGATAATTAAGTTATTAAAGTTAATTCGATATATTGTTCGTGATGTTGAAATATTTTTATTTTTGTATTTGGTCACTCGAGTAAGTAAATATTTAGTACCTACCTTTTTGTAGGTAAAACATAAAAAATACGTTGCATTTTAGTTATTGCCCTCAAATAAGTATTTGTCCCTTTTTCGGTGGAGAACTTTTTTAGTGGCAACACTCATGAAATGTCAGAATTCTACGGAATGAAAAATCAGAGTATAACTATATAAACGTAATATAAAAAAGCCTACAACCTTCTAGGTCTGGGCCTCAAATTTCTGTATGGGCTTCCTGATCATTTATTTTTCTTAATAGACAAGTAGGTGATCAGCATTCTGTGTCGGTCACACTCCGGTTTCCTAACGATCTTTTCCTTCGCGAGCGATTGTTAAATGCGCAAACGTATTTTTATGGTTGTATTGTAATAAATTACAATTTTACAATAACTTTGAGTCTCAAAAAAATCATTTTTATTTTATATTTATTAATCTATGTTACGATAAAAAAATAAAGATTTAAAATTATATATTTATAAAGATATTATTTAAAACAGGCAACCTTCATAATAGCACTAAGGGTAGATCTAATAACAAATTAAAATTACCAGTATCAGCTAACCAAGGTTACTTCAATAAAATAAATTACGCGAAAAATTGTAAAGCTCTTACGTATTTAAAAAATACTTACGTAGAATCTAAACTGAAGTTACATCTCAACGCGTACTTGCTATGAGCCTGTATATGTTTCTTTGGAACAGGCCGAGGCGGTGACCCACCCAAAGACCAAATATAACAATTTCCTTTATTATTGACACACGCCATTAATTTACCTTCTGGGTCTATTGCTATATCTTGGATAGAGGCCTCAGCTTCTGGTATCTAAAAATTACGCGCAGATACAATATTCTAAGAAATTTAAAATGGAGGTAGTTAATATTTATACCATATCACTGTAAAATTAAGACATTTTGTATCGTTTGTGTTGTACAAACAAGAAAAAAGTATTAAAAACTAAACGCAAAGTATTTATATGACACTAATGGGGTCAAATTATACAATTTTTTGGTTGTCACTTTTTGAACATCTATACAGCTGTACCGTACTTAAATAATGTTTTAAACGCTAATACCGATGTCACATGTAAAATGTATTGGGTTAAGCTAACAATTTAGGCAGATGTTAAAAATGAAATACTTCTTGAAATGGTATACGGAAATTGCCAAGCCAATGATAAACCGCTATAAACATAGTTTAATGTTTATATGGCAACACTGAACATTTAAGATATGCACTAAAATAAACGTTAGCCATTTATACCACAAATGCTTAACTTATTTGGTGTAAAAGTTTTTGGGCTTTAGTATCATAGAATATTATCCCATATATATAACAGCCATCTCAGGAATTATACACCATACAGATTATTAATTCAGCAAGTTAGCATATTATAATTAATAAATGTATGGGAAATAAAGTTTTTCTATAAAAACCTAGGGAAATCAACTAAAAAATATGTATAATTACAAGTTGTTCATTGTGATCAGTCTTCAAGTCCCAGATGTGAATAATTCCGCTCTGACCTCCTACCATGATCTGCGATTGGTCTGGGTGCAACACAACTGCATTTACTGGGGCCGGCACTTGAAATATCCGCTGACATTGAAATTGTCTTCCTGCTCTGCAAACAGATTAATATTATCACCTAGAAGTAACCTGTATTGAAAATGAAATCTTATTATTATTTTTGCATAATGTATGTAATAGCTGTATTCCTATGCTACTAGTACTAAAGTAACATGTCTCTTCCACTTCGTTTACAACAAAATTATACATATGGCTAAATCCAAGGAGGTGAAATTATCACCTACTACTGAAAATGACAAAATACTTGTTATCAGAACTTGATTATGGAACTAAATAAAATTTATAAGACGGTTTACAGAGATGCAACCTATTTTCATACGATGATTCACAAACAGATGTACAGACACAACCATAACCACACATATGACACACAGTTAAGTAAATTTATCTTAATTTTGAATACATAATTTACAGTATATTTGGTTTATATATTTTTAAGTACAAAGCTTTTGTTCTTTTATTGTACCTCATAAGAGTCTGGTCATCCATCCGATGAGCAGGGATGCCTTCAAATTTAATGACGTGGAATAAGTGATACATGTATCTTATGTTCCATAATAAACATATATTTTTTTTTTTATCCACATCAGTAAAAAAAAGTTATGGTACTAAATTTACATTGACTATCAGTTCCCAAATCAAGAGTGTAGAATGACTGCAAAGAACTGGCAATAAACTCTTCGTCTTTTTAAAATGGCCAAGGTTTATTTATTTACAAAATGTTTGTAAGCACTTGCAACCATTACATCACGCTCACATATATCACACATCATATGTTAAATATACTGTAACATTACATACCTTAAATCCCAAATTCTGGCAGTGCAGTCTTCTCCACCAGTATACATCCACTGACCATTTTCCTGCAATATTAACAGACATTATTTTATGTTATGTTTCTATTACTTCTTCATAGAACAGTATGACGGTAATTACTTTCTGATGAAAGATAATAATGACAAAACATTCAAACAAACAAAAAAAGATTATCTTAAGGCTTTAAAGTTTAATTAGCAAAATATGTAAATAATTGTGTGTTAGATGTATTTCATTTATTTAAATAACATACCTGAAAGCCAACACGTGAGACATTCTTAGTGACACCATCGAAGTTAATGATTGGATCAGGGTTGGCACTAGCTAAATCATACATCCGAATATGCTGGTACCCACATGCTGCAACCATTTGCCCGCTAGGGTTAATTTCTAAATCATTTACTTGCTGAAATTGATTAAACATACTACTTCAATAAATTAAATTTACATGTTTCAAGCCTGACTCATGTTTTAAGATTCCTTGTTTAATAAAATCGCAGCAGAAACATTAACACTTAAATACACACGGATTTAGACAGATTTTAATATGTTTTGCTTACCGAGTCTGGATGTTGCATAGTACGTAAACAAACACCGCTATGAGCCTGCCAGAGCTTGATGGTGTGATCGTAGCCACCAGTCACAAGTGCAACTTGAGAGGACCCCGCAGGACCATCTCCAGACATTGTCATTGTTGAATATTATCGAAAAATTTTAAAAATATGAAATTATAACCTATTATACATTTTATCCAAAACTTATGAGAAATCAGGACAATTATTATTCTCCTATTGGCTCGAAAATATAGTACTTATTCATCAACTGTTTTAAAAATATTTAAACTTTTCGGGAAAAGCTACATATCGCAATTGTTATTTTGTTTATAAATTACTATTTACTAATTACTATACGTAATAAGTAATAACTAATAAGTATCAACTATCAAGTATTCAGTTTTTTTTTTAATTTTTTGACCAGGTAACGAGACCTTTTCGCCAAATCAGTATAAATATAGCAGCCATAAAATATTAGTTGGCAAAAGACAATTTAGGAATTGCTATCGACATTCGTTATAAGCACATGACAATTGTCAGTACGACTTTTAGTTTTTACCACGCAAGTAAGCACTAAGCTAGGGATGCCGATTCTTTCCAAAAAATATCGATTCGAATCGTTAGCTGAAGAATCGTTTTACAAATAATCGTGGTCTACAAGATCGCTTTCAAGTATTTCAGTTTCAGGGCTTTCGGAAATGAAATTAATTCTTTATAACCAAATCTAAGTAAAATCAGGTATGTATGAAGATTTTTTTATATTAGGTATCTATGAATATAATTTCAAATTGTATTTATTTCATGAACAAGTTAACATTCCCAAGGCTTAATAACTAACCTTTTTAAAAATAATACATTATCCAGTCTGTTCGCAACCAAGCGGTTCCGTTCATAATACTTGCTATGTTGCAAATTGCAATTGAAACTATACATCTTTTAGCGCGTAGGGGAAAAATGATGAGAGTAAATTTAAAAAAAACCGACACCCTGAATATAGCATAGTCAACATTTTAAAATAAAAAATGTCCATTTCTTTAATTATATAGAAATATTTTTTTGCGATATTTAAATAAACTTTATTTAACTAGATAATGCGTTATAATAAAACTTTCAATGTATTAAATACCTTTATTAATTGTTAGTGTCGTTTTTTCTACAAACGTAGAATAAGTCGAAAGATAAAAATCGATTTATTTAATCGTTTTTTTCCTAATTTTGAAATTCATTTCAAAATAAACAACTTACATATTTTATTTTTCATGGTTTTATAAATTAAAAATAAATAATAGACATTTTAAACAATAATTTTAAAAACAAATAATCAAAATCGAAATTAACATAATCTCGTTTTGATAGATTTTAGGTGAAATTTGACAGATGCTGAGTGTATGCCTTTTCAGTAGCACATTGCAGTATTTTTGTTGTCTTTATTGTATGTAACCTTGTGCTGCTGAATAAATTTATTTTACTATTAAATTATAGTGTCCCATTCAAACTTGACGTACTGACCAAGCGAGCGGCTTCGCGAGGCAGCCTCGGACATTTGCTGCAGTACGCATGCCGCACGAGGCGGCTTCGGTCTGTAAGTTTTCTAATCCGAGGCTGCCTCACGCGGCAAGGTCGAGCCACCGTGAGCATCGACGCTTTGTTTAACTTGAAGTCGAATAGAGACCATATAGTTTGCCCGAGACCGCCATAAGGCCGCACATTCGGAAAGCTGTCGCTACTACTGCCTATTTAATAATTCTAAGGCTTGCAAAAACATGAAAACAGAAAACTAAACGTTTTTGGATTAAACTCATAAACAAAAATAGATTACAGACGGGGACAAGATTGTTTGAAGAGTTGTTCTTCAAAAAATTTCACTCGAATGAGTAAAATCGAATTTGACAATGTGTATTCTCTCATAAACGCCAAAATAAGCAAGAAGGACACAAATTTTCAAGAAGCAATATCCGCTAGGGAAAGATTATTAGTGACATTGAGATTTTTGGCCACAGGAGATTCTTATACCAGTCTACAGTATCTATTTCGTATATCAAAACAAAGCATATCGGGTATAGTTCCTGAAGTCTGTGATGCTATAATTGAGGTGTTAAAGGATTATGTTAAGTTAAAATAAAGCTAAATATTTTAATTTTTTTTTTTATTAAGCAAATTAGAAAATCAGTGGCATCGATGATGCAGGAGGCATCGGTGAGGCAGTAGGCATCGGTGGGGTAGGAGGCATCAGTGAGGTAGAAGGCATTGGTGAGGCAGCAGGCATCAAATATGTAGATGGCGTCGATGAGGAAGAGGAATGAGACATGTCTTAAATGTGATCGTTTTCACCATATGATTGAGTATAATAACCATAACATAGAACATACAGTGGCTCCTATATCTGCATCAAAGATAATTTTATTTATTGCATTTTTTACATATGATAATGTATTTTGTAATATTTTCACAACTCATTTCCTATATATAGGCCGTACACGTTATGGGGATAATATTTTTCTGATATATTATCGCTTGCACACTGTTGTAAAAGTTTTAATGCTTCAAATATGGCGTTATCATT
Source organism: Pieris melete (assembly GCA_963693345.1). Lineage (NCBI taxonomy): Eukaryota > Metazoa > Arthropoda > Insecta > Lepidoptera > Pieridae > Pieris > Pieris melete. The sequence goes on along the minus strand of CAVNZK010000010.1, from coordinate 3,020,327 downwards.
TTGGATCTCTTTTTAGGTCTAGTTGACTTTTGTTTAGGTCCTTCCGTTATCGCCGTACAAAATATTTCCAAGTATAGTGCTGTTTGCTTTAGTTGACGCTAACTATAAATTTATGTACGTAGACGTTGGCAGCAAGGGATGTATATCAGATGGTGGTGTGTTTAAAAACACCAATTTATATAAAAAAAGTCGAAAAGAAGGAATTGAACATTCCTCCGCCAGAAATGTTACAAATACCGTATAAAATTGCAGTGCCCTATTTTATTCTAGGCGATAAAGCTTTGCTCTCAATTATCACACATTGAAACCTTATGAAGGTACTCCAAAGAGGTTCAATGGAGAGGATTTTCAATTACAGTCTATCCAGAGCAAGAAGAGTTGTAGAGAATGCCTTTGGCATTTTAAGCTCCGTTTTTAGAGTACCTATTGAGGAAGCCGTTACTATTAGAACCAGAAAAAGCTATGAAAGTCGTATTGACTACCATAGGCTTATATAACTACTTGCGTAGAGATCAAGCTTCCTCACAAAGGTTCACTCCTCCAGAATCATTCGATGCCGAAGTTGAAGGGACAGTAATACCCGGCCGATGGCGACAGGATACAGAAATGTCATCAATGCTATCTATTCATGCAATACCACGGCGAGGATCAACAAATATACAAGAAATACGTTCACATTTAGGGAGAATTTCATAACAAACGGAGCAATTTTTTGGCAGAATAATTATCAGTAAATAATAGGTACTACTCACTTCTTCACCTAAAGTATCTTGTGTATTTCCTGGGTGATTTCTAACTCCCAGAAAACTGAAAGCTTCATAGGCATACCAATTCCAAACATATATTTCAGCACGACCTACAGTATAAAATAAAGATAATAATATAAGAAATTATATAAAAACCGGTGTAACTTTGGATTTAATAAAGTTAATGTTGTTAACCCTTATCATAAACATTAAATAATAAATACCTGATCCTGTGATTCGGCTTTTTGAAGTTATTTACGATGCGCGCGCACCTGAGACACAAAGTTGTCAGTGTGATTATAGCGTGCGCGAGCGAGATGGGAATAAGACAATCTACAATAATAAAAAGAAATAGAATATGCCTGAAGTTAGCAGATATGTCAAGAATTTTGAATGACCATTCACCATACTGACATTTACCTTTTAAACAAATAAAGAAGTTTTAATTATTTTTTCAAAGAAATTTAGCAATGCTATTTCACAAAGACTTATTGTTACTTAGTTAAAAGGTTATGAAACATACCAACTTATTAAATTGAATGAATAATTAAATAACCGAGGATTTGCCTCGCGAGCGGCGAGGCTGCTCGCTCAATCAGTACGCTGCTAAATGCTAATGCATCGAGTATATTAATACATCTTCAAAGCATCGGATCTATTCAATGTATCGCATTGTAAACATCGATGTATATCGAATATCCCTAATAGTTCGAGGCGAGGTCCGCCGTCCGGGTTATATAAGACCAGACATAATGTCGGAAGGGGGCAGATGAAAAATCGACTATGATTGATTTTTAATTATAAAAATAATCGATTATTTTAAATATAAAAATACGCGTACAAATATCGATTTTCAATTTTAAAAAAATCGATTATTTTTTCACATCCCTACACGTTTCTTGCTCCCATTTGCCGACAACAAATAAACATTACATGGTACACGAGACAAACTTTACTAACCTAATAATTTATTCCTATTTGTTAGCTCCATTAAAAAATGTAATCAATTTTGTACTACCTCAATAATTTTAACCAGAGGTACACACTTTAAGTATGTACAGAAATCTATGTACGACGAATCCTATAACCCAAGCTTGCTTCAGCACTCGGCAAATAAATTAATTTTACTGAAATCTACGATAGTACAGGCCATCTGGCTTTTTTCGATCAGTATTATCTTAAAATTGGAATGTTTTATATAGAATAACCATATATACAGGAAATGGGAAATAAAATAAAAAACACCTTAAAAATAGAATTTTATATGAAATTACTTTATTGAACATGTAAAATCCATATTGACATGAGGAATGCTATTCTCATTTACAAAATAACACAGAATATGTAAAATTTCAGAGACTAATCACATTAAAACCTACCTATACAACTAAAAATACAACATACACATCAATTTTCTAAACATTAATCAAATTACTCACCTCGGTGACACATTCCGAGATGTAAGCTTAGCTTAAGTTTGGTACCATTATTAGTATTGAAATTTACAATGACAGAGGTAGGTTTTACTTTAACAATAAGCCATAGTTAATGAAATTGTCTCTAATTTTACATTTTGATATAGTTAAACCAAAACTTATGTCTTTGAGCACAAAGGTTATTTATACATAGCAACACAAAAAATTTATGGCAGAGCACAGCTTTTACTGCAGAGTTAGGTAAGAAGACATAGAGTTTTGATGAAACCACTCAAGGTACATTAATTAAAGGTGAGCATCCAGTCACAGCGAACTTAACAAGGGAGGGCTAACTGTACAATTTCCCCATTTTCATACATGCTAACACTTAACATTATTTTTTTGAGGCTTAGAAATCTAGACCTTAGCCTGAACGCTGAACCTTTCCAAATTCTGCATGAAAAAGACTGCATACAGTGTGGCGCAGATGATAACATGAAGCTGCACAGGGCTATTTATTAAACAAATACACATAGTATAAGACATTAATAACCTGCTTGGCTCTATACATAACAACTGCATCACATGTTACACTCACCTAGAATCTATTCCTATTTAATTACTAAAAACATTGTTACATACTAAACTACATATTAAAAAAATGTTAATGCCTTCAGAATACCAATATCCAGTTATTAATAATACAGAAAATAATAATTTAGTAAAATTCAGATAAAAAAGATGCTAAAAAAATTTGTTGTAATGTATACAGACTTTGGAAAGTCAGTGGTACATTATGTAATAAATTAAGTCCGAGTAAATTATTCAATATGAACAGAAATGCGTTGGTTTGGGAGATCATTCGCTTTCCTCATCATCGTCATCACCATCTTCTTCCTCAGACTCTTCCTTCTTCTTCTTAGCCTTCTGAAAATGAAAGCATTGGAAATGTTTTTATTATAGATATAGTTCTACAGCCTATAGCTACATAAAAATAAACAAAGCCAACAGGAAATAAGGAAAGTTATGATGCAGGTTACCTTGGCGATAAATTGAATAAAATCATAATATAACTAAAATAAAGTGGTTCCATGTAAAATACTCACAGGTGACGCCTTCTTTGCCTTCTTGCCTCTCTTTGTTGCCTGCTTCTTGCCACCACCACCACCTTCACCGCCACCGCCATTCGCGTTATATGATTCTAAGTCTTTAGTATATTGTTCTTTTGCTTGGGCTGCTTTTTCTTCCCATTCCTGTTAAAATTATAATATTGATATAAAACAAATCGTAAATTGTGATATAAAATCCAAGAGAAAGTAGGTTATAAAAAAAGAGTAAATAAAATCTTACACTCTTGTCTTTCATAGCCCTCCAAATTTCACCGCCTTTTTTAGCGATCTCGGTGACTTTCAAGCCTGGGTTATCGGATTTGATTTGTTCTCTTGCGCTGTTTAGCCATAGCATGTAAGCTGACATGGGACGCTTCGGCTTGTCCGACATTTTGACTTTTTTCCTGTAAATAATCATTTAAGAATACAAAAAACATCGAAAACGCGCGGCAACAGGTTATGCGGGCCATGCTGCACTCGATTCGAAGCGTCCGTATCGAACTAGGCGTTCTCTAGAACACACTTTTGGCGGGAAACCTATTTACAACCCATGCGCAAGAACAAAATGGTATTATTTTATTTCTGCATTTAAATCCCGACATTAATAGCACATTTCAATCAATTGGTAGCATATCATTGAACAAAAATTGTTATCGCCCCATATAACGAGTTCAGTGGCCTATGCTTGGGTCGTAAGAGCCATTTTGTTTTCACGTATTGTGTGGAAAATACGCAATAACTAAACATGACATAATTGCTACATCATCGCACATATAATAAGCTTTAACTTGTAGAAGAACTGTTCGATACCTTCAATGGAAAAGATTCGAGAAATAAATTATCAAAAATAGGGCGTCCTTTCTCATACCCACGCGTAGTACGGAAAGTACGGCGAAGCCCATAGCCATGTTTGAGTCAGAATTCCAACGTGGAAAAAACCTTGATTTACTAAAATAAGTCTTCATATATACATTAAAGCTTAGTATTATAAGTGGGTTTAGTAATAAAAATAATTAGACTTACCTGATGGCGAAAATTTTGAAATAATTTTTGAACTAGTGCACAACCAAACTGCAGACGTAGAGAACCGAAAGAAAATGTATGGAGCTCAAAGCAATGTTCCCAGAGCAAGCTAGCTTGGGGGACCTCGCGTCATCACCACAGCGCCCTCTATCTTGGCTGTGATTGGCTGGGACGTACAATGCTACCAACGCTAAAGTACTATCAATCGCCATACTATTACGTATATCCGTGACGTATGCTTTACCGGATTATACCAATATAGACTTTATTGTTTGGTAATATGGTATGATGTTGATTATTTAATCATACTCCATACTGTGTGTTCTAAAATATTTTTACGGTTTTCTTCAAGAAAATAATGCTAATACTATTGATTAATCGACACTACGAATCCATTTTGATGCATATTTCATTTTTTCACATATACTTTACATAGTTTCATTTAAAAAGTATGTCAAAATTTGGCCTAGTCTACTGATAGGTTTCCTTACCAGCCTTAACAACATTAATTCGCGCCCGATTTTAAATGCAGCCAACGTGTATACGAAAAACTAAAAGCGCGGCAAACGTCAGAGCGAAAGGGATGCCAATAAAACATCGTTTGTTTACGATTTGATATTTCAAAGGGGATTGAGAAATAGATTTTATTTCGTTTCAATAAGGATGTAGCACTTACAGAAATAGAAATAAAATTCAATATATTTAGCGGTTCCTTTCCTACCGTGTATTTTCTATTTACTTGCATAAGCCACATTAAGAATTTGTTTTCTTATTAGGTAAATGAACATAGTTTTTATGTAATTAATTAGTAGTAGTCATTGGTCAATTAATAATTATATTTTACTTTACGTAATATGTACCATAATCATCTCGGTTCAGTTGCTTTTATTTATTTTTTATGCTATATTTTACTTTGCTTTTCCTTCATACATGATGTATAGTACGTGCTGAGGTAGCTATTATATACATTGTATACCAACGATTTTTTTGTTTAGGTAGTTATTTTTCCTATCCGGATATTTCGTTAACGAATCTAGCTAGGTATATTCATCTAAATTTTTAATCACTGTTACGAATGTTAGAATCCTTATCGTGTTTTATTTTTCTACGAGTCTAATTATTAAATAAGGAATTCACAAAATTTTACAGTGAGTTGGTTTTTAAATTAATTACATTACATTATTATTATAAATTGAGAAAAGATACACAAAGGTTTACCTAAAAGGTAGGTTCTCTTCGCTAGAATGAAAAAGCTTCTTTGATTTATATGGGGTATCGGAAGTGGATTTGAAATCTACAATTCACGTAATAAACGATGAAATCATAACTTCAAAAATCTCTGAAATCATGGCTTAATTTACGCTCTGCGGTAAATACTTAGTAAACTAAATCACAAGAGTTGTATTTAGTATATATAACGATGCATGCCTATTAAGAATTTTGTTGTATGTTATTTCGGTGATGTAACAAAAAAGACATATTTTAAGAAATACGTAAGTAGTCAGACTAACCATATCTACAAATTGATACATTTTTCTTTAAGTTTTGGTTTTTGTTACGATAATTCGCTATAGGCAAACGCCGAATAAAAAAATAGAGGTAAAAACTAACAGGCGTTAAAATTTACTAAGCATAATTTTATATTATTCGAATTATATACATATTATTATAATTTTTTTAAAGTGAAACGACTTCAAAATGCATTCTTGTAATTTTTACTTATTGGTCTTTATTGAAGCGAGTTAAAATGAGCTGCCTTAGAAACATAAAAACATGTTATAGGTACCTAATAATATTGTTTAAAAAAAAAAGTTTTTTTTTAAAAAGTATCTTCCAATGTATTGTGTGTCACCGTGTCTTACAGCCTTTGTAAATTAGCCAAAAATATTTATTATAAAAAATCGAAGCTCGAATAACGGAACAGGTTGCACATAAACCGGTCAATACGCAGAAGTCTTGTCTCCAAACTCAAAAGTAGGTAAATAACCAGTCCGACGCCTTGATCATTCATGGATTTAAAAAAAAACAGGATTCTTTACTTGAAAACATTTAGTACGCATTTAAACAAAAAATAATAATTACCTATATAGAACTTATGAATACTTTCACATGTTCTTATGTGGAGATTGCATTATCTGTAAATTTGTGTTTGTAAAAAATTTGCATATTTTTACCCAACACACAATTGAAACACACATGGACAATAATAAAAAGTAAAATCTTTATCAAACTTGCTTTCTTTAAAGATTAGATTTCGTATAAGTAATAATACAGGGAAAAAAGTTGTTATAGTTCTCACTATTATAATTTATAACTAACGTACAAAAAGCCCCTAAGACGTTACCGGGTCCCAAGAACTACCTAACCGTATTTCGTTTCACAATTATTGTAATGCAAAGGGATGCCGTGCAGGGAACCAGCAACAATTATTGTTGCAGTCCCTTGTAAAATGCTAAAGAAATAAATAATATAAACGATGCATAGCGGATAATATAAAGAGTTTACTAAGGTAAGGTACACCTTGTTTGCTAGAAAACATTGTAAGTAACAATATAGAAGAAAAATAACGAATTTAACGCTTAAACACGCAAAATACATATATCGTATTGTTGTTATTTGAGAGTATCAAAAATTTATTTGCAATTTTTTCCTGTATTCCTATACATATGTTGCATCAACGTAAACTATTACTTTATTGATCGTATATATTTATATAAAATAGACTACAACCAACCAAATTTTAACGTTTAATTATTTTATTTATCTTGAACTTAAAATAATAATACTAATCACCGCGTACATGCATGTATCGCGGATTTAATATTATCATTTTGATACGATAAGCAAACACCTATAGATAGACCCCAGTTTTTTCTTGTATATTATACGAAACTGATGCTTGTGGTGTTTGATAAAATTGATGTTTTTTATTATATTATATCTATGATGATCTATGACGCGACAATGAGCTATTAGGTATCCTTTCTAAGAATATAAATTATAATAGTGAAGACATTATAGTAATGTTTGTAACGGACAAAACTCAAGTTTTAAAAAAAATTTTCCTACTATTAATAAGAAACCTATGTGTTTTATTTAAAAATGCTAATTGTATAGGTAAAAACAAGCCAACTGTATGCTTTTATTGAATTCGCTGCCAGCTGCGTAGGAATAATTCGAAAGCCCTGGATTTGATTGTCGCCGAATGAATAATAGTTTAGGGTTGGTATGCGCAGTAGGTATACTGCATACAAAAATTATCAATGAAATAGCAACGACGAGAGATTACACACAGAGGACTTGGATGCACCGTTACCTACATAGAGATGCATCCCGATAACGTGGGATAATTTAAGTCGTGTAGAAATAGCTTTTGAGTGTTTTTTCAACCGCTAATAATATTACGGAACAATATCTTGAGCATCCATGCAATAGCGATATGTATTCAAAATTACTCATTTACTCTTTTCTTACTATGTATTACGAAGTACTTACTTCAAGTAGTAAGATTACGTTAATATATTTATCAAAGTCGATTTTGATATTCGATAGTCATACTCCTAACTTAGTGCTAAGTTTTGGCAACTCCGAATCTTAGGGAATTTCACGGATTTTATTCATTGATTCTTCAATTTTATTTCAGACCCTAAGCACTGGTTACTGAAATTCTTGTTAAAAAAATCACCACACTTTAAAGCTATCTAATCTATAGAGATAAAACCTTAATAAATATATACATGTAATCAAATATTCTGCTAAAAAGAAATCGATAATGTATAAATATTTCTTTGATAAGAAAGAAGACACCGACTAGAAAGCTTAAAATTAAATACTCGTTTATGAGTGGTTTATTCCTTTTTTTGTTTATACAAGCTATTCAGCCAGTTCCAAATATTTCTTTTCATTGTACCTAATTTGTACCATGTCGGAGTTATTTGTTTTTTGCGCGTAGAATCGTCTTATGGTGCCTGAGACAAAAGGCACCCTTCGGCTAAAAGCAAACGTAGACCGATAATAGACCTCCGGATTTGCCAAATGTACAATAATTTGAAGCAAAAACCCGTGAAGTCCTGTCGAAAATACAAGAAGTCTTTCAATTTACTGTATTTAATCAAGATTAATTAAGAAATATTTTTCCTTAATATACTGCTGTTTTTTTATATATGTATTGTATCAGGTAAAAACAAAACACGATAATCTATGTAAATTGTTTCTTAACTAATGTTTACTACATCTGTCTACCAAAAAAATCTTCCTGTCAATACCTAACTTTATAAGAAAGGTCACATATCCTGTAATTAAAAGCTATTTAAGACACAACGTTACTCCGTCTCTGGGGTAGCTAAATGTTCCATGTTCGTATATACTGAAATGGTAGGCTAAGTAAAATCACATTAAGGAGAAACGAAGTTCGCGGCGGCAGCTAGTAGTTATATTATATATATAAAGTATTAATTCAGTCAATATACCATGTGAATTGTTACCGCACAAGTTTCTCTTACACCTTAGGGATTCTACCTTACCATTGCAGGTAGGAGCAGAGTGCAGGCATTCGACCGACCGCAAAATGCTTGGCGCTAACTTTAATTTATCCCAACTTATTTCCTTATTTATTTCAAATCGAATTTAATATTTGTTATCTTTTCTGTCTTATCTACTATATAAAAATAAGTCCGGTTTTCCTTCCTGACGCTATAACTCCAGAACGCACGAACCGATTTCCACGGTTTTGCATTCGTTGGAAAGGTCTCGGGCTCCGTGAGGTTTATAGCAAAATTCAGGAAATTCAATTCAATTTCAACAGAAAAGCGGGATCACCAAACGAAATGTTACATAAAACGAAGCCATCTGGTGGCGAAACGGAGTTCGCCGAGTTTGCTAGTATCTAATATAATCTATTAGCATATGATAATTAATTATCATACAAATAACAAAGCATTTTTTTCCAATTTCGATGTTATTTATTTGGGACCTTTGTGGCCCGATAGGATGACTGAATAATAGAATGAAAGCTAGAATCTTTCTGTTACAGAACTTCGAGTTTACACTAACAAAACGAGTATTGCTATTAAAATTTGTAAGGCGCTTACTTTTTATAAAATTAGTGTGAAAATGAAATATAATTTTTAACACACAAGACTTGGTTTAACAAAATCTATAAAATCAGGACTGGGCAATGGTATGTTTTGTGACCATTTGCTTTTTCTAATAGGCAAATAATTACGCCTTCTATGCATGACACACGCCATCGACTTATTAAGTCTAAGAGGAAACTGGTATTCCTCACGTTTTCCTTCACCGTACGAGCGAGTGTTGAACGGGCAAATAGACATAAAGTCCAATGATGCACAGCCGGGAACAAACCTGCGACCTCAGGGATGAGAATCACATGCTTGAGGCTTAGGCCAATACTGCTGCAAATAAACTATACTTTTGATTTAGTATATTTTTATCTGCCTATATTAGTGAATTGAAATAACTATAATTATAAAAAATGTTTATTAAACTAGCAATTACTTAATGAACATAACTTATATACATAATCAAACTACAGAACTGAAAATCACAAAAATGGAATTACAATTAACAATTTAATTATTTTATTTACAAAGTTTGAACAAAACGTGGGTAACATATTTTTATTTGTATTACAAATTAATGTATTTGAGATTTATTTTATAACCATACATTGTTATTAGTAAAAATTAATAAGATGAGTGAAAATGCTTCATGGAACTAATCACTTCCGCTTCCGCTTTCGTCCCCGGAACCGGAAGACGCCTCTGCCTCTGATGAAGAGGCCTTCGTTTTCTTCGAATCTTTACTCTGAAAGACAAACATATTTTGTACATTACTTAACCATGTCAGGGGGTGCGAATAAAATTTTAAAAGAAATATCGTTAATATCACTAATTTTTTTTTTTTTTTTTTTTTATTTGGACCACAAAATTAGGACAAACACATGATATAAATTGACATCAAACATTAACATAAATATCAAATGCGGTGCCGTCCCTATTACATGTGGACACGACAAGCGAAATTAAGTGGATACAAAAAACAGTATTAAATATAAACAAGCATAAAAATTAAAAAAGCAAACTATAAAAGAATTATACTATTTGAACCAAAAATAAATCCTAATGCCTAATTCTGTGTCCTAATTCTACTTTTAGCTGAGGCCAAAGAACCGTGAAACTCTGTGCAATATCATTATGGTAGCGACATAACCTATTAATTGGTGAGTTTCTGCCAACGTTTGTTCGACAATGCGGGATGTGAAAAGATCGTCGATTGTACAAACGACTCCCGACCCGAGGAACTTGTATGGATAAACGTTCTAAAATTTCTGGGCAATCCACAATTCCGTTAATTACTTTAAATAAATATATGTATATTTCATGAAATTTAATAGAGATTTTAATAAGTTTTTATATATTTTTTATAATTATCTAGCTCATAGGGTTTCGAACTAAAAATACTATAAAATAATTTAGGCTGTTTTGTGTTGTTATATTACTTAATTATAGAAAATATTATCAATCAACCTCTTTGCTTTCTTTCTTCTTCCCGCTATCAGAATTTGATGAGCTGTCATCATCTTCAATATACTCTTTACTGGTAAATTTCCCGGAACCGGATCCAGCGCTGGTGTTCTTCGCCTTTTTGCTTGGAGCGGGTACTCCTTTACTCTTCTTTTCTGCTGCTTTCTTCTCTTTATCTGCTTGCTTCTTCTTTTGTTTGAACTCGTCCGCCGCGCCGCTGTCCTTGTATTTTTTCATAGCTTCGCTATAATCTTCTTTCGCTTTGCTTGCTTTTTCTTCCCATTCCTGAAAAATGAAATAAAATTAATAATGGACACCGAAAGGTATAACTGCTGCTTGTATTAAAAGATCCAATTTATTTAATATATAATATAAAGTTAAATAAATCTAGACTTCAGAATATTTTTATGTATGAACAATTTAATTATATATTAGGATCGCGCTTATATCTAGTGAATTGTTGAAAGTAAAATGCACCCTTGTTTGATTTATATGATATATACGACGGCTCATTGGTCAAGTAGTTAGGACCCCTGACTGCGATCCTTGGGTCCCGGGTTCGATCCCCTGCTGAGACAAAACATAGATATGATGAGCGTTTGGTGTTGTGCTTAGGTCTTGGGTGTTTAAATATGTATTTATATGTCTATCTATCTATAATATGTATGTATATCCGTTGCCTAGTGGGTACTAACCCATAACACAAGCTTCACCAGCTTAGCATGGGACTGTTAGCATGGATCAATTGGTGTGAATTGTCCAATCATATTATTATTATTATACGTATCTAAACAATGGCGCCAGTGAATATAATATATGACAATTAGTGACAATTTTTTTAACATCAAATACATAATGAATCATTTTTTAGCAATAAAATACACTATTTATAATATTCTTAACTTATTTAGTAACAAAAATATATATAAATAGAACATTAAAACAAATTTTAAAAATTGGTTTTTGTGGCAGTTTCCATTAAATTAAATACCACTAGATCTCAAAGTAAAAGAAAAGATCTTAACAGAACAGTTAACTTTGACAGTTGTAGGTTAAAATATAATATTGCAAGCCACAATTAGTAACCGATAAAGATATATGAATTTGTAAGCATAAATATAAAATATATTTAAAAGTTCAGATATCTCATTCTCTTACCGACTTATCCTTAAGGTCTCTCCATAACTCTCCTCCCTTCTTGGCGACTTCTGTCACTTTGGTACCAGGGTTCTCTTCCACAATCTTCTTTCTGTTCTCATTGAGCCATAACATAAAGGCAGTAGAAGGTCTTTTAGGAGCATTTGCGTCCTTTTCGCGTTTCTTCGATTTATCCTTGCGTTTACGAGGTGTCTCAGACTGTAAAGAAAAGCATATTCAAGTATTCATAAATAAAATAGTATTTGCCGAAACTCAATTTCCGCCAGCGTCGATTTAATGCATTTTAACAAGAGCTTTTGCGTCCTCTTCAACAATAATCATGTTACGTTTCAGTCAACTCAAGTCTCACTCACTCACTCACACACACACACACACACACACAGTTGTTCAAATCACATTCGTATCACAACGAAAGTTTCTTTCTATGTGTGCCGTTTAAACGCTCCTACAGCTACGACGCGCGAAGGAAAACATCATGAGGAAACCGGAATGGTCAAATCTTAAAATTAGACGACATATGCCAGACAATGGATCACCTACATGTCTTTGGAATAAAAATACACAAATAACTGATGCAATCTGCAATCTTAGCTTCAGCCATGGAAGATCCATTGGACGTAATTTAATTTGCAAGGAATTATTAACACAAAGTTTGTAAGTCTGTATTTTTTAATTAATTTTGAAAAAGGATTATTAAGAGAATACATACGATTGTAATTGTTTTCTTGGGCTTCTTTTCTTTTTTCTTTTCTTTCTCTTTCTTACTTCCTTTAGATGCATCTGACGCATCAGAATCTTCCGACGACGATGGATTTGTATCATATCTGAAAACATTAAAAGAATTACTATACAATATATATAATAGCCGTGCGTTTAAACCGAAAATGGCTACTACTCCGAAATCGCAACTACACCCTAACGCAGATACTACCGAAGCCACAGATCATGTAATCTGTATCTATTAATATTCAATAATCAATGACATGTGCCTACTCGATTCCCCATTGAGAATGTGGAGGAAGGTTTGTGAACAGTTCTTTAAACCTAATAGGAGTATCCCCGACCAGTAACAACTGACTGGCCGGTCCTGAGACCCCTTTAATATTCCACCAACTAACTATTTTGATTGAATTCTGATAATTGCATTGGTATTTTACGATGCATTGAACTATTTAAAATCTATACAGAATTGCCTTACGTATACTTTTTAAATTTTTAAGCTACATGGTGACATCAATCGACGCACGTTTCTATTAGAAATGTTTTAAAAAACATAAGTTTTTAATCGTTCTCTTAATCAACTACATATATCACTGTGTGTCACAGAAATCTGAGATAGTATGTGATAATGTCCCGTTGTGGAACATTCTTCTACTTAATACGTGTGTCCAGCCGCAGTACACATGCATTAAACACTTGAAACAAACCGAATAGGAAACGAAAAAAAATAAAAAATTATATATCTCTCATTAAGTATATTTTTTATTTAGGTTTTTTTCTTTGATTATTGTTATTTTGTGTGTGTGTTTCTGTTTGTAATAAACGATATGTCTATGTCTATTTATGATTCCATGTGCACTATACTAATTTTACTATCTCAAAAGGAGTTGTTTCTGTATCAAGAAGTTCTCTCAGCATTCCCATTGTAGTCTATAAGATCTAAAGGTAATTAATACTTAATTAAAAAGAACTTACTCTTCAGCAACATCACTCTCTTTGGCCTTATCGGGATTAAAGTCTTCATCAGTACTTTCGTCTGAGCCATCGCTGTCATTCGAATCTCGTTCCTTCGCTTCAGCTTTGACTCTTTCGAGATACGCATCGGGCTCTTTCTCAGTGTCCGAATCACCGAAGTCGTCATCGTATAGAGCTTTGTCCTGAAAAAAGAATTTAATGAAGATGGGTTTAAGGTTGCGGAAGAAGTAGAAGAAGACTTAAAAGAATGTGAAGCTACTTCATTAGTGTTTTTAATTAACAGTTTGCCCATTTACAAATTCATAAACTATCAAAAATCAAACAGGTGACATACAGATGGCTGATAGTCAATAACGGTAACCGAATGAACTGGCCCAAAAGGACAAAGAAACAAGGACCAAAAGAGCAATGGGCCTACGAGATTTAAAGGTTAACTGAATTAGGAGTTTAATTAGGAGAAGTTTATTTAGGGTCGACCAAACAAGAGTAAATCTTAATCTTAGAATAAATCGTCAGTTAATCGAGAGTAAATCAATTTTACGTTTTACCAACTACAAATTCTAAGAATAGTGGGCTTATTCGGGAATTGCTACTATACCGCCGTTTCGCACGGAATAACAGCTATTCCTAGAATAATTTAATGGCGTCAGTCAGTCCAATCAGCTGATTTCTGTCATTTCACAAATATGTATTCTGTGTTTTAATTTCAAGTCAACGCAACGCACTAAATTAATAGTCTAGCATTGTATAATAAAACGTTTAAACAATTTATTATTTTTTTATTTGTTTTTAAATTTTTTATTTTCTATAATATTAGAATGAAATTCAACTGGGCTCACCAGAAGTTCCTTTTTAGACGAAAGCCTCAAACAAACAAGAAATAAAAACTTTTTGTTGTCGTTTGACAACTGTTAAAAGCTACTTTTTCACACTATAATACGGCAAATTCGAGTTGACATGATATATGCTCTTACACTGTCCCGTTGTAGAACAACATTTATTTGCCGAGTTTTATTTTCGTTCACCATTCTCTTGCTATTCGCGTATTGTTATTCCTAGCACAATTATACTATATATTACGTGGACAAACGGCTATAGATTTACTCGAGATTAAAATCATGGAATAGATTATTCTTGGTATAGTTACTCGTGTATAAATTGAAGTTTGGTCGAATCGACCCTTAGTGATATAGACTTTATAAGATCACGCTACCAAATAACTTAAAAAAAACCACGGAGCAGAAACAACTTGAACATAATTTAACTATTTTCATATTTAAACAATTTACTCTTAGAAATAATAAGATAATAAGGGCAACATCATCATTAAAGGAACACAAACACAACAATGTATCTAATGAAAGTTGTAATTTCAAACGCCGAAATCATAAAATACTTACATTTTTGCCTGTATTCTTAACATGCAGTTTCTTAGTGGTGATATAATTGAATAACTTATCATATTCCCCTTTCTCTATACTACTGAATGTGTGGATACTGCCTTGTTTTAATTCTATTTCGAAATCGAATGATCTGAAATTAATAATATTAATTCATATATATTTAAATACCTTTAAATAGTAATTTCATTAAACGAGGAGTTAAGTCAAATGTCGTCACGCGTGACGCGCACCTAACGCAGAGCGTGTTCGTCGAGTACGTAGTACGTACAAATGATGCGGTGCTTTAATCTAGTATGGGAGGTCACAGACAAGACATTTCGTCAACTTCTATTTCTAAATAATTTTGTTGCTTTTGGCATCCTATTTAATGACACCGAGATTAGTTCAGAAATTTAAGAGATTTATATAATGCTTAATATTTTGTTTTCAAGAGATTTAATTTTTTACAACACAAGTGTATTACATTTTTTGCCTTGCTTTAATGATTGAAATTTAACTTACTTAGTAGATGAAGCCCCTCCTCTAGCGAAGTTAACAGAGGCGATTTCTTCAAAGCGGATGTGAACAGGTGGTTTGTGGACATAGATGAAGCCTTTTTCTAGCGGGTACAAATATCCAGCCGCTGCCTTGTATGAACAAGCTATGGCTGGTGTTTTGTGATGCCTGAAATGAAATAATTATCATTAAGTATATATACTGGTATATTGTATATGGATGAATATAAACAAAATTTGTTAGAACCTGAAGTTTTGGTAGTTCTATATATGCCCGATAAGAATGTTAACTTATAAAACAAGCAACATACAATTTTGTTTCACATGTTTCATAGATTTAAGAACATACATGTAAAAAAAAAATATTAACTAAAACTAGATAAGTCTAATTGCATTCTTTGAACTATTCCGGTCAAATTATGTTAATCCTGGGATCATATGTCGAAATCTATGGATTTTGAGATCGCTAAACGATCCAGATAAACTCACAAGTTACATAAAAGTCATACTAGCCAAATTGGATTTCGAATCTACAGAGGCATTACTACATGTCTTGGTACGATCGGTATGATCATAACAACTTTCAGCTACACTCTCAAATATATGCGCATGTAACACACCCATTCACACACTCACTCATTCACTCATTCGTAATTTGTAACACTAAATTTATTGTTATTATTTTTTTTAACTGTTTTAAACATGTACCACGTAATAATTGTTTTATAGTTAACCACAACACAGGGCCTCCCTAGTGTGGGGACTAGCGATATATGAATTCTGTCACAATGCTTTTGTCATAAATTTAGTTTTATTATTTATTATACATTTGCATGGTGATCAGAGCATAATTGTAGTTTATTGGAACTGTAGTTCTGGCATGTTGTTGTTTAATTGATTGTGATTAAGCATATGACCAGCCTTCTGTGCCTACCAACCAGAAGTTTATCGTTAGTATTTAATTAACTCTTACCCTAAGAAATCACCTGGTCCAGTTACACGTCTGTTGATGATAACTTTCATAATTTTTGCTAGAACTTCATATGTTGGCCCAGATAGTTCTTTTGTAATTTTGTCTTCATACTTTTCTTTTAGTTCCTCTCTAAAACATTCAAATATACAATAACTATTCATTTAAGTTTTGGTAGCAAGAGTAATTTAATTATTAAAATTAAACAAGGGTATTTACTATTTATTTATTTTAGCTGTGAAAAATGTTATAGTATAATTATGACTATTAACTTCTCATTATATTAAAATAAATCTAAATATTTTTATATTAATACTTACTCAGTAAAAGGTAGCTCCAGGCTAGTTTCCTCTTCAATACCAAAGAGCAATACTAAATAATGATATCTTGTTTGACCCTGTTTAATTGGTGGGTCCAAAGATACAACAAAGAACATTTGCCGTGTGTCTTTGTGTGGTAACAGAAATAGACGAAGCACTGTAGACATTGGTATCTTGTAATCAAAAGTTTTACCATGGAGTTGGAAGAATGTTTGAAATACTTTGATGTCATAACGACCACTGTAATAAAAAAATCACAATGTGGTTAACACTATTTTTAAATTTAAAAATTAATGGTATTTTTTGTATGGAAATTATAATTTTAGAAAATAATATCTTTGAATGTTATTAGCTCATTGAATGTAGTTTTAAATTTAAAAAAGGCATCTTTGGTGTGCTTCAAAACAACTTAAATTAAAAGCTTCAAGCTATTAAATCTCAAACGTTTTACTTTTTTTTTATTATTTTATATAGCGTTTAGGGAAGTAAATATTTTAGTTGGATCATAATATGTTTGCTTAAGACTATGGACAAAAATATGTAAAATATATACCGTGGTGTAAGACATTGTAACTCTCGGAAGATAGCGATGGCATCTCCGGAGACAGAAATGACACTGGCTTTGTTCATCACTTGTTGGTGGAAAGCCTCCACAGCATCCATGTCGCCTGCCAACTCACTTGTTGGTATGTGAAAACGCATTTCCATCAAAGATACTGGTGTGTCATCATTCTAAAAACAAAATACTCATCTTAAGTCTTAAAATAGTCAATTGAATATTCTTCAAAACAATTTCAGAATTCTGATTTCACAAAATTTTGATCTGTGACAATTAGTTATAACAAAATCTAATAGCTTTCTTAAATTTAGCACTTAACATGTTTTATATATTATTACTTTTAAGTAGACTAGCTTGCTATATTTGCTTTATTTAATATATTGGTGACTTATAAGACTGTTTATTATCACCAAAAGCACAACTATATAATTACCTGATGGAATTCTAATGTTACTTCATTCTTGCCTGTGTTGCACTGTGACACATAATGTAAGGGAATTTCAAATGCTGTATTTGACCCCACATTATAGCTAAGTACAGCTCCATTAAACTTAGCTGTGCCCCAGTTCCAGCCCTTTAGAGATAATTCCTTTTCTAACATGTCCTTCTTATAATTAGTTTTAAAAAACTTAGCCACTTTTTCTTGTTCCTTAAATTATAAATAATTTATTTTAAGTTAAGGGTCTTTTAGAGCTAGTCTTGGATGACAGTATGACCAATTTTTAAATTAAAATTATTTTTGAATCAGTTTTTCACTTTCCAAATATTAAGATTTTACACTCCAAATAATTAAGATGTCAAGGTATTAACAGCTTTAAATAAAATAAATTTTAATAACATTACCCCTTCTTTAAATCCTCCATATCTGTGTAGAGTACCATTCTTAAGAAAAACACGGAGCCCCCAGGAGCCTATAAATTTCTGAAAATTAACTAGCTCTATGTCATTGGAAGAAATTTGTTCCACTTTTCCAGTCTTGCTATTTTTGAAGATAATGTTCTGATCGGTCATCTTCAGCCGTCCAGGCACCTAAGAATAAGAATATAAACAACATTTTAAGAGGTTGTAAAAGAGAGGCATGTATAACATACGAATGTACTAGCAGATTTTATTCGATTTTAAGATAGTTATGTTCTTTACTAGCAAAAAAGTCTTACTTAAATTTATTATAAAGCCTCGATAACATACCATGGTGCCTTTTATTTCAGCTGAAACATCGTTGTATTCTAAAAACTCCATAGTAGCGTGTGCCGGAGAATATACAATTCGCCTTTTTTTCGTTTTTTATTTCCGTTAAGTAATAATTACCGACTGGCAATATGAAACACAACGCAACAAAAGGAAATTAATATGTATTTAAATACGGTACTATTCGGTAAATACGAATCAAATCAAGTATTTTTTTTTTTTTGGAGTTTATGGCCTGGTATCTAGACCTTTAGCCCAAAAAAATCAAGTAATAACAAGCCTGAAGTCCACAGAGTAGAGTACCTTTATAAAAAGTTTAATCACTTATCAAACACTTACACTAGTAAAGTTGACTGGTTGTGTGATGTGTGTAGACACGAAAAAGTATCGATACTTTGTGATATCGAGCTTTTTTTTCTTTTCAATAGCGATTCTGACAACTTTTTGACAGATATCTCATATCGTATTTTGATAAATACGAAGGATTTATTAAAATACGCTTGACGGGACGGAGTGACATGTCGATATTTAGCTTAGTAGAACCTTACAAAGTGGTATTCGATGCAATTAAGTGTCGATAGGAAATTGTCAATAGTTCATAGCATCAATCTATTTACGCGTATCTTTACCTAAATATTTTCTAATCGATTCCCTTTATAGTGTAGATTGAAAAAAACATCTTAAGATAGATTAGATGTGAAAATCATTAGGTGTTTTATTTATATACTGGAATGTTTAATAATAAAAGTTATGAAATTGTTATTATTTATCTTAATCCGTATTTATATGCACATGCGTGTGTAAAAACTAAGTAATTATACAACTGGAATTTGAAGCACGAAAATCCATTTTTCGTGTATAAAAAATACCACGACATCCAAGAGTGTTTTCATATCTAGTTATTATAAGCCTATGTTTGCTATCTTACTTAATTTAGTTTTGTTTTTCTTGCCTTATTAATTCAATCACTTATGTACTGTATACATCATCTAGGGACAAGTACTATTAATTTTACTAACATAAAAAACACTATATAACATATCAGATTCAGGGTAAGAAATACCCGAAGGGAACCACAGGATAAAACGAAGAATATAAGTGCGTCGATGTCAATTAGCAAAATGTCAAACATCAACAAATAATCCAAATTGATAAATGACAATTTGGAAATTACAGTTTTCACTCAATGGTGATAGTACGGAGTCGTATGGTATCTTTGTTGTGATTAAAAATAATAGAGTTTGTTTTGTTTAGGATTTTAATAAAAACAGTTATTAATTAAATTAGTATCCCTAATATCAATAACAAATTTAGTTCCCTATTGTTTAGTGTTTTCAAACCGGTGAAATAAAAACCTTAACGTTGATAGGATTATTTAGAAGTCTAAAGTAATATATCCTCGTTTATTTCGTAGTCATCCTTTACATGTGCAAATCCTATGGCGTCATTATCGCTACCAAGGGTACTTCAATTGAAGAAAAACAGTTTGGATGCAGAACGCGAACACTTTGAAAAGTTTCAGGTAAGTCGTATATTCATATATATCTATGTTCATATATAATATAAAAATAGTGTTCCATATGTTTCATAATTATGCTGGTACACAAACATTATAAGAATTTATTACCTGCTAAAATTGGTAGGATATTTTTCCTTAAATATTTTTTTTTGTATATTTTTAGTAAACTGTAATTTAAAGAAACATATGAGTGCACTTTAACTTTAAATCCTATTAAAAATCAATGTTAATATTAGTCTAGTTTATGTTAATGACTACTGTAATTATATGGCAGGAATTAAAGTACAAATATAATATTATGGTTGAATACATTCATAATTTGGCAGCAAAAACATGAGTGATGAACCTGTTTTGATAAATATTGAAGAATATCTTGTTGTAAATGTGAATGCAAACTTTATCATTTGGCCTACTTAAGTTGTTAATATTTCTTGCTTATAAATGAATCCTAATATATTATTATAATTATAAAATATAGTGGCTGTATCCCAAGTTGAACAACAAGAACACAAATAAGAGTCACTATTATTGCCTATCATCAAAGATAAAACAGCTTAAAATTGTATTTGTGGGTAGAGTTCATATACATTTTTTTAATAATACAAACATTTGAAAAGCATAATCTACAAATTTAATTTAGGTCTTGATGATAAAATACTTCTAAATAAGTACCAACACATTTAACTTTTATCAGTCAAGTATGAGGGCCAAAAATCTTCTGCCTTATTGTCACATCCAGTTCCTGAACTCTGTCCTTGAACTGAACCTTCTGTCTGTCCACTTTCCTGGTGTTATAATAATTCTTTTATAAATGTTATTCATACTATAAACACCTAAGTTCATACATATAGAACTATGTATATTTAAAAGGTATAATGTAATGTAGATCCTTAATAATTCTTTAAAAAAGACAATATCTGATATTCTTTAGTTTATATTTGGAGAAGTATCTTATAAGAAGAAGGATAGTTAAGTGAGAAAGATGTTAATATTTTGCTATCATCATTATCATTTACTTATAGGAACATTGACTGGACACCTGATAAGTTATCAATGTTATCATACATAGATAAACTTTGTTGTTTCATTTTGCGATAACCATTCGCCATACTTCTAGATTGATTGATTTAGTTTGGTGTAAAGAATTATTCCTGTGTTCTTGGATTACGCGGGTAAGTTAGTTGATATTTGTTATGGGTGACTTAACTGGTAGCAGATCTTGTATCATATAAAGCGAAGATCAAATCATTGAAATTAAATAAGTTAGTTCTTTTGATGTGAAAGTATCACCCAAGTAATCCATATTTAAATTTGTTTAATAAATAGTACCTTTGTTTGCTTACGAAACAATTAACGTTTTTATAAGAATGTTTCTTAAAGGTCTATAAATTTATATAATATACATGCGGTGGTTAATAAAATAAAACGTGGGTTAAATTTGAGAGAGCCGGATGGATTGTTCACTACAGCATTGATTGTCGGTATCCGCCTACACCACGCCAACGCCAATAGTTTCGTTCCCGTTACGCTTTTATATTAATTGTCCTAAATGGTCAAAAAGTATATTTTTAGAGTCTGTCTCTATCGATAGGGTAGATATATAGTAGGTGGCTTTCTATATGTGATGTGAAATAAAATATAATTATCCTATGCACCTTAATATATTCAAGAATAATATATCTTATGTACATATTAATGTACTTATTTTATAATAGTTATGGTAAAGTAAGCTGAATATTGGCTTGAGCTTTAAGTGGACTAAAGATAGAAACATTAATCTTGGTTAGGTAGATTACAAAATTATTAAAGCCAAAATGACACAAGAGAGTGAAAAACGTGGGAAGCTATGATGAATGATTAGAAACCAGCTGCAAGTGTCCGCGATTCCGCGAAATATTATCGTTTGATACGAACATTTATTTAGTTATACTTCTTTTGACGGGTTAGGGAAAAATTATGACAGTAATTTTTTACGATGCGCACGCACACCGTCACATAAAACCGACACAAGCACACCGTCACAATAAACCGACACCCTGAAGTTAGTATAATCAACATTATAAAATAAAAAATGACCATTTCTTTAATTATGTAGAAATGATTTTTTTGTGATATAAACTTAATTTAACTAGATAATGCGTTATAATAAAACTTTCAATGTATTAAATACCTTTTTTCTATTGTTATTGTCGCTTTTTTAAAGACGAAAGATGAAAAATTTAAAAAGATTTTTATCCTGTTACGCGAAACTATACTATATAAATATACTATAAGTACTGTAATAAGGAAACACAGATCTTTTTTATACTATGTATGCTATTATGTGATTTACATAGGCGAATATATATATATATCTACTGAAACTGTTAAGTTACTTGATTTTAAAGTGTGTATAAAATGTTGGATGTGGTGCATTTCCATTATAAACGAAATTTATAGGGAGATATTTGGTGCGATATGGTAAGACCAGGTGCGAGTATGGACACAGACGATAAACGATAAAGGTTAAAAGGATTTAAAAAAGCCGCTTTCTGTTTGTGATTGTATCAATGAATAAAGTCGGTCTATACAAATAATTCTATAGTAGGTATGACACCACATCACAATGCATAAGAATGTCTTATGTTACTCGCATAATACTTTATGACTCATGTATCTTCCTATCTTGTTTTTCTATTTGTATATGCATAATCGTTCATGTACCTAAATCACAGCCGGCCTTGGCTTGTATATTCTAGCAGCATTTAGGAGAAGTTGTTATTATAATAGTGATATTAGATAATATTATATTGTTAGGTAGGTTTATGTATGAGTTATAGTTTATGGAATGTTGCTTTAAAGTTGATTTTCGTGTTATAAATTCTTAAATGGTAAAACTGAGATTCACATAACGGAATAACAATTGCTAAACAATTCACGTTGATAGTACGTGAATGACCGAAGTATAACTGCATTCAAAATGTCAATTTCTTTGTTTGACCTACTGACAGTAATGTTTTACGTTCCCACGAGTAAGTAAAAGATTTTATTTATTTATTTATTATAAACATGATCGTAAATAGAAAGAAGTTGGTGTGGTGGAAACACAAACTGAACACAGTTTTTCTGTCCACCAGGTCGTCGAACACATTTAAATAATTAACTTATTACATACTTAGGCCAGTGACATACTATACAATATAACATTTTTACCATTAAACCATCAAAATTGCACGAACAACGTAATAAACAAATTGAAACATTGTCGCTCCTCAGTTTCTTCGATTCGTTAAGTAAAGGGTTAATAATAGGCCTGCAGAGAAATATTAATAATAACGGTACTTGTGAAAATGATACTATTCTTCTTAATTTATGAAAGAAGTCTTTACTTCATTATCTTCTTTGTTTACTCACCAAAAGTGGAAAAAGTGTTTTTTGAAGTTCACAAATGGAAAATATTACCATAAAATAAAAATGAATTGCAAAATACAGTGTAAACTCTTTATAACGAAATTCAAGGGACCGAGCATTTTTTTTTCGTTATATTGATTTTATTGAGTACTCAGGGTTTTCGCGAAAGAGAACAGTTTCTATGGGGTACCAAAGAAAAATGATCCATATTAAAAAAAACATTACGGCGAAACAACATTGTCAAATTGCTGTCGAACTAGCAATGATTACTAAAAATCTATGCATGTTTCTGCAGTTTCTAAGACTAATTGGTAATCGATCTATTGGCAATCAACACCCGTTATTAAAATTAGTTCATCTCTTACTTAACAATATTTCTGTCTGGAAACATTTGCATTTTGAAACCATTCACGGTGACTGATTTCGATATAACAGTAAAAAGTTATATTAATACTCGATAATGGATGTTTTGTAGTGAGATTTTGATACGTATGTTTGATTTCAATAACTATAATAATATAATAATATAATAATAATAATAATAAAGCCTTTTTATTTCCTGTTTTACAATAGTTGGTAGTTGTTATATTAAAGTAACCAAAAATATTGATTTTGTTAGTAGGTTAGCTTAAATTATGTTAGTAATATATTTTTATAGGATTTATTTAACAGGAACCCCGGTTTGGGTAAAGGCCTCAATAACTATAGATACATATAAATAATTTCATATATAACATACTTCCATGACCTAGTGTCCTCGACGTCGACTGCTTAAAATTAGTATATGACTCAAAACTAGTTTTGTCGTTTAAGCGGTTAGGAAAATTTGGATTTTGGCTTCAGGAGGCTTCTGAAAGGGAAAAATGGCATAGCTGTGGTTTTATTTAATAAGTAACTTGTTATATAAAATAACCCATATGCTAAAATATTTGTAATAGGGAATAAGAGATTTATTTATCGGTCACTGTTATTATCTTAAAGCCATTGTCAAGCTCCAGTAACGGTTACTTTCTCTTATATTTAATTTTTCTGATATGAAAACGTTTTACGTAAAGTCTGTAATAATTGCTTTAAAACTCACTTCCGGGTAGAATAGACTCACTTCCGCACACAAAGGCAAGCAATCGTAATCTTTAAGTTCACGGGTTTCAATCGCGTCAATGCAGCCGTAGGGTAGTTAATTAGGTACCTACCTTAATTTATTTAGGAAACATGACATATACATCACAAATACGAGATATGTAAAAATATATACACAAGTGACCTTAAATTGTTTCACGGATAAGATTTTATATAATAGGTTGGGGAAAAAGTTTCTTCGAATTTTTTATGAAAATTCAAAACATTTTTTAAAATAGTTTATTTACATTTAACTAAAGTATGTAGGTACCATTTTGTTCGATATTTTTTGGAGGAAAATTATAAATATATCGAATTTCTTCATTCGATTCACTCATCTTGACGGTACGAAAAATAAATAAAAAACAAACATTATCTTAATTTGATTTTGGAATTATCTTCTTTAATATCTCAACATTCCTTGATAACAAAACCAGCCAGATCTATATAGTATAGCCAAAGAGATTTTATTACAAGTTCATACATACTGTAATGCGAAAAGACTTTTTCCCCAACCCAATATAAAAGTATCAGTTACAGATCTGAAAATAATAAAATAACAATAATGGGCACGAAAATCTAAAGAGCAATTTCTAGTAGATTCACAAAAGAAAAAACAATTACAATAACGATTTTTATATGCGCTTGAAAGCACGAAAACATCAACTTTGAAGAAGTGAGTGTTATAGGAACACATTCTATGTACGGGGACACGAATCCCGATGTTATATGATATAATGATTATGATGTTATAATGTTCTTTTATAGTATGAAATAAATAAACATTTTTTTTTTCAATTGTAACCGGTACTAGAGATTAGAGCAAGCCAACTAACAAACTCGTGAAATATATCGTATATATATAACGGAAAGCCATTTTAAAAGAAATCGTTGGTTCGAAGTGTTTTTTTAAACTTAATTCAGTCGTAGCGTGATGTTACGAAATTCGCTAAATGGTAATCTAATACAAACATGTGTTATTTCGAACGTGTAGAACAAATGAATCAACTCTTATTAGTATAATTTTGCGACTTTGTTTTTCTGCTTTTCTTCCAACAAATCCAACCGATTTACACACAATGAACCAAACACTCACAACACAACACACTATTGGACTCTATCTTTATTATTTATTTTTATAGGACTTTGTTTTATAATATACTAGCTGACCCGGCGAACTTCGTACCGCCTAACAGTCAATGAATGTCGTGTTACTTTTTAGCTGAACTAATTAAGGCTTTGATGAACGTAAAACAATGATACAAAATAATATATTTATATAGATAGAAACAAAAAAGTATTTTATTATGATGAATGATGATGAAAACATACATAAAGAATGAGAATTAAAAAAAAAAAAAATCATAGACAATCATAGAATAATCATAGTCTCAGCAACCAGGCTATAAGCCTGCTCCAAAAAAAAAATAGTTGTTACACTATTTGACAGGATTGGACAACAAATGTTTGACATGTAATAAACAAATCAGCATCTATTGAAATGATTAAGTATTCATTACACATATCGAGTTTTCATAGTTTTCATGATGTATTCTGCTATTCGGGACGGAAACAAATCCAACAAATCAAAAACCATGGCAATCGGTCCAGCCCTTCTCGAGTTATAAGTGTTGTAACAAACACGACTTTCTTTTATATATATATATAGATATATGGCTATTCACCTTCTGGACACCACGGACCAAGTGAGAAGATTGAAAAGGACAAAACTATTGTTAGTCAAGTGTTAGTGAAAAAATAGAACACGAGAACAGAGAGTATTTTCCTTAATACAGACTGTACGTAGTGTTAATGGACATACAGTCAAAACCGTTTATAACGACATCGTTTACAACGACCTATCGGTTATTACAACCAGATTGTATGGTCCCGTCCGAATCCCAATTAAACTATTCAGTAAACAAACCGCTTATAACAACATCGGATACAGCGACATATCGCTTACAACGACGAAATTTTATCGATATTCATCGGCTATAACGACCAACCGCTTCTTGTCTCAGCAAAACAAAACAATACAAACGATTTTAAATCTTATTTATAAGCATTGAATGAATATTTAATGTTTAAAGAACTTTATTTCTCATTACAAAAATTATTTTATTTACATGAGAAATTTAATATTAAGTATATACGAAACGAGATACACGTCGCCATCAGATAGCCCAATTTTAGTCTAATGGGCCCATTCTGATTTGTGTCTATAATGCCCTTTTGAACTGATCAATCACGCTAATGTTACGAACCTCAGACGGCAACCGATTAAACAATTTAGGCATATTATTACCTACGCACTTTCTCCCAACGAACAGTTTCAGCCAACAACGATTTCCGAGGCTCTTAAGTCTTAACGCTGTAACGATTTTGCAAAAATTTGTTGCCTTTAACCAACAGTTTCATACTGGTGATACTCATACCTTGAGAAGTATGAATCGTAAAATGCAAAAAATATTTGAGACTGGGCTAAAAAAAACAGACCAAAATGACGTTTGTACCTAATTATTTCGTAATAAATATTTTTGTTTCTTTTTTGACTCGTTTACATATTATAATATTAACATACCATATTATAATCCATACCTACCTATTCTAGATCGATAACTACGATAATATAACTATGGACATACATATGTACTGTACTTGTGTATATGACATTGCTTATAACGACTATCGGATATAACGTCGGCCACTATACGGTCCCTTCAATGTCGTTATAACCGGTTTTGACTGTATTTCTATATTAAATATCCTTATTAGTAAATTATATTAGACTTAAATTACTTATTAGTCATAAGCTCGGTTAAATCGTAATGTTCAATGATGTCTCAATGAAGAGACATTTTATAGAAAAATAATTATAATATGTAGAGGAAGTGTAGTTCATATCCTTTGTTTTATTCTGTGTATTATGATTGTTCTAATTCCTATCAGATGTTAATGATGTAATAGTGTAGTTGTGATAATTGCATCCGCACCACGGGTTCATCAGTAGCGGAAGCGGCTGGAGGACAGTTACCGTCGGTGTATTGTCCCCTTCGGTACTAGTAAAGGTTTTATTCTATACACAAACATAGGTATATAGTATATATATTAGGTCCATTATATATGAAATTGCCGTTTTGTATTGGGGAGAAACAAAAAGCAGATTTAAAAAATTGAATATATTTAATTAATCAAAGTATTACGTAACGCAATTTTTGGAGATTATTGACCCCCCCCCCATGAATTCGCCGTACCGATTTTCAGTACCCAAGTACAGTACTGTATCTAAGTCTAGTAAAACGTTTCGTGACCACCTAGTGACTCTTTAGTTACTATTATGTGGTCTAAGTAGAAAATAATATTAACAATAACGCGTAATTCAATCCCCTCCCCGCATCGTAACGTTTTACAAAAGGACAATAACTATATTTATAAAATTATAAATTTTTGAACGCTCCCAAAGTATGTAATCATTACTATCTATGCACTTTCGGCATCTTACATGTACTTAATTGATCCCTTTACTAAAAAAAAAACATTCGGACGGAAATCAATAAAATCTTTGCAGGCAGTTTTTTTTCACCTTGCAAGAAGTTATCCAAATTTCGAGATATCAGACCTAATATGAATGCAGAATCAAAATTAACAATCGAGGTTGACGAAGAAAGCGTCAAAATTTATCTATTCATGACTAAAAGGTACGGAACATAAATTATGTAAACTTTTAATGCTTATAAACATAATTATGTATATTTCACATAATACCAACACGATTAGTGTTAGGCTTTAGCGTGCGACACTCAACCCTGAGGTTGTAGATTCGATCCCAGGCTGTTCAGCAATGGAATTTCTATGTGGAAGTTAACATTCGCTCGTCCGGTGAAGGAAAACATCGTGGGGAAACCTAAACTAGACTAAACTAGTCGCCGTTGTCAGGCATAGAAGGCTGATCACTCTAATTGGCCTATTAGAAAATAAATGATCACGAGACAGATACATAAATCTGAGGCTCAGACCTAAAAGTTTGAAACTGGTTCTTTTATATACGTAATAAATATTTTTTTATTAAGAGTAATAATTATAGATTAGATACAAATAATTATCTATTTACAATAATCTATATATATAAAAGAAAGTCGTGTTTGTTACAACACTTATAACTCGAGATCGGCTGGACCGATGTTAGTTATGTCTTTTTTGATGGATTTTTCTCCACTCCGAATAGCAGAATAAGTAATAAAATATCGGATAAGTTATCGAATAACAATAAATTAATTAATTAATTTTACGAATGCACACGGCATGTGGTGACATTTGTTGACAAAACTACGCATCAGTTTACGTCGAATTCGTGTCACTTCAAGAAATTCCGAACTTGAGGTAAATGAGGAGATGCATAACCAGGCTTTGATCTTGATCGAAAACATGTGTTACCTCATCAAAAAATGTTGTAAAGCAGAAAGTGCTTTAACATGCAGTATCGCAATATTGGCGATAGAGAGAAGAGGCCTAATGTGTAAAACTGCCATTCTTCTTTTGCAATGGCAAGCAATAAAACATTTCTCTATTTGCAAAAAAAGTTATCACCTTAATGGAATCCTAAAATAAGTTTAACTAAAGTAACAACGATATTATTATTAAGGCGGAACGAAGTTAGCCGGGTCAGCTAGTATCTATATACAAGTTAAAATAACTTCTTTTTTGGAGTTTTGAAAACATGAAACAAAGGACAGTGGTACCTTGATTATAGTCACTATTAAATATCATAATTTAGTCGCTTGGTCGTTGTCGTAAATGAATTAGGAACAATTCAAACATAGGTTCTATGTCAGAGTTGTCTATGGTTTGGGGACAGCGTGCCATCACCTTGTGGCCAGAGTGTAAATGGGCTAATGAATTTGTAAAATGCAATAATGCAGTTCTTATTTCTACCTGTTTCTTAGAGGTGCTTTCGTAATGTCGTTGTGTAAGATAGTTATCACATTGCAGCGTTATCGTTCCGCATAATTAGCAG
Source organism: Pieris melete (assembly GCA_963693345.1). Lineage (NCBI taxonomy): Eukaryota > Metazoa > Arthropoda > Insecta > Lepidoptera > Pieridae > Pieris > Pieris melete. The sequence continues at coordinate 2,990,657 of CAVNZK010000010.1, read as the reverse complement.
ATGTTTCACATGTTCACACACGGCTGTCGGCTAAGCGATAACAGACCGTAAAGAATCAGTGCGTGGAACCAACCGCCATGTCACGATTTACCGTAATGTGGTCAAGTAAAATAATACTCCATGAATTTATGGCGCATGGCGACTTTAGCTCGTAAATCAAATGGCTTTTAAAGTATCATAAAATATATGTTGCTCTTCAAGCCTGTTTTAGTTGTTTATAAAGAAATATTGTTTATTAAAAAATAGGTAGACTGTCAAGAAGACGTTAAAACGCAATAGTTAATAGTTCAACGCATTACTGTCGTAAAAAAATCTTTGTATTTGCTAGCGAAAAACAGGATGAATACCAGAATTTTGAAGAAATTTTTGGTCAGATTTGTTTTTAAAATGAACCTAATTATTTATAGATATGAACGTATAGTTTATCCTACATATATTGGACTATATATTCGTGTTCCGTTTTGTTCTGAGTACGTCCACGGTGCGCTGTAAAAATTTTCCATAACCTAGTTTCTCTATACTTTAAGTATTCGTTTGTATATGCCAAGGGTTGGCTTTCCAACTTGATTTAGTTAAAGTAAGGTATTATTATTATTAGTAATAACAATCAAATATACCTACAGAATTTACAATTTTCTTAATCTACATAGTAATTATAAAAATTAATTGAAAGGTCTCCGTGGCAGTGTACTTCAAACGCTGGCAGCATTTCCTCGCTATATTGCGATACTTATTCGTTGAGCGACGAAAGCACTAGCTCCAGGGTCACCGGTACTATCTACCAGGCGTCAACTTAAATCTTTAATTAGCGCCTGTGCATTTGAACCCCACAGCCCAAGAGTCTCCACTCCAAAGGGATGAAAATCGAAGTTTGAGGAAAGACTTACATTTGAGCCGTTTATTATAAGAGAGAGAGAGAATAAGGTATTATAATCATAACATTGATATCCCATAATGTTTATTGTGACCCACGGTTTACGCCTGTTGCAAAGAGAATTTGTCTCAAGTCCGACATCCATGAGTCCAGCTGATACAGGGAAATGAAGAAATTACCAAAAGACACGACCCCAAAAAGTTTATTGTGCCTTAAATCTTGTATTCATAACACAAAGAACAATAACCTACTTGGGAAATCATTGTCTTCACGCCGAATTTGCAATTGTGTTACTGCGGGTGACATAAAATAAAATAGTACTCGCGTAAATATTATGAAGTTCTTGATAAGAAAAGAAAATACTTAATCTTATTAAAGTAAAGATTTATTTTCGTTTAATGGTCACGCGAATAGAGTTATAGGTATATTGTTTTTATGAATGGGTTTGTAGACATGCTATGCATGTTTAGAAGTGGAGTGGCGCCTCGTATGAAAGCTCTAGTCGGCGTTAATTACACTTTCCACATCCGGTTGACCTGTTTCGAAAGTCGATACGTATATGCTGAAGTTATATTTCTATGGTGAATATCCGTTTAGGGAAGTAAGAGTGGAAGTACTTGTCAGCTGTGTGCGGAATAATTATCTTTTTCATAAAATATGTGATGTAGAAAGAAACTTAAAGGGAGAGGTTTCATTTCGATCTTTTTTTGGACTTAGAATGTGATGCTATTTTTAACATTGGCGTAACAATAGGGCGGCAGGGCTGGCAAAATGCCACGGGCCCCCGACCCATGAGGGAACCTGCCCAAGAGATATTATGTTCGATGGATGAATGTAAAGTCTCTAATACGCATTGGGTTAGCGTGGGGCTACACTCCATTCCCTCTCGCCTTAGAGAGGAGGCCTATGGCCATAAGTAGGACATATACAACGTACGTTTTAGTACGCTGAAAATCTTGAAGTTTATTAAAATTAAACTAAGTAGTGATGATTTTTACTAATAGGGCCCCATCAAATGAATTGCCACGAAATAAGATTTGCCACGGGCCCCAGATGGTATAGTTACGCCACTGATTTTTAAGGTATTTGTGTTCGTATTTATAAAAAAGTTGTGGTTACTTAGGGTGATATTCAAAAACGAGACTTGAACTATTACTGGCAAGAACCAATACATTTTTGTTCTACGGAAATCGGACTCGTTTATGAATTATTAATAATCAATTTGGCTTTTATAGAAATAATCTGAACAAATAACGACTGAGTAACAGATGTATAGACGAGGTAACAATAACGTCCAAAGCAAGAGTAATAAAACGGCATTATTAAAAACACCTTAACACAATGCAATAAAGACACAATTACACATATAGCAAAGTATTAACAAAACCATCATACAAATGGTGATTATAGTATTTACTCTGGTGGCGATAAAAAATACGCGCGGTATTTATTAAACTATTTATTTAAAAGTAAAAGTAGCTCCTTTATAGTTGAGTAATTTTTATTACGTGTTTTTACTTGCATAAATTATAACGTAATAAGTATATATAACTACACACATTGTTATTTATCGTTTGATACATTATTAAATAAATCTAAGTTTATATTATCTATGTTAAGCTGTTGGTAACAAATAATAAATATATTTTTTTCTGTTTAGGCAAAAACACCAGTTATATTATTGTTTTATGAATAACTGTATAAAAGTCGAAGGTGGCCGATTTGGATGGTTTATAGTATATAAGTCAATATTCTATTATGTTCTTTAGTTAGTTATAGTCCGACAGGGACCGCTAACTGAACACCGGTGTAAAGGAGAAGTGGAGCTTTATGTAATCATTAAACAGATTAAGAAAAACTGTTTCCTTTAAAAAAAATGACAAAAGCGGTATGGAAAATGTATAAGATTGTATTTGGGATGTCGGCGCCAAATGGCAATGTGTGGCATCACAATCGGCATTAAACATTGTTGACCCTCATCCCTGAGGTTTTAGGTGCGATCCTCGGCCGTGCACCATTGGATTTTCTGACTATGTACGCGTCTTACACTCGCTCATGAAGGAAAACATCGCGAGGAAACGTCAGAGATTTACTACAATTTATCCCCCCCCCCCTCCCCCTTCCTCTTGTCTGCAAAGTAAGCAAAGCTCTCAAAAATAATAGTACATAAACGTATTAAATTTTGTAGGAATCCTCGAAAATGCATTTCGTCTTCAAGAACAGACAATTTGTGGGTAATATGTGTAAAAACGTAAATAATTACTGTTGACGTGATCACTAAATAAGAAAGACCCCCTCTCCTCCCCCCTATAGTGCTTACGTAATACTTAGCCCCAGATAACAGATCACCTACTTGTCTAAATAAAAATGATTAAAGAAATGAATGAAATCTGAAAGACCCATAAAGGGTTGCAGCGCTGTTATTGTGACTTATTCCAATCACAAGGCGTAGTTTTGCTTGTTACACATCCATTGCACTCCATTTGCCCCGCATAGACAATACCTGTACCCTCTGACGCAACACCATTAGAAATGAAAACGTACAACAGATACCAATAGCTTTGATCGCATATCTCACATCAGACCGGGTTAATTCTCAATTAGTAATAAGTCTATAATATAGATTATTTGTCGGGCATATAATATAATGCAGTCATGTTTAGTTAAGTTCATTTATTGTAGTAATTTAATTAAAGTAATTTAAATATATTTAGTTTTTTTGGGGATTCACCGCTGGCCCTTACTTAATTTGCTTGAATATACAAAATTACAATTAAAGAGAGTGGCGGAAAGCTTCTTGCCAGTTCTTCTTGCCCGCTCTACGTCCTTGACTTGCGAACTGGTAGTAAATGTAAATTTACAATTAATTTAACTTCTAACTAATATGAATAAAGCTATTTTGACTTTGACTTTACACGTCGAATTGATCTCCTGCTGTTTTTTGTAGTCGGTTAATATATTAAATCATATTAATAATATCATCATTTGTTACAGGTAACTGTCATTGGCATTGATTTTCCGCTGACGTTTAAAAATATCAGGTAAACAAGGTCTTCGCTAAACCTATTAGTCGAGATGCCGTAGATATCCAGCGTTGGATATAAAACGGAAAATGATTAAATCTTGTTAGCTGGTTAATTAATAATAATAATAGACTTTTAATTCAGATATATTTACATTTAAACATGTTTCTATTTCAATCTTCTTTTAGGTATCTGAGTTCCCTTTTTTGGCAAAGGTCTCCTGCCATGTGCCACCTGCTGTTTCTTGAATTTGGTCTATCCACATTCTAAGTTGTCTCCCTCTTTTTCGTTAAGAGGTAAAAAACGAAACGGTTAATTATGTTACTTTAAAATTTTCTTTCCTTCAAGACATATTGGTATACATTTTTGAGCCTATGTAATACAATTTCGGGTAGAATGGTTCTTAGAAGGTGGCTACCACTTCACGTTTCTCTCACATATATGTTTATTTGGAACATAAGATACATGTATCACTTATCTTATATATAGTGCAAGATATTCCTTGATTTGAAAACTGTCATATTCATAAGACATTCGAAGCCCCAATGTTGTAAAGATAAACTAGGTCCTAATATTAATAGTTGCTCCCTCCAGGCCTTTGAAATAAATTTTCCTTAAGTTTTATAATTTAATTTTTCTTTATAGTACGGGAGGTAGCAACGTTTTCGAGAAAGAATTTCAGGTCAGGTGATTATATATATATTATTATTGTGATATGTCTTCCTTCTTGCACTTTCAGTATTCAATTGTTAAGCCTTGAATTAAAAACTAATGAACGCAACCGCTACCGCCAGCCAGATTGCCCATACTCTAACCGAAAGTGCAAGAAGGAAGACATATCACAAAATCAGCTGACCTAAAATTCTTTCTTTTCAAACGTTGCTACCTCCCGTATTATCTCTTCGTGTTGTTTGTCTATAAGTGCTTGTCACAAGAAATATTGTATTTTATCTTTCTTGTACCAATGTATTAGTGTGCCGATTGGCAAGCTATTATAAATAAATAAATACTAACAAGATTTAAGATAATTTCTCTATTAATCATACGTGGCATAAACATAAAAGAAATTTAACACCCTGTTTTTATTACTTAAAAACTTATCGTAACTGCTACCAGTCGCAATCTAGAATTGTAAATAATTGACTGTGTAATAAACAACTCGTAGCAATTACAATTGGTTAGTTGGATACAGATAATCAACCTTGGATTAATTGAATAAGCATGTAATTAATCCTTTTGTTCGACCACGTTTCTTAACACTTGCATGAACCATGTATTCATAACCTAATACTTGGTTGATCTAAAAAAGCTATTTTCGTTAATTCTGGTCTACAATTGTTCTACTGTACTGAAATTGAAATAATTATTCTTGAGATTATTTAGTATACTAATATTGTCTATAACCTATGAACATAGAAGATAGACTAATTAGATTTTTATAATTAAATTTTGAAGGTTAATTCAAACATTATACTATCAATAAAGTACCAAATTAATGAATGAAGTTTTACCATGATTTTTGCTACAACTAAAATTAAAGTTGATCAGCCAAGTACACCGCACTAACAAGGTGACACGTTCTTCTTTCAGCGTGGCACAGTTAACTAATGCATGCTGACTGTACACTAACAGACTATGGCGACCCCCGCTGATAAGCGTTTTCACCAGCTGGTAAGTTAATACATTTTTCACGTTAAAAATTCCTGGAATAAAATGTTAATTGACTTGCAATAGGTATTACGACTTAGCTACTTCAAAAAACCAAAGGAACAAGGCGATGTACCTACTTTTGTTTTTGATACAGAAATTCAATAGAAAAGTCGGAATAGCTATTGGGAGATAGAATACCCCAAAAGTGAGATTCAGAAACGAGTTCAACAACAAGTAATAAGACTTCTTATGTCAAAAGCCTAATACATATATATATTTCGTTTATTAAAACCTTAACATAACAATCAAATATACAGTACAATTTCTTTACCTACATAGTAATAATAACAATAAATAGAAAATTAAAACGTAGAAAAGCCTAATACATTTTCTCGTACTGAAGTCAGACGTAGCCTCTTGTTTCTGAATCTCAGCCAAGCCCTTGCATGCGGAAATGCTTGAACTTTAGTTGTCTCATGATAATAATGTTCATTCTACTTAATAGTGTAATTTTAAATCTACTTAAGTTTTTCCTTGCTTGGTAAATGACTTTTATTAACTCTTTTATTACAGTGGCTTTTGTGTTGTTGTATTTTTTTAATAATATTATTTATATGCTTGTCGCATGAAAAATAATTTAAATGTTATAATTGCAAGATTTTTGTTGTTGTTGTTATAGCATACATTTTGAGGAGTTTCGTTGATTACATCACAATCACATAGTTATAAAAATTAAAAACAAATGGCGCTACTACCCTCAGATTTCTGTAACTGTTTCGTGTTTTTTTTTCTAATAGGCATACGTGTATTTTTTGGTTGTAAGGTACGCCGGTTTCCTCACGATGTTTTCCTTAACCGTACGTGCGAGTGTTAAATGCACACATAGAAAGTCTATTGGCCCATTGGGGAAGCCAGGGATGAGAGTTGCTGATGTCGTTATAAAAAAAAAAATTATTTGGCTCGAGGTTGCCAATCGAGTTCAATCAGGCCAAAATTCTTGTTACTATATTTTTTGATCCATATTTTGGTAAATGAGTTAGTTACAATTCAGTCTTAGGTGCTATGTTAGGTTACTAGGAAGGTATATACAGATAGGGCTGCCCCACTTTTGTTTTTGAGCTCTGTCCCACTGGGACATGGACAGCGTACCGCGTGACGTTATGAGTAGATACTAGTGTTGCCCAAATGCAAGACCAAGACGAGACTTAGGCCAGTCTTGGTATTGTCTTGCGTCAATACACCTGGTCTCGGTCTTGGTATTGGTATTGCGCTCTCAGTCTTGGTCTTGGTCTTGATCTTGCAGCAAGAGTCTCGCAAGACTCGCAAGACTTGCAAATACCTATTAGCCTACTGCTATTTGTGGGGGCTTGCGGGCTATCCTGGAGCATTTAACCATGTTCATCAACCAATAATAGCAGGCAGGCTACATGTATTGTGTTGAGATTAGCAGATTTCATTACAGTGTGCGTAGGTACATTTTTTAGGCAATTTGTCGTACTCGTGACTGGCGCGCTTTGCTACGTAGGTACTGTCGTTAAAGTATGTGTAAGTAAAAAACGATGTAGGTACCTACTACAACAAAATTGTATTCCTTAGAAAAATAATCGTCGTACCTACACGATTATTTTTATTTATTTAGTAAATCATCGCTGAAGACAATAGTCGCTACTAGAGTAGGTACGATAGAAGTTGATAAACCGACACTGCAAATCTCGATTTTTGGAAGTGTGTGATTTTAAAACAAAATGCGTAAAGCAATATGACGTCGCTCATATTTGGAGCTTTTCCACGTTTCAAGTTTGTTAAAATCACCCACTTCCAATTTTGCAGTGCAATGTCCTTTAAAAAGGTATAATAGGTAATCTATATATATAAAAATGAAACCCGTTTTCCGTTGTCACGACATAACATGAAAACATTTCTTTTTGTATAATATACATACCTTGAAGCACGAAGATGGTTCTTACGGAGAAAAATTAAAATAAAATTGAGTGAAAAAGTCTAAAAACAATATAATACTTAAAAGTGAATTTGAACTTTAATACCATAGTATAAAGTTCAAGTGTTAGTGGAGGGGTTCCGGGAAGGTAAATTTTTATTTTTTGACATAATGTATTTGTTGTCTTATTAATTTTCTTTTTTTATCTTACTAGCTAGACCGGTGTCCCGAATAGTAGAATAAGTATTTTAAACAAATAAAGAATCGACTATTAGGCGGTACGATGTTCGCCAGGCCAGCTAGTAATAATATAAACTAGGTATATTTTTATTACTTACAACAATTTTTATAAAATCTACCTATCCTTACGACTACATTCTTCCTTGCGAGGACAACATAATCTATTTGCGTCCGTTCTGAGCACCCGGAAACTTATTTTATTCTTTAGAACATGGGCAGTGGCGGCGACCTTTGATATGAAAGCGACGGCGGCAACACAAAGTCTAGAAGCGGACTAAATTGTTACCTATTTTGGTGGGGTTGTCAATGTTGGCATTAGCACAGTAAAACACACATACAATTACACAAAAATAAAATTAAGTAAACACAACGTTTATCCACTTTTTAATAACTAGGTATCCACGATAGAATATTTTTTCTACTAATTTCCTAAGTACTCAGTCTAAATATCTTTTTCATAATTTTTGTTTTTCAATAATATGTTGTGTGTAATTGAATGGTAAACTCTAAATCTTACTAGAGAACTTTTTGCTTGCTTGCTGCTCACATTTTAGTACCTAGGTATCACTCACTATCTATCATTTACCGATATTAACAATGATTATTTCGAAATCAAAATATTCGCAATTCAATAGATGCAATACCTACTTAGTTATTAATTATCATCTCGCCCGACAGCTTTTAACGCTGTAGTGTTCGAATTCAAGCCAGTGTGAGAATGTATTTAAATAAAAGAAACTCAGAGCATTCAATTTATACCTACCTACTGCTAGGACATCTTCAAGGTCATTTAATTTTATACTCCTGTACCAACCCTACCTAAATAGGTAAAAATTGGTGGGCCTCTGTCCGAACTCTTTGTCGGCGAACGCGGCGCTCAAACAGTGTCAAATGCTGCGATACACTTGTTGCAAACCGCGGCGTCTTTGTTGGTAAATTATCAAATAAGTAGGTATATAATACACCGACCGACCAACAGTTTATTCGCAGAACGTCACATTTCCCCAATCAACTTTGAACCTTAATTCTTTAGCGATAAAGTTGAAAATCTGTTGAAGAAATTTGATAGATTGTAGTAGCTTGATGTGCTGGCGTCTGTACCATAATATTGGCTGCCGTAGAAACTGTTACTAGACCTACTCGACTCGCTGTTAGTTTTAAAATTTTGCTAAATAGAAGAATAATATAAACTTTGAAACATAAGTTTCACACCTACATGATGTTTATATAATTTTGTTAGCTATAATTTTAAGGACATACCAACCTACGAGTACTAACGTTAGATCTGCACATTAGACATAAACAAGCATAACATATTATTATAGGTAGATACCTACAAGGTATGAACTTTGCTAGAAAGTTATTAGGGAACAGATTTGTGAGTATTAACACGCTACCTACTTAATAAATTGTTGAAATATGTATAATAAGTACTTACCTACCTAATCAATACAATACGTTTCAGGGTGCTTTGAGACGAGCGGCACGTTGCCAACTGCAAATACAACTGCAGTCCTTAGTTTAGTGTTATGATATGTGATACCTACGGTTTTGATACTGGGGAACGTTTCTCAAAATCGGGATTGAAACCAAATACCTACTTAATAACGCCCAAATCTCAGTTTATCTTAACTGCAAGACGCAAGAGTCTTGCAGGCTTAAGTATTGTCTTGCTCAAGTCTTGCAGGGTTCAGTCTTGGTATTGGTCTTGCTATAATAAGGCGGTCTTGGTATTGGTCTTGGTCTTGCGGAAACGCAAGAACGAGACCAAGACTGCAAGACCAAGACCGATTTTGGGCAACACTAGTAGATACAAATAATAAATTCACTGCCGTCCTTATAGATTAATATAGTCGCGTGTATGCAGTTAATGTATTGTTTATCAAGTTTAAACAGTTGCTGACGTCATTGAAATGGTTTACATGTTCTGTTACAAGAATCATGTATGACTCGACAAATATTTGTGGCACTTGTGACTACAAATCCGCTAAACCTATATTTCTTAAGGAATTTATTTCTGATAAAAAATATTGTCTATAACCGGTCTTATAATTTAATTATGTATTAACCTGTAGTTATATAAAACAATTAAACTTTATAAATTAGTTTTGAATATTTCAATAAATTTGATTACAAAGGTAGATCTGGCGTAGCAAAAAAATTTACCCAAGACACCTGGTTCTGGCAGGAGTACCTGAGGTCAGACAAAGTCAACCTTATGTTCTCTAGTTGTAATAAAAATAATAATAATAAAAGACTTTTACTACAGATACTTTATTTACATTTATATTTTTATCATTTCATTTATTTCCTTTTTGGGCAAAGGCCGCCTCGAAATCTCGCCGTGCAGACAGAAATAACGAGTCATTCTCTGCCATCTGTTGTTTTCCTTATCTGGTCTATCCACCTTCTAAATTGTCCTTTCTTTTGAGTTTATTGCGCAATAGTTTATTTATTTTCATTGTGGCATCTGCTCCCTTAGTTATTCTTCTTAGTGTGTGCAACAGTGTAAAAAAAACCCAAATTGAGACGATAAAAGGCGACATATCACGGTCTAATATAAGACGGGGTGTGCGGATCTCATGTCAAAGAAATGATTAAATTAATCGACAATATACTTTTCACTATAAATCACTCACGTACAACAGATTAATACTATTCAATTAATGAAATGATAAATTAAACGCTGAAGAAAAAACCTGAGCTATAGGTTCGGTTCTCACGTAAACCACTTGGCTCTTGCCTATAACACTAAGACCTTGAGCGAGAAGCCGTGCCCAGTAGACTTGGTGATGGCTGAACTCAGCCTGATTCAAACTATTTTCCTTTACATTTGACGAAACCATTGTCGCGTTTCGTAATAACAATAGATTCTCAATTTCAAGGCACAATTGCAACAATGCGTAAACAATCATAAGTCATACGTTTTTCTTTTTTATGCCCACGACCTTGACTTCTTTATTTGGAACAACAGCAAAATTCGTTAATTTTTAACTCAACAAACCCATGAATAATGTCATTCCCACAGAATCTCAACCTTGATCTTGATCAATAATATGTTATTTTCTATCAAAAGAAAATAACACATTTAAAATTTAAATGTGGCAGGTGTGGGTGTGTTAAATAAATATTCCAATTACTTAGAAGTAGGGCGTTTAAATGAATTATCTGTTAGTCAATCTTTATTTTGGACAAATAGAAAATGTTATGACTAAGGTTAAAACTATGGCCTATGACTCAAACTCAAAATAACTTTATTCATATAGGTGACCAAGTACACTTATGAACGTCAGCAGAAAAGATGTAAATTTGATTCTAAATTTACATTTACTACCAGCCCTGTGATTCTCTAACTCACTTTTCGAACTCACACAGCGGTTTTCGCATCGGCGGTCGCTCTCGAATCAGTCGTGAAGCAGTCATTTTATGATTTGGCATTCTGAAAAGGTGGGAGCTTGTAGTTTATTGTTTATCAAAATGCCAAATCATAAAATGACTGCTTCACGACTGATTTGAGAGCGACCGCCGATGCGAAAACCGCTGTGTGAGTTCGAAAAGTGAGATTCAGAATAGCAGGGCTGTTCGCAAGAAACTCTCCGCAACTTTTTAATCGCCAAGTTTTGAGTCATACAAATTGTTTGTAAGGCAGAGAACCCATAAATATTTGAACTGGAGCAAATCAATCTCAAGGATTAGGATCATTTAAATAATGGTCAAATTTAGAAAAAGCTTTATTGATTAATTTATGTTTAACGAGAGTTTTTAATTTGTTCAGTGATAATTCTCTAATTTTGCTTAGGAGTTTGTTGTAAAAACGAATACATACAAGGAGTGGTTTATCTTCTTGAGCCTGGTTGGTCGTACGCTAAGATTTGTTCTGTTTCGATGATTATACTGGTGAAACCAGTTTTAAAATCGTTTATATTTTTTTGTACATACAACATAGCTTTAAGAATATAAGAACCATTTTTTATATTTTCATAATATTTAATTCCGACAACCATGGGGAAACAACAAATCCCCGGAACAGCCCGCTTCTGCAGCACAAATATGGATTGAACCTCTGCAGTAGTAATACCGTAGGACATAACGCTGTGAAAGTAGCTATGATTGTATTTGTGCCTTTGATATTTTTTCTTTTATAGTGGTAGGTGATTAGCCCTCTTTACCTGGCACTTCATTGATTATGTAAATAAAGGCGGCTACTGATATATAACTATCATTTAATATTATATAACTATCATTTGTGATAAATAATACTTGCTAGCCCGAGGTACACCGATTTCAAACACATGAAATCTTATTGATTATAGTATATAAACAAAAGCAGTTTAAAGATGCCTGAATTTGCGACGTAAAACATCGTCAACAAAGCGCTATTGTCAGCTTTTTCCCATTATGTTTGATGTCAAAAGTCTTACCCTATTTTCTGAAGCTGGAAAGTGGCTGTTAGATCGAAAAAGTTTAACTTTGGATGAATTAATTGCAGTTTATGTAGAGGTTGTTATTACATATATTTGTTTGTGAGCATTGTATACAGTATTGAAATAATTCGAAGTTCGAAGCTGTTTCAAAGGCATTGCAAGTTTCCATCTAGAATGCGGCATTCATATAATAAATTATCATAGTATAGAAATTGTCAACAGCAATATGCAGTTATCAACTTGATAATTAAAAGCGTTACGATATGACTGAATTAATGTAGTTCGATTTAAAGTGTACGTTTATTATTTTTTTGGACGACTCATTGGTCTAGTGGTTAGTACCCCTGACTGCGAATCCATGGGTCCCGGGTTCGATCGGCCTGAGACGAACATCGATGTGATGGGCATTTGTTGTTGTGCTTAGGTCTTGGGTGTTTAAATATGTATTTATATGTCTATCTATCTATAATATGTATGTATATCCGTTGCCTAGTACCCATAACACAAGCTTCACCAGCTTAGCATGGGACTAGGTCAATTGGTGGGATCGAATAGTTACGAACAAAGGTGGGTGGGTATTACAAACCTACGAAAATGGTTTCTAGAACTAACAAAACAACCCTCCGCATTGCCGCCATTAAAATGCATTTTCTATAATTAGAATTGAACCATCACGCAAAGTGAACGGTTTCTTGGTATTTATAACTCGAAAGCCACAGACTATAAATAATATCTGATTTTAAACATGTGTACGCGACGAACGCATATTTATGTTCGTTTAGTTAGTAAACAGTACTTTCCGATGTGTTATGAATCATTTATTCGTTATATGTTCGCAATTGTAGTTTTCCGTTTATATGACTGTTCTATTATCATAAAATAATTGAAATTAGTTTATGATTTGCAATAGTATCGCTTGTGGAAACTACTTTCTTAACCGATTCAAGAGATTCGATATCATACGATAGCTATGAAACAGACAAATTTCGGAAGGAACCTAAAAATATTTGCCCATATATTTTTTATCTCTAAAAAATAAAGACATCAACTGTTTTTAAGCTTGAAACGAATTGTATTGGAAAATTAAATTATTTATGCTTATTTAAAAAAAAAATATTTTATATATTATGCATGTTTCTCTGAACTTCCACAAGTATTTCCACAATATATATACAAGGTACAAAGTATATTACAAGGTCAAAATTAGTGAAATCTGTCCAGCCATTTTCGAGTTTAAGCGAGACAAATGAACAGTAATTTTTTTATATATAAATTGTAAATGAAATAATAATAAATATATCTCTATAGATAAGTGAATCATTTAGAAGCCAAGACTATAATAGTTATTGAAATAATCTGGTTTCCTTAAATCTGCTAAAAACTACAGAGCTCTCCTTATATGAAATGCTAAACATATTATCCTCAAACTTAACAATAGATAGTTTGTTATACCGTTGTTTAATATAGAATTCATATGTATAAATAATAATAATTATTATTTTGATCCTCAATATCAACACAAAGTTCTTTCTAATTTCTCTGCGATGCCTATTATAATGTGTGCGAGGATATGCGGGCATATTGTTATTGTCATGACAAGGTAAAGTTTGCGTTTAGTTGGAATTTATAACGATATTACAGTTTTACTATGTCAATATAGTAAGTAGTTTGAATTGTCTATAGTCATGCATTCTTTATAACATCACTTGAAGGTTTATATTTTAGTTTAGGTAAGGGAGCGTTTAAGTATCACGTCACGCAATTTTTGGAGATTCTGGACCGCCATGTAAAGCGCCGTAACGTTTATCTGTAATAGTAATACGTTTCGTAACCACCCAGTGACTCTTTATACCTAAAAGTTACCATTTTGTGGGGTAAAGTACTGGAAAGTTGAAAATAATATTAGCAATGACGAGTAGTTCAATCCCCGTTCCGCGTCGTAACGTTTTACATGAGGAATCCCCAAAAATTACATTTACTATAAAGTACATACATTTTGTGATCTTGTCCAATTTAATGTATTTGATTTTCTAATATAGTGCTATTTTTTTCAGACATTGGCTATACAGAAAGCGATAAATTCTATAGAGACGCCGGTGAAAGAGAAACATGTACGGAGCGCGATCATTGGTACCTTTCAAGAGCAGAGCGCCATCACATACTGGGTAAATGTATTGAAATTATTTTTAATTTCTTATGAAACGAACCAACATTTTGGCATTAAGAATAAAAGCGGGTCCATTAAAATTTAAATGATCGTGATGAATAAAAGATGGGAAACTACTCCTGGCCGAACTAATACAAAAACCTACCTTAAAAATTGCAACCCATCTCGATCCCCATAAATAAAAATTTGTACTTCTTTCTTCTTAGTATTAATACCAACGAATAACCTTATAATACTCTAATACTTTGGTGCCACTTAGCATAATAGTAATAATAAAATCATTTTCGATATACAAATTACATAATTTTTCTTTCCTAACCATCCACAGATGGTGGCGATCCGTCAGCCGCTTCAAGACAACCGTATCGTGTCGTGGAAGTTCTGTCATGTGACACATAAGCTGCTACGCGAAGGTCATCCAGCCTGTCTAGATGACTCGCAACGGCATATTAATATGATTGAGAACTTGGGGAAGCTATGGGTAAGAATTCCAGGAGGAGTTATTATAAAGATTTGAAAAAAAATTAAACGATAAGTTAAGTCAAAATCATTTATTAATTTAGGTAACACAATGTACACTTATGAAAAAGAAATATACATTGATGTGCCTCCGGAAAACATACAGCATTGTATAATGAAGAAGCAATGTATACTTAGCCATGAAGTGCGATACATACCGAGTGAAATAGTTCCGCTTAGATAGAATAGATGGCGCTGTAATCGCCTCAACTTCATACTTATCTTAACCAGCTAGGACGTTGTCATTTCCACAGTCATAGCGTTGTGTACTTTCGCCGCGTGCGGTCGAAACCGAAACGACTCAATAACGACTTAAAACCTTATAGTCTTTCTTAGTGTTAATTATTAGCAAAACGTATTATTTATACATTACAAGTGCGTAATAGACTCACGATGCCGATAAGGCCGGCGCCGGGGCCGATCAGGCAGGTAGTCTAAAAAAGTGTCAAGCAAGGTCACGAACAAGACAAAGAGGACTCCACGTGCACCAGCAGCGCGTCTGTTAGCGACTCGGAGCGCGAGGGACCGCCACAAAAGAAAAGGAAACAAGTAGCACAGGTAACGGTCGATCCCACGATCGACGCGTTATATAATCAGGTGAGTTTCCTCACAAATTTTACAATGCATCAACAATATGTACCAAATGTCAACGCCAGTGCGTCCAATGACGAAGGTACCCACCGCCCGACCAACTACTATAGCGATTTTTTATTAATCCGTCGACCGGGAAAAAGATTACAAAATAAATATATAAAAATTATAAAAATATAATAATATATTGAGCTTATAAAACTCCAACATTTTAATACTCCCACGTGGTAACACAAAAAATCCCTGATAGACATACTGACGTCTCCAGGCTTTTGTAGCCTTAAAATTAAAGACGAAATACGTTGTCTTATGTCAAAGGGAATTGCTACAATCTGGGTTACAAAAAATCATAAACTGGACTCGTAATAACCCAACGGAATTAAAACCCACATATCTTTTCACAAAAATATCCTATATTTTTGGTAATGAATTACCTTCTCACAAATTGCATGAACAAACCCTACAAATTGTATGCGGAAAACGAGCGGAATGTATAGAAACTACGCGTAAAAAATTAATAAGTGAGATTTGGGACAAAAGTATTCAAACTGCGCTTAGTAATATACCTCCTATAGCGAGGAATTTTTATTTGACAAAAATAAGCTCGTGTCCCTCATACAATCCCTTGGTGGGCCGCAATTCTGGTTATCTCCGCCGCAACCTTCAAGAGTAAGAGAGCTTTTTAAACCTAGATACAAAGAATCGTCAGCCAGTCCAGGCACAAAATGGAAAAAATTATTTTTGTAATACCTACATAAAACAAGAAACGATGCGAACGTTTAACACTAAAATCAAACAAAAATTACTATCCAACACAATTCAAGGATTTCGCATACCTCTGTACAAGAAACCACCTTTGTTAATGCCAACAAATCTAATAGTAAGTGAATACGCAACCGAACCGTCGCCTGCGATATCGCAGATAATCAAAGAACTCCTGAATCAGGCAAGGTATCCTACAAACAGTTCTTAACAAAACCCTCAGTTTTATATCCATAATGGTTCTTCGCAGGAAAAGCCACAAATTCCCTTCTTCCGGGGGGGGTCTTCCCTCAGAGATACGACCTCCAAATATTTAAAAAGAGAGCCTACTCCTCCCTCAAAGGCCGGCAACGCACCCACTAAAAATGGGTGTCTATGGGCTGCGTAGACTGCCCTTTTTGGTCGTCCCGCAGCTCGTTTGCCCCCCTATTTTATAAAAAAAGCGACGACACGATCCGTCCTATTGTAGATTTGCGAGAACTAAACCGATTCGTAAAGGCAAAACATTTTCGGTTGATCTCCCACGGCTTAGTCCCAGACTCTCTTCAACCAGGAGACTGGATGATAAATAGATTTATCACAAGCTTATTTCCATCTACTGGCAGCGAGATTACACCGACCTTTCTTAAGGCTCAGCTAAAAAGGGCAGTTATACGAAAATATGACTTGCCTTCCTTTTGGGCTAGCGTCAGTACCACACCTTTTCTCTGCAGTATCATGTTGGGTCGCGGAGACCTTACGTGCGAAGGGATGTCAAGTGCTAGTCTTCCTAGACGACTACCTTCTGGTCAACCAAGACCACTCCAAGTTAAATCTCAGGCCGCGGAGGTCGTGAGACACTTGGAACACTCTCCAAGTTAAATTATCAGGCCTCGGAGGCCGGGAGACATTTGGAAAACCTTCCAAGTAAGATTCTCAGGCCGCGGAGGCCGGGAGACACTTGGAACACCTTCCAAGTTAGATTCTCAGGCCGCGGAGGCCGTGAGACACTTGGAACACCTAGGTTGTTGGAAAATCAATTACCAAAAATCCGTATTGGTACCAACCCAAAATTTAGAATACCTTGGAATTCGCTGGAATACTATGGTCAATGTGATGTCGCTACCCAAGGTACAAATATAGCGCAAAAACCATAGTTATGCGTTGTATTCGCGAGTTACAAAACTTTGCTAGGGCAAGTAAACTTCGCAAACTTTGTCGTGCCCCGTGGGAGGCTTCACGGTCGCCAGGTACAAATCTTTCTTTCTGCGACAATTCAACAAGATCCGACCCCGTCGAGGTCAACTGCTGCCTCAGATTGTAGGGCAGGAACTGATGTGGTGGCTCGGAGCTACTCATCAGACGACGCCTATACACAAAGAACCTGCAACCCACTTGCTAGCGACGGACAACTCGGATTGGGGTTGGGGGGCCCACATCCCCTTGACGGGAACCTTGTCAGGAAAATGGTCATACCAACAGAAAACGTGGCACTGCAACAAAAAGGACATATATGCAGTGATAGCCGCAATAAAAATAAATGTAAAAATATTACAAAACACACACGTGTTAATACAATCGGACAAATGAAACTCTGATTGCATACATTCAAACAGAAGGTGGAACGAAATCGATAGGGTTACTTACACTAACCTTCAAACTATTGCACCTGACGGACAAATTCAACATAACTCTGTTGGTACATTACCTACCAGGGTGATCATAGCGGACAGATTATAAAGGGAAAGGCTGCGTAGTGGCACCTTCTTCCTCTAGCATGGGTGTTTCCCCCTCCAAGTCTGTTACCCTGAGTTTTAGCACACCTAAACCGGGCGACGGGAACCTATCTGATAGTTGCTTCAGATTGGCCGCGAGGTTTCTGGCTGCAGGACCTGAAATCCAGGTCTCTAGATCACCCCCACGAAATTCAACACCTATCGCAGACACTCTTAAATACGACAATTGCACTGTCTCCTCCACAGATACAAGCATTGGCCCTAAAAGTTTGGGAAATTGGGGTTGGGGTGCCCAAATAAAAGACTGGTCCACACTGGAAAAAGATCTACTTTTGAAGAGTTGGTCACTCCACCTGTCCACTTATTTAACCGCAATCAAAAGAGGGCTGTCATGGTGTGACAACTCTGAAGTGAACCCAAAATCCTTTCAAACAGCCGATATTGCAAAGAATTTAATATCACTTTTTCTAAAAGAAAATTTATTTATTTAATTATAAGTAATCTTACAGCTAACATACATAATATTACAAAACAAACACTTAATCAGTACAGAAAGCCAAAACAGAACGGTCCCCATGTAGAACAACAAACATTTTCAAATTTTAATACTAAACACACCCTCAGGGTATTAGGAGTAGCTAAACCAAAAGTCGTGAAATCATCCGTCACGTGGGACCCGCGAATAGTACTATACTGGCTTTCTTCCAACCCTCCTAGGGACACTTTATTCGATACGGCTCGCAGAACAGCCACAGTATTGCATTTAGCATTGGGCCGCAGGGTTCACTTTATTAGAAATTACTGACGAGCAATTTGTGGATGACGGTGGTAACATTTATTTAACACCGGTATTCGAATCTAAGACAGACACTCAAGACGCCAGTCAACATGGAAACTTTCTGAACACCACGATAAAACATGTGCCCTATCACTTTAGTGCGACTTCAGTTAGTCCTGACAACTCATTGGTCTAGTGGTTAGTACCCCTGACTGCGAATCCATGGGTCCCAGGTTCGATTCCCGGCTGGGACGAACATTGATGTGATGAGCATTTGGTGTTGTGCTTGGGTCTTGGGTGTTTAAATATGTAATTATATGTCTATCTTTCTATAATATGTATGTATATCTGTTGCCTAGTACCCATAACACAAGCTACACCAGCTTAGCATGGGACTAGGTCAATTGGTGTGAACTGTCTTTAACAAAAAAAAAAAAAAAATAGCTTTGAGTAATAGGTACAAGAAGATCTCAAGTAAAAAATTTAAACAATATTTTTATATCCATCAACAGCAAAATAATTGGGTCGAAATTCAACCACTAGATGAAATTTTTATTACACGGGGTAATTGGAAATCTTCAAATACGAGTACATACATTCTTTAATCATTACTGCCGCGAGATAAGACTCTCGTAGAGAAAACTCATCACTCTTTCTTTAATACATTTGCACCATCGTAATTATAGAAATACCTTGTTGTGATGATAGAAAGTTTATATTTTTATGTTAATTGTACATCTCAATCAGTATAGTTATATTTATACGGTAACTAAGAATAATAATTATTGCTAAATACTTATGCTTTGATTAAGAATATTGGCAAGTAAATAAAATAGTTATATAAACAATAACGGCTTTAGCTAAAGCCTTTAATTCTTCATAATCATCATAGCGTTGTGTTTTATACTGTACTTTGTACATCCACCAGCAGATAACAAACACGTCTTCATTATACAATGCTGTATGTTTTCCGGAGGCACATCAATATGACGGTTTTACATAAAATAAAACCGATATTATGTGCCGAGAAGGAAAACATACAGCATTGTAGGAAGCTCTTCCTGGTGAAGACTCTATGACTGTGGAAATGACAACGTCCTAGCTGGTTAAGATAAGTATGAAGTTGAGGCGATTACAGCGCCATCTATTCTATCTAAGCGGAACTATTTCACTCGGTATGTATCGCACTTCATGGCTAAGTATACATTGCTTCTTCATTATACAATGCTGTATGTTTTCCTTCTCGGCACATAATATCGGTTTTATTTTTATGTAAAACCGTCATATTAAATGCTTCTAATTTTATATTTACTGCCAGTTCTCTAATCAAGGGTGTAGAACGGAAGCGAAGAACTGGCAATAAACTCTCCGCCACTCTTTTTAATCGCGAAGTTTTTTCTCTAACACAACGTTTGTAATGAGCTGCAACCATTACACCATGTTCCACATGACATCTTAAGTAATAATTAATAATAAAATAAATTAAAAACAAAGACTTGTCCTACTCTTCAGACTCCTGACTATCAGCAGGAGGCATGGTTTGTCACTAATACCTGGAAGCAATAAACGAAGATGAGGGATGGATTTAAATAGAAAATAAACTGCGAAATTGACTAAATACTTAAACTAAATAATAGAGAAATATAGAAGACTTTTTTTAGTCACGGTGTAGCTCTACAATCTGTGCTCACAAATCACTGCAATGACTTTATACGCTGAAACGCCCTAACGAAGATATTCTAGACCTTTCGCCTAACTAAGGATATATAGAGTTCTAGGTTTAGGATGGAGGAACAGTACACCATCCTTCCTCCAACGGCAAACAAATAATAAATTGCGTTTATATCCTAGAATTAAAATAAACTAGCATATTTTGTATCTACCCTCATTTTTCTTTATATATTGCGGATTTAATTTACTTCAGTACAAACAGACAAAGACTTTTTTTTAATAGAGCGCATCGTGCAATCAGTCTTCTGACTATGAACAGATGAGTTGTAGGATGATTTGCAGGTGGAGATATTTCTCATTAGGAATATCTACCATAATAATATTAGCTCAGTCAATGCTGCTGAGCTCCAGGGTTCTTCGTCTTTTGATTCAGTTTATATACTCCGGTAGGGTGAGTTGAACAGCTGGATGGTTAAGATGATTTCCCAGCCTAGTCATGTACTTCTGAGCGTATACTTTTATTTCCTCAGACAAAGACTTAATGTTATTTCAGATGCACCTTCGGGAGGGTTATGGGAAGCTGATACATCTATACTGCATCCTTCTGATGAGTAAACTGAAGTTCCACGCACGCAACCCTCGTTTCCCCGGTAACATGCAGCTCACTGCTGAAGAGTTGGATGCGATTGCCGAAAATGATGTTAATAATTAGTAAGTAATAAAAATAGTCGTGTATTTTAGTGAAAGATGAAATGCGTCGTTTCGATATACATATTATTTTATTTTCGATATTATTTATGTCTGTGATTAAAATTTGTTTTGTGTTTAAGAACGTATGTTATAAATAAATCTCTAGTTGAATCACGGACGCGCGATCTGTCGGTGACTTTGACAAATGAAATGCGCGCTCTTTTTCTTTTGTTTTACATTCTTCTTCGGTTTTGGATTGGATTCCCATATTCAAGCTTTGTTCATTGTTCACAAAATTAAAACAAAACATGTACAGATTTGATACTCTAGGAAATGAATATTTTGGAATATATCAGTGATAGGTGCGACCCCTAGCGGTCGATTATTATATGACTCATAAATATATATTTTTTAGTTTTCAGCTTTGCGTCGAATTGTTCGACTACATGGATGACATACTTAATTTACAAGCAGCAGGTGAGATAGATTCTGACGTACTTACTTTTACTGATTCATATTTATAATTCAAATACTTTGTCACATCAAAAATATTTTTTTTCACAACTAAATTGAAAGTATTAAAGAGTATATAATGCATGTGGCCAGTTCTTTAGCACAAACTTGTTCTACGAAATTCGTATTGCGACAAAATTCGGCAACGCACTCGTGAGCCCTCTGGCAATCTCCTCTATAGGCGCGGCAGTATTACTTAACATCAGATGAGCCTGTACATATATATACAAATTTAATATGTGTGTTGGATATAATAGTGCCTTAGTCGTGGGCCTCTTAACCCTGAGGTCATCTGTTCGAATTTCGTCAGTTTTCTTCTATTTTAACACTCGCTCGTACGGTGTCAGGCACAGAAGACTGATCACCTACTTGCCTACTAGAAACTAACACAAAATACATAAATCTGAGGTCCATATCTAGAGGTTATATTGCCAGTGGTTTTTGTATATAAATATATTTCAGTATTCGATAGTTTGGGAAACGCGCGCGCTAATTCGATGACAGCGAGCGGGCAGTGTCGTTTGGCAGCGCTCATCCCGTGTGCGCAGGATTCGTCACAAATATACGATTGTAATGTGCGGCTACTGTTCAGACTACACGCTTCTTTACCCGCTGATACACTATCTGGACATAGGGAGAGGTGATTAGAGTATTAATAAAAATTATGAAAGCATGAGTGCACTTTAAAGGCCTGCAACGCACACGGCATCTGGTGTAGCAAGTGTCTATAACTTAATTCTAAGTGATCCGCCAGCGCGTTTTCAATCTGTCTCCATAAAATGAAACCGTCAAATACCTGTAAATTAATAATTATCTCAATATGAATTTGGTTCCTAGAAAAATTGTGGGAGTTTTTACGAGGGCACGCGCTTGGAAGTCTACGTCATACTCAAATGTTAACTAATTTCAATCATATTCATATATCGAACCGATAACCTCCTTTTTGTCGGTAAAAATGCATTTTTCTGGATTACTGGAAACTTATTTAAAAAAAAAACATGTGTTAAATTCACACGTGGTTAGAAGTGAAACTAAAAATTTTGGTTTCAAGATTGAGACGAATTTTATTTTATATTTTAAGTGTAATATCAATTATTTATTTTGATAAAAACTATAATGATTAAAAAAGTTTTTATAATTAATAATGTATAATGCTTCCCATCTCATTTTCTCCCACGTTAAATCTTATGAATTTATGTGTCCGTCTCTTTTTACTGTTTCTTTTTCGTTTTCACTTCAAAAAAAAATACCTTTCTTTGTGAAATGTTTCGTAGTTAGCTCTTTCTAGGAAACCATATTTTTTGCAAACACGAATAGGCGGACGGACTAACTTATTTTTCATTGTCTAGCTCCAAATTGTTTTATATGTTTTAGATTCCGGCAACAGTTCAAAAAATTAAGCTCCTTCTACAAACACGCGAGCAGTCTTCAGTACTATAGGAATCTACTCACACTACCAGTCTTGCCTTCTAACCCACCTAATTTCCTATTACAGGTATATATTATATTTATTAATTTATAATAAAAACAAAAATTGAAGTAATATCTGTAGCTAAGTGTCATGATCGGACGTCAAGGTAGAATATAAAATACCATCCGTATCACCTCGACGTCCGTCGTTCCACAACTGAGCGTTTCTTAAGACAGTTTTTACCGCACACCACCACAATGTGGAACTAGCTGCCCACTGAATTAGTACTTAACATCAGATGAGCCTCCTGCCCTTTTGCCTCCTATTACATAAAAATAAAATCCGATTAGACATCGCAAGTGTATGTAGTTTTCTTATATCGTCACTGTAGAATGATAATCTAGTATGTCAAAAAACCATTTATTGTTTTATTCTTAGACTTATGTCATTTAACTGGTATAATCGTGAAGTAAGGACTTATTTTTGTTATTAATAAATAAGTCCTTTTTACCTTCTAAAACTATGGTCAATAATAATAATATTTTATACAATCTCATTCGGTAATATTCTAGTTAGGAAATGAAATACAGACTTATTGGCATATTTTATTTACATACTTCTTTAAGAAAATTAAAAAATAAATTAAAGCATTATTCTCCAAACAAAACAATGCTATAAAACAATTTTTTAATTATTAAAGTACAATGTGTCTCCGACCAAGGAGGTTTCAATTCAATTAAAGTACACATATTCTGTGGTGAGCGCGAAACGCGCTGGTTCCGAGCCAGTAGACCAATAACAGACTTTCCATTTTGGCGCTATTTCGTACATACTGTTACGAAGACGGGTCGACTGCAATGTTTTTAGATTTTTCCACTAGTTAGAGAAGTTTTCAGCAGGCTGAAATGTGATTTCTGACCGTTTCAGGAGAGGGTCAATCACATATTAGAAAATCGTAATATACTTAATGTTACCATAGTTTTCAGGAGGCTGAAACATTTTTTCAGGCCGTTTCAGAACACATGTAGTCGAATGGTAAACTTTTCAGGCGTTTTCAGGCCTGGTTATACCCCTTTGATGAAGGAATGTTCTAGAACGAATTTTCTAGGTGTGTGACAAGGACGGAATGATACGCGAGAGAGAGGGAAGATCGGAACCTTCTCGAAGCTAGACCGAGCACTCTAGAACGTCGTACGACAAGGACGTAGCAATGTAATGTGCGAAAGAGATAGCTAGTACGCACGTTCTAGAATTGTGCGATCGCTACTCAGTTGCGCTGCCGCCTAGAGAGTTCTCGAACATCGCCCCCAGGAATATATAAGCGAGCCGAAACGCGACCGATTAGTTCAGTTTTGAATGCGATACCAAGCGATAAACACCGGAGTGAAAAAGTGCGAATATAGTGACAGTATTTTGTGTGTGTATTCAGTGAATTTTAGTGCGTAATTTCCAGTTTTTAGTGTAACAAATTCCTCGTAGATTTAATTGAAAATAAACCCTTGAAGAGATCTATGGCGTTTCTATCCGATCCCCTAGCTCGTAACATTTTGGTGTCAGAAGTGGGATAGAAAAATGCCAATTACTCCAAGGGAGAATCAAGAGGAGTTTGGGGCAGAGTCTCCAGCTGCGGAGGGAGTGCAGACAAGGGCGCAATCAGCACGCGACGCCGCCCGACGACAAAGTTTTGATGCCAACCGCGGGATTAGCGAAAGCAACGTTGGCAACATCCTCCTTGCTCTGCGCCAAATGATGGAGGAACAGGCACGCCGGCAAGAGGAACAGGCACGCCGGCAAGAGGAACAGGCACGCAGGCAAGAGGAACAGGCACGCCGTCAAGAAGAACAAGCACGCCTAATGATGGAAGAACAGGCTCAGACACGTCGTATGATGGAGGAACAGGCACGGCGTCAAGAGGAGCAGGCTCATCAGATGATGGAGGAACAGGCCCGCCGTATCGGAGAAAAACTTGGTGACCTGAAAAAGATCGAGAACTTGGAATCTGACATGGACTGCAAATTTTCGAAACAGGACAAACGTATTCTCGGATTAGAACAAGAGATGCAGTGCCTGAAGACCAAAGGTGTCGTAAGGACTGTAGCACCATCTGGAAATCTTAAAGTACCTCCCTTCGACGGTACATCTTCCTGGGGCGCGTACAAAATACAGTTTGAGACTATGGCAGAGTCAAACGGGTGGAATGACGATCAGGCTGTCACCGCCCTTATTATGGGACTGCGAGATGAAGCCCTCACCATATTAGAAACCAAGACAGGTAAAGTGACGTTGAAGCAACTGCTGGATGCCCTGGAATCACGGTACGGAGACGCACATTATGAGCACGTCTATAGGGCTCAATTAAAGGATAGAATTCAGCAGACAAATGAAAGTTTGCAAAAATGGGGATTCGAAATAGAGAAGCTGGTTCGGAAAGCCTACGCATCCTCACCAGACGTTGCAGACAAGATGTTGGTTCAAGCCTTCGTCGACGGTATTCGAGACCGTGAAATTCGAATGGCTGTGAACCTAGGTCACCATAAGGACCTCAAGAATGCTCTTGCTCATGCGTTGGAAGTGGAAGCATTTTGCAAGGATTCTCGACCTAACCGCATTAGGACTGTCTCGGAAAAACGTAGTTCCCAACGTGGACCCACCTGTTACCTCTGCGGGGAAGTAGGGCATATGAGGTTTTCGTGCCCTAAGAGAGATCCCCGAGGCGAAATGAAGACAAGACGTGGGGAGCCCGATGACGTGGATGTGACTGCCGCTGAACAGCGGCAGGGAAACGAATAGAAGCCAGGACCACGGGGCGGGTGCTGGCCGGTTCTGTAAGGAAGGCCCCAAAAGTTATGATCTCTCAAACCCAGGATGGGAATACCATTGTCATCGACGGAGAAGTTAACGGCACTAGGTGTGAGTTAACCCTTGATACTGGAGCTTCCCGGACAGTAATCAGATACCAACTTCTGAAGTCATTATACAAGAGCCTTTCTGGTGGAAATGTACAGCTCCTTACAGCTACTGGTCAGCACATAACTGTTCGAGGAGAAGGTATCGCTACCTTCAAGATTGGTGGAAGAACATACAGACATGAGGTGGTTATTGCTGACATCGTGGATGACTGTATTATCGGTTTAGACTTCATGAAGCATTACAACTGTAAGATTGACCTGAAGAACGGCACATTCAAGTGTAGAGATGAAGTAGTTTCCCTAAAAGGTAATAGAATGAAGAACGGGTACGACATGTATAGAGCTATCATTGAAGATGGTACAGTTAGTAAACAACGAGATATAGTTCAAGCAATACTGGAGGACTGTAAGGAAACCTTGACGAGGGAAGAAATGTCGAAAGCAAAGGGACTATTAAAAACATTTTCTGACATGTTTGCTACACACGATGGAGATCTAGGAAGGACAGGTGTAGTTAAACATCGAATTGAGACTGGAACCGAAGCACCTATACGTTTAAGACCGCGACGAGTACCTGTCGCATATGAAAAGAATATAGACAAGATGATTGCAGAAATGTCAAACCATAATGTTATTGAAGCATCTTCCAGCCCTTGGTGCTCTCCAGTAGTTTTAGTCAAGAAAAAGGATAACAGTTTAAGGTTCTGCGTCGACTACCGTCGTCTTAACGATATCACGAAGAAGGACAGTTATCCGTTACCTAGAATAGATGACACCTTAGATACATTGAGTGGGGCAAAATGGTTTACAACTTTAGACTTGAAAAGTGGGTACTGGCAAGTGGAAATAGACCCAAGTCATAAAGAGAAAACAGCGTTCTCAACTGGTAAAGGACTATGGCAGTTTAAAGTTATGCCGTTTGGGCTTTGCAATGCACCTGCCACCTTTGAAAGACTAATGGAAAAAGTACTGTCAGGACTGATAGGAGAAGCCTGCTTAGTGTACTTGGATGATGTAGTCATCATTGGGAAGGATTTTGATGATCACATACGGAATCTGCAACGGGTGCTCGCCAGACTGCATAAAGCCAACCTGAAACTAAGTGCAAAGAAATGTTTATTTTTCAAAAGAGCAGTGAGCTACTTGGGTCACATTATATCAGAGGACGGAGTTCGAACAGACCCTGAAAAGATAGTTGCGGTGAAGGATTGGCCAGTACCTAAAGATAAAACTGAAGTCCGCGCTTTCTTAGGCTTATGTTCTTACTACCGAAGATTTGTGAAAAATTTTGCGGATATTGCAAAACCACTTCACAGACTCACCGAACAGAAGAGGAAATTCACATGGGATGGAGAGTGTGAAGATGCGTTTAATGAGCTCAAGAACCGACTGTGTGAGACTCCAATACTAGGCTACCCGCATCAAGATGGCGAATATGTGGTAGATACAGATGCCAGTGGAATTGGCATTGGAGGTGTACTATCACAAGTAAAAGGAGAGCACGAGCAAGTAATAGCCTACTTCAGTAAGTCATTGTCGAAACCAGAACGGAACTACTGTGTAACTCGGAGGGAACTACTGGCTGTTGTGAAGACGCTGCAGCACTTCAGTAAATACTTGCTAGGTCGCAAGTTCCGTCTTAGGACAGATCATGCTGCATTAAAATGGCTACTTCAGTTCAAGAATCCGGAAGGACAAGTGGCTCGATGGATCGAACAACTGCAAGAGTATGACTTTGCTACTGAACATCGCAAGGGCAGAGCCCACGGGAACGCAGATGCAATGTCTCGAAGGCCATGTGAGGAGGATTGCAAACATTGTACAAGACACGAAGGTAGAGAGGTAGCCCATGTGAGGATACTAAGGACAGACACCATTAGTCCGGATTGGTGTGGGAAATTAATTCAGGAAGAGCAACAACAAGATTCTGACATTAAACCAATTCTGGACTGGATGAAATCTTCAGCTATCAAGCCGCGGTGGAATGATGTTGCATCTACTAGCACCACGACCAAGAGTTACTGGGCTCAATGGGATAGCTTAGTTCTTCATAATGGAGTATTATGTCGCAAATGGGAAAACACTCGAGGGGATGCATCTCATCTACAGTTAGTTGTGCCAAGATCCAAGGTTCGCAACATCTTGGAAATGTTT
Source organism: Pieris melete (assembly GCA_963693345.1). Taxonomy (NCBI): domain Eukaryota; kingdom Metazoa; phylum Arthropoda; class Insecta; order Lepidoptera; family Pieridae; genus Pieris; species Pieris melete. The sequence goes on along the minus strand of CAVNZK010000010.1, from coordinate 2,962,627 downwards.
CATGATGGCTCATCGGGCGGACACTTAGGAGTAAAAAGGACTCTTCTGAAAATTAAAGAGAGATTTTATTGGATACATTGCCGTGAAGATGTGGAAGACTGGATTCGGAAATGTAAGGCTTGTGCAGCAGTCAAAGGCCCACAGACGAGAACTAGAGCTGGTATGAAGCAATACAATGTCGGAGCTCCATGGGAGAGGATAGCCGTTGACATAGCTGGACCATTTCCGTTAACAGAAAAAGGAAACAAGTACATCATGGTTGTTATGGATTACTTTACGAAGTGGCCCGAAGTGTTCGCTATTCCCAATCAAGAGGCAGTTACAGTAGCTGAGATACTTGTAAATGACGTATTCTCTAGATTCGGAGTACCCTTGGAGATTCACAGTGATCAGAGAAGAAATTTTGAGTCTTTATTGTTTCAAGAAGTATGCCGACTAATGGGAATTCATAAGACGCGGACTACTCCATATCACCCACAGTCAGATGGAATGGTGGAACGCTTTAATCAAACCTTGGAAAAGCACTTGGCAAAATTGGTGGACAGCCATCAAAAAGACTGGGACAAGTATATTCCATTATTTTTAATGTCATACCGGTCTGCGGTTCATGAGACCACGAATGTTACACCTGCTTTAGCCATGTTTGGGAGACAACTTAGATTACCAGCAGACATTGTAACGGGACGACCACCTGACACCCCGGAGAGTGTTACAGACTATGCTGCGGATTTGCGTAATAAACTGCATGAAATCCATGAACACGTACGAGCATCACAAAGCAAAATAAGTGAGACTACGAAGATTAGGTATGACAGAAAGACGAATCACATAGAATTTAAAGAAGGCTCGCAAGTATGGCTCCATAACCCAACGAAACGCAAAGGCAAATCACCAAAGCTTCAAGCTGACTGGGACGGTCCATACACGATAATCACGAAGATTAATGACGTTACTTACCGGATAAAGAAAATGAGTGGTTTAAGGAGCAAACCGAAAGTCGTTCACATAAATCGATATAAAGGAAGTAATGATGCTCGGGACGAGCATGTCTAAGGAGGGGGTAGTGTTACGAAGACGGGTCGACTGCAATGTTTTTAGATTTTTCCACTAGTTAGAGAAGTTTTCAGCAGGCTGAAATGTGATTTCTGACCGTTTCAGGAGAGGGTCAATCACATATTAGAAAATCGTAATATACTTAATGTTACCATAGTTTTCAGGAGGCTGAAACATTTTTTCAGGCCGTTTCAGAACACGTGTAGTCGAATGGTACACTTTTCAGGAAACCCGTTTTCAGGCGTTTTCAGGCCCCCTTTAGTGAAGGAATGTTCTAGAACGAATTTTCTAGGTGTGCGACAAGGACGGAATGATACGCGAGAGAGAGGGAAGATCGGAACTTTCTCGAAGCTAGACCGAGCACTCTAGAACGTCGTACGACAAGGACGTAGCAATGTAATGTGCGAAAGAGATAGCTAGTACGCACGTTCTAGAATTGTGCGATCGCTACTCAGTTGCGCTGCCGCCTAGAGAGTTCTCGAACATCGCCCCCAGGAATATATAAGCGAGCCGAAACGCGACCGATTAGTTCAGTTTTGAATGCGATACCAAGCGATAAACACCGGAGTGAAAAAGTACGAATATAGTGACAGTATTTTGTGTGTGTATTCAGTGAATTTTAGTGCGTAATTTCCAGTTTTTAGTGTAACAAATTCCTCGTAGATTTAATTGAAAATAAACCCTTGAAGAGATCTACGGCGTTTCTATCCGATCCCCTAGCTCGTAACAATACGAATTTGAGTAACATTTTGTTGGATAAAACTTTAGTAGCAAAAATGTCAAGCCATGCCGACGATACTGATGAAAATTTAACTCCACTTGACATTCTAGAAACTGTCGAATAGTCTTTTGCCAGAAAAATCAAGAAAAGCGTACGACAAATGTTACCAAGTCTTTATGACATGGAAACCTATAGCCATGAGATTAAAGTAGTGTATGCAACTGCATATAATTAGGTATTAAAACACTCGTGTAATCTTATTTTGAACTAACTGCACTCATGTTTTAATACCCTCTATTATATGACAGCTGCATAAACTACTATTAACGAACATAATATACGAAATAAAACATTTTTTTCGTTTCCTGTAATGTTTGGTTCTCTGGACATACGAGGTTATCATTCTACAGCGACGTTATAAAAAATGAAGAGAACAAGAGAGAGCAGTGCAGGCAGCTATCGTACCAGGGTCGTAAAATTATCGTATATTGGTCATTATGGATTAAAATTATGAGGTCCATGTTAATTTGTATCAAAATTTTCGACTTTCTACTGCAATGTCAAAGAAAATCGAGCAATCTGCGTATAAACAAAACCTTTGGAAACGTTTGATTTTTTTTTTCAGAGTGACTTTGGCACGTACGTGGCGCCCGTGGTGTCGATACCGGAACCCCCACCAGATGAAGTCGATGCTATTGGCTCGTTGATTGACACCACCGAGACATTTAGTCAGGTATATTTTTAATAAATAATCATTTAATACTAAAGACTATAAAAATATCATTATTATTAAAATATCACTAAAAACCTTAAAAAAGTAATATAATAACTAAAATATATTATTAAAAGGAGTCCTTTTAGCAAGGTTCCGAAGATACTGGCAGCGTTCCCCCTTTGAATAGCTAGACTAATTCTTTGTCCGAGGTAGCTGCCAGCTCTTCGGTGTCCTGTGATGTCGACTAACCTTTTCCTTCCTTCCTTTGGACCCCACGGACCAAGGGTGGGACAAAATCATATTGGGAGCCTAGACCCCTGTATTTGCAAGCCTTAACTTTTTCAGCAGCTTTATGAAGCCGCATCAGCTCTGTTGTTGGTTCCAAGTAGATGGGAAGGGGCCAGCGTGTCTGAACAGGTTGCATCCCATACCAGTACCCGGCCCATCTTCCATAAAATAATATCTTCATTTTTTAAATTGAATATAACATTTAAAATGTTTGTAAATGTTTCTAGGTGCCGACGCCTGAACGCCATGAATCCTTGGAGACCCATTCGAGAACCACGCCGTCTCCAGTGCCTGACCCTCTCATAGAAAGAGATCGACTCATAGATCATTTGCAGAATGAACTCAAGAGGATGCGGTAAGTTTTATAGTCCCACCAACTTATCTGTGAACTGAGTGGTAGCGCCACCTTCGCTTTGGTGTTGCAAATTAATAAAAGTTATCCATAATTGGGTATGTCAGATAAGAAACTAGATTAGATAGATATTAAATTCCTTTAAAACTCCCAAATTTCCGATGATTTCGTTCCATATTTCGTATAAAATGTATGTGTTAACGATAATTATTGTTAAAAGTTTATTAAAAATGTTAATATTGAACAGGACAGAAGTATCGCAAATAGTTCAAGAGCGCAACACCATGTTGGGTTCGATGCGGGAACATTGCGCGCGGATGGAGACGCAGTTGCGAGCTGCTAGGGTATTTTTATTATTATTATTTTGATAATTTACGATTATATAATTGCTCTATATTTTTTCCTAAAGTCCTATACTTTTTAAATTGAATTTGTACTAATAATTATTTTTGTCTTGACAGCACGAACTCGATGAAGAAAAACAAAAAGCGGACATATTAGCAGTTGAAACGCCACAAATTAAAAGTAATTGTATTTTATTAATATATTCTAATATTTCTCATTTGAAAATGTTTTAACTATTAAATCTCATTTCGTGTACCAAATAATTACAATCAGCGTGAATATTAATTTTATTGCACGTGAGACGGATATAGTTGCACACTACCTGAAGTTACAAGAATTGTATAATTTATAATTAGTTATTAAAAGGTTTAGGTTTTATGTTGTCTTGTTTTGTTTGTATTATGTTCTTATATTAATAAGTTTTCTATTGTATTAGTGTTAGGCGCGAAACATACAAAAAAGGCGTAAGGTCAAAGCGCGGCGCAGGCGCAGAGCCGGCGTGGAACAGATAAGGCACGGATGCGACTTTAATTATATCAAAGAGGCGAAGATACGGCACAAAGAGTCATTACGGAGGCTGACTTTATCGTGATAGCATGTCTTCCTCTTGAGATGACGAAGATGCGCTCGCTTTGCTGCAACTCATTAATGTGCAGAGACACCAAAGATATTGGTGACGTGTCTGTGCCACGCCGCTTGAGATATAAGTCAAATCATTTATTTCAATTAGACCATCTAAAATGGCACTTTTGAACGTTAAAAAAATAAAATACAAAGAAGATTCTAGTTGCCCCTTCCAAAAGGTAGTTTCGTGTGGAGAAGAATGGGCAAGAAACTCCACAATTTAAAATCCTTCCTTTTTAAACTCCTTTTAAAATAGGTTTACATAATTAACAACGTGCCGCTTACGTACGTACATTTTGTATTGACGCGCTTTGAAGCGGCAAGATGTTTGCGCCGCGCCTTCACCTTACGCCTTTTCTGTGTGTTTCGCGCCTTAAGTTTCTGAAAAAATAGGAAATAAGGAGATACATAAATTTCAGAAAAGTTGACTGAAACCGAGGAGAAGGCTAAGGTATCAGACGAGAAATTTCAAAAGTTAAAAGGTGCTTACACACAACTTCGGGAGGAACATATTGCGCTTATAAGACAGGTTTGTACATAAATAAATCTTAACTACAAGATAAGAGTGTAGTCCGAAAATCTTTTCTTAAGTAAAATACTACAGCCGAAGGCATTTTTCAGTTCCCCTCGAAACTCTCAAAAAAGATAGCCTTAGTAAACTATCAGACTTTTATTGGCGTTTCGATTATCTAAATAAGAGAGCGTTCAAGTATTACGTCACGCCATTTTTGGAGATTATTGACACCCCCTATACGTTTCGTGACCTCCTAGTGACTCTTGGAAAGTCGAAAATAAAACAACAATAGCAATGACGCGTAATTCAATCCCCGACCCGCATCGTAACGTTTTACAAAAGGACCCCCCCCCCAATATTCGTTACGTAATACTTGAACGCTCCCTAAATAAGTTTTATAAGTGATTAGCTGTGCCTAACTAACGGATTTTCAATTAAGGTTCAAAAGTCCTAAATATGGTTAAAGACATCGATTGTGTGTGTTTTGTGTTTCCTAATAGTTTATTTTTTCTTAATCAGTAAAATTAATTACTCGCTCTAGAAAGCAGAGGTGGACAAACTTACAGCCAGCTTACGGGCGGCGGCGGCGCAGCATGAAAGTGCTAAGACAATGCTACAACAACAGTTAAATGACCATATGAAGTAAGTTTTTACGTATATTTAAGTATAAAAAAGGTATAAGTGTTAATGACGTCCTTTTAAAATAAGTATTCACTTGCGACCAAACCGTGATATATGAAATTTCATGTTTATGTGCAAATCGTTTTATTATGCGATGGACACATTATTATATTATACGACAGCGAATCCCCCAGGAACATTCGGGCAATAATAACTAAACGTAAAAATAATATGTTCGATTGAACATCCTTTCAATATTTTTTCAGAGACGTAGAACTTCTTCAACAGAGTGTTTCTTCGAGCGAAGAGATAGAGGCATATAAATCGGAAATAGCAAATATTCGTAGTGATTTAGAACAATCTAGACAAAAAGAAGTTGAGCTGGAAACTCTGCGAGCGTCAATGGAAGCCTTGCAAATAGAACACAAAACGGCAACAACCGAGCAAGAAGAAAAAATATCACTTATTGCAAGTGAACTTAAAGATGCTTCAGAAAACTTAGAAAAGCTGAGAAAAGAAAAAACTGAGAGTGAAGCGGAGCTGGCCGCAGTAAAGGAAGAACTACAGAGTATAAGACTAAAGAGTGGAGAAGATTATAAGAAGGTGCTTGAGGAAAAGGAAGATGCCTTGAAACAGATTACGGAACTGACTATAAAATATCAGCAGGATAAAGAGGTCAGTACTTAGAATAGCTATTCACGATTTATTCTAATAATTCTATGTGATGTTCCAAAGATATTATCAAAATCTGTTTACAGATTTAAGCGCGACATTTTCGCAAGTAATTTATTGGGATATTCTAATACTTATTTTAGTGTTTCTGTATTTGATTTAGTCTGTAAAGTTATTTTAGATTGCATCTAGCTTTTAGTATATATTGCATGCGCTATAGTATCTAATATAAATATTGTCAGGCTCAAACTCAGCACACTAACGCATTGCAAACGGAACTCGAGAACCTTAAACTAAAACTATCCGATTCAGAATTGCTACTACAGAACGAATTGCATGATCTTACCATGTTATTACAAACTAAAAATAAAGAATTGGAAAATTTTATTGAAAAAGACATTGAACTAAAGAATGCACTTGAAAAACTTAACTTAATAAACACAGAATTGGAAAATTGTAAAATAAAATACGATATAAACTTGGAAGAAAAAGATGAACAAATAGCAACTCTTACTAAAGATTTAGACGTCGTTCAAAAATATAATTCCGAAACTATTAATAATTTAAAAGAGCAAGTAAAGAAATTAGAGGAAAATCTTAAAGAAGAAGCATCGAGTAAGATAATGCTGCGGAATTCATTAACAGAGGAGCAAGCTGAAATTTTACATCTTAGGTGTAAAGTTAATGAATTAGAAACATCCAAATTAGAAGAGATTAAACAACTTAGGGACCAAATTAATGTAGTGACAGCAAAAAAAGATGAAGAATTAAGTTCATTAGTTGAGGAAAAATTGAAGCTTGTTACTGAAAACGAAAAGCTGTTGAATGATTTGAACTCTGAGAGACAGGTTCGTTGCGGGTCTAGGGAATGTCTTTGTCATGTCTTGGGATTTGCTTACGTTGTTCGTTATTACTTGTCTAGATTGTTTCTTGTTGAGGGACCAAAGCGCATTGCTTACTTAGGTGTAAGCGATGCGCTAGATAAGTCAGACAAATTTTTTGTTATTAACTTTTCTGGTACTAAAATAAATTATTCTTTCGATATATGTATCAAAATGAAGAACGTCATTTGATCTTACAAGTCTTTGAAAATGAGCTTTATTTATAATTTAGCCAAAACTTTTATATTATAATCCATTCAAGACCTACATACTAGTCTATGAAATTGTCTTTGTCGATGTTTCTGTTTGTTCGATCCTATTGCTATTTTTATCTGTATGCTGATGTAATAAATCTTCTGTTGCATGTTACAATATCTAATGGCATGATTTATTTTTCCTATATCGACTTCGCCTCTACGAATGCATGGAACCTTCTGGCTTTGGACTTCGGCCTTGCGTTAAGTATATTCCTTGTATAGTTAGTGGAAGCTAGGCTTATGCATACTGAAGAAGGCAGACTGAACGCAGAGTGTGAATTGCAGGATTTGTTACAACACAATACAGTGCTTGAAGCCGACTTGGCTTCGTTAAAAATCCAATTGGAGGAAGCACAACGAGAGATTAAGAAACGTAAGTATTAAGAATATCGGATTGAAAAGCGTATCTTATATGTATATATTTTATTCTAAAAACGTATCTTCTCAACCATACCAGGTTGAAATTATAAACGTATTAAAATTAAATAATTTAAACGAATAATAATCTAGTATTGTCTTATACATAACCTTTACACATTTAAAAAGAACACTTTTACCGGATTTAAGTTATGTATTCTTATAAATGTACAATTATTTTACATAATTTTAAATTTAACCGACGTTTCGCGTGCTTTTTAAATTATATTGTCCTGTTAATTGTAAATTTATAATAATACATAACTTCAATCCGGTAAAATAGTGTTTTCTTTGAATTATAATCTTTCAAAAGGGGTTTTAATTGTGTATTTATCGTGTTTAAATATATCTGAGTCTTTTTATACCTATCATAGCGTAAAATATTTTGGAGCAGATTGAAAACAAGTTATATGATAATTATTATGAATCCATGTTTTTTCTACTGTTTGCATGCTGAATGTAGCGATTTTTTATATTTTAATTGTACACTCGTAACTAGGGGCGGGATGTATTAAAGACAAAACTATGTCCTCGGGGCATGGAGTAGGCATATTTGAGTTTGTTCTTTAATGTAAGTAAGTTATCAATCTCCTATGCCTACAAACCGAAATTCTCAATTGAAAATAATTCAATTCTCCTATAATCTTACCTCCTACTACACGTGTTAATCCAAAACTCATATGTCGTTATGCCCTATGGATGTGTATTGCTGGTGGTATAGACGACAAGATCGGTAAAAAGCTATTTGACAATTGACTATAGCTAACCATAGATAAAGTACAGACTATGCATTTACAACAGGTGACGGAAAATGGCTTTTATATTACAGAAAACGCTAAAATTATTAGTTGTGCCGGTGAGGCGGCGTTGGAAGTTACGAATAGTGCTATTTCGACCTTAGAACACTCGAACACGCAAGATGCGAATAAATTTGCCGTCGAGCTTGCTTCTAAGGCGTTCGAAGATCTTGCCAGGAAGTCACAAGTAAGGGGATTTTATTAAAACTGTATAAGTAGGTGTAGCCAAACTCAGTGTGGAACAAAAGTGTCTCACAATTGTCAACATTTAATTGGATAAAACAAATTAAAAATCCCGTGATTAGTACATGAAATTGATAAAATTTAGATAAAAATTGAATCACTTTAATTGCACTCTTTTAATTAAACACTTTCTTCTTTGGACTTTCTGTCTATGTGTGCATTTAACTCTCGCTCGTACGTAAGGAAAACACCGAGAAGAAACCAGCATGTTTTAGAGCCGAAATGTAAAAAAAATCGACCGCGTGCAGGCACAGACTACCTACTTATCAATTAGAAAAAAAAATGATCATGCAACAGATACAGAATCTGAGACCAAGTCCTTAAAAGGTTGTAAGGCCACTGGTTTTTGTAAGAAAGAAACTGCTTTACCTGTTTTGTGATATTATATTTAAACAAATTGTGTTTCTACAGGTGGAAGGAAACGAGGAGTTAGTGGCGAAGGCCGCGATATACGCCGCACACAACGCTTCGCAACTGTCTGCGTACGCGGCTGAACTCTCCAATATCTCCACTGATATGGAATTAGCAGACAGTGAGTTATTTTGAGACTGATAACTTTTATTATTATAGCCTCTTTATTTCCATAATGAATAATATATTAAACAAGTATATCATATGATTAATTATTACATAATATGTAATGTATATGTATAAAAGTTCATATGTAGTGAAGGAGGGTTGAGTCATTATCCCCCGCGGTGACAAGTCGTACTGGGAGATGAAGAGGGGGGTTCTTTACTCGTTTTTTGGTTAGACTGATAACTTTTATTATATTTAAATGACGAATATGTGAAATAAGTGTAACATAACTAAATTTCTATTCAAAATAAAAATAATTGTCCCACTTATTAAGTGATTTATGAATCGAATTTTTTATGGTTTTCCCAATAGATAGAAGATGCCTTAGTGACGCACGTCAATTTAATATGATCAAAACCGTCTTGTATTTGACTTTCGTGGAACTAAAAATATTGTTTTTGAACCAAGCCTTTTTTTACTGATGAACAAATGTCCTAATTACATATTAAAATATTTTTTTTTAAATAATTTACAGAATTGAACAGCGACTGTCGAAGCATGCTATCGGCCACTAAACAGTGTCTGGAATCCCTAAAAGCGGGTGCTATAGACCGCACTGCATGCCTCGCAGCACGCACTAGCGTACAAACGTTGTCTCGTAGTGCGGCCACGGCAGATAGATTATCGAGTGGGACTCGTAGTGTGGACGACGAATTGGCTGATATGGACCGCGCTATAGAACAGGCGGCTTCTCAGATAGAGGTTTGTTTTAGTCATCTTTGGTCCTACCTAAACTACAAACAAAAGCTGGATTGTTAAGCTTAGGTTTCCTAGAAAAGCGGTGCCGTTATTTAACGGCCGTAATGTAGCGTTGGGTGACCCATACCCATACGTTGTCTATAAATAACATCGGAGTAGGTTTCCTAGAGAACGTCGAGTGTCACCGTAAAGTCAAATAGCGGTGCTGTCATTTGCATGACGGCCATAATAGCGGTGATAAACATTAGTTCAACGTTTTTCGCGTGTGGCGGTGCCCATATTTAATTAATACAATGAGTGGAAACGTGACTTGGACGAGCGAAAATGATTGTTTTTATGTTAAATGTAATTACGTTAAAAAGTAAAGACGGCCTTTATTAACAACCGTAAAATGACGGCCGTTAGTTAACGGCACCGCTTTTCTAGGAAACCTAAGCTTTACAGGTCTTAATTATATGTGATGCAAGATGGCGTTGACTAGTAATGTTTATTTTTATGTACAATTACATAAAGATAAAATAACAAATGATACAATTTTTAATATAAAGAAAGCTTTTGTATAATTCCTTATCGCTAATTAACGATCTAATAAAAAGAAACGTATTCAAACACTAATTTATGAAATTACTCAGGGAGCTAAGAAAAAGAAAACGCTAAGGAAAAATAAAGTGTTATTGTGATTAATCCGACGAAACATAATATTAATCTGTGTAAAATGATATTAATTATTAAAAATAATTTTATTATAAATGCTGATTTTTATACGTCATCCACGTGACAAAATGGTCACAAAATAGCCAATCGACTATTACGTAGCATCCTTGTAAATAATAATTAACATAGGTATTTTAGAGAGTTTCCGGTACTTTACATAATTGTGACTTAGGTAAAAATGGTCACTTGGTGGTCACGTGACATTTTTACTAGGGGCAGGGGGAGTGAAAGCGGTTCAAAAAAACTCAAAAAATTACTATTATTGACCAATTCCGAACTCATAGTTAACGTCGGGTATTATCTTTTAACGTATACATTAATTTCAGAACTTACTTGCGGCAAGTAAAGCAGGCGATTCCGGGGTACAGTTAGAAGTGAATGGCAAAATCCTGGACGCATGTACCACTCTTATGGGCGCTGTCAAAGTCCTCGTTCAGGATTCTCGGGCGCTGCAAAACGAGTTAGGAGATCCAAAGACAAGACAAAAGATGTACAGACGCAACCCTCAATGGTCTGAGGGCCTTATATCTGCTGCTAAATCTGTCGTATTTGCTGCTAAATTGCTTGTGTAAGTAAATTTATTAAGAATGATATATTTTTCGCTTAACTTGCAAAGTTCTCTTCGAAATATAGCCTAATAATTGTTTAGAGACACGTAGGAGAAGATGATTAAAAATGATAGGGAATATGCCATTACGAACTTTTGTGTTTTGGTTAATTTATTGTTTTTTGTATTGGATAATTTTACTCTCAGGGATTTTCAAAAGACAAAAGTATGAAAACACTTATGAACGTATATTAAATAATTATAATTAAAAGTAATTTGTTCACAAGGTTCACAGTACTCACACTAATGCAATTTCACATACAGTATGTGTTTACAAAATATGTTTTTTTTGCCAAGCTATATATTTTAGTCCACTCTGGTTTTAGTAAGGTTGGGTGGGTTGTAAATAAAAAAAATGTGTCAAATACATATAAATATTAGGTGCATACGAGGGTGGATCCGAAAGTTCTAAGCCAGACCAAGAATGTGAAAGAGTAGTTCGTGTAAATAATTTTTCATTTTTCGACATACGCTCCATCTAGCCATGACTTTGCTGGTCGACAAAACGACCTTAGCCGTTTTCGGAGTAGGTGATCCAGATATTTTCCATTGTTTGGACTGTTGCTTTGATTCAGGAGTATGGTGGTGAACCCAGCTTTCAACAAATCAAAAAAAAAATCAAATCAGCTTTCAGCATCTGATGTCAAATGAAATATAACATTTTTTCATTAAACTGTTTTTATTAAGATGCTTAAAATAATTAAAAACATTGTGCACCATTTTACGAGATTGCCCTGGTAATGTTTGAAAAAAGATCAACATGTATAGTAAAGATCAACATAAACAGTAGCAAAAGCAAAACAATAACTGTCTCTTTTATACTCATAAGCTTAACCGAGCGCGAGAGAGACGGACAGTCTTTTCATGATGTATTTGTGATTGTATTTCAGTTTGACAGACTTTGACATCACGCCTCGCGCTTATTCACAGACACTACACAAGCACAAAGTGTAAATGTGTTAAAGCCGCCAGCTTTAAATAACATACCTATAGTACTCGTGTCTTTGACCATTAAATTCTCCAACATTCAAAAACACGTAACATAAATAAATAAAAATATAAAATATGTTTATTTTGGAACATAAGATACATGTATCACTTATTCCACGTCATTAAATTTGAAGGCATCCCTACTCATCGGCAAAGAAGACAGAGGGTGTAGGCCGAGAGAAAAAGCCGGCGTAAAAAACTCTCGGTACTCTTTTAAAAAGATAGTTCGCCAATTAAGTCATATTTTTATCGAAAATTTGTTGTTTAAATATTCTATCGTACACAAGGACAAGCGCCGATGAGGCAGTGGCATCAGCGGGCAAAGTGGAAGGCGTAAGCGCAGCAGCCCACGAAGTGGCGGGCAGCACGGCCCAACTGGTGGCCGCCTCACGCGCAAGAGCTCCTCCCGCAGCGCCTTCTCTCGCTCGACTGACGAGTGCGTCCAGAGCTGTTGCCATGGCGACGGGCGCGGTCGTTGCCGCAGTGCGATCTGCGTCCGCGCTCGTTAGGGATAAAGGTCAGTTTTGTCATTAGTCGAACCAGACTGTTAAATATGACCAGATTTTTTTAAATTTTCTTTACGTAATCAAGCAATACCAAGCAATGAAATATGTTATTACTTTCACCGCTAATCATATTCTAAATGGTTATGTTATGATTATATATACTGTAAAATTAATATAAATCAACATTTTAATAATATAAATTAGGTCTTCTAAAAATGGTTTGTCTTTGTGACTTTCTTTTTCCCAACTATACCGTAAAATTTATTTATTTAGTTTAATATATTATATTAGTTAGGAAAATATATTATGAAAACCTATTCCATAAGTACGCTTTTACTTTAAAATTTCTTACCTAGGTTTCGAATATGTATTTTTATTTCAGAGGCCCTAGACACATCGGCTTTAACATTGACAGCGACGCGACGACTGGAAATGGAAAGCAAAGTGCGCGCGTTGGAGCTGGAGAGCGCGTTAGACGCGGAAAGAGCTAAATTAGCTGCGTTACGCAAGAGACATTATCATCTTGCACATTTGGAAGAGGTGAGGACATTATTTTGTATATCTATCAATGTTTGCAAGGCATTACATAACAATAATTAGCATACATTTTCCTCACTCGGCGATTTCCTAAATCGTCGGAGTTACGCTCCGAGAAGTATAGACAGAAGTAGGCACTTTCTGCAACTGTTACATTGCATTAATTCGTTACAATCCATTTTATTATTTCGCTTATATTCTATTGTTGTACGCAAGTGTATATAGAGTAAAAATAAAATCCTCTATCATTTAAAGCACACCCATGACCCAGAAACCTAAGTTTGTAACGAATTAATTAAAAAGTACCGGATCGATTTAAAACATTCTTCTATCATTTACCCCATGTCAGGTATGAAGTCTCAAAAGATTCTGGCCAAATACAAATAAATGATAGGTCAAAACAAAAGCAACTCCTCTAAACTCTGATTTTTAATTCCGTAGAATTCTGACATTTCATAAGTGTTGCTATTAAAAACTCGTTCTCCACCGAAAAAGGGACAAAATAGACCCAATTGACATTAACAAATAATATGCTAAGTGTGTTTTACCTACAAGAAGGTAAACCTAAATATTTACTTACTCAAGTGACCTACTACAAAAATAATAAATTTTTCAATATCACGAACAATATATCGAATTAACTTTATTTTATTCTTTAGCTGGCAGCACTGCCTACTAATTCCAGGTTTAGTAAACCTTTAAAATAAATGTTATCTTTACTGGTGCGGTTTCTGTTTGTGATGAAAAGGGAAGTAATTATCACTCGCCGTAAAACCACTTTTAATGTGGTACCGCACTTAATAAAATGAATACATTCTCAAATAAAATGTATGTATAGACTCAGATGTTCAGACTCTTATTGAAATTGAAAAATTTGCCTGGCCAAAAAAGGTATGTAATCTCCGACATGTAAAAAAATTATAGAAGAATTCTACGGAATTAAAAATCAGAGTAAAGGCGATTATTCTTTTTTTATCATTTGCATGACCTTAGTCATTGTACATTGATCTGTTTTAGCCTTATCATAATGATAATCTAGTTGTGTTACAACCCTATATAACGAGTTTTCAGATTGCTGATTGATCTGTTTCTTTTTCCTACGAAAATCGTTGGACACAATATGTATATAGTAAAAAAATTATAATTGTATTTGTATAATTGTTTACAGAATGGAAACATTGAAAACGGAAAGGAGTAGAAATTTAAAAAATGCGACTTTGCCAAATTCTCTCTAAAATGTATTCAAGCATTTTATTAACCAAACATTCTGGTTTTGCATTTAAATTAAATGAAAGTAAAAATAGTATACCGGCATGAAATTGTATGATGTACTTTTGAACTAATATTATCCATGACGAAACTTGTAATTTAGTGTTAGGAATTACATATAAATAACATTTTTAATCGGATATGCAGTATGAAAAAGCAATGCGAAAAAACCTAGAAGTCAATTGTATATCTTTAAAAACTTTACCCTATTAATTTCTATGTAAAATATATTTTCACGGAAACCCCAGTTTCAGAAAATCATATATTCAAGACCTGGAAACCTATTCTTTATTCAATTATGGTAATTAACATTTGACTTACCAGCTATGGATTAAATAAGCTTTAAGTATAGTACTAAAATTGTGTTTACATATTTTTAGAAATTTAATTTGACTTATACAATACCAAGAGTGATTTTGAAGCTAAGACCATTTGTGTATTTATACCTAATCTTTATAACAACTATATGAATAAAACTATTTAATATCTATCATGTGGTTTTTTTTAAACTTTATTACCTGAAGTAGGATAGGATAGGTACTTGCATTTAAATAGTATGGATCCAAGAGAATTCTTTCAAAATGTGTTTGTGTGATTGTATTGTACTTTATAATTTTAAGAAAAAATAAGCAAGACTAAGTAGCCTCTTCCTGTCCGATTGGGATGTATGCATATGGATGTCTAAATGTATAGAATTAAAATTCCTTATTACTAGTCTTTGTAAAATTTCAGATTGGTTATCATATCACACTAAAGTGATAATGATCAAACAACTTTACCAAGTAACAATTTAGGAAATGATCATTGAAAGACCTTGAGAATTCATGTTGATCAAACAATGAATCATAATTTACATGTCAAAAGATGTAAGAAGCTATAAAAGGTATCACTCTTAAAGATTATAGTTTAGATAGCTGTTGAAGAGAATATTTCCATTTTCGTTTAATATAATTGAACTCAATAAATATATTTTCTGTCATTATTACCTAAAATCTTTGGTTGTGTTTGAGATAACAATAGAATGAGCTATGGGTTCATAAAAGAAAACACAATTATACTTACAGTTATTATTTCATACACATGAACTTAATTAACATTGTAAATATAGAAGCATGGCCACTCAAAGCCTAATAATCATTGAAATTACATGATAAAAATAAAACTGAAACAAGAAAATCATACTAAATGCACTGTTTGAATTAAAGTTTACAATTTACATCACCAAAAATAGATGTCTACCTATCTTACACAAACCCCACAAATTAATTGGCACTAAAAATCTAAATATCACAACAATATTTGTGCAAACTTGCAATTTATAACACTGAAGTAAGCTGCTAGGTGTAGGCCACTAATAATATTCGTGTTGGTTAATCTTTAAGGATTGTAAAGCTTACTATAATAACTGTAAAGCCATTTATTTCACTTCACAATCATCACTGAGATGTTAAAAACCTTCAAAAATTTAGCACCACATATCCCACATACTCTACATAATAAATACTGTTGTAAAATGCAATCTTTACCATGACCCTCTTAATGTACTATTGTTTATAGTAGAACTTAGTTCTCATCACTTAATACTAGAATAGCTTATGTAAAAATGATGCAATTATGCTAACTGCTGGAATTACAATCTTGTACATTGGCTATTAGTACTTAAGTTTCAAATTATGCACAAAATCCTGATATATAATCAATTATTGTATAAAATTTAAGGAATGTAATGTAAATGTATTCAACAATGTATACTGTACTGTAATATAATATATTTTGTTTAAAATTAAGTATCAAATTGCCAATGTCAAAAAAACACTTCTTTGCTGGTTTTCTTGTGACTGTTTATGGCAAAGTTTCATCCCACTTTAAATGTTTCTCTCGTGTTAGATGGACAATCCTGACATGGACGGCTTGGTTTTTTTCAAACTTAGGTGGTATTGGGCAGAGTCGATACATCACCTCATCTCCAGGTAGAGGAACATATTCACCTTCAATGCTAAAAGTAAGTGATTGATGATATTGTAATGATTAAAATATTGTAAATCAAGTAAAAGTTGGAAAATAAACATACATTTTTGAGAAAAGGAAGTTTTTTTATATTTTTTTATCTACCAAATACACTTACTCAGAAATATGTACAAATATATCATCGCCGCCTCTCACGGAGGTTACAAATCCATGACCTCTTTCTCTACAAAACGATTTTATTTTTCCAGTTTCAACAGGATTTCCTAAAGCCCTTTCAGACCTAAAACATAAAAAAATACAATTAACTATAAGGAGCCCAAAAAAACAACTAATAATATCTATAAATCTTACGTAGAGGCGGTTCGATTTCTGCGAGTTATAATCGGACTTGGAAGCTGCAAATGCGCATTTGTCTTATTGGGAGAGTCATCATTGTTAAAACCGACTTCTCGGGACATTGTTATAAGTCTACAGCTTACAAAGACGAAGAACAATCCACGGAAATGGTAATATTAAGCAGAATATTAAACTTCAGTGGAAACTGGAAATGTTACATTAAATATTTAGATTTTTTTAGGACACTTATTGTAATTTGTCAAAGTCATGTTTATGCGTCAAAATCCATTGCGGTTAAGTTATCAAATTTGACGTGTCTAGGGGGTTTAGTCAAGATGCCATAACAGGAGTGGTTCTAGGTTTGTACGATTTTAATAAAGTCTGTTTCCTGTGACCGATAAGACAAAGATCGTAATGAAATCTGTGGTAATTAATAATTAGATATCTTATTATTATATATTACTTATATATATTACTTATATATATTACTTATATATATTACTTAGGTAACATTTAGAATCGAGACTTAGCGCTATATCTGATTTTCGTTAATCGTTCGTCACAAATCATGAAGAGATCCACGGAGTTCCAACGATGAACGGTCTAGAGCGACTGTTGATGGCGCAGTGGGGTTTGCACAGATCGCAGGTCCTACATAAGCCTCCGCCCCAAGCAGTAACACATTCTCCACTTTAAATAAAACTCAAGTTAGATTTTACTTAACCTTAAATTACTTAGTTCATTTCCTTTAACGTAATAAAATCAATACAAAAAATATTACAAGTTTATTGGGACTGATTAGGGTATTGTTAATTTTCTTTCTCCCTTTTTTTTCTTCTAATGTTTACACGTAGGTACCATAAAAATGACAATAAAAATTATAAAAATAGTTATTTCACAAGCGAGAAGCTCTCCCATTAAAGTAGGCATATGTAATAAGCATTTTTAGGGTAAGAAAAACTTTAATTTTAAATATGTGTAATATTTTATTTACTACTTGGTAACGCAATTTAACCACATCATTTTGTTTTACAAATACATTTATACTGTTAAATATTTATTTCGTAACAATGTCATAACTAATATCTCCTTATATTTGAAATAAATATGTATTAATAACTTGGGCATTGTCTTAGCACTGGTTTCAAGGGGTGTTTGATCTTTGGTATGTCTATTCCTTCCCAATCACCCTGTAAAAAAGAAAAATTTTGCAAAATCAGTAAATTACCATTTCCAGGGATGTCAGTGGTAGTATTATTTTCTTAACGCGATAGATGACATACATAACAAGTTCCAAAATTAAACATTGAGCCAACATGTCTTTGCAATCATGTTGAAAGAGAGGACATAAATTCTTTAAGGTTTTAATGGTAAATATTCTGTAATATATGGCACTCGGCACGCGTCATTTAATCTATTAATATAGGCATAAAAGGATTATCTATTTTGTAATTCATAATATGCGATAAATACCTGGAAACGATTACCGTCAGATTTATTACACTGCATAGAGATAGGTGACTCACTATACAACATGTCTAAGGTATTCGTTCTTAAGGGAGTCCATGGTTTTATCGACAAATAGTTGGCACGAGGCGATGCTTTATACGATATAGGCATGTTGTTCCATCTAAAATGCATAAAGTAAGATTCAAAATTCTTGAAAATACAAATGCAATAATATATGACGCGTAAGCTTGGACTGTGTATGTGCATTTAAATAATTTAATTATTATTAATTTGAGATATCTAATTATCGTCTCAATTGTCTTTGTAACCTTTTTGCCCGAGTTCGAATGTTCTGGATTCTATTTCTGCCAAACAATATTACATTCTACCGGTTCTCGAGAATTAGCGAAAAATTGAAGCACGCATTTTAATGTATATGTTATGTATTGTAGGTTTTTAGATTGTGTTTGTCACGGTTTAATTTTTTTTTTAAATAATTTTGTGGCTTGGTAACGAGACCTTTAAGCCAAGTCTTATTTTCTGTCACGGTTTAATATCAATAGTCATAAATTATTTGGATAAGATAAGATTTCAGTAACAGTTAATATATACATATTCTAATTCTAATACAAGTATACCTTTTTTCAAATTTGAAATATTTTTCTAAAGCGGCGTTCGAAACAGCGCTTTTGCAGACTTCTAATTCGGTAGCTGGGTAATAGTGCATATAGTTAACGCACATTTCGTCTGTTATCGCGTGACCACCGATCGTTGCGTTTTCCTTGCCAATTGTGTTGTATAGACAGGTCGTCATTAAGTAATCACCCTAGAAGAATATTTATCCAAGTATTGAGTATGTGACGGCGATGTTTGGCGTATTCGCTACAATAAAGAATTTATAACATCCTTGATGACGCCAACATCCAAATCATAAGATGTAACAGGTCAAGTGGTTGGGACATGTGGACCGAATTGCAGACGACATAACTCCAAGGTTCTTACTGAACTCACAACCTGGTGGCAAGAGAAATCTCGGTAGACCGAGGTTGCGTTGGTGGGCAATCAAGCACGAAATAGATTGCGATGGCGAAATATACTTAATGAGGCTAAGGCCCCACAAGGGGCTGTATAGCTATTGATGATGATGATGATTGAGTATGTCAAAAAAGGTATTACATTGAGAAACATATTACTTAAGTTTTACTACTGTGTGTGGCGTATACAGGCGTTTTCGTACTACCGGGTGGGAAGAAACCTAATATGCTACGTAATCTGTTTACATTACGTAAACATAAATAAACACTATTATATATTTTTTTGTATCTTGTTCTTTATAAATTGAAGTAATTACTTATAACTTTTCAAATTTTTGAGGTGTTATCGGTTTGCTAAGCAAAGCCAGCGGAAAAATCATTAAATGCACTTTTACGGTAATGAAAACCCGAATCGAACCTTACCGTTGGATCCAACTCTTTTTTTTTATTTTATTTTTTACAGCTTACCGGCAAAACCCTTACAGGCCGATGTAAGATCCTTATCTCCTGAAAATGTGTTGAATAATGAACATCTCTATTGAGAACAGGCAGTTCGATTCCCTGGCGGAAATGTCTGGTCCATACAGCAACACCGGTCAAATGTGTGTGAAGTTGACTTCCGAAGACAACGATACCTTGTTTTGGAAGACCCTTAAAATGTTTTAAGCAAATTTAATATGAATGAAATTTCTGACCAACGAATTAAATATTAATTATAACATTATGTTAAAAAGGGATTATTTTTGTGCGTTATGTGTACTTTAAATCAGATTCATTATTTTCTTGAAAACTAGCTTTTTTGTTTCTAGTTATGAATGCTATTAGAAAAATTCCAAATTCCGTCCAAATTCATCAGAAATTGTGTCACGTCACTTGCCTGAATGGAATCGAATAGCGAAGTTTTATTCTTTCTCTCTTATTCATAAATATACTATAAGTTTTATTTGAGAAAATTTAACATTATTTAGCAAAAGTCTCAAACAAAAAAACAACCAAAATATAAATAAAGCTAGGTTTGGATCCATACTTGCTCCCCTCACACTTTGAAATCAATTGTTTTTCTTGTTTGTTTAGTTGGTCTATAATTGATGTCACATTAAATCTTGTATTTTATTTTTCTTGTACCAATGCATCAGTGTGCCGAGCGTTGGCAAGCTTTTATAAATAAATAAATAAAAATAAAATTTCTAGTTGACGCAAATATAATTAAAATGTACCACTCCAGTACACTGTGGTATACAATATCCGGTGAGGGGGAAGGCTTTTTTCCCACCCGGGATTGCCATTTTGTCCGTATATTCAAGGCCTAACTCCATGATAGCTGCGTCATATTGTCGTCTATTAGCTGTCAAATGAAGAGTGATACCGGAGCTGTCTATCCAATCTGAAAATAAATTTAATTTATTCATAAATTTCCAGAAATTATAAGTAAATTTATTTATTTTCACTTTTGAACAGGATTAAGATATCCTGTCTATCTTCTTTAACAAATACAACCCCTGTATTTGTTAAGGAAGATAGTTAATTATTGATGAATGATTCGTTGAATGAACCTTAGAGGAAAGGACGGAAATAGGACGAAAATCAGAATAGGATGTTGGGTTTGAGATTTTAGGTAAAGGAATAAACTTGGGCATTTTTCCAGACATTACAAAATGCACAAGATGATGAAAATGTGGTTATCACGGGAATTAATATATGTATCAACAATAGGAACTATCATGTCCCGACTAATCCAGTCACTACCTTCGGCTTTAGAAGAGATAGACATGATGGGCCTCCCTACTTTGTTATCGGTAATGGACTGAAACGAAAAATAAGTAATATTTGTAGAGGGAGGGATTAGAGGATATATATGCTAAGACAATACAATTAGAAAAAACTTTTAAATAAATAGGAAATTCCACATTTATCTACTCACCATCTTTGACTTCCGGGTTATTATAATGTACTTCCAGCATGACGTATTTGTTTGCAGCTCTTCCACCAAGTGGTAGA
This sequence comes from Pieris melete, assembly GCA_963693345.1. NCBI lineage: Eukaryota > Metazoa > Arthropoda > Insecta > Lepidoptera > Pieridae > Pieris > Pieris melete. Next base: position 2,941,441 of record CAVNZK010000010.1, on the reverse strand, counting down.
CCAGCTTCCTTCGGGTATACAAAAGGTGGTGCTCCCATGGCCCATGCAGCTTTGACCTTACGATATTAAAATATAAGTAAAGTAAAAATAGGTACCACCTATCAAAGATTGTTTTATTCTTACTTTGAATACTCGTCTAACACAATGAAAAAAAATATACCTAACGTTACCTAAATGAAAATTACGATAAACTAAACTAAAAAAAAAAACTAATTATTCCGACACCTCCGTACTTTATCCAGTGGCGTAACTATACCAACTGTGGCCCGTGGCAAATTCTTTTGTTGGGGCCCTATCAGTAAAAATAGTCACGTTGCACTCAGTTTAATTTTAATAAACTTTGAGATTTTCAGAGTACTCAATTACACGTCGTATCTACCTATTTGTCCCACTAATGGCCATAGGCTTCCTCTCTTAGGCGAGAGGGAATGGTCTGTAGTCCCCCACGCTAGCCCAATGCGTATTGGAGACTTCACGTTCATCCATAGAACATAATATATTTTGGGCAGGGGCCCTGTTGGGTCAGGGTCCCGTGGCATTTTGCCAGCCCTGCCACCCTATTGTTACGCCACTGACGTACCTTCTGACTGACTGACGACGTGTAGTGAGTGAAAATACAAGTCTCAGAACTCAGTTCTTCTACCGTAAAAAGATGTAATTTATTTATTTTTCCCTACTTTAGGGACCTTGTCTTGAGTTATAACGTAGATAATTGCAATAATAGCATCTTATGCTCTGCGCTCAATTTAATTATACTTTAAAAAGTGCAATTACTCATAAATATATCATAAATACCTTTGAGCACACTTTAGTAGTCTCCGGTCGATCCGGTGCAAAACAGTTGCCTTCATAGAGTGGTATTTCCTGCTGAGGATCCGCGTCACAGTAGAAAACCTCCATGTGATGCACCAGTCCTTCATTGCCTTTTGTAATTGTAGACTCGAACTGAAATGCAGAAAGCTTTGTACAAGATGCATTCCCCATACTTTAACCGACGACCAGAAACACCTTCGCATGGACTGGTGTCGCCAAATGTTAGATAAGTTCAACGGTAGTGACTCAAATACTGTATTTGGCATAGTCACAGGTGATGAAAGCTGAATATATTGCTACAAACCCGAAAACAAAAGACAATATGCTCAGTGGGTGTTTCCTTTCGGCCAACTAAGGTAAAGAAAGGAAGAAGTCAAGGAAAAAAGATGATTGACTCATTCTTTGGTCGGAAAGGTCACTTCGCGACAGTTGTGCTAGACGATGGAAGGACAGTTACTGCAGACTGGTATGTCAATCGCTGTTTGCCTGTTGTCTTGGAAAAAATTCGACAGCGCCTTTCCATTCCTTACCCTGATAATATGATGCACTTTCTCCGTAACGAATTCTGGAAGTTTAACAACTTTGCACCAATACGTCGTATCGGAACTCGGTACTTTGAGGTTCTTATTTGTGATGGAGAGTTCTTCAGCTTTTTCTTGAGATATTCCAGTTGGAGTTAGCAGTCGAACACGTATGAAACCGTGGTCGTGAGGGGAGGTGCAATTCAGACATAGGCCTTTCGCTGAAAAAAGCTTATCTGTACCACGGGCCCAGATAATATGTACTGTACCATCCTGAAATCAAAAATAGCAGAGTGTTTTTAAAGTTGTCCTACACCAAACAAATTACGTCACATACAAATTACGTCCTATTACCTACCCCCTTAGCTAAAAACAGTGAGATGAATATCAATGTTGTCGTCAGATTTTTTTCATCCTCTGATAAAGCATAAACATCGCACGAATACACTTTATTTAAATTTCAAAGAATAAAAACTATTATATTTTTACTTGAAATAGACACTTATGTAGTATGTGAAAACGAAAGTTTTAAGTTTGAGTTAATTTTTATTTTAATTAGTAAAAAAAACATTGTTATTTGATGTTACGCTATTATCAGACAGAAAAAGAAACTACACTTTTGCCAGATTGCATTAGTTGAAAGAGATGAACATTTCGAAAGAGTTTTACATTTAATAATTAACAATATAATACCTAGTATTCCCCCCTCCAGAAATATGCGGATATCTCATCTAAATTGGAAGGGAAAACATCTTCAAGGGAAACAGTTTTAATTATTTAAAAAAAACAGTACCTCAATAACATAATCGTTATCGTCGCATGTGTCAAAATAACGTTCAAAAGTTAAACAACGACCTTTAGCGTTGACGTGAAAAGCGTCGCAGTTTTGATTAGCGTCACGTAATAGTTTTCCATTTTCGTCCGAGTGCATATCCTAAAATTATCAAAATAACCTTTAAATAAAATAAATCAGTGTGACTACAACCTTTTTAGGTTCAGGCCTCAGATTTCTGAATCGTTTCCATGATTATTTGTCAATATAATAGGCAAGAATGAAGAGAACGCCGCCAACTTTTTTGGGTCTAAAGCAGTACGCAGTAACAGTACGCTCAGACTGTTTAAATGCTTTTTTGATTCCTGACAAATGAAGCGCGCGATGCGAGCTAGCAAGTTTCCCCAGTTGTGTGCTCCTATATCTTAAGACAGAAAATAACAATGAACGTGGATTTTCTTAAAATTTAGCTATTATACTAATAGAATAAGAGACGTGGGAGTACGAGTAGATGCCCATCTGAATTTACATGAAAGTTTTCACGAAAGCATACAAAAGAATGGGATTTTTATTCGAAGTGCAACATCGATTATTAACATTAAGACCATCTCAAGCTTGTAACGCAATGGTTAGAAGTATGTTAGAGTGTAACTCGTCTGTTTGGGCTCCGTATGGAACTAAATACTGTCTTATGATGGAGCGCATACAGAATAAGTACTCGTTTTCTTTATTAGAGACTGTATGGAATCTATTCCTACTATCCCTTAATGTACTTAAGATTATGTCTTAGGGATGGGGCACAATAAATTATACACAACACGGGACTTAAAGTTACTACTACCTATTTAAAGTCTTGCGGGTACTGGTGAGCAATCTGGGGTTCTTTCAGAAGTCGGTTTCTTTGTGCCTAGGCGATATGAGCTAAGGCGAAAACCAAGGTTGGCTTGCCATACCAAGGGACAGAACCAGTCTGTTGAACAGAGCCCCGTTAAAGAAGACGTTGCGCGTACTAAATGACATCTTTACATCATATGTTTTTAATATTATATATTTCATTTCCGACATTATCGTAACATGGCAATTTATATTACATTAAATACGCCGCGCCCGCTGTCTACTCTCCATTCGTCTTACGAATTTTCGATCAGGTCACGTGTACTGACGCGAGTTTAACATTTTTTACCCATTCTACAAAAAGTGTACAATGCCGCTAAAGCTTTTCACTTCAAAAATATCTAAAGAACTGTATCACAGAAAATTAGTTATTTGTATTTTATATTGACTTTTGCTTAGTGACCGCAATCGCTAGATCCGCTTTTGTGCTAAGATCTTTTAAGTATTGCGCTTTTGGATTATTACTAAACAAACATTTAATAGTACAACCGACATACCTCAAAATGATCAATATCATTATAATCCGTCCATACTAAGCATAAATCAGCATTTTCAAAATTCCCTCGATCTGAGAATCCCAATGCGAACCAATTCAACGCCGGAGCTTTTTCAGAAAGCCGAACTTCGAAGTGAATTTTTTTAATTGAGTAATTAACTCGCCATTTTATCGATAAATCTCCGTTTGGATCCAATACCGATTCACTTTCGGCTATTTGATGATCTAATAGAAGGATTATATATTTAATTGTGAATATGATAAACTGAACAGAAGCCAGGCCAGTTTCTTTCTTTATAACTATTTATATGCATTGGTTGAAAGTTAGCTAAACCAGTTAAATAGATAGATAGATATCAGTTTGATTTGGGGTATTAAAAATATACTTACCCGACTTTTTGTAAATCGTAAACGAATCACAACAGATAAAGGAAAATACAAATATTAGTATACACTGAATATACATTTTGTTTAAGTCATAATATTATATTTAAATATTGTGTTCAAGGCTTGGGGTCTTCTTCACAACTGAAGGTATCGGCGACTGGAGGCAAGTAAAGCTATAGAAAAATTCTGACTTCCACTGACTAAGCTATACTATAAATATATATAAGAGAGCAATTGTACCGTAGGAAACGAACCAACCTTTTATTATTTTAATAAAATTAAGTCTTAAAATAGTTTAATAGTTTTAAATATAGATTTTATTATATTATAATGTATAAGTAGTTGTGTATCATTAAGAATAAAATATTAAGCTAACGTAAGCTGTTTTAAACAGTAGAACATTGTTTAAATTTGAACGTTCATATTTTCTATTTTATTCCTTTTTATATTTTATTATCATTTTGCTGTTTTCTCCTCCTTTTCGTTTCTAAATTGTGGACAACTGAAAACGCGTAGCAAATATCGAGCTCGATCGAGATTACTTAATTATCTGCTTTAAATATTTTCATATGAAGTGTTTTGATTACAGTCGAAATGATCGGGGTTAGTTATTTATTTAACTGCAGAAAGAACCGCCATTAATTCTTCTATCAAATGATGTTTTTGTCACCCGTACACAGTCTGATAATGGGCGACCGTGTTAAAATTCAACGCATTATAGCAATGCATAGCGCGAGTAGGAATGCGAGTTTCATTGGGGTGCGCTTTATTAAATTCCCGCAAAATTACTGAGAAGTTAGCGCCTCTGGCGACCGCAGATGAGGTCTATCATCGACATAATTATTATATTCCTCATTATAGTTATTTATTTCGTTTTTTATATCAATTGTATTGACAGTTTAAAGATCGTATAAGGAATAGATAATAAGTCGCAATAACTTTGAACTAAAACTATGCATAGCATCATCGTTTTGACATATGTATTTTTATTAATGATAATTAACTGCTATCGAAATAACCACTATGATTCATTTATTTTATTTTTTATAGAAAAGGGGGCACCCATGGACACTCAGTGCCAGAGGGCTCGCGAGTACGTTGCCGGCCATTTCAGAATTGATACGCTCTTTTCTTGAAGGACCCTAAGTTGAATTGCTTTGGAAATGACCATACGAACATATCAATCGTTATCTAAAAGGCTTCATAACCTGTCCTCCGCCAACAGTCTGAATATATTTATGACAGCTTTGGGAAGACCAAAAGATAAAATATGTAACTAGTTTTTATGTTTGAAGTAAAAAAAACGTTAGAGTGTTACGTGTTAGAGTACGGTTCCTGGGTCGTCGAGGTTCGAAATAATAGAATAATTTTAACTTACTCTATATTTATCACTCGCGTAATACAATAGAATTTGAGCGAAATAACAATTATGTTAATTGCTATATAATGAGTGCAATCTAACAAACAGAGAGAGTGCCGACGTCTGGCTATGCTCCCGGGGTGAAACTCCTATGACTTAGTTAATTACGAATGACTGCTGTAACAGTCGAAGAGAGTGCCTGCGTCGGGCTATACTCTCGGGGCGTGACTCCGACGATACGAGCCCTGGCACGTACTTACATAGGAAATCATCACGGTTGTAGATGATCGGAATGTACGAGCCCTGGCACGTACTTACATAGGAAATAATTAAGCTTATAAAACTAAGGAAGCCTGAGCGAGTAAAATGTACAGCCTTGGCTCGTACAGTTAGTACATAGTTTATATTGTAGTAAGTTAGTCTATATATTATTATTTTGTTTGTCATATATGCTGTAAACAAATGAATAAACAACAGACCAAGTCGATATACTCTGCATCTCTCTTTGTCTATGGCGTGTTTGTCTATAGCAGTTTTAAGTTTAATTAAATTTAAATAAGCTGAAAGATTCAAATAAAACACTTTGTTAAGAATGATTTATATATTATATCTCAATACATAATGTATCATCAATATCCTCTTGATTATCTTCTAAATCTGTCTTTAATTCTGGGTCAAGCGTCTTTTCATCTTCAGTTTTTTTTTCAACAATATCCGCTACTTCATTTGATGGCTCCTGAAATCATTATGGTTTTAGTTGCATACATATAATTTATTGTTATTTAACGTACTATATTTTTAATCTGGCAATACGACTTTACTCTTCTATTTATGGAAACACGTGTCTCTCATAAAGCGTTAAGTGTTTGAAAATATATATAGTCCTTATGACTATAGTCATTAGTCAATCTACTACACACTCTCATACAAAGTCCTTACTCCGGGTTACTACTTAGAGTTTCACAATTTTAAACATGAACTAAAAACTAGTAATATTTTACTAAGTCTAGGCACATTTTGCGTGGTTGATTAAAGTTCACGATGATACTTTTTTTTGCAAAAGCCTATTATTATACATACACGGTGTGTGTGTTCGCATAATATTGAACAAGTGTTTAAACCTATTAAAAATCACATATCTTTACAAAGCAAATTCCGCTCTTAGGTAAAAATCGTAAGATACAATTGAAATGATAATAACTTCACAACATAATTGTCACCTCACCGATTTTAACACGGATAAATACTTAATTTTTTCTCTCTTTATGGTTCTAGCACGGTTTGCGCATTAGCCAGCGTCAAGTATAATGATAAATCTTGTAAATAAACTTTACACCCAGACTGGTCACGTTAAGAAATACAAAAATGAGGGGATCAAAGTTAAGTTAACAGTTGTCCACACAAGAACTACAAAAAAAACATCTTATTGTAAATCTAAACCATTCGCAAATCCACTTTAACTCAAAAACAATCATCAAAATCGGTACAGAGGTTTAGGAGTTTAATCACAAACCTGTAGTAGATTTAGTTAATCGAGTATTTGTTTTTAATTTATGATTTTTTTTTGTTTGTAGAAAAGTAGAATCGTTAGGACACGCCAAAAATCTGTGACCATATTTAATGAAACTGCCTGACTCACCTGTTCCCTCTCGAACAGCACAATCAACTCCACGTGCTTCGTATGCGGAAACATATCAACTGGTACAGCGCATATGGGGATGAATGGAGCACCGTGGAGCGTCTTCGAGGAGGCTCGACTGAGATCCACAAAGTTTTTGGTAACAGACGCTGGGCTGCACGATATGTATATCAGCCTTTTGACTTTCTTATTGTTGCGCAGGGTCGTTATTGCGGACATATCTACGATAAGGCAACATATGTAAAGGGAAACATCGTGAGGAAATCAGCATTAGACCAAATAGTCGACGGCGGGTGTGAGGCACAGAAGGCTGATCTACTTAACTATTACAAAAAACAAATGATCATGAAACATATACATAAATATGAGGACCAGAGCTAAAAAGTTGTAGTGCCAGTGATCTATTTACTATTTGCTTTAAAATTCTTAATATTTAAAAAAATGTATTTGTTTTTTTTTCTTCAATGTTTTCTTAAAACGCAATTATTGCTGTAATTACTTATACTAGTACATACAAATTTAACGTACTAATAAATTAACACTAATAATTAATCGGCAAGTCGATTAATTTCTTTTATACAGCTTATCCTTGGACATAGGCCGCCTCTAAAAGCTTCCACTCTTCTGTTCTTCGCACATCATCTTACCATCTTTTTATTTGTCTTCCTCGTTTTCTTTTGTCATAGCGATGAAGCTATTCCGTCGCTTTCTTTGTCCATTTATCTTTGTCTTCTTTCATAATGTGTCCTGTCCATTTCAATATCATACTAGAAGTAACAGCTTTTCTAAACTTTGTCATGTGCTTTATTTCATCAAGTTTTCCTCTATCTTTCAATTTCAGACCTTTCGATACTATTCTGACATACTCTTAGTTTGTTTTCTTGTTTATTTTTACATAATAATAATTGATATACAAAAAACCCAAGATGCACAGTCTCGAATAAAAGTAACGCTCGAAAGTGTCCCGAAACACTATTTCTGTCCCTTTCTATAACAGTATGTCTATAACAGTATATGTTACAAGCATATATTATTGCAAAATCAACCTTACGCGAATTGCTTAAAGTTGTTATTACAACGCAGTGTATACGTACTTAAAGCAATAAAATTTTACGACCGACCGTGGTCGGTAGGACAAGGTATTGAGTGGAGTCGAACATGACTTTTTTATTTACAACTATTTAACATAATTTTAAATTTATTCGACTTTTCGGGTGCTTTACAGCGTGCGTGGTCACGGTGACTGAAGACAAAAGGTGTTGGATGTTAAATAGTTATAAATTTATAATAATACATAACTTTAATCCGGTTAAAAAGTTTTTTCTTTAAATTAAAAAATAATTTGTTAGTAAATATATTTGTCAAAAACTACACACAAAAATGTTCAAAAGTACATAAATTTATTTATAAAAAAACACAAATAAATAACATCGACTCCACTTATTAGACGCGAGACTATTTGAAATGAGCGCACAATTTAGAATGTTGCGCTCATTTTTTGAGGACGTTTTTTAGACGTTGAGTGTGCATCTTGGGTTTTTTGTATATCAATGATAATAATATAGGAAATAAAACAAATATTAGTACATAAAGGAACTTACGTAAGCCAGCCCTAGGCGGGTCTACAACAGCGATGACGTCATCAGCGCTCGCACGTGCCAACACTGCGTGTAGTGTTGTTTCCGCTTTACCCGCGTAAAACTCACAATTTTCGATATTGTTCAACAACGCGTTCGCTCTTGCGTCTTCAACTGCTTTCTCTATAAGTTCCAGGCCCAGTACTTGTCCGCAATGCTAAAATATAAATCAGTATTATTACACTTCAATAATAAATTGACTAAAATCTATTTATTCATATAGGTAATCAAGTACTCTTATGAACGTCAACAGAAAAGATGTTAAATTGATTCTAAATTTACATTTACTACAAGTTCGCAACTCGAGGGCGTAGGTAGAGTGGACAAGAAGAACTGGCAAGAAACTCTCCGCCACTCTTTTTAATCGCCAAGTTTTGTCAAGTCATACAATTTCTTTGAACTGGAGGAAATCAATCCCAAGGAATAGGATTATTTAAATAATCGTTGTTTTAAAAAGCTTTATTGATTAATTTACGTTTAACGAGAGTTTAAAATTTATTCAGTGATAATTCTCTTTATTTTGCAGCGCACCACCACCTTGAGGAACCAGCTGCCCACTGAAGTTTTTCCGAACCAATTCAACTTAGGCTCCTCCAAGAGAGCGTATTAATTCTTAAAGGGCCGCCCACGCACTTGAACCTCCTGGTAACGTAAGTATCTACGAGCGGCGGTATCACTTAACATGACGTTTGAAATTGCCGATAACAGGGATGTTATATAAAAAAAAATCTGATTATTATATATATGAAATTGGCAGACTAAATTTAGAATTTTAGTTAATAAACAAGATTTCTTAAAACCATTCTTTATCTAGTATTTTTTGATCCTATATTAATGATGAGTGTGTGAGTAAAGCCATCTTTATTTGAAATACGGTTTTACAATGCACTATTGAAAAGTTTTATCTGTAAACGGTAAACAAACTTAAATCCATAGCTTTCGCGTTCAATATGAAAAAACATTTTTAAGACAAATTTTGTACGCTACCCTCAAATCACGTAGGGTCTGTAAAAGGGACTATTGATGAATATAAGAGTTATTTACCTTAGCAAAACACAAGCCAATGGTGCCAGTACCGCAGCATACATCAATAAGAGTAGAGTTGTCATTTACGCGACTCAAATCTATCGCTTTCTGGTATAGGATCTCTGCGCCAGCTGTGTTTATCTTAAAAGGTTTAATTATACATTAATTTGAGTTGAACTAATTTTAAGTCACTAAAAATATAACAATAATTGTGTAACTTTATAACTAGATGTACCTTGCCATGCTTCGCTGTGGCACATTGTGATTGAGAAATGAGAAACAAAACAAAGAATTTCATATTGTGAAAAAAAAATTGAAAAAAAAAGACAAAAAAAAAATTATAAAAACCATCCTTGATGCGGATTACATATCATGCTAAAATTTCAGCTCGATCGGTGCGTATTTGAGTTTTTGAAGCGTACACAAACCAACATAACATTTTTATATATAGATATACATACATATAACAGTAATGTCATATGTTTACCATACCAGCAGCGCTACCTGTTAGGTCTGGGCCTCAGATTAGTATCGAAATAGATTCAATCAGCCTTCTGTGACTGAAATATGCCATCGACTTTGCTAAGGCAAGCCAATGTTTTCCTTCACCGTACAAATAAGTGTTAAAATAAAAAGAGAGCAAGTCCATTGGTACACAGCCGGAGTTCGAACCTCAGGTAGAGTTGCACGGTGACACCACTAGTCATCAACTGTCATAAGTTTATGAGCAAAAAATTTAAGCAGACAGAAATTAGTTAGCTGATAATTATTCTCACTTATGTCCCTGAAAATGCTTGTAAACCACCCATTGCCCAGGTAATTGCCAAAGGAAAGAAAGATGTATATCATAATACTAACCTGGAAGAAGGCTTCAGGCGATATTCTAAACTGTCTACCGAGTATTGTGTCAGTTATGTGCGTGGCCCCCAATACATGTATGGGTTTAGCCGGTTCGTCCCCTGCTCTCCTAGAAACATACAATCAATCTTCGGCCATTTTTGTATACAAGTATATACAGGGTGGCCAAAAAGTCGTGGATCAAACGCAAATAGGGGATAGATGAGGTCATCAGCGGCAGAAAATTGTTCTACGGGAGGTCTCTAAGGTCAACCCCTGCAGAGTTATGATTTATTTTGGTTTTATATGAAAATTGACTTTTTTTTACTAATTCTTCTTAAAATTCGAAAATATCTTCATTCTGTATCTTTTCCATAATATCCACTAGATTGATACTGATGAGTTCTTGCGTTAGACATACTATTTGTAGTTGTTTATTGAGTGTATTGAAGATAATATTAAGTTATACGATATAACATTTTTTCAAATCATAACTTTTTGTTTACTTCGGACCCCACTGTGAAAAAAAATTACTCTACCGAAAAGTGACCCTGTATTACAAGTTTTGGCGCATTTCATAGGGATTCTGAAAAGGTACACATGGCCATGAGTCGCCCTAATATCATTCTAGGAAGAATTACAACAACAACAAGTGTGAAATAATTGTATTAAAACAATTATTTCTCAAAGGTTGTTTGTAGGAAACAAAACATTTTACAATAAATGCTTAAAATTCCTGCCTCTGACCATAATAATTAATCTGCACCGTCTAATCAAATTCCTACATAACCCTCCAGCCAACTGTCCAATTTTTTGAATCTAGTCCGATTCACACAGCACTGGTCACAGGTAGGTAAATAATGTATCATAAGACCGAATTGTTGTTGTTTTTTCAACCTAGAAAGATATTTGAGCCACTCATGGCCATGTGTAATACATTTTCAGAATCCCTATGAAATGCGCCAAAACTTGTAATACAGGGTCACTTTTCGGTAGAGTAATTTTTTTTTCACAGTGGGGTCCGAAGCAAAGAAAAATTTATGATTTGAAAAAATGTTATATTGTATCACTTAATATTATCTTGATTACGCTCAGTAAACAACTATAAATAGTATGTCTAACGCAAGAACTGATCAGTACCAATCTAGTGGATATTATGAGAAAGGTACAGGATGTAGATATTTTCGAATTTTAAGAAGAATTAGTAAAAAAAGCCAATTTTCATATAAAAACCAAAATAAATCATAACTCTGCAGGGGTTGACCTTAGAGACCTCCCGTAGAACAATTTTTTGCCGCTGATGACCTCATCTATCCCCTATTTGCGTTTGATCCACGACTTTTTGGCCACCCTGTATAGTCAGAAATAAGATCTCTTAAAATCTCTGTTTCTAACCATTGTAGACTTTAAATTAAATCTTGCAAAAATTCACACACCCTTACTCACACACTCACAAATATTCACACACCCAAAACTACAAATGCTTATACTTATTAACATTGCAATGCTTAAAATTATGTATGGCAGCCAATGGAAGGCTGGTTACCTGTTATCAGGACTTCTATATTCCTATTATAGCTATTAGCCTCTCACAAAGATGTGCGTTATGTAAACTTGTAAAATGCAAAATTGTGAAGAGGCTAACAACTTAATAACAATGGACTGTAGTACTTCTGTCTTAGGGAGCGTTCAAGTATTACGTCACGCAATTTTTGCAGATTATTGGACCCCCCCCCTATGTAATGCGCCGTAACGTTTTTCTGTACCCAAGGACAGTACTGTAACCAAGTATAGTGAAACGTTTCGTGATCACCTAGTGACTCTTTTTACCAAAAATATACCATTGTGTGGTGTGAAGAACTGGAAAGTCGAAAATAATATTAACAATAACGCGTAATTCAATCCCCGCCCCGCATCGTATTACAAAAGGACCCTCCCCCCAAAATTCGTTACGTAATACGCTTTAATAATAACGCTCCCTTATAACAAAAAAGAAATAAAAACAAATAATACCCATCATAAGAATATATCCACTATTGACTATACTAACCTCTTTGCAACAAAGTGGACATAGACAGATTTAATTGTACATAACTCCTGCGAAATGAAGTAACTATTTATTTCTTCCATCACTTCCTCTCGCTCATCAGCTGATAGTATCTGTAAACGAAATACAATCAATAAAATAATTCTTTATTTTAACCAGTAGTTTCTAAGATAAAAACGTAACAAATTCACTTGTTACAGACTGTGCTTTCAGTAAAGTATTTTTGCCAGCTTAGCACTTCTACCGCTAAATTCAGCAGAGTGTTGGCTACATCATGGCAAAATAAAATCGCTAGATTGGGATCTTGTTTGAGTTTTAAGTAACGACATGAAAGAGGAGATATGCTAAGCGCTCACGCTATTATGAAAATACCCAAACTGTAGCACTTTTTGCTCACACCCCCATTTGAGTTGGCAACACTGCGACGCACTTCACTCTTCAACACAATTTATGGTCAGTACTAATGAAACAGAGATTTGAGAATGCATTTACCTGAGGATCCATAGCAATAATTAGCATGATGTCACCATTATGTGATGACTGCCGAACAGTCAGACATTTCCAGTATCCAGAATAGTCAACAGGACTGTACGGAGGTAACTCTGATTTGCGAATGAACTCCTGGAAAACCTGTAAAAATATGGGTATTCTAGTATCGAGCAAAATGAAATAGGACATTGACGATTGAAGCATGAATTTCATAATTACAAAAAAATAAATATTATTAGTTCATATATTTTTTTAGTTTCCCAAACAGGGGAATAACAAAAATTACAAGTTATTCCCCTGAATTCAAGTTTGTATACAGTTGATTTAAATAAAAGTAGCAATACATTGTAAATGGGAAATGCAACAGACAAATCAAAACTTAGTGTTGTAGATTTAGAGCATTTGGTAATAATCTTTTCTATTTATGCAGTTTTTAATAATATACTATTCTAAACTAAACTTACGACAACAAAGTTAACTTACAAGCACAGCTTTCTTCATATTCTCTGGAATATGCTTAAGTACTTGCACTGGGGCGACAGCCACAGATCCTGCCCAATAGCATCCTAACCTGAACCCAACTGTGGGCTTCTTAGTTTCCTCATCAATACCAACAGTAAATTCACACTTGTTCCTAAAAATATAATAGTCTTACTGTCAATAGATGTCCTGTCAATGACCACCGAGTAGTCATATTTTCTGTTATACATAATACAAATATTTTTAATAAACACAATTACAATAATTATGCTGAGAATTAACAATCCGGTACAGTAATACTCATGTGAATTAACCATGTTTCTTATAATATAATCCTTAAAAAACGGCTTCAATTGTTTTAGAGTAATAAGTCCTTACTATGTCGTCTTTGTGCTGTTATTTTTACACATACCTATAACCCTCTATAAAGGGAGATCTTTCAATAGGTTTTAGTTCAAAACTTAATCCATCATACAACTTTCTATTGTCTTCTATTTTACTCCTTTTTTGTTTATCTATCTTCCACAACTCATTATCAAATTTCATTAAAACTTGCTTTATTTCCTTTGTTTTTAAAGTGAGCTGTAATGGAAATAAAATTTACTTAATAATAATAAACTCAATCTGAAATATATGTTGTAACAATATTATTTTTTTTATTTTTTACTCTGTATTGGCAATTAACATTGAAGACTGAAACCCATATATCTTAAAATTAGACCAACAATTTTTTTTCACAAGTAATATTAGCTTTTCAGTGATCTTTATTAGTATACACACCTGTTCCTCATAAGGCAATTTCCAATAAGGAATAACAGCATCCTTTAATCGTTCCTCCTGACTTTTTGTTTCATCGACCTCCGTTTTCTGTCGTTTAGGATTCTTATCATTCACTTTACATTCCTGTTTTCTTTTTACTAATGGATCTGGTGCTGGTTTGGCAATTTCAGCAATTAATTTCTTACCTAAAAAAGCAATTGTTTACTTTACTGTGTAACATTTTTTATGACTTATGTATTTCTTATTATATTCATTTATACCTTTCCATTCATATCCATTTAGTGCTGTTATAGCTTTATCACGCTCTTCGTCGTTTTGAAAACACGCATATAACCAATGATTTCCGAACTTTTGCCGTTTGATCTTACTTACACTTAATCCCAACTTTTGATTCATCAACTTTTTTAATTCCTGAAATATGTATAGTTTTAAGTGCTTTTGTCTATCGGTACAAGATAAATAAATAGTTATATATTTTAAAAATAATTACAGCTATTCCATAAAATTTAGGAAGACCTCGTAATTCTATTTTATATTTTTCAGACGAGAACCCTCCTCTGTCTAAATAAGCATACTCTTCATTCGTTGTAACTTCTTCAGTCATTTTAACTTAGTAAATTGAAAATTGTTTTCATTTATAGTTTGTTTACATTACATGTAGGTTAACTCTAAAGACTTATTATATACTTGCTGTTTTTAAAGAGGTTAGGTTGGAACTTGGAAATCACAGATTAGTTATTAGTAGTGGGTGACGGAGGCAGGGTTATTTGGCATCGAGCGTTGAGTAGTGGAATTTGGAAATAGTTTGTGATCTATAACCTATGTCAATAATACTATGCCATCGAACTAAAATGTATGTAAATAAATTCACTTTCTGCTCATCTGCAGTTAAAAACTTCGTATAATAATTAAATAAGTTGTAAATTGTTTGTTTATAGAAGAATGTACTAGGTAAATGAAAATTAATGGTACAAGATTATATGTATTTCACAATAAGAAAACTATAAGAATATCACAATTAATAAATAAAACATATTTTTTTCTAAATAAGTATCT
The DNA here is from genome assembly GCA_963693345.1 of Pieris melete. NCBI lineage: Eukaryota > Metazoa > Arthropoda > Insecta > Lepidoptera > Pieridae > Pieris > Pieris melete. Next base: position 2,926,207 of record CAVNZK010000010.1, on the reverse strand, counting down.
AACATAATTATCAGTCTGTTGTTAGTACAATCTACAGTATAATACACATGAATCACAAATTATGTTTCTACAAAAATGCTTTAAGTACTTTATAACTATAGTAGTAATATAGGAAGAACATCAATTCAAATTTTTTGTTGTAATAGGTATATTATTTTATACATAGAAACTGTATAAAAGTATTTCCTTATCGTTCCACCATTACAAACAAAGCAATACTCTAAAAACGAAAACACATATAGATATTTAAACTACAAAATTTATTTGGTTGAACACCCTAATCTCAGGAACTTTAGGAATATCGGTATGCACTAACCTCAAAAAAAGATTTTTAAAGAAAGTCTATATATAAAAACATGTTTTCATTAAAAGGAGCAAAGTATGAATAGAAAAATGTTGCAACGGTAAAATGTTATCCATGGAGAATAGCTAATAATAAGTTAAAATATTTCACTTTATAGACAAATTAAATGAATGGAAACTATTTTAATATATAAAAAAAATTCCAAGCTTTCAAAAATCTCACAAAAACTGTCATTTTTAAATACACTGCTGCTATTGTACTTTTAATTAATATACGGGTAATGCCATCTAGTTACAACACACAATAACAATTGTTTGCAACAATAACTAATATTATGTTTCATCACGTTCTTTATCAAATATTTTCCTCAAGGCATCTCGGTCTTTTTCAGCTTTCTCTTTTTTTAGCGATCGAATATTATCCAGTTCCTTATTAATGCCTGCAGCTAGAGTAGGGCAAAGTTCTTTCACTCGCAAAAAGTCTTTTTCTGCTTCTTCAGGATTCCAAGCACCAACGTGCGCACGGCCGCGTCGGTATAGTGCTTTGACATTATCTGAAATATTTTTTTTGTCATGTAAATTACATTTGTTTTATATATTAGACTAAAATTTTGAATTGAAGAGATGAAGAAGAGAAGAAATAGTTTAAAAGATTATGTAACTATCATACTACCGTTAATTGTAGCTACTTTCTCGCAATTTTGTTTAGTGAATATTTTATTTTTCATCAAACAATTAGTAAATAACAATTGCAAAGCTCCTTCCACAGCGAAATACATCAAAATCAGGTGCAGCGGTTTATATTTAGAAGCCTCATAACTAGAGTATAAGAAAGTTATCAATTACTTAGAGACGGTAAGAACATAAGCCTAAAAAGGTGCTTTATAATGAAAACCTAAGTTAATTCTTATGCTAACAATAACAAAATGCTTTTAAATCAACATTAAAATTATTTTTTAAAGAAATTCACAAACCTTTGTCATGTTCAAGAACTGTATTACAATGCTCTAAAACTGCATAATAATCATCTTTGAGAAGCTTGCATTGTGCATAGTTTAGAAGAATGGGTAATTTTAGGTTATTAAGAGTTATCCATTCTTCATCTTTCTTTCTCTCTCTGAAATTTTGATTGTAATTGTACAATTAGTCACGGTTGTGTATTCGAATAAATAGTAATGCTCCTTTGACATTTCTGGTTTTATGTTAATAAATGATATCGCAATAAACTAACCTTGAATAATTACATTATTTTTAATGACATTAGAATAGCTTATTTCTATCTGACTGCATAAATTGAATTACAATAAGATATACCTAATCATTAATTGCTCCAGAATAGCTAGTGCTTGCCCATAACAGTCCTCAGCTTTGCTGTACTGCTTTTCAGCATATAACTTATTGCCTTTCTCTTTTAGTTCAGGTACTAATTTCAGTCTTTGTTCTATATTGAGCTGCCAGAGTTCCTTCTCATATTCATCTGACTTCTCAACTTGCAACAGTTCTAAAGATAAGTAAATACAAGCCTTCAATTTATAGCACCTTTTATGTTAATAAATGGTCTTATTGTAGAATTTTTGACTCACTTTTAAATACTTTTTAGAAGACTATAAAGCCTATGGAGTGTATTATATATCAGACAGTAACAAAATATATGTTTATATAAGCCAATGACAGAATTCTTGGTTTGAATTGAATCAATGTTATAAGATAGGGATTATTTATGATAATCTCAACACTCACCTATAATGAACTCCAACTCGCAGGGATTACTTATTAAGTCATCAAGATCAGGATATCCAATGCCTTCTGTATGCAAAGTCATTGTGCATGAATGTTTAACTTTTTGCTCTTGTCCTAGTTCTCTTAATGTTTTAGACACAAAAGGATAACTATAAACCAGCTAAAATTAAATAAACATTTTATTTAATAAATATACTTTGGTAGTTATAATGTATCAATCATAGTTGCATGAATTTTATAGAATAATTACAAACACCAGTTAACATATGGTGTTTATTATTTATAAATATAAAATAAGTTATGAAAACTTTTTAACATAAACTTAAACTCATGTTTAACATCATATTTAAAATATGATGTTTAAAGTTAACAAACCAACAACAACAATACAAAATTAAACTACAGACTTCTCAAGGATAAGAAAAAGTATTTGTGAAAGTATTAAAGAATAGCAAAATAAAATGTAATATAAATATATTATTTCCATAAATACAAACCTCCTTTTGCACAATAAAACTAGAGACTTCTCCGACTGCCATCATTTTGACTATAGTTTCCCAAACCTCTAATTTAAATTTGTGACCAATTACTAATACCATTGGCTCCTTTTTTCCAATCTTTTTACTATCGTCGACAAGGGTTCTTTCTTTTCCCAGCTTCCAAGTTTGGAAATGAAAGTGAGCCTGTAATAATGTTTAAATTTACATATTTAATCATTATAAGATTATTCTATGAAATATATAAAACAAATACAAATTTACCCATACCTTGCTACCATCTGTAATAGGAATATACTTTTGCCCAGCATGTATTATATTTTTTACAATAGGCGCCATTGAGTCGATTTAAAAAAACAAGTTGATCAGGAAGGCGGAAGCTTTATTACTTCACGTTCGTACACAAACAGCTTGGTTTCGTAGTTCGTACGTAATTTTTGAATATTTGTTTTTTACTTATTTTTTTCAATGAGAATTGTAAGTACAATCATTGACACAGCATACAGAAACAGTATCGACAGAAGTCAGAACTGAGAACACCGCAGAGTACAGACTACAGATGAGGGATTTGTGACAGTTATCAATGAAAATGTTATAACTGTGCAGTGTGTAGTTTAAGACACCATAAACTATAAAGAATAAAATTTTATTCTGTATATTGTATAACTTTCACTCTGTTACAACAGCTCTCAGCTCTGTAGTCTATGTTTGTGATTTGTAATGATTTTTACCAATGCCCCAAATTATTTAAGAAATTAACTTAAAATAAGTTATTACTTAGTTTAATTATATATTAGTGGTCCTAAGAATTCATAAATCATTTTCTTTTGATAATGGCAGACTTTCTCGAGTCCGAAGCCGAAGAGAGCGAGGTTAGTAATACGTCCCAATTTTACTATGTTTCGACCAAAACTTTCATTACACTTTTAGTCGTTGAAAACAATGAGATTATGTTTTATGTTTTAGTTGGATTCTGAAGATGAGAAGCCCGCAGAAAGAAAGAAACCAAAACGTAAAGCCGCTGTACAAAGTGACGACGAAGATGAAGAAGAGGATGGTTTGTAATTGATTGTAATCAATTTCTGGTTTCCTCCAATTCTTTATTTTTGGGCTTAGTTTCATTTTCAAGGATAGAAGTAAAAATTTTGTCTACTATGTTTAGAAATTTTGTAAAAGTTATGTATTCTTACGTCTTACTGTTTTAGGTTACTCTGTAGTTATAATTATGGGTTAGGAATGTTAAACGAGATGTTAAAAAGCGTTAGCGTGTTGTTATTTTTAATCCGATAAAAAAGTAAAATATTGATAATTAACATATTTTTCTTCTTTTGGTACAAATAAATATGTACTAACAAAATGGATTGTCTTTGTTCTAAGCATAGTTACACAACAATTTGATAAGTCACAGTTTTTGTTATTATTAGTGAAATGAAGCCCTAAGTTATTTATAAATAGTAGTACCATTAATCTACAGATGATGAGGAACGGCTTCGAGAGGAATTAAAAGATCTTATAGATGATGCACCAATAGAAGAGTCTGGGAGTGATGGTGAAGATTCAGATGCAAGTGTGGGACCTAAAAAAAGAAAAAAAAGTGACGATGAATTAGATGATAGGCTTGAAGATGAAGATTATGATTTGATTGAGGAGAATCTTGGTGTGAAAGTTGCCAGGGTAAGCAAGGAGATTATATTTGATCACAACTACATTTAAACAGTTATATGGAAAGTTAACAGAGAGATTATCTCATGATTATTTAAATAGTTAATGCTTTACATTGAAGATCTTTGAAGGTCTTTGATAATGAGTAGTGGAAATGTAATAATGTTTGCATATACTTTTAAAGTTACTATTAAATGCATTTTACTATTTTGGCTTTTTGACATAGTTTCTAAAAGAGACAAGTGTTTAAGTGTATGAAGTCTCTCATTAAATTTTTATAGAATAAATTTAAACGTCTGAGGCGATTGGAAGATGATGATAGTGACAATGAAGGAAATGATGATCCTGATTTAGAGAGAGAAGTAATTGCTGAGAAGCTGTTCGTTGCAGGATCTGATGAGGTATACTTTAAGTTATGTATATAATACAATACAATACAGGCAATTGTGCCTCAATGACTGTTTATGTTAAATTAGGCATTTATGTGTACAAACAGCATACTCAAACTCAAAATAACTTTATTCATATAGGTAACCAAGTGCATTTATGAACGTCAAAAGAAAAGATGTTAAATTGATTCTAAATTTACATTTACTACCAGTTTGCAATTCAAGGTCGTAGAACGGGCAAGATGAACTGGCAAAAAACTTTCGGTCACTCTTTTTAATTGCCAAGTTTTGAGTCATACAAATTGTTTGAACTGGAAAAAATCAATCCCAAGGATTAAGAACATTTAAATAATCATAAATTTTTTAAAAAGCTTTATTGAGGCTATAGCCTTATTGATTAATTTCCGTTTAGCGTGAGTTTAGGATTTATTCAGTGATAATTCTCTAATTTCGCTTGGAATTTTGTTGTAAAAACAAATACATTTTCCATATAAGGAGTGGTTTACATTCTGGAGCCTGGTTGGTTGTACGCTTAAATTTGTTCTGTTTCAGGTATTATACTGGTAAAAGTCACCATTTGTTTAAACATTGTTTATATTTTTATGTACATAAAACAAGGCTTCAAGAATATATTGACAAGATAGTGTCATAATATTTAATTCCTTAAACTTGTTCCATACTGAAACTCAACATAACAAGTGTTTGTTATGTTGCTTTGAGTTTTATTTGCTTCTGTTATGAAACAACAAACAACACAGGGCCTTGAAATTCAACTGGCTGGTTCTTATGTTATTTTAGCAATGAACAGATATTCTCAACCTTCATAATGACACATTTTAAAAACACATTCACTTCTAGATTTTATCAGAAAGAAAAAAAAAAAAAATGTAACAACCTTTTCTGTAACATATTTTTCCTTGTAGGAAGAAGAGAATCGTTCAGAACCAGGTCCTGCAAGGGAAATGGAATATGATGATGACAATGAGGACATGGAATCAGATGCTGACGACTTCATTGTTGATGATGATGGTAGACCAATTGCAGAGAGAAAGAAAAAACGCAAGCCTATATTCACTGATGCGTGAGTAAATCGTGTATAACTGTTTATCTAAGAGACAAATAGTTTCTTGCTTTCACAAATAACAAGCTATAGAAATAGTGAATATTAAACTCTAATAATTTAAAATGTTAAGGTGATTATTCATTATACTCAACACATTATAACATTACTGAAATTTTGCCCTGTTTAATTACAATGTTTTTTAACTATTTGGATAGTCTGTGGACAAGCGTAATTTTTATTGAATTTGGTTTTGGGTTTGAGTTATGATGACAAATTTGATTAGAGGATAGAGGCTAGATTTTTTCTCTATTAGTTAAATGCATGTTTTTCATCAGTTCTCTTCAAGAGGGCCAAGATATATTTGGGGTGGACTTTGACTATGATGAATTTGAGAAGTATGGTGATGAAGACTATGATGAAGAAGATGAAGAGGATTTGGATGAATATATAGAAGACGAGGAAGAAGATGGTTAGTTTAGTATTCTTTATGCATTGATTCATTCAGTGTAAATTAAAAAAAAGGGTGCGTGTACTTATGTACGCACGTAAGAAGTTATACTTCTTTGGCATTATTAAAAATAGTTTTTGATTGCATGCAAATAATTAATTACAATTAAATAACCAAAGACTGGAAAAGGAGTCATTATAGTCAATAAAGTTCAGTTTACATTTGAAAAATTAAATAAATAAATATTTATTATTATTCTCTTACATTAAGTGTAACATAAATTATATTATTATTTGAATGTTGTTTTTAAATTATGTCCAATGCCGTAGCATCTTCCGTGGGCAACTTCATTCTGTTAATTTTGTGTCACGGTGCGCGCGCATCGTAAAATTTCACTCTCATCAATTTTTCATAACGCGCCTAAAGAAGTATAACTTCAAAGAAACTAACTCGGTTTATTAAACTTTTTAAATCCTAAAAAAATCTTTTCCTAATATTATTGTAATGGTGGAAATTAAATAATATTTTTTTAAAATAAATGTTTTTTTAGGTGAAAGACGTAGAACCAAAAAAGGTAAAGCTAAGCGGCCAAGCAAGAAGTCTATATTTGAAATCTATGAGCCTAGCGAGTTAAAGAGAAGTCACTTCACTGATTTGGATAATGAGGTAATTATATAAAATACAATTATCAATTAATTTTCCTTCCTGTACTGTGTACAGTGCTGAAATTTGAAAACCAATCATTGTTTATTATAATTATTATATCAATTAATTTCTCTTGAATAATCAATTTTATAACCTTATAAATGCTTGCATATATAAGAATTTAAATCTGTATTTAGATCTTGGCTGTCATGCACTTCCATGAATAAAAAAAATCTATAATTTTTTTTTTAAAGACAATTCACACCAATTGACCTAGGGTATGTTCCGATATACATTGCGACCACTGTACAGAGTACCGTCAATTTAGTATACTGTGAAACCGTTTCTCTATAGCCAGCTATACTGGTTACAATTTAAAACGGAACGCAGTCCAGTATACTAGTCCGCTTCGTTTTTCGACACAGTTTTCAAATGAGTGCATCAAAGTTTTTCAATTCAACAAGAAAGACTATTATTGGAGTATTATCGCATTAAAAAAATCTAAATTAATATTAACTGTCAATTGAATTAATACTACAAAGAATGTAAGTTAGAATTTTAAATGTTTGTTATTAAACTGTAAGTTATATCAGCCGTTAGGCATTCAAGTGGTTTTGATTGATCACGTGATCAAAGCACTGCGAGTACCTTACCTCGAAAACGCCAGTGCTCGCAGTAGAAGTATAGCGGGGATTTGTGACGTCATATATTTCCCTAGGACGCTGCGGCTGTATACTGGCAGTCCATAGCGGAACGAATTTTTGAACAGTGGGAGCACTATACAGTACTCGCAGTGTATATCGGAACATACCCCTAGTGGGTCGGTACTAGGCAACGGATATACATACATATTATAGATAGATAGATAGATAATATATATAATATTGTTTTAATATTTTTTAAATGAGAAAATATTGCTTTTAGATACGTAAAACAGACATACCGGAACGTATGCAAATACGCGAAGTGCCCATCACGCCCGTGGAAGAGGGTAGTACTGAGTTAGAGGATGAGGCAGAATGGATTTACAAACAGGCTTTCTTGAAACCGCCTGTGTCCAAGGCTGATTCTCAAGAGGCTAGGGAGAGATCAAGACGGTATGGTACAAAAAAATATATTAAAAATATATGTGAACTACTAGTTAAAGAAACAGCAGTCCTACAACCCTTTGCCTTGAGTACAGATTTTCATATCTGTCTTGTAATCGGTTTTTATTTCTTAATGGGAATTATTGGGTCTTAAGCAGGGTTTCCCAAACATTTTGCCCCACCTTAAGAGTTCTTACGCCCACTTCATCAGTTAAGAAAAAAAAAAAAAATAAAAAAAAAAAATACTTTAAGTGTTAAATAAAATGTCAAACCAATATAATTTAATGTAAAAGTTAGATATGGTATTGAAAGTATTCAGAGTTTATTTTGTTTACAGTGGCCCAAGCACAGTGGTGAAAATTCGTCAGGCTTTGGACTTTATGAGGAATCAAACATTGGAAGTGCCATTCATAGCCTTCTATAGAAAGGAGTATGTGCAGCCTGAATTGAGTATTAACGATCTCTGGAAAGTGTATAAATATGATGCCAAGGTGATATTTTATTTCTATGAATTTAATCTTTAGAAAGTTTGTTGTCAAAGTAATAAAAGTAAGTTCACAGGGTGCATAAAAATTAAACAACAATTAAAAATTACGTAACATAGAATTTTTTAAATAATATTCTGTGGTTGACAATACCTGACCTAATATCGGAGTTGACTTTAATTCCTGGGACATCCTGTATAAATGCGATTTTTATATTCACTATTATAATAAAGGAATGATTTGTATGTAACGAATAAACTTAAAAAGTACGGGACCGTTTTCAGTTCTTAAACTGAATGCGAATTATTCCTGAGTAACATAGGCTATTTTTGTTTTCAAAATATTTTTATATGTCCTGGAAGTTCTCACTCATAAGTCGACGATTCGAGCACTATAAACTCGTTTAGAAGTATATATTTATATTAAAAATATAAGTGTAGTAACAATAGTTTTATTTAGGACTTCTAAGATTCATATTATCATGTAATTCTTGCCTAATAAGGGTAAATATATAAAAAAGATAGAAATGATATTGGATATTGGAGTCGATTGTATCTTTTGTTAAAAATAATTTTAATGCATGTTAGGAACGGGTTAGCTTTTAATAAATACAAGATAAGTAAAGACGAGTGACAAAAGAAGCTGTATATTCTTTATATTTACGAAACTAATGCTTATTTTTTATTTTTGAATAATAATTCTGCTGATGTTGTAGTCTTGTTCAGTAAAGTTTCTACAATATTATTTTTAAATATGTGTCTATTTTAAAAGCGGATTTCGTCAAAGATAAAGAGATTAAAAATGACATTATTTTCTTTCCAGTGGTGTCAATTAAAGCAACGTAAAGAAAATCTATTGAAATTGTTGGAGAATATGCGTGAATTCCAAATGGATAAAGTGATGCTGAACCCCGATGCACCTATTCCAGACACTATGAGACTCATCAAGGATGAAGATATTGAAAGGTAAAACTGACTACTATTAATAGCACATTAAATAATAATTCCTGATGAAATGTGTTTAGCCGATTACCCCCAGGTATACAATTTTCCGTGTATATGTTATAGTATTATGATTGTTCAATTTTATATGTTACGATTTTCTCAAGCCCAAGTTATTTCTCTTCTCTTAACATCTCCCCTTTAGAATAAGTGAGTACGAAATAATTTAAAACAGTCACTTTCCGATCGGGTTGATCCCATGGCATTGCGTAGAGATGTGGGGTATCTCTGCATCTTCTACCGCATTTACCATAGAGTGTTCGGAGGAGTTGTTCGGATTAATACCTGCAGCTGAGTTTCATCATCGGATGCGCACCACCACTTTGTGGAACCAGCTGCCCACTGAAGTATTTCTGAACCAATTCGACTTAGGGTCCTTTAAATAGGCACTTGCGAGCCTTCTGCAGTGTGAGTACCACTTTAGGTGAGCCTCTTGCCCTCTGTACTAGAAAAAAATGAAAACCGAAGATAAAGATAAAAAAAAGTAATTTTTAGTTAAATTTCCTATCAACCCAAAATGGCGAATCACTCGCATTTAATTCTGCTAACTTAGCATTAACGATTAAGATTATAATCTACCGAATAATAATACGTTAAATTGTAAGCAGTAGGTACGTTGAGTTCACAATTTTTCGACAGTTTACAATCTCGCGAGATAGATTACAATCTAACGGTTTTTACAATTTTACGTTGACATACATATATCGCTAATGTGCTATATGTATACCTTTATATATACATATACAGGGTGGCCAAAAAGTCGTGGATCAAACGCAAATAGGGGATAGATGAGGTCATCAGCGGCAAAAAATTGTTCCACGGGAGGTCTCTAAGGTCAACCCCTGCAGAGTTATGATTTATTTTGGCTTTTATATGAAAATAGCCTTTTTTTACTAATTCTTCTTAAATTTTGAAAATATCTACATCCTGTATCTTTTTCATAATATCCACTAGATTGGTAATGATGAGTTCTTGCGATAGACATACTATTTATAGTTGTTTATTGAGTGTATTCAAGATAATATTAAGTTATACGATATAAAAATTTCTCAAATTAAAACTTTTTGTTTATTTCGGACCCCACTGTGAAAAAAAATTACTCTACCGAAAAGTGACCCTGTATTACAAGTTTTGGCGCATTTAATATGGATTCTGAAAAGGTATACACGTGGCCATAAGTCGCTCTAATATCTTTCTAGGAAGAATTACAAACAACGATTGTGAAATAATAATTGTATTAAAACAATTATTTCTCAATGGTTGTTTGTATGAAACAAAATATTTTACAATAAAATATGCTCAAAATTCCTGACTCTGACCATAATACTTAATCTGCACCGTCTAATCAAATTCCTACGTAACCCTCCAGCCATCTGTCCAATTTTTTGAATCTAGACCGATTCACACAGTACTGGTCCCATGTAGGTAAATAATCTATCATAAGTCCGAATCGTTGTTGTTTTTTCGTCCTAGAAAGATATTAGAGCGACGCATGGCCACGTGTAATACCTTTTCAGAATCCCTATGAAATGCGCCAAAACTTGTAATACAGGGTGACTTTTCGGTAGAGTAATTTTTTTTCACAGTGGGGTCCGAAATAAACAAAAAGTTTTAATTTGAAAAAAAATTATATCGTATAACTTAATATTATCTGCAATACACTCAATAAACAACTATAAATAGTATGTCTAACGCAAGAACTCATCAGTACCAATCTAATGGATATTATGAAAAAGATACAGGATGTAGATTTTTTCGAATTTTTAGAAGAATTAGTAAAAAAAAGTCAATTTTCATATAAAAACCAAAATAAATCATAACTCTGCAGGGGTTGACCTTAGAGACCTCCCGTAGAACAATTTTTTGCCGCTGATGACCTCATCTATCCCCTATTTGCGTTTGATCCACGACTTTTTGGCCACCCTGTATATATATATATATATATGGGTGTGTTTTTAATTATTTATGGAATTAGATTATTTTTCTTTGTTTTTAAAACGTGTGTACAGAACAAAGTCGGGTTAAATATACGTATTATTTTCGGTTATTTTAGGTTAAAAAATGTGCAAACACCCGAGGAATTGCGCGATGTTCACACACATTTCCTGTTGTACTACTCGCATGACCTTCCTGAAATGCAGAAAGTGCAACGCGGCAAAGAACGGAAGGCGGAGATTGAAGAGAAAAAGTAAGTGTTTTTAGCGACTATCAATTTTAATGTTATATTATGAAGTTGTTGCTGGTAAAATTGTGTTAATGGTAAATTTGACTAGTGTGTTAATTAAAACATTTAAGCGATTTAAATGTTTTTAGATGTCTGGATTCGTATAGTCAGGTTTTAAGAAAAAAGTTAATATATTTATATATATTTAGTTTGGTAAGGAAGAGGTGGGAATCCAGACACAGGTGTACATATTTGATTCCCAAATATTACGAATTGTAAATGAATAATCGAATCGGATGGGGTATACGATCAACGTCACTTTTTCAGGAAATATGCCCGTGAAGAAGCAGAAAAGAACGGCGAAGACCCAGACGAGGCAGCAGCGGCGGTGGAAGCCGCGATGCCTGATGATGAAGAGACCACTGAAGTGAAGTATGCGGTGCGATCGGGGCCTTATGAACTATGCAGAAAGGCTGGTCTTGGTATGTTACAACAGAATCAGTATTAGCGATTTCCAAACCCAAACTTTTGTTTTTTTTTCTCCCATGGATCGGAAACTGTAAAAGGAAACCATAGACCATAATATCTACACCTGTTTTGTATTGAGGTTATACTTCTTTTGGCGCGTCAGGGAAAAATGATGAGAGTAAATTTTTCTATTGTTAGTGTCGGCTTTTCTACAAACGTAGAATAAAAATTTTGAAAAGATTTTTATCCTTTTTTTTTTGGGTCCTTTTGTAAAGCGTTACGATGGGGCGGGGATTGAATTAAGCGTTATTGTTAATATTATTTTCGACTTTCCAGCACTTTACACCACATAATGGTAACTTTTAGGTATAAAGTGTGACTGGGTGGTCACGAAACGTTTTTGGGTACAGAAAAACGTTACGGCGCGATACATGGGATGGGGGGTGTCAGTAATCTCCAAAAATAGCGTAACGTAATACTTGAACGCTCCCAAAGCTTGAAGAGGATTTTTATCTGATATTAGTGTTTATTACATAGCATAAATTTATAACTCACTGAAAATGGAACGTGTTATGTCATTTTCGTTTTTTTTTTATAAATTACTCAAAACGTATTTTTTTATAGAACCACTGGTACGCAAATTCGGTCTGTCAGCCGAACAATTCGCTGAGAACGTGCGTGACAACTATCAGAGACACGAGGTCGAACAAGCCGCTGTTCCGCCTTTGGAGGCTGCGCAAGAATATGTAAGTTATTTATTTATTACGTAATCCTGTAACATAAATTATATATAACCAAAAACATATAGATATAGCCAAAGATGGAATACATAATATATACAAAAAGGTAAAAAAATCCGAAAGGAATAAAAAAAATATTAAATACATTTAACTAAGTAATACCTAATTTGGCTGTGTTGTTTTGAAAGCATACACCCTCTATGTATATTCGTAATATTTTTATGGATAGCTTAAACAAGTCGTGGCTTAAATAATGGTCGTTGTTTTTTTTGGATAGTTGATGTCACGAACGTGAAACAAAGCACGATTACGAGTCTAGTAGACAGGCATGGAAGTGCAATTTTTCTAGAAGCGAAATGCAACTAATTTGATTTGAGCAACTTCATTCTGTTAATTTTGTGTCACGGTGCACGCGCATCGCACGCTACCCCAGAAATGATTGTACGAATTTATTAAAGGGTGGCAAATTACTTGCGCGCTTTCACGTAACAATTTTAACCTTTGTTATATCAAAGTAGCATCATTGGAATTATGATATTCTAACTTCTTTATTAACACTCACCGTTAGCTCACTTATCAGCGATCCGGATATTGAGAGAACTACATCGAACTTTCATACAAAAACGTAAGAAACGATATCTTTTCCCCAAGACTACCAAAATTAAATTATGACTATATGTGTGTGTAACAACGACTCGGAATTTGACATACACATGATATTCAATTAAAAAAATATTTTAATATTTTTTCCAAAGATTAAAGATATATATAATTTTTTAGACCCCAACGGGCGGGTCTTCAGGCGAAGTGTTACGTCGTGCTGTGTACATGTGCGGGGTCCAATTGGCCCGTGAGCCCCTACTTCGCTCTACTCTGCGGGACACGTTGCGGGAAAGGGCCACTATTACCGTAAAACCCACTACCAAGGGGCTGAAGATGATTGATGAGAGTCACTCCTGTTTTGGGTAAGTTTTGATCTTTAATCTTTGGAAAGAGTTTGTCATGTTTATATTGATGCTGAAAATGCATTTTTATTACCACCTCGTAGCAGAAAATCAGGTCAATAATTTATTAGGAATGCAAAGCGTGGCCTTGTCCTAGCGATTTTTTCCAGGCTACTCTAGTAAGGAGAAGAAAGAGATATTTAGTGGAAAAGGAAAGAAAACATATTACAAATAGTAATTATATTATACAATTACGGGACTAAGATACAAATCAAAACCTAAACAATATTTTAAGCTTCTAGCATATTATATATTATAGTATTCTGTCAATCTAATAAGGCTGTCAACAAGATTCCAATTTCATTGTTTACTGATGACCATTAATATTTTGGGGTAGGTGAGTCCATTTATAAAAGGGTAAAGCGCAGATCAGAGCTAATTAATACAAGTACGCATACACTTATATCATTACACATAAATTAACTAAAAAATTTAAAAGAATTTCCTATTCGAGCAGTGTTGCTCTAGTGGCAGAGCCACACACGTTGGAGTCGTGCGTTCGAATCACGGCTGTGCACCAATGTGCGCAATGAACACTCGTTCGTATGGCGAAGGCATGATGTTATGAGGAAACCGTTCTAGATCTAAAAATCGCCGGCGTGTTTCAGGCACGGAAAATAATCTACCTATACTCTGATTTTTAATTCCGTAGAATTCTGACATTTCATAAGTGTTACTACTAAAAAAGTTCTAATAAAAGGGACAAATTTGACCCATTTGGGGGCAATAAAAAATGCTATGTATTTTTTATGTTTTACCTACAAAAAGGTATACAATATATCAAATCAACTTTAATTACTTTATTTTATTCTTCAGCTGGCATCGTAGTCTACTAATTCCAGGTTTAGTGAACCTTTTTAAAAAATAAAATGTTATCTTTACTTTTGCGTTTTTTTACTGTTAGTGATGAAAAAGAAACGTAATTACCAGTCTCCGTTAGACCACTTTTAATGGGAAGCACCGCACTTTAAAATGGGTACATTAACTAACAATAAAATGTATGTATAGACTCAGATGTTCAGACTCGTATTGAGATTGAAAAATGTGCCCGGCCAAAAAGGTGTGCCATCTCTGACCTGTCAAAATATGATAGCTGTCAGAATTCTACGGAATTAAAAATCAGAGTATAATTAGCTATTTTAATTACAGTTTGAAATATCTAAATAAAAAACCGGTTCGCGATTTGACTGGAGATCAGTTTCTGAAACTGACGATAGCTGCTGAAGACAAGTTGCTGGATCTCAACATCAGCGAGATTCTAGAAGGCAACACTGGCCCCAGTTATTTGGAAGAGTTGAAGCAGTTATATCAGAAGGTATTTAACAATAGACTATGAACTGTATAATATTTTTTTTTATTAATTTTGTCCTATTTATTCATAATTTAAATATAAAATAAAAACCATTTTATAAATTGAGGATAAGTGAAAAATTTACTTGAAAATTGTTATTAATTAAATTTAGAGCTACGAATGTAAAATGTCATGTGACATGGCTGAATGTATGTTTTTCTTTCTTTATATTTAATGGAACTAATAAGTAGTTTGACAGGCTGTGTTTTTCTTAATAGTACTATTCTTATGGTATTTTTAAATTGAGTAAATATTTATTTGATGCGTTTGCGAGTTCTGTGTGAATATTTTGAATACCTATGTATAATGTCAAAATCAGAATAACTATTAAAAGCGTTGGAAAATTGTCAAGAAACGAAAAAGAAAAAGAAATTCAATATTCATCCCGTCGATATATATGGTAAACTTTCCCTTTAAATTAAATAACGTATAATTTATAAAGGTTTCGATGCGTCAAAATTTATCCACAATAACGGCGTATTTTAAAAATGTAGAATAATGTTAGTAATGAAAAAGAACGTTGCTTCGGACGTGCGTTCAGACGCTTATTTCTTTCATAAAATCATTAATTCAGTTCAGCTAATGTGTAACACGACATTTATTGACTGTTAGGCGGTACGAAGTTCGCCGAGTCAGCTCCAAATCAAATAAAAAAATCTTAGACATACCTTTCGAGATGTTCCTTGAAATAAGTTTTTTTTAAACAATCTTTTTATTTCAGGACGAATTTGCGGCAACAGTACAAGCCTGGAACGATATTCGAATCGAAGCCGTCACATTGGCTTTGACTAAAATTGTTATGCCTGAATTGAGACGGGAGTTGCAAGCTCTTCTTTTGCAAGAATCTAAGGAATATGTACTTAAGTATGTACTTTTTTAAAAAGATCTGATTAAGAATTTTATTTAATTTTTTAAAGGCATTATTCTAGGAAAGCCAAATTCTTAAAATTGCGAGAATTATTATACCTCTTTAATGGCGCAAAATCCCTTCTAAATTAAAGCTTACTGTTGATTTAATATCGATATACACATATAGATATACATATATATATCATGTAACTAGATATAATATATTTAGCTTAAGCTCATTAAAAAGAAAGATAAATTACATTAAGCAACAATTGGCCTATAATAAGACTGGATGTTAGGAGGAAATTTGCTGAACGCATTGTCACAAATTTGAGCTTGTTTCTGGATTAAGTCGTAACTATGCCCCACTAGAATATGGAATGTAATTTATCTGAAATTTTTTGTCTATAAAGTTATTAGACAACTGTTAACACAGCTCAAGATGTGTTAAAAATTAAAGATGCCACATCACACAATTCACAAAATAACCAATTTAATATTTTCCTATAAAGAAAACACTTTCTTACCGGATTGAAGTTATTTATTATTATAAATTTACAATTATTTTACATAATTTTAAATTTTTTCGACGTTTCACGTGCTTTACAGCGTGCGTGGTCACGGTGTTAAACGGGATTAAATAATTGAAGCGTAGCCTTGTTCATGATGATAATTTGATGCATAATAATAAAATATATTCAATACATTATCGTTGACGAAGGCCGGTACCACTCATCATTTCAAAGATAGTAGCTTAGCTGAAAACAAGTTATTCCCGTGTTTTATTTCTATACAGACAGGCTCCAGAAAATAGACCACTCCTTTTACGTATGGAAATTGTCCAAATTAGAGAATTGAATTAATTCTAAACTCTCGTTAAACTTAAATTAATCAATAAAGCTTTTTATAAATTTGACGATTATATAAATAATCCTAATCCTTGGGGATTGATTTGCTCCAGTTCAAAATTTTTAATTAAGTAAAATAATTGTAAATTTATAATAATAATAACTTCAATCCGGAAAAAGGGTTTTCTTAAAATGTGTAAAAGTTATGTCAAAAGACAATATTATATTTTCCTATATATTTTTTACAGATGCTGCAGACGGCGGTTATATGATTGGCTCAAAGTTGCTCCTTATGAATCTCGAGTCTCTGATGACGATGACGAAGAATGGGATGCGTCTAATGGTAACACTTTTGATTAAATAGGTATAATTTATTTATGTTTATATAATTCATAATTCATTTTGATTTAGACATATTTTCTTGAAATGTTTTAAAAAGTTGTTCGCTATATGTAATTCCATGTTAGGGAGCGTTCAAGTAGTACGTAACGAATTTTTTTTTCCTTTTGAAAAACTTTAGGATGTGGGGAGGGGATTGAATAACGCGTTATTGTTAATATTTTTTTCGACTTTCCAGTACTTTACCCCACAAAATGGTAACTTTTAGGTATAGAGAGTCACTGGGTGGTCACGAAACGTTTTACTATTGGGTACAGACAAACGTTACGGCGCGTTTCATGGAGGGGGGGTCAATAATCTCCAAAAATAGCGTGACGTAATACTTGAATGCTCTCTTACGTCAAAGTCTAAAAGATATATGTTCCATATAACAAAATAACGTTAAAAAAATATAAAAAGTACGTCTAGTATATATAGTTTACGTGGTGTGTTTAAGTGTAAATGAAATACAGTAGAACCTCGTTAAGTCGAACCTCGATAAGTCAAAAACCTCCAAATCTCGAAAAAATGTTTTGTTCCCTTCCCTTAAAACACCAAAACCTCCATTACTTGAAATCTTGACCCTCTGTTAATCGAAATTATCACCGAGTCCCTCCAAGCCATTTTGGTACATATTTTCACTCTATAACTCGAAAAATTAAATTTGACCTCTGTATCTCGAACATAGGAACGTTTTATTTTACAACCTTTACAACTTGATCATTTGGAAATTTATTATCTCTATTGTTCGAACAAAAATAAGTTACCGACTTTAAGAACTTGCCGACAATGTGAGTACACTATTGTTTCTTAGAAAACATTTTAGGATTATACAATAATAAATTTATGACTCATGGAAACACGTGTTTGCTTGCTTTGTGTCAGGTGTTCAATTTTAATTCCCTTTGAAATTTGGCTAAGCCAGTCATTTGTTTCAAAACCTCAAACTCTTTAACTCGAATCAAAATCCGCCTAAGTCGAAATCCTCCATAAGTTGAAAACTCTATAACTCGAATTTTTTGGCGTCTCCCTTGATGTTCGACTTATAGAGGTTCTACTGTATAAGTAATGGCCCAGCAACATGCAAATATGAATCTAGAAACACTTTGCGATGGTCTTGTCGCTTCTTTGAAATTGTATATTATACAATACATTATTTACGAGAGAAAAAAGTTGTAAATATTTTGGATTGACTCTTAAAAGGTATTTATAATATATAGAAATTAACTTCGTATTTGTGTTAAAGAAAATACATATTTTTTTATAGGTGTACGCATTGTATCGATAGCGTACGTACCGGACCGGGCGCACTGTGCGTTTGCGTGTTCGTTAGTGGGAGGAGGCGAAGTCGCCGATCATTTACGATTACCGCACTTGTTGTATCGCCGTAACGCTTGGGATCCTATGGAGAGGCAAAACAAAGAGGCCGACCTCACCGCACTTAGAAGGTATAATGATTTTTTATAAGTTGAATAATTTTGTATACTTTGGTATTTAAGTAAAATAAGACACATTGATTGAAGGCTTTCTTTATTTTTTTCAAATATTAAATTATATTATTCATTCAATTTAATAACTAGGTATGTTTCATAACCTTTTAACTAAGTAACGATAGGTCTTTGTGAAAAAGCATTGCCAAATTTATATGAAAAAATTATTAAAACTCCTTTATTTGTTTAAAACGTACTACAAAGGTACGGTAATGGTCATTCAAAATTCGTGGCATTGCTGCTAACTTCACGCATATTATATTTCTTTTTACTTGTAGATTGTCTCGCTCGCGCACTCTCGGCGCCCGGCTGGTTTAAAAAGAATTCGTTAGTGGGCAATTTCATACTGATAATTTTGTGTCACGGTGCGCGCGCATCATAAAATTTCATTCTGATCAATTTTTCATAACGCGCCTAAAGAAGTATAACTTCAAAAAATAACAAAAAATGAAAGAAAACTGAAATTTAACATTAAACAAACGACCATTAATACTACAGAGAAAAAACTATATTGTTAAGATGTTACTGCTAAACAAAGTCAAAGTCTTCCCGCCTCTTCAAATATTTCCTGGCTTTCTCTTTGGTGAGGGGGAAAATATAAATATTTTCATAATTAGTATCATAAATAAAACCCGAAACATTGGCGAATTATGCAGGTAATTCGTGTATGAAATCATTTTGGAAGAACTGGCCAATAAAAACTCAGTTAATTAGTTAATTTTCCCATAGATTTATTCTCCGCAAAAAGCCTCACGTGATAGTGATAGGGGGTGAGTCGCGTGAGGCTCTCAATATCAAAGCCGACGTGTCTGAATGCATTCAACAGTTGATTGAGGATGAGCAGTTTCCCAGGATACCTATAGAGATAGCAGATAACCATATTAGCAAGATTTACAGTAATAGTATACGCGGAAGGGTGAGTTTATCATATATCACAATGTAGTGTTATGTAATAATTCTGACTGTGACAATGAATGGCTAAGACTTTTTTATTTTTTTGGGAATAAATAAAGTAATACTGTTATACTAGATGACCCGGCAAACGTTGTTTTGCCATGTACATATATTATTTCTAGGAAACATTCAATAAAAATAACTATCTATTATGATAAAAAATGGGGTTGATCGTAGAGGGGTGAAAATTAAGGGTTGTATGTATTTTTGTATGTTGTATCATAAAAATATAAAAACAATTTTTTTTTTCTAAAAATTAAAAAACTATTATTTGGGGTGGACACACACTTGTCAATAAGGGGTATCAAAGATAGATAGTAGCCGATTCTCAGACTTACTGAATATATATAAAAATTTCATAAGAATAGGTCGAGCCGTTTCGGAGTAGTATGGGAACGAACATTGTGACACAAGAATTTGATATATTGACTAGTGGACCCCACAGACGTTGTCCTGCATGATATTTCAAGCTATTAGGATATAAAAGTATGAAAGTACCGACTGCAGTGCCACCTGCCGGGCTGATTTGTGAATCTAAACCATTCCCAAATCCCCTTGAACACACACAAAAAATTTCATCAAAATCGGTCCAGTCGTTTCAGAGAAGTTCAGTGACATACACACTCACAGAAGAATTATATATATAAAGATATATTACGAATTGTTTTAATAATTTCTTCAATTTTTATTATTAAAATATTTTAGTGTGGCAATTATGTACGGTATAAGATCTGTATAATTTTATTCAAACTCGCTATCAAAATTTATCTTTTCAGTTAATAGTTTTATAATAATTGATCCTTGAATTTCCAGAATGACTTCAGGGAATATCCCGACATCCTGAGACAAGCGATATGCCAAGCCCGATTACTACAAGACCCACTTATGGAGATTTCACAGCTTTGTGGCCCGGATGAGGAAATACTCTGCCTTCGGTACCATCCCCTACAGGACCAGATCACCAAAGAGGAGCTTCTTGAAGGAATAGAACTGGAATTCGTCAACAGAGTGAATGAAGTAGGAGTTGACGTCAACGAAGCCGTATTAACGGGTCGAGGGACGGAACTTCTCCAATTTGTATGCGGTTTAGGACCAAGAAAAGCTCAGGCCCTGATCAAACTCTTCAAACAGACCAATCAAAAGCTAGAAAATCGTACGCAATTGGTCACAGTGTGTCATATGGGGCCGAAAGTGTTTATCAACTGTTCGGGATTCATCAAAATTGACACAAGTAGCCTTGGTGATAGTACAGAGGCGTATATAGAAGTTCTAGATGGTTCAAGAGTGCATCCAGAAACATACGAGTGGGCGAGGAAAATGGCAGTGGATGCCCTCGAGTATGAAGACGAAGACGCCAATCCTGCGGGAGCTCTGGAAGAGATCCTGGAGGCCCCAGAGAGGTTGAAGGACCTGGATCTAGATGCGTTTGCCGAGGAGTTGGAAAGACAGGGCTTCGGTAATAAGAGTATCACGCTGTATGACATCCGAGCGGAGTTAAATTCTAGGTATGTATGATACAAGTATATTTTTACCTCAGACGAATTTTGTTCCCTAGTTAAAGTTAAAAAGTTACGGTATAGATTATTATAAGGACCTTTACAACACTCACTTACATGAGAAAATATACTAATACAATGCTTATTAATAAATTGTATATTACAATGGTAAAAAAAGTACAACAGTAGACGAGAAACATAGACTTATTTAGATAAATATAGCAATTAATTTTTTTTTTATTTTAAACAAATAACACTAATCTATCTATATTATTGTTAGTCATAAAGTACGCCAAAGGCCTCTTAAAGGCGCCTAATCTACGCAGGAAAGCTATTTAATAATAAGTTCCATTCATCCATAAAGTACATCCAAATTAAATTAGTTTTTTAAGATAACAAAATCAGGTTGTATCTCAAATAAGTTTTTTTCATTTCCTATTATTATATATTTTTGTTGAAAGACATACGACTACTGTATGTGTTCTAATATACAATCAACAAAAGTAAAATATTAAACAAACAATATTATTTTTGTATAATTAAGGTTTATATTCTTTACATCATTTCTTTAAAATTAATGACGATTAATCACGGAAAATTTATTAAAAAAGCATATAGTTTCAATTCATTTAATTTATTAATTATAATTTTATTACATACAAGCAACGCGTCCTACACACATAAAATAATTGTTAGCAAAAAATTATCTGTTAACTGCACATACTACAATAACTAACATAAATAACAAATTGCTATTTAATAATAATAGACAATTGTATTTCTTTCAGGTACAAAGATCTCAGAGTTTCATACAGATCAACGACCCCTGAAGAGATGTTCGATATCCTAACCAAAGAATCTCCGGAAACCTTTTTTGTGGGAAAGATGGTATTGGCCAGTGTGGTCGGAATCACTCACAGAAAACCTCAAAGGGAGATGTTGGATCAGGCCAATCCTGTGAGGAATGACGAGACAGGCCTTTGGGAGTGTCCCTTCTGTCATAAGAATGACTTTCCTGAGCTCTCTGAGGTAATTAAATATCATTTTAGACATACATATTTTAGTAGTATTAAAAAACTTTTTTGTGATTTTTTATTACAAGTATGCAGGAACAGTACTATGTGTACTTATTGGAATAATTGTTTATTCAACTAATATTATAAAATTTAAAAAAAAACATTTGACTGGTGCTGTGGTTGCTTAAACTTTGTGGTGCTTTTTTTGATTTTTTTTATGTGTCTTTCATCATTCTGTGTTCTTCACCTTGTTGGTGCGGCTATAAATATATAAATTTAAATTCTTAGACATTTTTGAGCTTGTTTCACTGAATATTTTCAGTGTCTACCATTCCATTATTAGTTTATTAGCGTTCTAGGCTGGCTATACGATATGCGTGTCTACTATTAAGTCATAGAGACGGTAAACGCATATTAATAATAATAATTAATCTATGTTAGGTATGGAATCACTTCGACGCGGGCGCGTGTCCGGGTCAAGCGACGGGCGTACGTATACGTCTCGACAACGGACTTTCTGGATACATTCATATCAAGAACTTATCGGACCGACACGTAACAGATCCGACGGAACGAGTTCGAATCGGACAGACGATACATTGTCGAGTGCTTAAGATAGATGTCGAACGATTTTCGGTCGATTGCTCTTCTAAATCGTCCGATTTGCTAGATAAGAATAACGAGTGGAGGTTTGTATATCATTTTATTTGTAATCTGTGTGATCGAAATTATGTATTTGACTGGATATTAACAAAATAAACAATTATTATATATTATTCTGGTTATATATGTTACATAGAAACGTGATAAAATATCAAATTAATCGCTATTGTTCTGGTTATTGGCAATTAAAAATCAATCTTATTTTATGTGTTCTAAGGTGTAATGGCGATTACAATTTTTTTTTTACAGACCAACGAAAGATCCCTACTACGATCAAGAAACAGAAGAGAAAGACTTGCGAAAGGATAAAGAGGCGAAACAAACCAAGGAGCGAATGCAATACGTGAAAAGAGTTATAGTGCACCCATCATTTAGAAATATATCTTTTGCCGAAGCAGAAAAACTTATGGAGAAAATGGCCCAAGGAGAAGTTATTGTGAGGCCCAGTAGTAAGGTGAGAGAAAAATTATCTTTGATTATAGATATGATCGCGAATTAAATATGTCGCAGATTCAACGCGATTAATAATTACAAAGTTGGTATCACCACCGTCGTCCGACATTATCACTTAATATTTAAACACAGTCAGTGCGCATGTCCGGCGCAGGCGCCGATCGGAAAGCAACTCAAGCACTTCACGACCGATTCTACGCACTACTGACAAAATTGACTTTGACAATTGACACATTGACACTTTACAACCGGTAAGATGTCTATGATATTGCGTAGTGTTGCCATTGTTATCAAGCAAGTTACACGGTGTTCTAGTATAATCTAATCTCTGACAAATATATTATTAATCGTATATCAATGAAATGACTCAAAACTTGGTGATTAAAAATAGTGGCGGAGAGTTTTAACGTTCACAAGTGTACTTAGTTAACTATATGAATAAAGTTTTTTTGAATTTTAAATATCAACCAATTCTTTAAATATCGTATTATGCATATTTATTTATATGGAAGACGCCATCTTTGAATTTTATATTGATAAGTTACCTTGTAATTGAAGTGATCTAATGAATATTTCAATTACACAGGTTAACAATTTTAGAACATTAAGGGGGCAAAGAGAATAGACAATTTAATGTAGAGTACGATGTATCACATATACTTAAAAAGATAAGTAGTTTCATTTGGAGAAAGACCAAAAACCGGGCCAGTGATATGAATATGTCACAACGGACTTTCGTACTATAACTTCGAAGAATAATTAGTTAAAATAAATAAAGAATGTCACGTATAATAAACATCTTAAAATTCTATGTGCGCATTTAACATTCGCTCGAACGGTGGAAACATCGTTAGGAACCCGGCTTGCCTTAGACCTAAAAAGTCAACGGCGTGCGTCAGGCACAGAAGGGTGATCACCTACTTGCCTATTAGATTACCAAATGATCATGAAACAGATTTATTTATTTTTTTAACATCTTAAAATATATGAATTTCCTTCTTTAATTAGTTAATTTGTAATTATAATTTTAATAAATTGCAGGGATCTGACCATCTCACGGTGACGTGGAAGGTAGCGGAGGGCATTTGCCAACATATTGATGTAAGAGAGGAAGGCAAAGAAAATGCGTTTTCGTTAGGTTAGTGACTATTGTTGTATATTAATTGCTAATTATAAGCCTTTCTTGCGTTGTATATATTTCTAATTTACGGATTGTGTCATTTCTTCAGGTCGCAGTCTCTGGATACAGGGTTCAGAATTCGAAGACTTAGATGAAATTATAGCTAGATATGTAACTCCAATGGCCGGTCACGCGCGAGATCTCATTGCCTACAAATACTACAAACCTTTAGGCGGCATGCGGGACAAAGCCGAAGAGTTGCTCAAAGAAGAAAAATCTAAAAACGCTAATAAAATCCACTACGTGGTCTCGGCAGCCAAGAATCATCCCGGCAGATTCCTTCTTTCTTACCTGCCGCGAAATAAATGTACGCACGAGTACGTATCGGTCACGCCAGATGGATACAAATTCAGACAGAGAATGTTCGATTCGCTCGGAAGTCTCTTAAAATGGTTCAAAGAACACTTCAGAGATCCACCCCCAAGTGGTACCCCAGCGCAGAGGACGCCAGCTCTGCGCACACCACACGGCGGGATGACATCTACAATGTATCACACACCCGCCGCTCACACGCCGGCCTTCCACACTCCAGCGCACACACCCGGCCCGGCATACATTAACACCCCATACACCCCATCAGCGCAAACACCTTACATGACACCGTTCGCCACCACTCCCAGGCAGCCAGACTTCCTAACGCCAGTCATACCGCGACACAAGCAGCTTCCAGTATTTACGGAGCCGTCGGACTGGCAAAAGGCTGCCGAGGACTGGGTTAGACATCGAACCGTAAGAGACACCCCTGCAACTCCTCGTAGCAGCGAAGGTATGTCGACCCCGCGACAATCTCGCACGCCCAGAATGGACTCGAGATCAACCCCTCGACATGACATGAGATCTACACCCAGACACGACTCCAGGAGTACACCCCACGGTCACTCTGGAAGGTCGTCCAGGGCACACTCCGTTCGTTCCACCCCCCACACAAATACGTCACCCAGGTCGATGTCTCTGGGTGACGCAACACCGCTCTATGACGAGAACTAGTATGAAGACTGATGGAAATTTTTATTTTTGTACGTATAGTACGTATACGTATACGCTATGTGTAATCGTTGCGGACTTTCATATAAATTGGATGACACAAATAAATAGTTAGCAATTCATGAATGACCCATTTAGATAGTTAAATAAACTGGAATACGGAAGTAGCGGTTTATGTCCATGTCTTCTTTCGATACCAAGAAATTTGGTAGAGTAGCAATTAAAAGAATTAAGCGTTTGTATAATCAATTACACTGTTTTCTTGCGCAAAACTTTTATATCACTCTGAGGTTAATTATATATTCCTAATTAAATGATGACCACTACTATACATTATTTAAACAGTTACGGTTCATTATGGTAATGAAAATCTCACCACTATTTATTTTTGTGTACTTTTATATGTACGCAGTCTAGCTATAGTAATGCGCCTAAATCGAAGATTATGTATATTGGATTAAAAAAATTATTACACATTGTTTCTTACTAGTAATCTATCTACAACTTAACTGACTATAATAATATTAAATTATTTTTAATTGATTAAACTTTATTATATTTGCTTCTTCCGATCTAATGTCTTATCTTATTTCAGAATGATATAAAATTGTTTTTATTATAGCAAATGCCTTAACATTGGTTAGTGAAGTTCATCCAAATTTATTCAAGGCTAACGCTAGCGGGAGTATAATAAATAATATGGAAAATATTTTGTGTTTTTGTTATCTGGACCCACTGAAACTAATTACTTAAGTGAACAATGTTTTTTAGTTTTATCTGAAATAAAGTAAATGATAAAGCTTGGCTTGGAATATTTATTAATGGCAATAATTGGCTCTCCCTCCAATTTTTGCATAGACTATCATTACTTTTTTATACAAGAACGGGTGATACATCTACTCTGTAGCAAAAATGGTAGGGTGTGACTGATTGATCTATGATGTTAGTAGACGGTAATGTCTGCATTCTTACATCATTTTGGGAGGAAAAAGAAGATAGGGACACTTTTAGAAGGTTGTTATTTAGCGCGGAAGCTATATTTCACACCTGTGAAAATTTACATAAGCAGATGTCATTAAGAATTATGTAGGATGCACCGTTTAAAGTCAAATACTTAGTTTTTTTTAGCACAGCATAAACTCAATTTGACAGAAAAATATGGAAGAGTACTTTAGTTAAGAGTTAAATTGCACCGATTTAGTTTTTATAAATATATTCGCCGCTTAACGTACGTCAGAAACATAAATATAATTATTTATATGTTTCTGACGGTCGCTACGAATTGGTTGCGCTCGAGAGCAAAGACAATCATAACTTTTCAAGTTCATTACATATGTCGATGTAATTTATATTACAGGCGTTTTTCATAAAATGTAAATAATTTTTATGGAAAATGAAATCGGGCAATTGTGCCCACTTGCATAATTAAAACGCCACCTTACCAAAAATACATTTATAAAAAGTATTGATTAAAGTACATACTAGATTATTGTGATCTCGTAATAAGGTAAACAATGTTAAATTATTTATCTTCATCTTGTTTGAAAGTTAAGGAAAATACATATACCTAGAAGTATCGCGCCTTTTGCTAACCTTGTCGGCATTGTTTTTGTAATTTAAGTGACAAATGAGAATTATTGTAGGTCACGTAAATGACATTGATTTTTGTTAATTCGACTGTAAATCTGTCAAATTAATCCGTTAAATCTGAACTCGGAAGTTGTAAAACGGCAATGCGTAATGCGCTATTTATGAGGTCACTTTAATTCAAAATGGAATACAAAACATGACAAATAATATTTTGAAAAATAAAAGTTCATTGTTGCAACCTACTAAAATAAAAAAGAATAAATTTTCATTTGTCGTCTTTATTCGCCAGCCAATAGGTATGTTGTTTACATATTTTATAGTTGCAGGCAAAGCACGTTAAGAGATTTAATGCATAATAATTATTTTGATTATTTGGTAAACGTTATTACACGCAATATTATATCTTCTACAAAAGTCAATGGATGTCTTGCCCAATTTCCTTAAAGAAAGCTTATCAGTCTTCTGCGCCTACCAAGCCTAAACAATTATTTCGCCGTTAATCGAGTGGCGCCATCAAAAAGCGATAGTATTCCAAGATAGGCCTAATTTTTTAATTTAATAGTTGATTTAGGATTATTATGAAAAACAATGATGAGTGGAGCTACCTTTTAAAACAAAATAAAGTGTAATGAGAAAAATGATCGGCGAAACTCGAAATTGTTTCCTGTCGCATAAGTGAAAAATAGCTTCCTCAACGGAGATCACACGCGAAGGTCTTGACTGATACAGAAGCGAGATGTGAATTTTCATTACAAGATATAAAATTTACCTATATTTATCCGTCTTTTTTAACTCAAATTATCCTTATTTCGAGACAATAATTAGGTATATACTTCAATCAACGGTCAACACTTCCGCAATCATCATTGGCATCGGGTTGAAATGTAATATGAGGTATTCTTTTTAAATTACATATGTTCTATGCTTTTCTCGTATTATGTATTATTATGAAAAATTTAATAATTTCATTATATTTGTATAATCCCAGTATAGGAAAGACTCAGCTCAGTATCACTACTAGACTACATGACACGAAAGAAAGTAAGTACAGTAAATTTTGTTTCAATGAAATATCCTGTTTATATATTGTTCACTAAAACTGAACAAAAACTGCATTTGTTTCTATCAAACCAAAGTGTGTATCTTAGGATTTCTGTGCGATAACGCGAGTCCTCAATTGGGCTAAGAAAACTTTTACGATCCATTTGTTTGTTGAACTGAGATTATAGCCTTGCTAAGCACGTGTCTTGATATTTCTTTCATCCGCGAAATGAAATTATGGGTTTAGTTCCGTCGCGCTCTTCAAGAGACGCACGCGCAAAAAACGAGGTGTCCAGTGATTTCCGGGAAAAAATTAAAAACTGTTCGTGTAAACAAAATACATAAGTGAATCTTTGTCAAAAAACAATTTTTTTACGAACCCTTCATAAGCTGGTATATTCGTTTTTATTTTCAGTGAAAAGAAATTATAAATTTTAATGCGATTTTTATATGTATGCTTGTTCGCTTAGTTCGTCACTTACCTTTGTTAATTTAAATTACACAAACGGCATTCTTTTAGTTTTGTCAAGAAGAAATAGCTAATTGTATTTACAAGTAAAAAGTGAAAAATATATAATAAAACCTACAAATAAAATTAGTTTACGAAAATAAAATAAACACTTTCTATCGTCATTAATATCTACCTACTCTGAGTAAATATTTATGCCAGATCTTAAATATAATATTAAATTAAATAAAAATATTAAAAATAACAAAATATTAAATAGTTTAATGAGTTACAATTAACTGTAGTAAAAAAACAGTTGAATAATCGTGAGAACTAGTTTTTTATATCTACAATAATAGTTTTTGCTGTCCAATTAATAAGTATGATATCTATGCAATAGTTAATATTTGTTATTTCAATTGTTGTCCAGTAGAATATAGTTACAACGTGCAAATCAATTTATTGTTATTTCTGCTGATAATTGTTTTATATCCAAGTACTCACACAATTCCCTACCCGAAACAATTCAGTTTTCAAGAATCAAACCACCTCATTAATTACTAAACAAGCTCTTCGAACGAATCTATAAATGGAAAACATTTATTGATTTATGAATACAATATTTTAAAATACTAATGTTAAAACAAGCTAAACAACTTCTATAAATAATAGAATTATATACTATCGAATTAATTTTCTATTCAAGACCTTGAGAACGTGATATTTGTCTTATTGTCACAATTTACAATTTGATCAGGCGTGACTCTTGCTAAAGCGTATCTTACGTGGAATTTTTCAATTTGGAGTATATTACGGCTTTAATATCAATTCACTTTTTATTTTTAGTTGGTCTATGTTAATAAAGCGTGTAACAATAGGAACGTGTAGTCAACACTTATAGGTTTAGTAGAAAGCCTGATTTGCAGGTATCTTGCAATTTCCCAATACCGGCAGCGATGATCCCAACGTATTCAATCATTTCAAGTAACAATTCGCGAACATATTTTTCGTGTCTTACCTGTTTTGTCCTAATGGTAATTCCAGTCCTTGCAAATTCAACAATGCGCTTGTGGACAACAAAGTAGCCAGTAGTTTTTGTTATTTGTATCTTATTTATTTTTCCCACTTGCTCACCAACTCACCATAGATAAGTATGTAAGACGATTAAAACGTCACCATATTTTAGAGTTAGAAAACCGGCAGTAGCTGTAGATAGCATATGAGTAGATGATTCCAATGGGCTGCCACTCCACATGACAGCACCACAGATACGCTGGCTTTCTCCCTGCTGTATTAATATGCGCTAGCAACATTAGCATATACTAGGGCCAGTATAGCCCTGCTAGCATGGGTAAAGATTTTAGAACGAAGGTTTCAATTATAATATAATATATATTAGTGTGTTACATTTTGTCACGTAATTATCATATTATAATTACGATACAGAATAATTATAAATTCGTGCACATTTTATGTAAAATGTTTTAGCGTCTTCATTTCTGTTTGTCATTGAAACATTGTTAGTTTTTTTTCGCGTAGTATTATTTTTATTACAATACTTTTTTACTAAACATATTTCATATTTACGATCAAGTATACAGTATCTACAATGTATTAACCTACAAAGTAATATTAAAAATTATTAGTTATTAGTTAGTTTATATTTTTTATGCTTATTGTATACACTTTTGCGTACGGTACCCAACAATATATTTGTATTTGTGTGCTAGTTTTAAAGTAACGAAGCTAGTTGTGTGACACCACCTTTGTAGGCTTTACAAAAATGACCTTTCTAAAGTAATTAACGATATAAACATGTTTTATTGGCTCTTAATATAAGCGAGGTAAAGGAAACCTAGAGATTACTTCACATTAATTATCGTTATCGCTTAAAGTGTCTATTGTCTAGTATTAAGAAATTCTAGGGCGCATACTGACAGCCAATTGAAATTTAGATAATTTTTTGGTGTTTTGAAGTATACTTACGATAAGATTATTTTGATTGTGCATTTACGAAACGTTGCATCGCTTGGCTATTTCACCGTAAAATTGTAAACACGGTTAGATTGTAATCTATCTCGCGAGATTATAAACTGTCGAAAGATTGTGAACCTCAACGAACTGCTTACAATTTAACGTATTATTATTCGGTAGTTATATGAAATTGTTGGAAAGTAAAATTAATCTACAGATTAATTTCAATTACAATTGACCAAAGAAGTTTGAATGATAACTAAGTTAGTGTAGTACAATCTACCGAATAATAATCCGTTAAATTGTAAGCAGTAAGCTGAGGTTCACAATCTTTCGACAGTTTATAATCTCGCGAGATAGATTACAATCTAACGGTGTTTACAATTTTACGTTAACAGCTATAAGACGATTCAAGTGTCAATTGTTTTTTTTTATTCAATTGTAAACGAGACGTCCTATTGATGATGTCATTTGTGTATCGCGCATTAGTACGTTCATAAAATAATATGAGACCTAATGATGTAAGACTAGCAAAAAGTCAAAAGTCAAAATCATTTATTCATTTAGGTAACACAATGTACAGTTATGAACGTCAATAAAGAAATACATTTTAGATGCTAAATGCTTATTTCTCTCTCTTTTTGAGAGGCAGTAAATGTAAAGAGGCGTAGAACGGACGAGAAGAGCTGGCAATCTCTGCCACTCTTTTTCTGCGTTTGTCTAAAATAATGAATTATGGGGGGGTCACTTAAGGGTACGTCTTCAGTTCTATGATTTAGTATCGGATGTAGATATAATTTACAAAATATTATATACCTATGTAGTTATGTACCTCATTTTCAAGCAAACTTTAAATCAAATATCCCGCGTCCATACCCTCGAAGCCAAGCGCACAAACTTTCGAATACAGAACCTAGGATTACGATAGCCGCCTCTCAATTGTTTT
Source organism: Pieris melete (assembly GCA_963693345.1). Lineage (NCBI taxonomy): Eukaryota > Metazoa > Arthropoda > Insecta > Lepidoptera > Pieridae > Pieris > Pieris melete. Next base: position 2,894,849 of record CAVNZK010000010.1, on the reverse strand, counting down.
TTTTAATATCGGATGATATTAAGCGCTGCTCGCATTGCCCATTGATAGTTCAATTAATAGATACTTTAATAAACATTGCGTCCTGATTCTGCGCAGAAATTCGCATGTATAAACTCTCAATTTAAATGTATGGGTTTTGGCAAGAAAGTACCTACGCATATTAAAACAAAATATCCTGTTTTAACAGTTAGGTAACGGACAACCTCAATGACGAAACACGTCTATAAAAGCACCGTTGAATTCGAATGAATGAAATATGAATTACGTAATTAATAAATTTTATTAACATCGAAAGGCATATTTAACCTCGCGACATTACTGTTTGCGTTATTTTTCTTTATTCATTGAACTCTTACCGAAGACAGGAGAGAGTGGAGGAAATTACGGCGCTAGCCGCGACCTTCAAATGAAGAGCGCGAGCTTAAGAACATTCTCTGACGTGTGAACTATTGAGTCGATACATTTATCAGTTGTGCTGTTAAACCATATTTGTATTTCCATAATTATTCTTGAAGCCAAGCCTTCAGGATAATGGCAGGTATCGTAAGGAAAGCGTAAATATAGGAAACCTATTGTGGGCTTATTAATTAATTTACATGTTGATAATTGATTTACAATAATTAATGACATTTGTTACAAAACAGTATTCCAAAAAAAATCCAGCGGGCGTGGAGAACAGCGTATGCACTTTGCGACTACATCACGTGCTAGGTAACATTACGCCTTTAAGGAACAGGCGGAAAATGGACGGGATGAGCCATACTAAGTAGTACCATGAACACTCTCCATGCCAGAGGGCCCGCAAATGCGTTGCCGGCGTGTTAGTACTAGTTAGAATTGGTGCACTCTTGAAGGATCCTAGTTGAATTGGTTCGTGAATACTTCACTGGCTTATAGCAGAGGGCTTTGAGTGTAGACCCAGCCCCACAGTCCCCGCGTCAAGCTCAATATCCACGGCCTGCGTAAGCGCATTTTAAGGTAATTTAAAAAAAAGTGTTTTAAGCGTACGATTCTTAATACTGAGGTCGTGTTTTGGAACTGCCTGGATATGTTATACGAGTTAGTAACATTTCCTCGTACCATGAAGGAAAACATCGTAAGGAAACCGTCTTGACTCAAACATAGACGATCGTCGTCACTCGTCTATGTTTGAGTCAAGACAGAATCAAACACAGAAGGTCAATCTATAGAAAAGATATAATAAGTGCATGCGTTAGCCCTGTCTTACTGCAGAATTTACTATACAAATATAATATAATGGACCTAGTCCCATGCTAAGCTGGTGAAGCTTGTGTTATGGGTACTAGGCAACGGATATACATACATATTATAGATATATAGACATATAAATACATATTTAAACACCCAAGACATAAGCACAACACCAGATGCTCATCACATCGATGTTTGTCTCAGCCGGGGATCGAACCCGGAACCCATGGATTCGCAGTCAGGGGTACTAACCACTAGACTAATGAGCCGTCAAATTTTATATATTAAGTATATTTTCGTCTTTTACAAAACAGAACCAGATGTTTCTGATTAGGGTATATTACCGAGCAAACAAATTCCCCACTTTAATCTTTTTATTTATACTTGTATATTTCTTTTAAATAACGCATTGATAACTAGCATAGAGACACGTTCTTATGTTTTCTAATATTCTTAATACATTTATTTCGCAGATTAGCTTGTGGTGTGCACAGATCTTAAAAATAGCATTGACATTGTAGTTTTGCCTTGACAGTTCTAACACATATTATTTTCTATGATCATATCGTATGCGCCGGTAATCTACTATAATTATAACTAGATTTCAATGATATCTTAACAATCAACTACTTTTGACGCTGATCCACTTGTAATAGATACATTTCGTAGTACATAATAGGATGCGTGTATATCCCATTAGGTATTTCTCGTTTAATTTCTGATACCCGCGTAGTTATTATAAGATGTGATTGTGGTACCTACTGTATCTCAAAGTACAAATTTATTATAAACTAGTGGATCCAACAGACGTTGTCCTCTACTCGAACACACAAACTTCATCAAAATCTGTCCAGCCGTTTAGGTATTTAGTTACAATCACATGCACAGAAGATTTATACACGTACCAGCTGTTTATTTGCTGTATATACATATAAATAACCTAGATACCGACTGCAGCCCGATCTGCCGGGCTGGTTTGTGAATCTTAACCATCCTGCAGGATGATCACCACTAAAGTATTTCCGAACCAATTCGACTTAGGGTCGTTTCAAGAAAAGAGCGTCCCAATTCTTAAAAAGGCACTTGCGAGCCTTCTGGCAATGTGATTGTCCATGGGCGGTGGTATCAGGTGAGCTTCCTGCCGGTTTGCTCCTGATACATTGAGAAACTTACTTATCGAAGAGCTACTTGACTATCTACAAAACACAATTGTTATAACTAGTAATATTTAAATGTTTAACTTTGAATAAATCTGAATAATATAAAAAATAATTCATAGTTTCAAAAGATATACTTAACTCTTTTGGCGTTAAAAACAATTAAATACCCATCTAAGTTTATTGTTGCTGTGAGTTTTTTGTCATTTATAACACAAGGTCTTCTTTTCTGCTAATCGAGGCTACGCCAAATTGAAAAAACCTAAAGCGAACTAATTAGAATAAAAAATTGGGAAAACATAAGAATTTATTTAGCATATTACGCAAATTAATAGAATTTTATCGCGTTATTAGCAAAAAATGGCACAATTAATTCTATTGTTATGATGCTATAACTGATATGTGATATTATTTATAAATTAACTTTTCGTTTGTCTGTGGATGTATTGCACCAATTTTAAAAAGCCTTTCAATTTTTTTTCAATAGCAGAAAGAAAAATATTTGTGAATACATCGAAGTGTATTGACTAAACTATTACGCTTAGTAAAATATAAACATTTACTACACTATGTTAAACATATTATCTGTAATATCTCTATATATATGTCGCAGCCCACTAGCTTAATTAGCCGTTCAATCAACAGCCTAGCCTCTTTACTGAACAAGGCCGTTGAACTAGCATTCTGAATTATATTAAGCCGTAGCTTTTGTTGCAACATTTAATAAACTGGCTGGCTAATGCTTACGCTTTATTGACGGTTTGAAGTAGGTGGCAGAAAGTGGAACTAAATTGAAAAGAACAGGATAGACAAGTAATGTAACGTCATCGATTCATGTCATTTGCCTAGCCGTTTGATCAAATGGCTGAATATCATTCAGGCCACTAGTTGAACGGCGCTGTTTACTAAAGAGACTAGGCTGATAATTGAACGGAAAATTAAGCTAGTTACCTGCGACATATAGACGGAACACACATGTATTAGTAGCTATTTCTCTTGAGGTAACGTAAAGCAGGAATTATATCTATTAAAGAACAAGTAGAACACTGCTGTGCCTGACACTCCGTCGACGTTTTAGGCCTAGGACATGCCTCAAGTTTGTTTCCTCACGATGCTTCCTTCACCGTAGGAGCAAGTATTCAATGCACACATAGACAAAAAGTCTTTTGGTGCACCAACCAGCCGGTTGTCGAATTTCGGACCGTAGTAGGGGTGAGAGTAGCAGGAAGTTACTGGGCCAATAGTACTGTTCATTCAAATTAATGAAATAATCCAATTTTGGATTAAATAATTGGAGCGTAACCTTGTTCATGATGATAATTTGATGCATAATAATAAAATATATTCAATACATTATCGTTGACGAAGGCCGGTACCACTCATCATTTCAAAGATAGTAGCTTAGCTGAAAACAAGTTATTCGCGTGTTTTACATTTATATATACAGACTCCAGAAGATAAACCATTCCTTATATGGAAATTGTATTTGTTTTTACAACAAACTCCCAAGCGAAATTAGAGAATTATCACTGAATGAATTCAAAACTCTCGTTAAACGTAAAGTAATCAATAAAGATTTTTATAAATTTGATGATTATTTAAATGATCCTAATCCTTGGGGATTGAATTGCTCCAAACTTCGTCAATTAAAAAGACTGGCGGAGAGTTTCTTGCCAGTTCTTCTCACTCTCTACGCCCTTGACTTGCGAAGTGGTAGTAAATGTAAGTTTAGAATTAATTTGACATATTTTCTGTTGACGTTCAAAAGTGTACTTGGTTACCTATATGAATAAAGTTATTTTGAGTTTGAGTTTGGACATTAAGAGGTCATAAAGTCGAACTTAAGTTCGATTCATGTACAATTGTACATGTCGATTTAGAACACCAATAGAAAAATAACTGAAAGCAATGGTCAATGTGGATTTAGAGGTCTGCAGGGCTCGGACAACAAAGGAGTGGAGGCTCCCTGGCCCCAAATTATTTTGCAAATAAAATGGGATAAAATTGCCTAGTTTTCCTATTAATAATTTATTGCGAAACCACGTAAGTAAAAAAATATTTTGGATTGTTATTAATATAATTTACACAAATACAAATAATTCTTTCATTTAATGATTTAACTATATCTATGTATTTAAAGTCATACAAACTGTAGTTTTCCATTAACTAATCGATTTCCTAATCTTTATGTCCTGAAGTGTAGGCAATTATCCGAACGTTAACTAAGTACGAGAACGTTAAATGGTCCTAATAATATGTTTCATTGTTTACTCATTCTAGTTATTAACCGACTTCAAAAAGGAGGCTATTCTATTGTAAGAATTTCATATTTCATATTTATTTTCTTGATTGATTGCAACTTTTCGTCACTGCATGTTTGTCCACACATTTCTCGAAGTGATATCGAGATGTTTTTATTTAAATCACGTAAACACATAAGACACCATCAAATCAGTTTAGTGGTTTTCAAGAAGAGAGTATAAAAACATTACTAGAAGGTACATGAAGACTATAGATGACTATTAACAGAGCAGTGTTGGCTTAGTGGCTTTAGCGTGCGACTCATACCCTGAAGTCGCAGGTTCGAACCTCGGCTGTGCACTAGACTTTCTGTCTATGTGCGCATTTAACACTTGCTCGAAGGAAAACATCGACAAATCAACCTGCCTTAGACCCAAAACGTCGACGGGGTATGTTGACGGCAAGCACAAAAGGCAGCCTTGCGATTCTGTAAGCAGTCATTTTACGATTTGGCATTCTGATAAACAATAAAATACAAGCTCGGTCCTTATCCATGCCAAATCGTAAAATGACGGCTTCACTACTGATTTGAGCGCGACCGCCGCTGCGAAAACCGCTGTGAGAGTTCGAAAAGTGAGTTACAGAATCGCAGGGCTGAAGCCAGATCGTATTAAGAAAAACCAAATGTATTTAAAGTCGGCTCATTTTTCTATTACTTTGTATAATTTATGCAGTGTTCAAGGTTAGCCTTAGTTATAAACGTGTTCTATAACATATGAAAGGTACTAATACGTGTCACTTCGGTTGACCTTAGATCCGGACACGGTATCGTCAAGGATTCTTCTACTTCCCTATATCCTAATCCATTTACGCGTATACATTGCTATATGTATATTGACTGAGATATTTGCGAATTTAAATAAAAATCTAAATAATGCATAAAAACAAAAGACAATCTCTGGTCTTAGTCTCAGAGAGATGAAGCTGTTTCCTTGTATTTCTTTAAGGGTAAATGATCAGCCTTTTGTGCCTGACACACAGTTTCTATTTAGGTGGCAAAGGCCAGTTTCCTCACGATGAACGTTATGTGCGATATCGTCCCAAATATCATATATAAAACATATTGTGAGCCGTAATTTAATCAAAGGGTTATAAGTCTCAAGCTTTAAGAAGTAGGCGAACACTGCTAACAGCATCAAACATTCATCGGACGTCGAGACAGAATACGAAATTCCACCCGTATCACCTCGACGTCCGCTGTTCCACAACTGAGCGTTTTTCAAGGCAGTTTTTGCCGCGCACAACCACTATATGGAACCAGCTGCCCACTGAAGTATTTCCGAACCAATTCGACTTAGGGTCGGTCCATCAAGAAAAGAGCGTACCTATTCTTAAAAGGCCGGCAACGCACTCGCGAGCCCTCTGGCATTGAGAGTGTCCATGGGCGGCGGTATCACTTGACATCAGGTGAGCCTCCTGCCCGTTTGCCCCCCTTTCTATAAAAAAAAAACATTGTCTTTTCATCGACTTCTTCTTTGAAGCAGACGTGACTTCTACCTGTATTACGATGCCCAAAGATTGATGTTACTTTGACGGTCATTATTCCTGATTTTACACATTAAATACAAGAGGGTTAGGTATATTTTACTTTGATCTATTTGTTTCTAACATATCTTATGTTGTGACATATACATACACATAACATAATATAACTTGGATACTGTAGTTTCATGTTAAATTTTATATTTTCGTTTCAAAGTGTTTCATTTTGAATGTATTATTTAAAGTATTAGTAGTACATTGAGCGTGACAAAGATGTATTCTTAAGTGTCGTCTACTGATATACCTTGTCATTATGTCTTTATTTTATAATCACGCGCTGAAAATCACACGATTCTTTGTATTTTTTGGTCGTTTCTACGAGATAATTTATTTATGCTTATAACAAAAGGATGTGGGTTTTGTAAATGAAATTATTTAATGACTATCTTTAAGTTACTGACGATCGCAAAACAAATTAATAACCTTGCAATATTATAAATAGAAAACTTACGATTACAGACGTAAAGGCAATCAGTGTTTTTGTATTATAATAGTATTCTATGTACTCCCCTGCTACCGTGTCCAGGGACTTTTTCTATCTCTTAAATTTTTACTAAAAAGATACAATATATTAATTACGATAAACTAGTTCACTAATGAAAGATAGATATAGATACTTTTAATCCATAATTGCAACATATTGTTATATACCACTAGCTGGTGCCCGCAACTTCGTCTGCGCAGGCTTACACATAAGATATAGATATATACTATAGCGGGGAATATTGTAGGACTATTTAAGATAAACATTTCCATCATACAATAGATATGTGTTACTCTAGCGGTTTTTCACGCCAGAATAGCTCGCAGATGTTAGATTTTTTCCTACTCACTTGATATTTTGACAATTCACACATCATCTTTATAAACTGTATGTTATTCTGACGTATAAGCTATATTATTGTAAGGTATCATTAAAATCCATTCAGTAGTTTTGACGTGAGACAGTAACAAACATCAATACTTACAAATATATTTTATAATATTAGTAGGATTTTTTAATGTTATTTTTGTTCCATAATTAACTTTCCTAAAATATTACGATATATCTTATTATATTACGTTATATCGTTAAGCGACAGAAGCAAAATTCAAATGACAGGTTTCTTAACGCAAAATAATACACAGTTTTACTTATTTAATTAAATACTTTTTTTTTCTTTTCTTACAGTGGTTGCTTGGAAGAGATCGCTCGTAAGCGATAAGGCCGCCAGTTGCTCTCATTTTTATTTAATTATGTCAATTGTACTATATTAATGTATATGCAACGAAGTGTTAATAAATAAATAAATAAATAAATAAATAAATAATTCACCATAATTCAAATTAGCTGTTAAAAAATCTATTGTAACTTAAGGATCGGGAAAGGGTAATTTTGTAAATATAAAAAAAACTCGTACAAACCAAATATAGAATGAGCCAACCGCCGTGAACACAAAAAATCGTTATTGTTTTCGTACGGGTAATCCTCAATTTGCAGTATCACTATAATCTTAACTAGATAAACTTTGGGCAAAACCTACAAGATCCGTTTTTGTTTCAGAGGTTGCCAACATTTATTACTATATGTATTTATCGACTTGCTTCTGTGACAAATGTGGTGTAGGCTTAGTAATAAGTTTAATCTGTCAAGAATGGCATTAGCACCGGTTTTATAAGAAATTTACCAAAATCGTTCGGTCTCAGAGGAAACTGAGATGGAATAACTTTGTAAATTATCGCACAATCATCATATATGAAACAATGTTTTTGATATAAGCAATTTTTTTTATTAAATTCTTTTACTCGTGTTAAGTCATAGGGTCCCAAATCAGTCATAGTTTCATTGGTACCTTTAGTTTAGTATGTTACTATGATGCCCAACTATGTACCTACCATGTAATTTATTCATTTATTTATTGCAGTAAAACCCTTAAGCACTTATTCTTGTTTATGCTAAAAGTTTAATTGTGTCTCTATACTTTTATTATTTCTAATACAATTTATAAAAAATAAATAAATAAATAAAATAGCCTTTATTGCTGAACTTATTTTTACAGTAATTTTTCTTACAAATACGTTTATAACTTTTAACAGTTTCTTTTCTTTTCATAAATCCGGTATCGGTAAACGGTCGTTTCTACATTTCAGCTTGTCTTTCGACATAGGCCTCCTCTAAAGATTTCCACTCTGTTCTATTTTTCGCTATGCGCGTCCATATTGGGCCCGCCACTTTTTTGATGTCGTCCTCCCATCTTCTAGTCTGTCTGCGTCTGTTTCTTTTACTATCTCGTGGTTGCCATTCTGTTATTATTCTCGTCCATTTCTCCTTCTTCTCTCTTATCATATGTCCAGCCCACCTCCACTTTAAGCACCTGTATGTTGTGTATGCATTCTTAAATTTTGTTTTGTTTTTGATACATTTTAGTTTAACTCGGTCTTTTCTTTTAATTCCTATTGTGCTTCTCTCCATTCCATTCTGACAAACTTTTATTTTCTTTGCTTGTTCTTCTGTCAATGCCCATGTTTGGCACCCATATAGTAAGCATGGTAAGATACACATATTGTATATTCTCCTCTTGTTCCTCATAGACATATCCTGGTTCTTCATGACTTCACTGAGTGACCAATATCTCTTCCAAGTATTAGTTATTCTTCTTTCTATTTCTTTTTGCATACATTCCTCAGTAGATATTAACTGTCCCAAATACACATACTCCTTTACATACTCTATTTCTTCATCATTTACTGTTATGGACTCTGTTTGTGAGGAGTTAGACATTACTTTTGTTTTCGTTAAGTTCATTGACAGGCCTGCCTTCTTACTTTCTTCCGCTAACTGTTGCAACATTTCCTTTAGGGTTTTCGGGTTTTCCGAAAATAAGATTAGGTCGTCTGCAAAGCGTAGGTGACTCAGATTTTCGCCATTTATATTTAGTCCTTTATTCGTCCAATCCAGATTTCTGAATATCATTTCCAGAACTGCTGCAAATATTTTTGGTGAAATTGGGTCTCCCTGGCGTACACCTCTCTCAACCGGAAATTCTTCGCCTATAGGTTCTAGTTTTACTTGTGCGGTGCTTTTTGTGTATACGTTTTTCAGTATCCGTATGTATTTTGCATGTACGCCTTGATCTTTTAGTGCGTCCCAGATAAATCTATGTTCAAGTGTGTCGAATGCTTTGTTGAAATCCACGAACCCTATGTAGTAAATTTTGTTATATTCTTTAAATTTCTGGAGTATTTGTCTAAGGGCGTGTATGTGGTCTATTGTTGAAAAAATGTCTACGGAATCCAGCTTGTTCTTTGGGTTGATTTTCTTCAAGTGTGTTTGTGATTCTAGATAATATTATTTTTGAAAACACTTTGTAAATATTGGACATTAAACTGATTGGTCTGTAATTTGCTATATCTCCTTTGTCACCTTTTTTATGTAGTAGTATAATTGTAGATTTTGTCCAACTGTGGCTTACAAATTATTACATTATATAATAATATTACATATTATATAGTAACATTTAAAGCCTCAAAAGGCACTACACACCTGACTTTGTTTTATTCCGTACATAAATATAAAAGTTAAAACTAAAGAATGAGCTGCGTTATTAAGTAACTTGCAGTAGATAGGTAACTAATTATCAAACCGATTGTGTAATTTAAGACATTAAATAATTCGAACATTTGTATCTAACTTATCAGTTAGTTAAAAACGTTCTAACGATATACAATAAAATACGAAAAAACTCCAATGTCAAAAAATTAATTAAAAAGTAAAAAGTGTTAACAAACGGAAGTAAAATGACGTTAAAAGTAGAAAAGGAGTTTAAGCCGAGTGAAACGAAACGTATAGTGAAGAATGTGGTCATCATCAGTTTGGCGTTTATGGTGCAGTTCACGGCGTATAGTGTGAGTATATATTCTTTATTCCAATAGAAACCACTGATACACCTGTAGATCTGTAAAACCCAGTGGCGTAACTATACAATCTGGGGCCCGTGGCAAATCCTTTTGACGGGGCCATATCCGTAAACATCGACACATACTCAGTGTAATTTCAATAAACTTCGAGATTTTCAGCGTACTCAATTACACGTTTATATGTCCCGCTAATGGCCATAGGCCTCCTCTCTTAGGCGAGAGGGAATGGTCTGTAGTCCCCACGCAAGCCCAATAGGTAATGGAGAGTTCACATTCATCCATAGAACATACTATCTCTTCGTCAGGGGCCCTCTTGGGTTGGGGGCCCGTGGCATTTTGCCAGCCCTGCCACCCTATTGTTACGCCACTGGTAAAACCATTTCATTTTTAATAAACACTTTTTACATTACACATTTCCAAGTTAGGCTATTCCTAAAGTTCAATGTGTCTGGCAATTTATAAATACAACACCTTCTTTAATGAAAACAACAACATAATCTAGGTAGATCATGTCGTACTGCCTTGCGATTCTGTAACTCACTTTTCGAACACTCACAGCGGTTTTGGTGTCGCTCTCAAATATATAGAGGAGGGAGGTTGTAGTTTATTGTTTATCAGAATGCCAAATCATAAAATGACTACTTCACGACTGATTTGAGAGCGACCGCCGCTGCGAAAACCGCTGTGTGAGTTCGAAAAGTGAGTTACAGAATCGCAAGGTTGCTCTGTTTGTTGTAAGCAGTTTCTTTCAGACATCCCCGAGCTACGACTGTATTATCGCTATTCTTTTGTTATACGTGAACGGTTATATCATCCGAAAGTATGAGAATGCAGTATTTATCCAACCCAGATTGCTATTTGCAAGCTTTTATACATTTACATAGGCTTTAGACGTTTGTCGTAACCATTTAATATTTAGCTACTTATGAAGATTAAACGTTTACAATGTTTGACAATTGCCTTATTTTTCTGTGATGATCTTGATCCAATAAAGCGCTTATATAGCGATATGTTCTTTAATATTGTGGAACATTTTCTTTGTTCTATCATCATTAGTTTTCGCAGCGCATGCGGTGAAAGAAAAATGCCTATAAAATAACGCATTTATCTACACATTGGGTAACATTAGTTTTAGAGGGGATCTTTATTTTTATATTGCCTATAATAATCAGTGATAATGTAGCATTCATTTGGTGAAAGAATTTTTAAAATCGGTCCAGTACATTTTGAGCCAATTCGTTACAAACATACTCACATACAAATCTTTTCTCTTTTTAATATTAGTATGGAAGGACTCGATATCCTAACTCTTTCTGTACCATTAACCGGAACTCCTTCAGGCGTAAAAGCCTCCTCCAGCTTTTTCAAAATATCCATGGCTTTCTTTCTCCATTCACTCCTGCTAACCATCGTACATCTTCTATCCACCTTTTTTGAAGCGGCCTCTTCTCTGAATTTCCCTTGGTCTTTTCCATATAGTTAAAAGCCCACTTTTTGTCTGTGCAAAAAGTGGATCCTTATGACGTATTTTCCATGTAAAAGTGGTAAAAAACACGACACACCAAACAAACTATTTTATAATAGATTCAAGTTATCTACGTGTTTGCAAGATTAAAACAAAGCCGTAAAAAAGATAAAAAAAATTACCCAAATATTTGTGATTTTGTAGGGCGCTGCAAATCTCCAAAGCTCCATAAACGCCGAAGAGGGTCTTGGAATGAGTTCGCTGGCGGCTGTCTACGCGGGACTCATTTTATCCAATATATTCCTACCAACGGCCGTAATAAAGTAAGTTTTTAATGTAATTGAGTCACTGAGTGTATCTGAGGAAGAAGAATGTGGGGCTTCAGAGCGCCAGCTGATCACAAAACCTTCAGGCGTTAATTTTGATTATGTACTATAGGTTATATACGAGAAAAAATAAAACAATGTCTATGTAAGGGCTTAACCTGCATTTAAATACTTCGAACATTCCGGCTGCTCATGTAAGATGTGTATCTTTCGGTCCATCTAGAGATTATCTGTCTAGGTATTAAGAGGTGAAAAGTGAACTTAACAAGACACTATCATTTTAGGTGGATAGGCACAAAATGGGCGATATCTCTTTCGTTTGTGACCTACATGCCGTTTATAGCTGCTCAATTATGGCCGTCATTCTACACAATGATACCAGCAGGGCTGTGTGTCGGTCTTGGAGGCGGACCCCTTTGGTGTGCGAAGTGTACTTATTTATCTGTGGTAAGTATTGAAAACGACATTGAGAGCTGAGATTCTCATCCCGTAGGTAGGAAAACAAAAAACAGCGTTTAGACGACGGCGTGTGTCAGTCACAAAAGGCTGATCACCTTGCCTATTAGAAAAAACAAGATCATGAAACAGAAACCGAGCACCAGACCTTAAAGTTGGTAACGCCACTGGTTTTTTGTGGTCAGAAAACTGTGTTAGGTTAATAGCGATTTCGATCGTGAGATACATAGTATGATTACATAATCGTACTATGTATCTAAACTACATAGTTTATTATTAGTTTTATGGTTAAATAAAACCACATACTTACTTCATTCACATAATCGTGTTGAGCGATTATAATTGCGTACCAAACACAATGTTATAATTATTCGCAAAACTCTTTTTGAAGTTATACTTCTTTTAGCGCGTTAGGGAAAAATGATGAAAGTGATTTTTTACGATGCGCGCGCACTCCGTCATAAAAAACCGACACTTTAAGTGTCGTCACAATTTAGTTTTTTGTAATGTAAATGTCATTTTTTCTACAAACGTAGAATACAATTTTTGAAAAGATTTTTATCTTGTTACGCCAAAGAAGTATAACTTATAACGCGTGTACATACTAAGAAAAAATATATCTACAAGATAAGTACACGCACGAACGTGTGTACTTATCTTATACACACATCATACCATACATACATCTTTACCATATTTTTTTAATTATTGGGTTTTATAATTAAGAGTTTAATCCGATAAAAGAGTGTTTTATTTTAAATATGCAGTGATATAGTGTGGGATAGTGTTAATACTAAGTTTTAACAACAATTATAATAAACTTAATTGTTGTTATTAATATGACAATTGCATGCCTATTTTTATTTAGATGATTGTGCAGATTTTTTTTATAATTAATCAATCTGAATGTACCGCGTCTTTGCAAATAAACGATTGATTGGTTTAAATGAAAAAAAATAGCATTATTGACACTTACTTCATCTAGATTTGTAATAATTTTACATCAGATTTAATTTAGACAACTTAAGCACAGGATGGAATAAAAAGCCTTCAGAAAGTATCAATTAACCAAATTTTATCAAAATCTTTTGAAATGGTAAAAACTAATGTTCTAATATCTAGTATATAAAAATAAGTCGGGTTTTCCTTCCTGACGCTATAACTCCAGAACGCAAGAACCGATTTCCACAGTTTTGCATTCGTTGGAAAGGTCTCGGTCTCCGTGAGGTTTATAGCAAAGAAAATTTAGGAAATATTTCAACAGAAAAGCGGGATCACCACACGAAATGTTAGATAAAACGAAGCCATCTGGTGGCGAAACGGAGTTCGCCGAGTTTGCTAGTCGATCTATAAATATATATATTTTTTAAATAAGATCCGTGTTTTTAGGTATCTGAGGTTCACAGCAAGTTATCAAATATAACAGCGGAAGCATTGTTGACGCGATTCCTTGGTCTATTCTTCATGATATTCCAGTTTAATCAAGTTTGGGGAAATCTTATCTCGTCGCTTGGTAAGTGCTCATTTCCAATTTATACAAAAGTATTTTGAACCCTTTATTTACCTATTCAAGAAATATAAAATTTTATTATTCTAAGATGCGGGGAGTGTTCTTTCTCCAACTTTTCCCCCCCTTTTTTATCTTTTGCCGTATCTTACAACCTCGTCGGCCTACCCTCTTAAGTCTGCCCTTATTTCTTTATCTTTCTGGACTAGTCCATTTGGTGACACTTTTTGACCATACGTGCCCATCTCAATTTAAGTTGTACGGCATGTCTGAGCATATTTTATTTTTGTTTTCATTTAATTTTTTTTGTCTCATTAATGATTGATACTTGGCTTAAAATCGCTAAAGAATAGTCAAAAGAAAATCATTATCGTTAGCAATAAACAGTAATCAACTTGTAATTAAGTTAATTAAAATAATTTTCAGGCGCAAATCATTATAGTAAAAAATTACTTTCAGTGTTGTCCTCGGGCGATAATCACGCTGCTGTGACCGCTATCAACGCGACCATGATCCCAAAAATCTGTGGAGCGAACTTCTTGCCCAGCGCTGATGCTGCAGAGGCTTTACAGCGGCAGCCTTATGAGAAAATCCAGCTCTTATCTGGTTAGTGGCAACTTTTCTTATGTTTTTACAATCTAGCCTAATTTAAGACTAATAAGTCAATTAAATCTAAACAAATTAACTAAGGATATTTAACATAATTAAATAAAAATAAAAGACACTCCGTTCTAGTGTTTTTTGCACGTACTACGGTTAAGCACTCAACACAAACGTACTAACGGTAAGGGCAAGAATCAGAAACTAGACTTAGTGGAAAGTCTGACTCCCGTTTGTCAAAACTGTATTGGATTTTGAAATGACATTCTTAAGTATTGTTACGCCCGTATTTAAGCCATTAATTAAAATATTTTTTGTCAGAATACAGCTCTTTTATTTGGATAATAGACGAAGTAGAGAAGAAGTAAAAGTGTTACAATTTGTTTTTAATATATTGCTCAAAAATTCAGGACCCTGTGATCGACACTGTTTATCACTTTTTTTATTTTAATTGTTAAATTTCTGTCATGTTTGACTAGAAGATTGAATAGAAGCAAATGCTTCATATGAATTATAGAACCCACCTTGTAAACAGGATCTAATTATGGTTTGAATATGGAACAAATATTTGCATTTCATTTCAGGCATATATCTAGCGTGCATGGCGGCTGCGGCCCTCATTGTTGCAATTGGGGTAGACTCTATGAAGAGGTATAAATAATAATAATTATTAAAAACAGTACATTATTGTATTCGTATTTCTTAACAGTGACAACTAATGACAACTTACTGTTTATGAACCATCTATATAATTATCTATATAATTTTTATTTATTTATTCCTCCTCTGAGGAAGGTTTCTATAGAGAGCAAAATTTAATGGAACACTCTAAAAATCAGTATTCTTCTTCTGTTATTGTGAACGCAACATATATATATTTTTAATAAATCGCCTATGTATATAATCGCGCGATCTACGTTGCGATCAGAAATACCAATAAATACCTATGTATATAAAAAGTATTACTGACCAATTCATCAGTACCGGATCACGAGTTTTAGATACCTGCTTTGCGATTTTGTAACTCACTTTTCGAACTCTCACAGCGGTTTTTGCAGCGGCGCGGCGGTCGTGCTCAAATCAGTCGTGAAGCAATCATTTACGAATTGGCATTCTGATAAACAATAAACTACAAGCTCCCTCCTTCTAAGGAGGCTCCTTACAGAATCGCAAGGCTGCAATGTTTGCGGTTTAAATACTTATTTTTTTATCTTTAATAAAGTGATGATAAATGTTATAGATACGACACTGGCCGTGCAGTCAAAGTAATGGGAGGAGTTGAAATGCTCATGGCGACCCTCAAGCTATTAGTGGAGCCCAAGCAGATTATGATGATAACCATCATGGTCTTCACCGGATTACAGCAGGCTTTCTTCGGAGCTGATTTTACAGCGGTTAGTATTTATATTTCTTGTTACTGTCATCTGCCACTGCAGAGTACGAGGTCTCGGGTCAATGAGTATGTAACGCCATGGATCCAGCAGATGCTCTCGTGTTACACCAGTCGTGTGTAATTTTAATCAATATTATTTAAAAAAAGTGGGGTATCTCTGCATCTTCTACCGCATTTACCATGGAGAGTGTTCAGAGGAGTTATTCGTATTAATACCTGCAGCTGATTTTCATCATAAGACGTCGAAGCAGAATACGAATATTACCACTCGTATCCCCTCGACGTTTGTTTCCACAACTGAGCGTTTCTTAAGGCAGTTTTTGCCAACACTATGTGGAACCAGCTGCCCACTGAAGTATTTCCGAACCAATTCTACTTAAGGGTCCTTCAAGAAAAGGGCGTACCGATTCTTAAAAGACCGGCAACTTACTCGCGAGCCCTCTAGCATTGAGTGTCCATGGGCGGCGACGGTATCACTTAACAACAGATGAGCCTCCTGCACGTTTGCCCTCTGCTAAAAACAAAAACCAGTTGGGTTTTTAGATAAAATAAAATGTGATAATTTATAAGCTGTGTTTTTTATTTAATGTTTAACTTGCGATTTCAGAAGACTGAAGAAGGATTATAAAATCTTACTATAAAAATGTGTTTCAGTCATTCGTGTCATGCGCAGTCGGAACTGGAACAGTTGGCTATGTGATGCTGACCTTTGGTGTTTCTGATGCTATAGGATGCTTTGTTACTGGATATATCGCAAAGGTATTTGATCAAAGTTTAATTAACTATTAGTGAAGGTATTTTATTTCATTAAATAAGCTGCCTGGGTCCGTTGCTAACATTATAAACTTACAGCTTGTAAAATATACTGGAAGACCAAAGTAATAGCTGCCCTGCGATTCTGTAACTCACTTTTCGAACTCACACAGCGGTTACCTACAATCCTACAATCAATACAACCTACAATCTTTCACCGGGAAATTACCAATTTTAATGACATTTTGGGAAGTAACAAAGTTCATGGATGTTTGTTCTTCCGTTTTAATAATCATTTCCATGATGATTGTATTTTGATCTCAAACATTCACTTACATTATGATATAGCTTGTTTCACGAACAAATATTGTGTAACTTAAAAAGGTGTTCACTTATATACAGTCTTTTATTTTTTTATTGCTTTGAGGATTAAGTAAATCCAAGAATACATGAAATTATGATATGATATCTCTCTGTGATTATCTCCTTAAGACACTTAACAACACTAGTTATCCGATGAAATCCTTTTCCACAATTTTTTTTTGTATATATTTACAAAAATGTATATCTAAATAGTGCTTATTTAGATTTGTATTCCTTTTCACAGATAACAGGGCGGATACCTTTGGTCTGCGCAGCTACTGTGATTCATATGGCTCTTGTGGCCACAATACTGCTGTGGAAGCCTCAAGCAAATATGAGCTACGTGATGTACATCATCGCTGTGCTGTGGGGACTCTGTGATTCCGTCTGGCTGGTCCAGATTAATGGTAAGCAAATCAGAGAATTTAGGTTTAATAAATTAGCAGAAAACACCGTGCAACTAAAGGGTTTGTCAGTCATAAGTGCCTGTTTTTAATGGAACAGGAGGCTCACCTGATGTTAAATGATAACACTCACACTGCCTAAAGGATCGCAAGTGCCTTGCCGGCCTTTTAGAATAGGTACGCTCTATTTATGAACGACCCTAAGTGGAATTGGTCCGGACATACTTCAGTGAGTAGCTGGTTTCACGTAGTGGTGGAGCGCGGCGAAAACTGCCTTAAATCACTCAGTTGTTGTCGTACGTCGAGGTGATAAGAATGGAATTTGGTATTTGGTCTCGACGTCTGATGATGATACTGTAACTGCACCTGCTTTTTGTCCTACACTATTATTAGATAAGTCCGGGTATTTCTGAACCAATACTTAGGGTCCTTCAAGAAGCGACTCCTAAAAGGTTGTCATTCGTGAGCTCTCAGGCAGTGTCTGTGTTCATTCATCATCAGGTAACCCTCCAATCTTCCAAAAACGGACCTTTTCAAATTTAAAAGCGATACTTTCAGTATAAGCAGAAAATCAATATCATAAACATATTTTTTCAATAATATTAATAATTGCTTTGAATAACCATGAATCATATTTTCAGCTTTCTTTGGAATCCTTTTCCCCGGAAGAGAAGAAGCTGCCTTTTCAAACTTCCGCCTCTGGGAATCTGTCGGCTATATCATAGCCTACGTGATTTCTCCCCATCTCCGTACAAGTTCCAAAGCCTATCTCATCGGAACAACAATGCTTGTTGGTGTTTCTCTATACTTTGTAGTGGAATTCCAAGTGAAGAGGGAAAGAGAAGAGAAGGAAACCAAAGAGCCTGTGAATGGTTTAGATAATAAGGCGTTCACTATTGCAGAATAAGACAGGACTGCCATGATGTTTTTTTTTATTCCAGGTCAAATATTAGTATTATTTTATTCATGTCACATTTTGTTTCAGTTAAGTTGACAGAATATCTTTTATTTAGTAAATTCGCTTGTTTTGTTTTATATTAATTCCATTGTTTATTTTTGCAATCTTTATTCTTTGTGCAATCTATACTCTGTGGCTGATCATTCTATAGAATGATGTATATAAACCGTTTTATAGTCTGTGACTGTAACTATCCAGAGTAATAAAAATGGCCTAAAGGTCTAGATACCAGGCCATAAACTCCAAAAAGAGTAATAAAAAAATAAACAATGCACTTCATTAATTTTATCAATTGCTCCATACTTTTGATTTTTGATCAACAAGCACCAACTGAATCTTCTAAATTTGACGTGATGTATATAATATGACTTCTGTTTTATATTACTTTTATAAGAAATAATAATAGTTTTTTTAAAAAACTTCGAAATACTTAAAGACGCAGACCTGTGTAGTTTATTATAAAATATATAAGATAGAACGTAATGGCGGCCGTGGTATTTTGTTTTCGTAATAAATAAGTAGAAGGCCAGAGTTCTGTGCCCGAGTAAATTTTTAGCTCTAAGGCATGTCGGTTACTGGATGTTTGGCTTACGTACATGCAAGTGTTAAATGTGCACATTACATAAATGTGCAGCCGTGATTCGAAAAAAATTAAAAGTTCTAACATAGATATGAAAAAGATTTAATGAATGGACCGACCGGCTGGATTAATATTACATTATATTTATAAATCTTGTGTGCGTGTGTTTGTATGTGTTCAAGTAGATTATAATGGTTAAGATTTACATTTTTTTTGTATTTATGAGGATACAGGTGCCTTTCGGGTCGGTCTAGTATGTAAGTCAAAATTTACAAAATGTATTTAATAATTTTGTAAATATTGACTTTTTTTATTATTTCTATTAAAACCTAGTTTTAAGAGTCTATTATATTATTTTTTTTTATTAATAATTTTTATTATTAATATTATTTTTTTATATATTTATTATTTTAGAGAGAGATCTATTAGAAATTGTATTACCATACTATTAACTACTCGTAGTACGATGTAGGTTTGTTATGAATAATTATTGTTAATAAGTTATTTTAAAACGTTTTAAGTTAATGTTATCTAAGTTATTTGAACATGTAGTTAATTGTATGTGTAACATAGTCGTTCGATTCATACACATACGAAATTTGACACATTCCTGTAATGTGTATTAGCAAATTCCGATAAATTCAAATGCAGGCGGGAAATAATAGTATAATTTTTTTAACATACATATGTACTTACATTTATTTATAACATACGATAATTGAGGGATATATTCATATATTTCTTTGATGGATTGTGTTGAATTTAATATTTTAAAACATATATTTATTTGATTAAAGCCTATAAGCTGTATACGTTAACGGTTTATTTTAACAGATTATCCCCTTCATTATAAACATGAATGCACTATTTCGTCTCTTTCTGTCAAATTATCTTTACGTTGTGTCAAAAAGAGACAGTTCTTCTACGGTTGATTTAGATTTTATGAGCATATTTAAATTAATTATTGATTAGTCTGTGTGGTGTTCAGATTTTTTTTCTGGAAATTAATAATTTTCACGTATTAAAAAAAAGTCGTGCATATTGCAATACAAATAGAAAATTGTATGTAAAGTCCAAAATAGTAAAATTACTTTGAAAGTTATATTTTATTAAACTAATTGTAAGTCATATTTAAGGAAATATAAGGTATCTGTGATAACTATATAAATTATTAAAATATATTACTAATATTGTTTTATTTCTTTCGATTTCGGATATGTCAACTCCACTAATATAAGGAATGGCTGTCAGTTTGTTCTTTGGGTGTCTGTGACCGCATGAAGAAGAAAAATTTGCCTAATTTAGATGTGACATTAAACTATCTAAAAGATCGATCAAATTTGTCAAGTGAAGATTATAATGAAGACCAAATTATTAAATTGAAACATGGTTTTGCTCTTTTCAAATCAGAACTAAAACAAAGTTGACCCACCACCAAAGCTCATAAAGAATAAAATTTTCTAAAGTACAACCAGACCAACCTTGGCTAGACGGTACTTTCGAAATACCTGTTGTTGATACACAAAAGCGGCCAGGTCAGCCATCCAAGTTGTTCAAAGACTTAAGTGAGAGGAGCAAAAGGCGAATGACTGAAGAACTTCGTTCCAATTTTGAAAAGGATATCATAACCCATGCTGCAACAGTGGAACTGGGAAAATCTGGTAAAAAAGATGTATCAAATGTCTTAAAAGATATCACCAGTACTCAGACACGAGCAACTTAATATAAAAAGGCATTTTATTGTACGAAATCAAGCCTCCTCCTTAACATCAATGCAGTCAAAAAAGGAAAGGGAAAGCTGTAATCAGGCTATTTTTAATCGCCTCCTACTTACTTCTGATCCTATGCTAAGCAGCATGTGGACAGCAAAAAAAAAGAAAATCTGGAACATTATTACCTGAACTAAACATGACAATGACGCTAAACACACGGCCAATAGTGTCAAATGTTTCTGACACTATTGGCCGTAATGACTAAACTTCCATTATACGATATAAAATTAATATTTATCAGTTTTTTAACTCAAATTATACTTATTTCGAGATAATAATTATACTTCAATCAACGGTCAACACTTCCGCAATCATTATTGGAATCGGGTTGTATATGGGTTTTTCTTTTTATAATACGAACGTTCTAAGCTTTCTCGTATAATGTATATGAAAAATTTAATAATTTCATTATATTTTTATAATCCTAGTAAATGACAGAGTCGGCTCAGC
The DNA here is from genome assembly GCA_963693345.1 of Pieris melete. NCBI lineage: Eukaryota > Metazoa > Arthropoda > Insecta > Lepidoptera > Pieridae > Pieris > Pieris melete. The sequence continues at coordinate 2,873,713 of CAVNZK010000010.1, read as the reverse complement.
AGTAGCTGAGGGCTAAGAAAAATTTTACGATCCATTTTTTTGTTGAACTGAGATTATAGCCTTGCTAAGCACGTTTCTTGATATTTCTTTCAGCCGCGAAGGAAATTATGGGTTTAGTTTCGTCGCGCTCTTCATGAGACGCACGCGCAACAAAAAGGTATCCAGTGATTTCCGGAAAAAAAATATTAACTGTTCGTGAAAACAAAATACAAAAGTGAATCTTTGTCAAAAAACTAAAATTTATACAAATTCTTGATAAGCTGGTATATCCGGTTTTATTTGCAGTGAAAAGAAATTTAAATGCAATTTTTGTCACTTACCTTTGTTAATTTAAAAACTTTTTGTCCAGAGGAAATAGTTAGAATAGGGATTGTAGGATAAAGTAGTCACTCTACTACTACTACTAAGTAGAGTGAGAGCACGAAAATATTTATAAAGAAAAATATATTTCTTAATTTTATTTATGACTTAAAACTCTGTTATTAAAATAAAATATAATGAAAGTGATATCTGCTATTAGATTATTATAGGCTACACGAACCAAATTATAGAACAAAATAAATAAACATATATACCATCCTTCTCTGAGTCAATATTTATCCCATATCTTAAACAGAACAATATATTTAATAATGTAATGTGTAATAATTAACTGTTGTAAAAAAATCATACATAAAATTTCAATTAAATTTAAAGTCTAATAATCGTGAGAACTAATTTTTTACATTATCTTAAATACATTGTTTTGCTATACAATTAATATAATATGCAATAGTTCATATTTGTCACTTTAATTGTTGTCCTGTAGAATATAGTAATGACGTGCAAATAAATTTATTGTAATTTCTGCTGATTGTTTTATATCCAAGTACTCGCACACTAAAGCGTAACAATTCAGTTTATTCAGAATTAAACCATTAACCACATATCAAGGTTATAAACGAATCTAGAAAATGAAAATATTTAGATATTTATTCAGGAATACATAATTTAAAAAAACTGATGTTAAAACAAGCTATACAAACTTCTATAAATAAGAAAATTATATACAATCGAATTAATTTTCTATTCAAAACCTTGAGAACGTGATATTTGTATTATAGTCACTGAAGAATGATAACCTTATATGTCTCTTATATGTATGTCAAAAAACCATTTATTTTTTATTCTTAAACTCTTCTGTCATTTAATAAGTAGTATCTGGTAGTAATTCCATTCCTTACGGGCTTAACACTGCGCTTGTGGGCAACAAAGCCAGGGCCAGTAGTTTTGTTATTTGTATCTTATATATATATATATTTTATAGAACGGGGGGCACCTGATGTTAAGTGATACCGCCGCCCATGGACACTCTCAATGCCAGAGGGCTCCCGAGTGTGTTGCCGCCCATTTAAGAATTGGTACGCTCTTTTCTTGAAGGACCCTAAGTCGAATTGGTTCGGAAATACTTCAGTGGGCAGCTGGTTCCACATAGTGGTGGTGCGCGGCAAAAACTGCCTTGAAAAACGCTCAGTTGTGGAACGGCGAACGTCGAGGTGATACGAAATATGTTTATACCTACTGTATTAATATGCGCTGGCAACATAAGCATATAGTAGGACCAATATAGCTATGCTAGCATTGATAAGGATTTTAGAACGAAGGTTTCATAAATAATTATTGTTAATTACTATTAGTAATAAAAAAATTCGTGCACATTTTATGTAAAATGTTGTAGCGTTTTCATTTCTATTTGTCATTGAAACATTGTTAGTTTGTATGTTTATGCTTATCATTACATATTTGTATTTGTGTGCTAGTTTTAAAGTAACGAAGCTAGTTGTGTAACCAACTTTGTAGGCTTTACACAATGCCCTTTCTAAAGTAATTAACGATATAAACATGTTTTATTGGCTCTTAATATAAGCGAGGTAAAGGAAACCTAGAGATTACTTCACATTTATTATCGTTATCGCTAAATTGTTTGTCCACTGTCTATTGTTGACAACTTTTGGGCGCATACTGACAGAAAATGTATATATTATATTTTCTATGATTATAAGTAGACTGAGATAGAATATAATGTTTTTGATACAAGCTGATTGTTTTTAAATTCCTTTACGCACGTTTGTGTCACGGGTTCCCAGATCAGTTATAGTTTCTTAGGTACTTAGGCCGTTTCTCCACTGCTCCGGTCCGGCAAACGTTAATTATCGATCCGATTTAGAAACTCACAACATCCCTGCGATTCTGTAACTCACTTTTCGAACTCACACAGCGGTTTTCGCATCGGCGGTCGCTCTCAAATCAGTCGTGAAGCAGTCATTTCATGATTTGGCATTCTGATAAACAATAAACTACAAGCTCCCACCTTTTCAGAATGCCAAATCATAAAATGACTGCTTCACGACTGATTTGAGAGCGACCGCCGATGCGAAAACCGCTGTGTGAGTTCGAAAAGTGAGTTACAGAATCGCAGGGCAGTACTTACGTGCTTCTCCACTACTCCGGCATCCGTTTTTTAACGATCCGATAACTTGCTAGATCGAAACGCGGTGTTTTATCGGTCCAAGTATATCCAAGAGGTTATAAATTATTATTCACAGGTTTATTTATAGTTTCTGTAATTTGAAAGACTGGATAACCTGGACCAAACCAAATTATGTTGCTATTTATTTATATTTTTATACCATAGTATTAGTGAATTATTTATTAAGTAGATTATAATAATTCAAGATAGACAATATAAAAAAAGTAATAAACTAGCCAGGGCAATAAAATATTCAGAATTTAGAACGTTTTATTAATAAAATTAAGTTTATGGGTTTTAGGTAATATAAGTATTGCATGATAAATACACAAGTATCGATTATTATCGGATCGGATATAGTGAAGAAGCGCAGTCCGGCCTTCCGATATTTTTCTCATGACTCATTCCGGTATCCGACGCCGGACCGGAGTAGTGGAGGAGTAAGGGCCTAGTTAAGTATGTTACTATGCTACCCTTAAGGTAAGATTCGCACTTATTCTTGTTTATGCTAAAATTTTAGTTGTATACCTTTATTTTTATTGTTTCTAAAACGATTTTTAGGCCCACAAAGTACAAACTGTAATATACATATATAAAATTTTATTTATATCCATATCCAGCAAATATACAGTAGTTATTAATACAGTAATTTTATTTATTATATAGTAACACTTTAAGCCTCAAAAGCACTGCACACCACGACATGATTTTATTCCGAACATAGATAAATATAGAATTAAAGATTGAGCTGCGTTATTATGTAACTAGGTTTTTAATATTGCAGTAAATAACTAATTATTATCAAACCCATTGTATAATTAAAGATATTCAATAATTGAAACATATTATTTAACTTATCAGTTAGTTAAAAACGTTTCAACGATATACAATACTGAAAAACTCCATGCCAAAACATTAATTGAAATGTAATTCTGTAAAGAAAAGGAAGTAAAATGACACAAAAAGTAGAAAACGAATTTGACCTGAGTGAAACGAAACGTATAGTGAAGAATGTGGTCATCATCAGTTTGGCGTTTATGGTGCAGTTCACGGCGTATGGAGTGAGTATATATTTTTTTTATTAAAGTATAAACCACTGAGACACCTGTAGATCTGTAATACCTTTTAGTGCGTAAATCATGTAAATGTTAGGTGATATGTGGTACCTTAAACTATGGCCTCCAAAGGAACGTACGCACATTTATTGAACACAAGCAAAATGAAGAGGAAATACGCAAAAGACTAGGTTTTCGGTTCCTATCTTAATTTAATTAACAAACTTATTGTATAATGAATTCATTTTTTCTACATGTATGCTAGACTATAAAAAAGCAGTGAAAAAGTAAAAAAAATTACCCAGATAATTGTGATTTTGTAGGGCGCTGCAAATCTCCAAAGCTCCATAAACGCCGAAGAGGGTCTTGGAATGAGTTCGCTGGCGGCTGTCTACGCGGGACTCATTTTATCCAATATATTCTTACCAACGGCAGTAATAAAGTAAGTTTTTAATGTAATTGAGTCACTTGCGTGTATTTGAGGAAGAAGAAGAATGTGGAGCCGGGGGGGGGGAGGAAATTAAAAATAAAACCCAGGAGCTTCAGAACGCCAGCTGATCACAAAACCCACAGGCGTTAATTTTGATTATGTACTATTGGTTATATACGATGACATGATAAAACGTTGTTTATGTATATAATGGCTTATCCTCCGTTGAAATACTTCGAACATTCCGGGTGCTCCTGTAGGATGTGTATCTTTCGGTCTATTTAGAGATTGTCTGTCTCAGAGGTGAGAAGTGAACTAAACAAGACACTATCATTTCAGGTGGATAGGCACAAAATGGGCGATATCTCTCTCGTTTGTGACCTACATGCCGTTTATAGCTGCTCAATTATGGCCGTCATTCTATACAATGATACCAGCAGGGCTGTGTGTCGGTCTTGGAGGCGGACCCCTTTGGTGTGCGAAGTCTACCTATTTGTCTGTGGTAAGTATTGAAAAAGATATTGAAAGTACTGATGACCTAATCCCTGAGCTTGTAAGAAGGAACACAAAACCTGCCTTAGACTCAAAAAGTCGACGGCTTGTGGCAGTCATAAAAGCCTGATCACCTTGCCTATGAGAAAAAACAAGATTATGAAACAGACTTAAATTTTTAAATAATTTTATAGTTAACAAAAAATAATAAAACACTCTTTAATCTGATAAAAGTGTGTTTTGATTTAAATATGCAGTATATAGTGTGGGATAGCATTAAGACCATAAGTTTTGACATCAACTATTAATAACTTAATTGTTTTTATTAATAATATGACATTTGCATGCTTATTTTTTTATAGATGATTGTTCAGTTTTTTTATAAATAATCACGGCGCCGAAATAAACGATTTATTTATTTAAAACAAAATATAGTAATTCTAACACTTACTTCTTTAGATTTGTAATAAATAGAATTTTACGTCAAATTTAATTTAGACAACTTAAGCACAGGATGGAATAAAAAGCCTTCAGAAAATATCAATTTACCAAATTTTATTAAAATAATTTGAAATGGTAAAAACTGATGTTCTAATATCAATCTATAAATATATATATTTTTTAAATAAGTTCCGTGTTTTTAGGTATCTGAGGTTCATAGCAAGTTATCAAATATAACAGCGGAAGCATTGTTGACGCGATTCCTTGGTCTATTCTTCATGATATTCCAGTTTAATCAAGTTTGGGGAAATCTTATCTCGTCGCTTGGTAAGTGCCCATTTCCAATTTACCTCTGATTTGTTGCGTCTATGTACGACTTTGAATTTGTCATTGTCAGGTAAATAATTTCAATGATTTTAATTGCTAAAAAAGCTAGTCAGAAGAAAAACATTATCATAAGCAATTAAAAGCAAACAACATATGTGTTGGACGGTTCCAATTAAGAGGGGACTGAGCTCTGGAGGCGAAGGGTTATTTTAAAAACACTTACTTTATGTTTAATTAATACATGTAATATGTATATATTCCGATCAACACTATCACATATTTATTACATTAATTCATGCCTAATATTACTAGGATGTTTCACTAACCGCGTCTAGAAGACAAGTTCATTTTAATAACAGAAAGCTATAACTAACTAAAATTACTAAAAATAATTTTATATAAAATTTTAAACAGGCATTCCAATATTCGAACCTAAAACTTTTTCTTCACATATGAATAGTGTTGCCTGCCATTATTTACACATTCAAACGCAAACAAAGAAAACTTGTCAGCCCTGCGATTCTGTAACTCACTTTTCTGCAGGCGCAAATAGTTACATACTTAAACGATGTTAAATAGTATGATGCTATTGAGTTTATCGTTTAAGTTACATACTTAAACGATGTTAAATAGTATGATGCTATTGAGTTTATCGTTTAAGTTACATACTTAAACGATAAATATATATATATACATATATTAAGATAGTAAGAAATTACCAAAATTACTTTCAGTGTTGTCCTCGGGCGATAATCAAGCTGCTGTGACCGCTATCAACGCGACCATGATCCCAGAAATCTGTGGAGCGAACTTCTTGCCCAGCGCTGATGCTGCAGAGGCTTTACAGCGGCAGCCTTTTGATAAAATTCAGCTCCTGTCTGGTTAGTGGCAAGTTTGCTAATGTTATTACAATCTAGCCTAATTTAAGACTTATAAGTCAATTTAGTATAACCCAATTTACTAAGGATATTTGTTAAATATCCTGTGTTTATGTAATGTGCTCTTCGGGCAAGACACCCCGTTCTTGTGTATTTTTCCATGTATTGCGGTTAAGCACTTAACACAAACGTACTAACAGTAAGGACAAGCATCATGAACTAGACTGGCTCAGCATCAGCTGTTCCACAGCGCTGGTCATTCTGAGAGACACAGTTTGAGCCTCAGTCGCAAAAAAAGAAAAATAATGTAATAATAAGTAAAAATATTAGTAAAAGTTAGCAGTGTAAGCAATGAAGTCTTGTGCATAAGCATATAGTAAAAAAAAAGAAAAAAAATATTGGTTGTTTGTAAAGTAGGTTTACGATCGAGATGTTTACGTGATAACGTCTTATTGGTGATATAAGTTTTTGGGAAGTAAGGAATTAATGAAGATAACAATTTTTTCAAATTTTAAATTACATCTATCGTTTTATTCACACTTTTGATGATAAATTTCGGGTGTAAAATGACAAGTTTACTTATTCGACTATGATATACATTTTTCTTCATACATTCACGGAATGACTGGCAGCGCTCGAGATGAGACGGGAGATCGGTCCGTCTCTCTCTCGTTATACCTGCGATCGCGCTCGTGAGGTTTTGGTGTGACACAAGTTTCTGAACATGTCACCCGACTAAAACGATTTTAAAGACGTTATCACGTCAATAAGTAAAATTGTTAAGAAATAGATAAATAGATTTCATGGGATTTTTGTTAAGTAGATGTTTTTTTATAACTACTACGAATATTTGATTACAAGTTATATTTTTAAATGTATTGCTGAAAAATTCACGACCCTGAGTGCGACACTATCAGTTTATAATTAATTGTTTAAATTCTTATAAATTATTATAGAACCCACCTTACCTGATTATGGTTTGAATATGGAAAAAATATTTGCATTTCATTTCAGGCATATATCTAGCGTGCATGGCGGTTGCGGTCCTAATTGTTGCAATTGGGGTAGACTCTATGGAGAGGTATAAAAAATAATTATAATTATTTAAATTATTTAAATTTTCTTATTTCTTAACAGTGAAAACTAATGACAACTTACTGTTTATGAACACCCATCTATACGTCGCAGCCAACTAGCTTTATTAGCCGTTCAATTAACAGCCTATCCTTTTACTAAACAGCGGCAGCGCCGTCTAAAAAACACGTGAGTGTACATATACACGCGTTAGAAGTTATACTATTTTGGCGTAACAAGATAAAAATCTTTTCAGAAATTTAAAAAAAAACGACACTAACAATAGAACAAAGGTATTAAGTACATTGAATGTTATATTATAACGCATTATCTTGTTAAATAAAGTTTATTTAAAATATCACAAAATGAAATGTTGCCTATAGCTAACTTCCGGGTGTCTGTTTTTTGTGACGGTGTACGCGCGCATCGTAAAAATTTACTCTCATCATTTTTCCCTAACGCGCCAAAAGGAGTATAACGTCAAAAGTTATTCAGTTTGTTACAACATTTAATAAACTGGCTGGCTAATGCTTAGACTATTCGTAGGATAGAGTGACGATGTGACAGAAATATAAAAAAAGATGAAACATATGACATAAAAGAATATTTCTTTAAAAATAAAAAAACTGCTCGAATCAGTCGGAGCTAAATTCACATGATTATTGTCAAGTAATGAAACGTCATAGATTCAAGTCATCTGCCTAGCTGTTTGATCAACTAGCGGAATATCTTTCAGGCCGCTAGTTAAACGGCGCTGTTTAGATATTAAGCTAGTTTTCAATAAATCGTTTATGTTTAAAATCGCGCGCGCTTCGTTCTGATCAGAAGTGCCATTCAAAAAATATTGTACCCTACAATAATGATCTATTTATTTAAAAAAGTAAAAGAACTAGTAAGAGGGAGTCAATAGGAATTAGAATAATTTTGTTCAGAGATTTAAAAAAAATTCGTCTATAATAAAGTGATAATAAATGTTATAGATACGACACTGGTCGCGCTATAAAAGTAATGGGAGGTAGTGAAATGCTCATGGCGACCCTGAAGCTATTAGTGGAGCCCAAGGAGATTATGCTGATAGCCATCATGGTCTTCAACGGTTTACAGCAGGCTTTTTTCGGAGCTGATTTTACAGCGGTTAGTATTTGTTTTTCTTGCATCTCTATTATGGCATCTGCATTAAGTGAGGTCTAGTACGAGATCTCGGATTCAAATCAAGGTAAACGAGTATGTAACGCTATGGATCCTGCAGATGCTCTCGTGATGAAATAAAGTGAGTGTGAAAGTGAAACTTTTTTAGGCACATGAGGGTAATTTTTTTACGGATGAAACGTCACGAAGATATGCATCGGTTTTGTCGAAGAAAAGGGAGAGAGCGATCGAGATCGAATGAGAGATAGTGAAAAGGGTGATAGAAGGGTGATGAAGGGCTTATAGAAATTATATTTTTAAAATTAAAATTTCGAGAAGAGAATTTATCAAATACGAGTATTTTATATTTTATGAAAATAATTTATTGAAATCTCAAATGACTAATTACCAATTAAAATGCCACGTGTTTTTACTATCATAGTAATACATTAATAAAAATTAAATTTATTATTTGTATTAATTTTACACACTTTCAATATTTTAATGAAAATTAAATTCCTAACATATCTTCCTTTTTCCCTCCGTCTAAGTCGCGGGAATCTAAAGTTTCAGATTTGTCTAAATATGAAAACAAGACTTAAAAAAATTGCCAAAGAAGTTTCACATCTGACATGTGTACTTTGTAGTTTGTACGTACGCACTTTTTTAATGATTAATTTGCAACACAGATTTCTTAAGCATTACTATGTGTTTCAGTCATTCGTGTCATGCGCAGTCGGAATTGGAACAGTTGGCTATGTGATGCTGGCTTGTGGTGTTGCTGCTGCTATAGGATGCTTTGTTACTGGATATATCGCTAAGGTATTTCATACAAATTTTATTAATTATCGTTGAAGATCCCTTAAATATTACATTTAATTAAGCTGGGTCCGTTGCTTGCATTATTAGTCAAGGTTGATCATTAAAGGCAACTACCGCAGTCAATGGATAGTCAGATGTTGTATTTATTAGACTTGCAACAAATAGTATATTCGGCAGTATGCCAAATACCGAATATTTGGCGAGGCCCCTGACCGAATAGCCGAATATTAGGCAAAATTATTCGGCTTGATTTTAGCGCCAAAAACTTGTACAGACGTGATTGTTTCCATTGAATTGTTTCTGTTGATGTGATACAGTGTGACTTATTCAAGGCTGCAATTCATAACTGCAGTACATACAATCTTTCAACGGTAAATTACCAATTTCGATGACATTTTGGTAAGTTACAAAGTTCATAAATTTTGGTCTTTCGTTTTAATAATCATATCCATGATGATTATGTTTTTAATCTTGAACGTTGCTTTAATAATAATAATAATAATCCTTTATTCATCCATATCTTATTGACATACATTTAACAAAAATAGATATAAAAAAAAAAAAAATTGACTAAGATTAGACTTTAGACTCCGCGGCCTCTGTCCGGGAAAAGGCCTCCTCCCACTTTTACCAACCAATTTTATTTTGTGCCATCGTCATCCAATTTTTTTTTCAGTTACTCTGTCGATCCCGTCGGCCCATCGCTCTATTGGTCGTATTGAACGTTGCCTTACATTATAACATATTATACTTTTTTTGACTATTTCGCTTGTATCACGGACATATAGGCGTTTAACTTAAAGTCGGCCTTTTGCTTTTTTTATTGGTTTGAGGATTAAATCCAAGAATACATGATCTGTGATAATCTCCTTAAGACACTCACAACACTAGATATCCGATGAAATCCTTTTCTACTTCTAAATAAAATGTTTGTATAAACATGTTTACAAAAATGTCTCTCTTCATAGTGTTTGTTTAGAATGTTTTCATTTTTCACAGACAACAGGGCGGATACCTCTGGTCTGCGCAGCTACTGTGATTCATATGGCTCTTGTGGCCACAATACTGCTGTGGAAGCCTCAAGCGAATATGAGCTACGTGATGTACATCATCGCGGTGCTCTGGGGACTCTGTGATTCCATCTGGCTGGTCCAGGTTTATGGTAGGCGAATCAGAGAATTTAGGTTTAATAAACTAGCAGAAAACGCCGTGCAACTCTAGGGTTTGCCAGTCAGAAGTACCCTTTTTTAATAGAACAGGAGGCTCAGCTGATGTTTAGTGATAACTCACACTGCCTAAAGGATCACAAGTGCCAGCCTTTTAGAATAGGAAAGCAATTTTTTTGAAGTACGTTAAGTAGAATTGGTTCGGAAATACTTCTGTGGGGCAAAAACTGTCTTAAAAATGCTCTGTTGTGGAGCGACGGACGTTGAGGTGGTACCAATGGAATTTGTTATTTGGCATCGACGTCTGATGATGATACTGTAACTGCACCTTTTGTCCTACACTATTATTAGATTACTCCGGGTATTTCTGAACCAATAAAAAGTGATAGTTTCAATATAATAGCAGAAAAATTAATATCATCAACGTATTTTGTCTATAATAATAATAATTGCTTATGCCATTAATCATATTTTCAGCTTTCTTTGGAATCCTTTTCCCCGGAAGAGAAGAAGCTGCCTTTTCAAACGCCCACCTCTGGTCATCTGTCGGCTTTATCATAGCCTACGTGATTTCGCCCCATCTACGAACAAGTTCCAAAGCCTATCTCCTTGGAACCACAATGCTTGTCGGCGTCTTTCTATATTTCATAGTGGAATTCCAAGTGAAGAAGGAAAGAGAAGGGAAAAAAACTAAAGAGCCTGTTAATGGTTTAGATAATACGGCGTTCACTATTTCAGAATAAGACAGGTCTGCCAAGAAGTTTTTTTTATAATTCCAGGTCAAATGTGTTGGTACTTATATATTGCAAATATTAACTTTATTTTATTCATGTCACATTTTCTTGAACTTAAGTTGAACAAACATTTTTGAAGTAAAAATTCTTTAGGCGCATGAGGGTAAAATTTTTACAGATAAAACGCAATAATAATAATATTAGCGTCACGAAGATGTGCAGTGATATTGTCGAAGAAAAGGGAGAGAGCGATTGAGACCGATTGAGAGAGAGTGAGAAGGGAATTACCTTATAGAAATTGTATTTTATAAATTAAAATTTCGTAAAGAGAATTTATAAAATATCTTTATATTTTATGCAATATAATTTATTGAAATCTCAAATGACGAATTGTAAATAAAAATGCCACGTGTTTTTATTATCGAATAAATAAATTTAAAAAATTAAATTTATAACTTGTTTAATTTTTGACGCTTAATAACGAAATACAATTAGATTTACAATTTTTTTTGTATTTAAGTGTGTACAGGGACCTATCAGGTAACGCTAGTATGATATAATACTACTTTTTTTTTTTTCTTTCGATTTCGGATATGACAACTTCACTAATATAAAGAGTGTTTGTTCATTCGCTGTCTCTGCTGAATCAATTTGAAAAGTATTTTAGTAGTTAAATAAATGAAGATAAATGATTACACTATTATGTCATATGTATGTATGTGTTTTGTTTTGTATCAAGCATCGTTGCGAAGGCGGCAGTTCTCTTCTCTACCTTAACTTAAAGATGTATACATAGACCACGTACGAGCTGATGAAAAAACAGCTTATTTCAGAGCTTGCGTGAAATCGTTTTAGCTTGAAGGGTTACCGACACCGTTTTGGGCATAGACATTATATTTCTACATAACAGGTGATACAAATTTTCGATAGATATTTGGATCACCTGTTATGTATCACCTCATCGAAGTGAGCTGTCTTACGCTGGCACCAGTCACTTACACCGCTGGCAGTGCGACCCAAAAACCTGACCTTGTCTTGACCTCTGAAACGACAAACTTCCGTTCTACAACAAAACTTTCTGTGCCACCTTCCACCAATTGCTAGCTTTCAGCTGCAGCAGGTCCTGCTCCACTGGTATGCGACTACTACGCCGGCTCAGATAAGCTTCATGCTCTCAAAGTGCTCTATAACGTGGCCAATATAAGGTGATGGGCTGGGCTACCAATTTCGGCTTTTTTTCATAACAAACATAATATTGTTTTTACCACGAGTATTAGGTAAATTGGGCTGTGGTTTGCCATTGTAGAACACTAGCAGTATCGATTACATTTTGATTTTAGTTATCTATGACCCTAAAGCCATAATAACATTACCAAATTAGTGGTATGCATGTGAAATCAGTTTCACGAAAGTAGTTTCGATATATCCGAAAGTAATTCCGTAAAATAATTAGTGTCGTGAAATCCACAGTATCGCAGTAACACAAAGCTATATTATTCTATATTCAATGTAGCTAAAGAGATGCTTATCTATTAACTTAAAAAAGACTATTAAGAAAAAAGAAGTTGGTGGAACAAGAATGCATTTGGGTGCAATGAAGTTAGTCTCTGAATTAGCAGATGAAAATCCTAAGAGCTTTAAAAACGTTTGCGTGCGTTTTTTCGCAACTGGAAATAGTTGTAAGTCTTTATCATACGAATTCAGGGTGGCATCAAAATACACACGTCAACACGGCACATGTGATTTCCCGACACTAGTTTCACGTCGCATCTCCATCATGAAATTAGTTGCATGAAACTAATTTCACCAAAAATCGCGAAGAGCGCAAAACGTCAGGCGCAAAAAATTGCATTTGTGAAATTAATGCATGCTTTACGAAAATATTAAATTACACGTAAAACAGTAATTCCGGCTTATTAATCGTTTTATTCAGGGTCGTGAAACAAAATCTCTTGTTGACGTGAACTTTTCTCCTGAAATTGTATTAAACTATGAGTTTATTCTGATGACCATTTAGATGACTATACCTATAAGTTCGTGGTTCACGCCGGTCGCAAAATGATTTCTCTCTGAATAGTCTCCAGCGCACTATGGAAAATGGTAGAATAACGGCATATCAGAAATCGTTTTTTACTAATGTTGTTATTGACGCACTTTTAAAAGTTTATTGAATAGTATAAGAGTGGAACTTTAATATCATGTAGTAATTTTTCATGATTTTCAATTGGAATATGTTTTTTTATTTCCGCAAAGTCAGTATTTCAAAGAATGACTATTTCAGATCTTTTCGCTTCAATCATTTAAAATCAATTTATGTCAAAAATTTGTAGGAATAGTTATAAAGTATAATACATTTTTAGAAAGCCCATAGTATTCAGATTTTAAAGCAAATATAAAATACTAGGTTTTGTGATTATAATTATGTACAAAAAAATTAACAGTAAGTGAGGGGAAAAACTACAGTTATTTAACTTTGTCGAGACTTTTGACGGTGGCCGATGTCTTCCAGTGGTTAACATTTGAGTTTATTAGGTTGCGTAGATATTTAAAAATAACATTTATTAAAATCAGCCGCGGATACGTGCAGTTTCAGAACTTATCGCGAAAAGTATGATACAAGTCAGGAAACAGAAAACTTCTATCTATTGTCTTTTCTAATGTTGAAATTCATTACTACATTATATGAAGTGCATCAATAACAACATTAGTAAAAACGATTTTTCATATGCTGTTGTTCTACCATTTTCCACAGTGGGCCAGGGCGTTTCAACAACTTAATTCAACAGTAGAATTCTTTCTAAGATATCTAGACGCGGCCTTAGACTGATTTCGCTAAGCATTAAATTATCCATTCATCCATTTGGAAATTTTGTAATACGTGTTAAGACTAAAACCAAAGTATATACTAGACATTTACAACATGTAAGAAAACTACAATGCGATCGTGAAGTGTATTAGTATCATATTCGTGAGTTTCTTTCAATTCCGTTTGTGTGGGCAGACATACTTCCTGTATATGCTCAACACTTCAGAACTTCAGGTTTAAAGCCCGGAACTCCGACAGTTATAAAATCGTATTGTGATTTATCAAACGCCTCGTCTGATCATTTTGGCTGGGCCCCTCTTTATGTTTACAGTTTCTAAGTCCGGAGATGTAACCGCCCTCTCTTTACCTTTTATAAGCGAATTACGTCTAGATATTTTGAATAGACAGAATAAACGAAAACGCATGCGCAGTGAAGAGTGGTCACGTAAATATAAATAAATAAATGTATATTTATCAATAAATAATTAAATATTTGAAAATTATTGTTACGTTTGCTGAGTATCGGAAATTGAAAAAAAATAGGATTTTGCTTAAAACAGATTCAAATAGTACTAGGTTATGAATATCAACGTCACGGTGAATATACTGGCTTAACATTACGAGGAAGGAATTGTATTTAAGTGAATCGAATTAAAGCGTCGTAAATTTTAATAATTAAGTTAGTTTAATATATAATGTAATAAGTGTAATCCTCCCAGAATTAAACTAAATATTAAAAAACATGGCATCTTTATCACTTTCTTGATCATTTTTTTAATCAGCAAGGAGGTTTCTGTCCTTGACATACGCAGTTGTTTTTTTTGCCGATGGTTTTCTCTCGACGTTCAAGCGAGTGTGAAACAAAAGACCTGTGTTTGACAACCGACTAAATTTTATTTTTCCGGGCCGTGGAAGAAAACAGAAATGACCCATGCCCCATTGGGGATCGACTTATATTTATCATAAATGCGTGGTTACAGAATTAATTCAATTCTCGTTTACTAAACTAGCAATCGCAAATATCTATAATAAAAATAATAGTTAATATTCCGATATTAACTCGCGTAATCACTTAGTTTGTCTGTTTCCATTATTCGTGCAGCGCAACGATATTTGAAACGACAAGGTCATTGTATGCAATGATATTTTATCAAGCACCAAAAAAGTGACTTAATTATAAAAAAAAAATCCTAAAGCAATGTTGGCTTCAGTGCGATTCTCATTCATGAGGCTGTAGGTTCGATCCCCGGCTGTGTACTAATGGACTTTCTGTCCATGTGCACATAACACTCGTACAGTTAACATCGTGAAGAGACCGGCATGTCTAGAAATTATAAAAAAATACTTGCTCGTAAGGAAACCGTCATATCACAAATCGAAAAATCTATGACATGTGTCAGAAGGCTGATCACATACTGTCTACGAAATAAATAAAAAAACAAAAAAAAACGGATGATAAAATCTGAAGCATTTAGAATATATATAAATTTATTTATATAGACCTCTTCGTTGGTTACGCATGGAAGAGTACCTAAGGGTAATTCGATTCGCGGGAATTATTAAAGCCTTACGATTATTAGATACTAAATTGTTTTATTCAATTATATATTTCAAAAACTTTTAAACGTTCAAGCATGAGTTGACAGCGATAGAAACTCAATGTCATTTGTCAGATTTAATGTTGATTTTGAAAGTGGTGTGATGGAAACAGTGCTTTACAGGTCTGAGTTGGTCCGTGTTCACTTAGTTAGGGTCCTATAACTTAAACGAACGTTTCTTATGTAAACTATGATAATAGTGGTATTGTGTTAAATAAAGGTATGTATTTTATTATTTTGTTTTCGTTTATTTTATTAAATGATTAATAATTTATTAAATTATATTTATTTGATTACATTCTAAATACTATAGATAGAAAAAATTATAATCTTCATTTTAATCTCGCTGTGCTATGTAATACAAATTTTAAATTATTAGCTGTTTTTATTAATTTATTACTAATATTAATAAAAAACAACTTAAACAAACAGATTTTTGTAATCTAGATGAATATATAATAAATTAACATATTTTTTAGGGAACACTTCGATTTAAATCATATTACCCTTTCCTCGTTTCGGGATTAACCTAAATAAATATAATAAAACTATATCTTTATAGTTTTAATCCCTACATGACGGCTAATTAAAGAGGAATATGTTAAATTTATTATGTATTTATGCATGCAGAAGTTAAATTTGTTATAATTAAATTTGATTCGTTGGAACGCAATATATTTAATTCGAGAAAAATTTAGTTTACCTAGATTCCTAAAAATCACAATTGTCTTCAAAGTAATTAATATTTTATCGAAAAAATATTTTTACTTAAGCATTTTTTTTTAGTTTTTATGACAAACTTGATTTTTTTGTTATCCTGAGTATTCCTATCGCTAAAGGATGCTCCTGTGTGTTTAATTTAATGAGTTTTGATATACAGAAGTCTAAATTGGATTTTCGATTATTATTCTTGCCATAAGATATATCTATCAATATTCCTCTTTTGGGTAAATGTTAATTGCATACTTGTAAAGAGTATGCCATTGGTCTATGTTTTTAACCTACGACCTGAAGGTAAAAAAGTTACGCGTTTAACTACTGAGCGAGAGAGAATATACGATATTATTCACTAGGATACAAAATTTACAATATATGCTTAAATTACAATATAAAAAATTAAATAAAACAGTAACATAAATTTAAAAAGGTTAAGTGAGTTTTAAGTTTAATAATATTAATAAAAATATCGATTAACGTTTTATTGGTCGTTTTAATGTAAATTACAAATTAATGTTGCCGCTTTCATTTGTGCAACATTATCGAAAATATAATCAAAATTGACAAATAAACATAACATGATCGCAATGAAAGTACGTGAAAGTTATGTTTTTTGGGATAATGTTCTGTAATCTGTAATTATATGATTTCAATTCCGACTTTGACAAATTTTATTTCTGGCGAAACTCAAAAAATATCAGTCAAAAATGCGTACTAATTCTTATAAGCCCTTGCGGCGGCCCTTCTGGCAATGTTATTGTCTATGGGTATCACTTAACATCAGACTGTTATATAAAATAATATGTGTATATTTCTCTGTAACTCAAATGTTAAGTTTCGTGGTATATTGAATGTATTCATTCATTGCACGTGAACAAGACAAGAAAAAATTAGAAACCCTGAAGTATAAATATATATTATCAATACTTCTTAGGGAAATAACATTTTGTTCGAGTTACCAAGTCTAAATAATTGGAGATACAGCGTATTTAGGGGTTCAGCGGAAGGGAATGGCCATTTTTTTCGACTTACTGAGGATTTCGACTTAACGAGGTTCGCGTAATAGAAATTCCACGTTATAAGAAATGTTGTAATAAATATATTAAAATTTTGGGTATAAATTTAATAATATTTATTTCAACGTTGAAAATTAAGTATATGTAGGAACAGAAAAATCTGCGAAAGCAAACGATACTTCAAATACTTATGTATAACCAGCGGCACGTAAGTCTAGCGCTGGCCGATACGTGGAGGGGATTGCTGCGCATGTGTACTGACGCGCGGGGGACAAAATGCGACTGGAGAGCCAATCGACGCTCTTCATTCCGCTAGCCCCGCTCAGGTACCTTATTTTTTACTTCTGCGCAATAACGGTCAGCGCTAGAGTTTCGTGCCGCTACTTATATTAGAAAATATTTATGTACTACACGATACACTAAATGTTCCGTTATGAGTGTCCTGATTTCATAATGTTCAGTCATCATAGCTAAACTTTAGAACCTTCGACCTAGGTCAAATTTTAACCTTCTTTAATTAACAGGTTAGTACTAGAATACGTCATTATGACTATTTAGTTTTAGGTTGAAAAAGTTAGCAGTAGTGAATTAAACTACTATAAATCCCTTTTATCTGAATACCTCTTCAATGAATTTGATTAATAATAATATATGTAAGTTATATGTTGAAAATATATTATAAGAATTTATAAGATATATATTATATTATATATTTGATCAGTGGCGTTACAACTTTTTTTTGGGTTTTGGCCTCAGATTTCTATATCTGTTTCATGTTCATTTGTTAATTTAATAGATCAGCCTTTTGTGTCTGACACACGCCGTCGACTTTTTGGGTCTAAGACATGTCGGTTTCCTCACGATGTTTTCCTTCACCGTTCGAGCGAATGTTAAATGCGCACATAGAAAGAAAGTCCATTTAGCCAGGGATCGAACTTACGACCTCAGGGATGAGAGTCGCACAATGAAGCCACTTGGCCAACACTGCTCATTCATATTGTATTTAGAGAATAATTTATTTTAACGTAAATGATTCTAACTAGAACTTAATTAACTTAATTTGGCATAAGACGCGTTAGGATAGGCTGGTGATTTAGTTCGAAACTGAATTCGAGATTTACGAATACAGAGGCTGTCTTATTGTGATATGTACGATACTAATTTCTACCATAAATCTGTGAGAACAAATGCAATGAACTTCATAAAAATCCGATCACAGAAAATATTGTGTTATAAGAGTCCTACATCTTCTCGAAACATAAAAATATACTTAATATAGATACAAGGAAGTGTTATTGTTATTAGAAATTGGCTTTTGACTTTTGATGCTCTACTTTTTGAGATAACCTTCGGTTCACGATTCTCGTTTGAGGTCCAAACGGATTTAGTTTGAAAAATGTGTAATGAGAACTTTCACGGTCGTAATATTTGAACTACAATAACCAACTAGTTACACAATCGACATCAGATGTGGATTAAAAGTTATTAATTAAATTAAACAGTTATAGCAGCGTTTTAATAGAATTTTAAAATCTTTACGCGGCACGTGTTTCCATCCCAAAAAAGTTTATTCACAACTGTCAAGTTTATTAGATGGTATCACCTATTCTTCACATAAAATAATAGGAAAAGTAGAAAAGATTGGAGGAGGTAATATATATATATGCCTTTTTTTAAAACAAGTTTTAAGATGGGAAATTACATGAACATATTGCGGAATTTTTCCGTAGTTCTTAGGGGTTTCCCGGCTTGTTTGACAGTTTTATTTTCTTTACATTTGCAACCGCAAACAATCTGGTTTTCACGTTCGTAAAACTGTATAAGTGTGTATTAATTATTGCATTCCTTCAAGATTGTTTATGTACATATAAGGTTAGGTTAGTATATATAATAGCTGCGATGTACAAAATCTCTAAACTAATTTAAAAATCTTTGTTTGTTTGAATAGGTATGATCAAAAAGCCTTGAATAAGAATAATATAATATTGAACAGAATATGTTACTTTACAAATAAAAATAAAATAAATGCACAGAATTTATTTTTAGAGTAAAACCTGACTAGTAAGAAATAATTTTAATTATCTCGGCTAGCTTTTACGGGTAATGCAATTGTTTGTTGTATAAATGTTTACGATTTCTGAACAGTAAATAAATTACTCTCGTCAAATACTCCACTTATAGCGTTTAGAAATGTCCTTTGCAATCACCACCAAAATTCAAGTAATGTCACAAAAAATCCAGAAAAAGTTTGCAAATTCCTTCATTCTCCAATATCATATGTCACAAAGCATATGACATAAATCTATAGTTTCGACAAACGGGAGTAATGTTTAAAGCTAAGTCTCGTCTACGAATTTTACTCCATGTCAAAAGGTTTTACAAAACAAAATGATCTTGAAGTTTGAAGTTTATTTATCGAATATTTCATATGAACATCGAGATGCATGAAGTCTGGACATTTTTTATCGAAGCTGTGACCCAAACATATATTATCTGCATGAATAATGAATATGCAACTTCTCTGGTCACAAATTACAATTATTATTATTACTAACAGTAGTAAAAACCCACTGCTGAACCTTGCCGGGGACCCGACCGTTCTATTAAATATTCATTATTTAGATTTTATCTATGACTAAAGTTAAACAAAAAATAATTTAATATACAAATGGTGGGGATGTTATTCGCACTTCCTTGCACTTGATTGCTACTTTATTTAAAAAAGATAACTGCCGTTCAAAGATACGTCAAATTATCATTATACCTACGAGTACATATAGGTTAGTAAAATTCTTAATTAATACTGAGTTTTCGATCGACCTCGTTTCAAAATTAAGATTAAAATTTAAAAAATCAGTGGCGCTACAACCATTTTAGGTCTAGGCCTCAGATTTCTGTATCTCTTTCATGATCATTTGCAAATCTAATAGACAAGGAGGTGATCGGCCTCCTGCTTATATATTTATATTCTTATTACGCTGAGTTATTTAAAAATTATCAAACAGTGATCTACAACCGGATGTGGAATTAATTTGTCACGATAACTTTATTGACTACACGCATAAATACAATTTGATTGATATAATTGTAGCTTAATAAGGAGTAATATATGGTCAGATCGATTAACACATGTTCCTAAGTGTTCTAGATATCCTGAAATCGTTTCATTAATAATCCTAAGCATAAGACAAACATGGACTAAATAAACGTGATTTAATGGATCTAAACGCGAGTTTATTTATATCACATGACGATTTAGTATTTATAGTCTGCGAGCCTTCGCATTTAAATTTACTTCAAAGTATGTGTAAACTAATGCTCCTTTGAATGTTGGTGAATAACTTAAATTTAAACCTTTTGTTTAATTTAGTTAAACTCTCACGTTACAAATATTAATACAAAGAAAATCAAAAATTTATGGAATATCTGATAAATATGTACTCATGTAAAAATTACATGATAACTTACGACTCAGGCGCAGCGCCAACCAGCTCCAAGGGATTTACGCCCGATCCATAATCCACCATCTGAGATAGTAATCTTAATCCAAATGTTGTAAAAAGTGTGCCAATAACGAATCGACGGATTGTAATAGCCATCCGTCGATACAAGCTATCCATGGGAGGTCGTATCGGTGTCTGTGGATAGACCTTTGTATGAAAATGACAGTTGACGAAAGCTCGATTTCAACAGTGAATTATTTTGACAGATTTTAACTTACACCAGTTTTTTTTAATAATTAAAAAAACTGTTTGTATATTTTAATGTAATTTGTACGGTTTTATTTACTTTATTTGGTTAACATTGATATCAAATATGAGTGAAAACTCGATAAAATGGAACGACAAAGAGCATTTTGTCTTCGTAGTGTTTGGTTATTGGGATGCAAATAGGAGATCTATCGACTGTCACGGTCTTAAAACAATCTGTGATTGTGGATTAATTATTGAGTTCGGGGGTTAATCATATATATAAAGAAATATACAAAAAAATAAGTAGCCCGGCAGAACCTTCTCGCGTAAATCGCGGCAGAAATATTCCTAAGAGACTCTTAGTATACAAGGTAATGCTCCTGGGACAGAAATCCCTGGATCAAGGTTACTTATCGAATATGTCTACTTACATGACCATCTTACTCCTATGACCATGGAGGTGCCTGTAGTCTGCACATTTTTTATCGGAGCTTTGACACATTTATATAATTATGAATATGCAACTGCTCTGGTCACGAATTACAATCACTGTTAGTAAAAACCCACTCTTAACCTTGCCTGGGGTCCCCACCAAGGTCATACATACGTAAAGTACGTTATGTAATGTACTTGACTAGTGACCCGCCTCGCACAAATGCAAAGATACATTTTTCATATCCTTTTATAGCAATCTAATAAAAATAAATCCTTCTTAAAACTACGGGTGGAACATTTGATAATAGTAGCATAGAAGTACACTCCTGATAGATAGATAGTCGAGAGATTAATTTATTAGTGTTAATATTTCGAGATGTTGTTGTTGTTTTGTAGTTTTCGCAACAAAAATCCAGTCTAAAAGACACATCTAAATACTAGTCTGAATATTATTAGGAACTTATAAAATAAATAAATCAGTGTCGCTACAACCTGTTCAGGTCTTGGCCTCAGATGTCTGAATTTGTTTCATGATCTTTTTTTTTAAATCTAATATGCAAGTAGGTGATCAGCATCCAGTGCCTGACACTCGCCATCGAATTTTTGGATCTAAGACATGTCGGTTTCCTCACGATGTTTTCTTTCACCGTTCGAGCAAATATTAAATGCGCACATAGAAAGAAAGTCCATTGGTGCACAGCCAGGGATCGAACCTACGACCTCGGATATGAGAATCGCACGCTTAAGCAACTAAGCCAACACTGCTCAGGAATCACTTATGTGGTATAAGTGATTCCTGCCTAAATACAATTTGCCAGACCTCACCAGTCTTGACTATTTCATTGTTAAGTATTTATTAACCACAACATTTCGATGACTGGACATTGGATAACTCGCCCTATACGCACTGTTCCGTAAAGAAATGACGTGAGTTCAAGGAGACCGTACTAACCGCATATCGGCCTCCAACGTAGACAAGTTAAATGTAATTTATGTTAAGGGAGTGTATAATCCATAGACACATATTTCAAGCCAAAGATACGTCAGGTTTAAAGCGAACAGAGTCATAGACCAAATTGTGACACCAAGTTAGAATTACTTCGGACATTGCATATTGTTGACGGCAAGTAATTTGTATAGATTTATTATCTTCCTACATATTATGACAAATCGATGTTAAGCCATAATAACATTGGATTGAACGGACAATTTGCATAATAAATGCTTATGTAACGACTAGATTGGTTTGTAAAGAATATATAGGTTACAAATATTTAAGCGCTAAGTTTTAAGAGTTTGAGATGACTAAGGTTCTAAAAATGTCATAACCTCTTTCTTCCATTTTTAGGAAGTTGATTAAAATGGTATCGGATGAGGTGGATTTAGCGTTTATATTAAATAAAAAAATTAAAACGCTAAGATAAATTATACATCTACATACTATTTCATGGTTTTATTGACTGCATAGTGCATACGTTTAATAAAATTGAATATGGGACTTCATACCTAACATGTTAACGCCTTTATGGAAGTTTTAATCTTACTTAAGTACTTTCTTAGTAAAACTAGTTAGTAAATTTATTTATTTAATTGGCCTACCGCGAAACCAAATCTAACAATTAAACAAAATATAATCCACAATCAGATAAATAAAGTATACATTTAAAAACAAAATACATATAAAAATTAAAAAATCTATTTATATATATTTTATATTACTTTTCAAGCATTTTTTAAGTATATAAAATATATCTATTTGCTGGTAATTCGTGTTATAATCAGAACTTTATTTTACCATAATATATTAACTAACATTATAAACATACAATATATATATGTGTGAAATAAAAAAAATTTTCATCTTAAAATTTAAAGCTTTTAACAAAATATAGATAAGTCCCTAATGTATAAAAGTATTTTTAATTTTACCCTCTGTTGCAGTTACAATGCCATCATCTGTAGTCTTTGGTACGAACGAGAAATGGCGCATAAATCGAAACATATTTGTACTGGGTTTCGCCTTCATGATCCACTTCACCGCATTTCATGGTACTGCTAATCTTCAGAGCTCTGTTAACACTGATGCAGCAGCGGGCACCTTCACATTGGCTGCGATATACTTTTCGCTGATCCTGTCAAATATATTTTTGCCTGCCTTGGTTATACAGTAAGTTATATATCATGTCTTAGATATAATAATGCATAGATAATACTAATTACTAAATTATATTTCGATATATCTAAATGATTGAATCAACAAACTGTTTTGCCCTCATTGCGGGCCATGGGCCATAGGAAAGATAACTGGATTTTCAATGCCACAATGCTTCTATAAAACCGGTGGAGTTCTTAATTTTTAATT
Organism: Pieris melete; assembly: GCA_963693345.1. NCBI lineage: Eukaryota > Metazoa > Arthropoda > Insecta > Lepidoptera > Pieridae > Pieris > Pieris melete. The sequence continues at coordinate 2,850,031 of CAVNZK010000010.1, read as the reverse complement.
TTTTTTACATAGAATATATTATTATCACAATTTAATTGTTTTTAATTATATTTTAAAAGTTTGGTGTATATATTTTCGATAAACTTAAGCAGCTTACACTGGAGATTAATTTAAAATACTTTGTTGTGATAAAATAAATGTCTTGCCAGCCTGATGACAGATAGGCGGTCTTTGTAAGCGAGACTAAAGTTATATTTAGACGTCAACTTGTGTTCATTACAAATTAGGTTAGACTTAAATTACTTATTAGTCTTAAGTTACGCTAGATCGTAATGTTATAGATGTCTTAGTAAAGACACATGTATAAAAAACATTTGGCGATGTAATAATCTTGTTTATTTTTAAGTACCTATACAGCATTTACTAAGGACCTTTACTTTTTGTGCGAGTAAGTTGTCATACAGGAAATGAAATCATTAAAAACATTGATATGTTAATTGCTTAAATTATAATGTTAATAACTTGTGACCCATACATATAATTATGTCCAATTAATTTTTCGAAAAATTAAATATCCAGGTCATATTTTTAGCTATAGTACTATTTTAATACGATATTGGGCTAAATACATATCTTAAAAAAGTAGTATATTTTTCATCAAGGTACCTACATTCTTGTTTAGGAGTAGCGAGGTCCTTGCTTTAGTGGGTAGGATACAAAAACTGAGTCCCACATAACATGCAATCTGGAAGGTAAAGGGTAAAAGTATTCCCTACGTAATTACCCATTTAATTTCCTTAGAAAGAAAAACTGCGGTTTTAGACATTATTAAAAGGATATTGTGTCTAGACCCTAGGGTCACGGCACAAACAGCGTAACTCAAAGGATTCGATTCCTAGCGAATTAATAACTTGGCTCAATAATTTAGAAGACATACTTATTGCCTATTAGAAACTCACACAGCATACTAGATCGGTACTTCAAGTAATGTTTAGAATTAATTCTCTTTAGCAATCGACATATCATAATAACCTTATTAAGGGACAATGGGTGGACACTTCTCGCCATTTTAATGTTTTGTTATTAAGATACATACAGTGTCCAATGTAAGGTCAGACAGCAACGGGTCAATGCTGTATTATCTACGAACACGAATAATAGAATATTTCTCATTATCTATAAACTGATTGGATGTAACAATGCAATGGCTCAATTTTATACGACATTAAGTACTTATTAAACTGCGCGGAGGTCGGTTATTGTCTTATGTATTTTAAAAATAAACAAATGAAGTACGACAGTTTTAAGTGAATAATAAAATTAAATTCCTCGCAAAAATAATTATGACGAAAGGAATATTTAAAGTTTGATTTTTACGCTTATTATCAGTTTTTGATAATAATACAATTTTATATCTGATGTCTAGGCCAAAAACGTTACAGATATGGAGTATATACACATTTCGGAAACAGTTATTATTTCCACAGAAATCAAACCCACAATCTTCGGGTTATACAGCGTTACAATACACATAAATTGCTTATTGTTTATAAGGCGATATTTATTTAGCACGTTGTTTAAGTTAGAATAGATTATAGAAACGCCAAACAAATGAATTACGACACATTTACAATAAAATATCTACACCAAAACGTCCTTGTTTACTTATATATCTGAAATCCCACAACGAAATTAAACTAAAGCTATAATTTTGCGTATTTATATATTTACATATTAAAATCTTTGCTTATAATTAACTTAAGAGTTTATTGTGGTGTTTTTTTTTTTTTTTTTTTATATAGCCTCACGCAGAGCGTATTGCCACAGACAAAGGTAAGGAAAACGGAATAGTAAAGAAAAATAATTTTACACCGAATGAACATTACATCGATAAAGGATAGGATCAGCAGGATATAAAACTATCTCTAATACAAAATACTACATTATGGAAAGGAACAGTAATTAATAAAATATATATCATATAGAATACGATTTGTATACATATGTATTTATAATTTTATATTATTTACAGTAAGAAATAAACATAACTTTTTATATATATTATTATTTAAAGATGAAAGCAGAACAGGAACAGATGTAGGTAACGGGATACTAGAAGAAGGATGAGAATGATCGAATAACATGGAGTGGTTATACCGGGGACAGGACAGAATGATATGGTTTAAATCACCAATATTCAGCCCACACTCACACATTTCACTATCAATAATATGAAATCTGGAAAGGTGGGCTGGGGTACACACATGGCCCAATCTCATACGAATGAGAGACGATGTTTCCTTTTTATTAAATTTCATTTTAAAAAACCATGGCTTTAGTGGTATTGTGGGCTGTATACATGAAAAATATTTACCCTTAATTAAACTGCTCTGAATCCAAAGGTCACTCCAAGATTGTCGAAGAAAAGAAGCAGGAAGTGAGGCCAAATCATGATAATAATTTTTATACGAGTTAGAATCGCCATCCTTTACAGCTTCATTTGCTAGTTGGTCTGCTATGTCGTTACCAAAAATACCAGAATGTCCAGGTATCCAACCAAATGACACGGACAACCCCAATTGCTCACATTCATACAACAAACTCCTTATCTCAATAATGATAGGAAAAATTAATTTGTTTTTTAATGGATATTTTTGGAGAGCTTGAAGAGCACTAAGTGAATCTGTGAATATGATGGATTTCTTAAGTTTCTTACTCAAAACTAATTTTAAAGCTTTAAAGATACCGTAACATTCCCCTGTGAAGATTGAGGACTCTGGAGGAAACTTTATTTTTATTGTAGTTTTACTTTGTAAGTGAAATACTCCTATGCCTACATTACCAGACGAACCGTGTTTAGAGGCATCTGTAAATATGTAATTGTACTCATGGCAGTGTTGTTCACAGAAATAATTAAAAGTAATCCTTGCGTGGGAATCGCCCTTGTTTATACCAATATTGAATCTAATGTCTGGAGAAATAATTAGAGCTTCAAAGTTGGTTCCAAATAAAGGGTAAGTTGGTAAGGTATGAGTTGGAGCTTGAATATTGATAAATTTATTGAAGCTGACGATGAGACAAGGTGAAGATTTATTTGACCAGTACTTGGAAGATGTCAACAATTGAGATAGTTCTTGAAGCTTAGAACGGAGAGGATGGTTGGCATATTGAAGGGAGCGAAATATGAATTTATCAGATAAATATTGTCGTCTAAGAACTAATGGGGCTTCAACACATTCTACTTGTAAAGCATTAATTGGACTAGTTTTCATAGCTCCTGTAATTAATCTTAATGCCTTAGACTGTATATTATCCAATTTTTTTAAACGGGTTGCATTTCCAGGAGATAATAAAAAGGTACCATAGTCTAAAATACTTCGGATTAAAGCATTGTACATGAGTTTCATACAAAAGGGATGGGCACCCCACCATACACCGGATAAACATCTAAGAATGTTCAAGTTTCGCTCACACCTATTAAAAATGTAGTCACAATGATTTACACCAGAGAGCTTAGAATCTAAAAACACACCAAGGAACTTCACAGAGTTTTTAACAGGGATAATATTATTATCAAAATACACGTTGATTGGAGGAGGGAGACGCATTCTAGAAAAAAGCATGGCAACACTTTTAGTGGGGGATATTTCAAGGCCATTAGTATCAAGCCAAGTTTTTAATAAATTAAGAGAATGAGACAGTAATGAGCAAGCAATGGCCGGTGATTGATGAATGGAATAAATTAAAAGGTCATCAGCATACTGGAGAATACAAATCCGATTACCCAAAGAAGCTTTCAAATCATGGGTATAAATATTATATAAGATGGGACTTAAGACTGATCCTTGAGGAAGACCTCTCCATAAGGTTCTGGTTACAACAGTGGAGTCTTGTGAAATTAGAGTGATGTGTCTTTCGTATAAAGTATTTATGATAAAATTTGATAACATTACAGGTACATTCAAATACTGTAGCTTTTTATGAAGAACTGACAACACTACATTGTCATAAGCGGATTGTACATCTAAAAATGTGGCAACAACAGAATCGTTCCTTGAAAATGCTAAAAAAATGTCAGTTATAAAGATGGCAATACTGTCCATCGTACTCTTCCCTCGACGGAAACCAAATTGACTGTCACAAAGTAATTTATTGCTTTCTACAAACCATTCAAGACGAGTTTTCACTAAATGTTCACAGAGTTTTATCAAGACCGAGGATAATGCAATAGGACGATATGAATTTGCGTTAGAGGGATTTTTATTAGATTTCAGAATTGGTATAATGATCTGGTTTTTCCAGCGTGGAGGGATATAACCGGTTAACATAAGTGTATTTATCAATTTCAGGAAATATTCAAGAGTTTGGTCACCTAAATGAGAGATGAAGGAATATGGGATTCCATCGTCACCAGGAGCAGAGTCTATAACTGAAGATAGTATTCCTTTAATTTCATACATAGAAAATGGACTATTGAGACCAGAGGGGTTCAATGGCATCAGAGGTATAATTATTGTTTCAGGAACTGTAGTAGGAGCAAGTCTGTCGAGGAATTGATTTGTTAATGAATCGGGGAGAGAACCAGAAGTTTCAGTAAATGCACACCTGAATCTTCTAATATTACGCCATACCACAGAAGGACGGACATTAGGGGAGATGGAGAGACAAAAAGATTTCCAGCTATCTGTTTTTTTCTTTTTGAATAATAAACTAGTGGCCTTGAAAGCATCTGTAACCAGATCAAAATTTTCAGATGTACAATTCTCACAATATTGGAGCTCAACTTGTTTTCTTTTTTTAATTGAATCTGAACATTCTTGATCCCACCAAGGTGGAGATGGAATAAAGCCCAAAGCACCATTTTTAAGTGGAAAGGTTTTGTCTGCTACTTCTATAAATAATTTAGTTAATGCATCAGCACAAATTGATTCTGAACCATGTGAGATATTAGGAAGGGAAGTCATCTTTTGTTCTATACGGGATTTAAAGGTATCCCAATCAGCATTATTAAGTCGATGTTTTAATCTAGGTGAATGTCTAAATGTAAAATTAATCTGAAAAGGAAATCTAAGAAGTAAAGGGAAGTGGTCACTACCATAGGAAGAAGAAAGTGTAGACCATGAAATAGTGGAAGCTAAACTAGGAGTACAAATGCTTAAATCAGGGACACTTGAGCCTTCATTGGGAGAGGTCCGCCGGGTCACAGAACCATCGTTAAGAAAGCAAAGATTATGAGAGTTTAACAGTTCCATCAATGAAACTCCGTATGTATTGGTTGTTGAACTGCCCCAAGAATTATGTTGACTGTTAAAGTCGCCTAATAAGATAAAAGGCTTAGGAAGAGTAGAAATGATAGAGTCAATTTCAACAAAAATAGAAGAACTAGGATGAGGAATATATATTGAAACATAGCAGATATTATTAACAATAGCAGCAATAATTGAAAAATCATTACTATGAGAAGGAATAGGAAAGTGAGAAAAAGGAAGATGATGTTTGACTAGTAAGGCAACTCTGCCATACCCGTCAATACGATCCTCACGGAGACAGGCATAGCCTGAGTACCTACAAGGAGCACCTGGTTTTAACCAGGTTTCCTGTAGAGCGAAGATAAAAGGTTTATATTTATTTATAAGATAAATAATATCACTTTTCTTAGACGAAGCACTTCTACAGTTCCACTGTAGAGCTTTGGCTTGCTTGTCCATTATTAATATAATTTGGTAAGCCAACAATAGTGTCAATTAAAGGAGCAGCGTTGGACGGTGAAAGAATATTAGACTGTGATAAAGTGTTAATAAGAATTTTTATTAGGTCTGCAATTGATTGTAATGTCAAATCATTATTGTTGTTTAAGTTTAATCCACAACCATTTCTGGGTGAGGGCATATCATAATCTTTAATTAATTGTTGTTGTGTATTTCTGTCATAACCTTTGGAAAGTTTAGGAATAGATTTAGGTTTGAGAAAAAAAGTCTTTTTGTAAGAGTTACTCAAAGACTGTTTATGAGACTGTTCATTTTGAGGAGTAGAAATAGTAAATAAGCACCTACATTGGAAGAAGAAAGTAAAGCATCAGCATAAGAAATTTTTGAGATAGGTGCATGAATTTTAGATGCTTCAGCGTACGAAATACAGCTCTTGGCCATAGATTCTTTGATCGCTTTTTGGCGAACAAATTCTAAACATCTTTTACTTGTGGCAAAATGGGAACCTTGACATAAACAACAGTATGCATCTTCCTCTAGGATAGAGCACTGATCAGCCGAATGGTCTTGGCCACACTTGAAACACTTTGGTTTTGATCTACATAATGATTTAACATGACCAAATCTGCAACAATTGTAGCACTGTATTGTGGGGAAAATGTAAAGATCAACTGGGAGGGAAGTGTAGCAAATAAAAATTCGCTTAGGTAGTATTTGTCCATCAAATGTAAGAACCACAGTTTCAGTAGGCTTAAACTCACTGCCATTACTAGTAATAATACGCCGTCTCATTCTTCTTATTTTTAAAATTGGACCGCATCCAACAGGTAAATTAATATTTTCCGTAACTTCTTCATCTGACCACTCAGCAGGTATGCCTCTTACAACACCCATACGGGTAACAGTAAATGTTGGGATAAAAACCTTATACTCGACTGATTGTAAAGCAGAGTTATTAAGGAAAGAATTTGCGTCCTGGTAATTATTAAAAGACAGAGACAGTCTATTACGACCAATTCGTTTTAAGCTTCCGTTAACAATATTGTGTATTGAATTTCTTTTTAAGAAACGACCAAAAGCAATTGGGTGGACTGAAACGCTATCATTTGGAGTTTGCTGTACTCTTTGTATGTGAACAACATATGGTGCTGCATCACTTGGCTGGTATCTTAAACGTGCTACTGATTCTGGCTTTTTATATTCATTAGAATTAAGTTGTGACGGGTTGGATTGTGACTCATTGAACAAGGGAGCAGTGCTAATATGGGTATTGGTTAAAGGAATGCAATGACATTCGTTTGGTTTAATTTCCTTGCCCTCATGTTTCCGACTACGTCTCTTTTTGTTACAGTGGGTGCAATGTTTATGCACAGTGGCTCTCCGTTTTCGAGCACCACTGCTAGACTTTATAGATCCATCTGTTTCCATTCCAGACTCATCATTTGAAATAGTTACTAAACAGCCCACCCCAGGGACTTCTCCGCCCCCAGGGTCATCGGGCGGCTCCATAAGGAGCAAAAGTATATTAAAATAACTTACCAATAAATCTTCTCTTTAATACACTATTAAATAAAACTAAGAAATAACAAATATATATACATTAACTACACTAGACTACTGATCCAAACCCTAGAAATAAAATAAAATTTAATTAAATCGAAAAACGCGTCAGTCAACGATCGTATTTCCCGCGCTTCTCCCTATTGTGGTGTTATCTTGTTCTCTTTTGCATATTACTTGTTGATTCGAATCACAGCACGATAAAACAATGTACCAGATTTAATAAGTATGAATTAATAGTTAAATGAAATTTAGAACTTGAGCCAGTAATGTTCAATGTAACATGTATGTGTCAGTAATTAAAATAACTGCCGTTATACAGGGTGGCCAAAAAGTCGTGGATCAAACGCAAATAGGGGATAGATGAGGTCATCAGCGGCAAAAAATTGTTCTACGGGAGGTCTCTAAGGTCAACCCCTGCAGAGTTATGATTTATTTTGTGTTTTTTAAGAAAATTGACTATTTTTTACTAATTCTTATTAAAATTCGAAAAAATCTACATCCTGTATCTTTTTCATAATATCCACTAGATTGGTACTGATGAGTTCTTGCTTACCACCTACTATTTATAGTTATTTATTGAGTGTATTGAAGATAATATTAAGTTATACGATATAATTTTTTTTCAAATCAAAACTTTTTGTTTACTTCGGACCCCACTGTGAAAAAAAAATTACTCTACCGAAAAGTGACCCTGTATTACAAGTTTTGGCGGATTTAATATGGATTCTGAAAAGGTATTACATATGGCCATGAGTCGCTCTAATATCTTTCTAGGATGAAAAAACAGCAACGATTCGGACTTATGATAGATTATTTACCTACCTGTGACCAGTACTGTGTGAATCGGACTAGATTCAAAAAATTGGACAGATGGCTGGAGGGTTACGTAGGAATTTGATTAGATGGTGCAGATTAAGTATTATGGTCAGAGTCAGGAATTTTGAGCATATTTTATTGTAAAATGTTTTGTTACTACAAACAACCATTGAGAAATAATTGTTTTAATACAATTATTATTTCACAGTCGTTGTTTGTAATTCTTCCTAGAAAGATATTAGAGCGACTCATGGCCACGTGTAATACCTTTTCAGAATCCCTATTAAATGCGCCAAAACTTGTAGTACAGGGACACTTTTCGGTGGAGTAATTTTTTTTCACGGTGGGGTCCAAAGTAAAGAAAAATTTATGATTTGAAAAAATGTTATATCGTATCACTTAATATTATCTTGAATACACTCAATAAACAACTATAAATAGTACGCCTAACGCAAGAACTCATCAGTACCAATCTAGTCGATATTATGAGAAAGATACAGGATGTAGATATTTTCGAATTTTAAGAAGAATTAGTAAAAAAAAGTCAATTTTCATATAAAAACCAAAATAAATCAAAACTCTGCAGGGGTTGACCTTAGAGACCTCCCGTAGAACAATTTTTTGCCGCTGATGACCTCATCTATCCCCTATTTACGTTTGATCCACGACTTTTTGGCCACCCTGTATATATAAATAACCGCCCGTTGCCTTATAACTTATGTAACCTGCTTTTTTATTTTTTTATATGTATGTTTTTGTATAAGGTAATAAAGTGTAAATAAATAAATATATCGATATACTTATAGATTAGAATCCAAAATCAAACTACCTGGTATCAATAACGCTACAGCCTTTTCGATTAATGAAATAGGACACATACTATATGGAGTATGCCACTTGTCTAGAATATGTGAAACATTAATAATTAATAAATTATTACATTTACATTAAAATAGAATTGATATTGAGTTTATTTTTCTTATTTTATATATTATTTATATTTGTTACTATTTAGTACTAATCATATTGTCTTTCGACAAAGGTATACCTATACCATTCTACCACGTCTAATCTTATGTAGTCCTTCTACCTTCAAATGCTTCTCTTTTCATCCCTTCTCTTTCATGGTACCAGTACTTTGTTAACTTCTTTGTAAATTCTATTACGAGAAACATTCATAATTGAGTTAAAATTAATTAAATCCCATAGATGGCTCGGCTGCAAATGGACTATGGCCTTGTCATTCATAGCATACATGCCGTTTATCATTGCTCAATTCTACCCACATCTTCACACCCTGGTGCCGGCGGGAATGATGGTTGGTTTTGGAGGAGGCCCGCTGTGGTGCGCTAAGTGTACTTATTTATCAGTCGTAAGTATTTTTAAACTTATTCCTTAGTATAGTGTTCACTTTATTCATAAACGTACTCTTTCATACTGCTGTTTGTTTGTCTTGCTAAAACTCGACTATGGCTGGACCGATTTGGCTAATTTTTGTCTTGAAATATTTGTGTAAATTTAGGGAAGTTTTAAATGGTATAATAATATATAATAAAAAAATAAAAGAACAAAAAAATATAAAATACAAATTAAATATTTATATTATAGCTGATATAAGATTTTTGAATGTCCTAAACCGATTTGCAATTAGATTTTTTTTTTATTTAAGACCTGTGTACAATCGAGTCCGCTAGTAATTTAAAAAATACCCTAGGCATAACCTTTAATATTAGTAATTAATAATACAATATAATTTTTACTTGAAACTTAATATATGTAAGCCTTGAAATATTAAAGATTGTTTAAATTTTAAAAACACAACACAATCTTGAATGAAAAATGGCTTAATAATTAATACTTCTTTATCAAATTATGACGCGTTGATTTGTACCCCGCGATTTGTTGACGAGTACCCCTGGATGGAGCTGATACATTCCATAGTAAGCCTCGACCATTCCGTCTTGATTAAAATTTATATTTAAAACCTCTTCAACCGGAAAATCTTTTTAGTGGTAGAATTAATTAGGTTTAAAATAATATTTAATCGTTATAATTATTTCTAATGTTCATTGTAAAAGTTAAGTTAAATTCTACTATATCGAATGTTCAGAGCTTTTAAAATTGTTTCTAAAAATACCTACATAAAAGTAAGTACATAAGTCAATGTCGTATTTAAAATTAAAATATTTCGTGTTAAGGCTGGAAACCTAAATGTTGGAATGCTGTCGGATTAGTTAATTTCCATAAACGATTTGATGCATCGTGATTGTTTTACTAATTGTAGTTCCTGGTTTGTGGGATAATATTGATTAGTACATTTGTATCTTCTTGTATCTAAAATCGTTCGTGCACCGCGCAATTTTCTATAATCTATATGAGACAAAACACTTGAATAAACGGTGAGATAAAGCATCGTGTATCGGCCGATCACAATGATAATTCTTGGTATGTGTTGACACTAAAGGCTGCTCACAAAAAAAAAATGTGATACAAAATCTAACTAGAAATTTATTTTTCTCTATCTAACCATCTATCTTTATTTAAACTTTACTTTATATAATATCCTAAAGGTAGCGGAACCATATGCAAAGCTGTCAGGAGTACGAGCAGACGTGTTGGTGGTCAGGTTCTTCGGTCTTTTCTTCATGTTCTATCAAATGGCGCAGATTTGGGGAAATCTAATTTCCTCTTCAAGTAAGTATATGGTACCCAATTTTCCATTAACACTTTGAAATATAAATGTCATAGAATGCCTGTACTACTTCGAAGATTCGTACCACTCTCATTCAATCATTTAGTGGACCAAAATTAATATAATTTAATTAACTAAAATAAAATCAAAACAGCAGTTAGTTTACTGTGGTTGGTATGACTACCAACTTAAGATTGACCTTTAAACCTTAGCTTTGCACTGATGGTTTCTAATACGCAATTTAATTTATAGGCGAATATAAACATCGTGAGAAAATCAGTATATCTAAGAATGACCGTCATATATCAAGAATATAAGGTTCACATAAAAAAAATAGATTTCTATGAATTCTCTTCAAGGGCTTCGTCGTACCCGTCGTTCCAGTCTGTTGACGTCCACTGCTGGACATAGGGCTCGCTCTTAATATCCAGTACTGGTCCCCGTGCTTTGCATCCAATGCCTTCCTTCCCTCACCAGGTCTGTCCACCTAGTGGGAGAACATCCAACCTCTTCGCCGACTGATTCTCGGCCTCAATTCCACTTAATATGGGTAGACTTTTTAATAGCGATTTACCTAAAATGAACAAAATTAATGGTTTTCCAGCTATGTTAAAACAAATAGAAACACCAATTATCTATGTTATAACAAAGAACAGGTTATTGGCCTATTACCCCCTTCCGTGTACCAAAGTGAATGGGACCTTGATTTTGTCACAGCTTGCTTATTTGTTCCGTGCAAAAATGTAAACACTGAGTTAAAAATAGTTTGCTTTTTTGGTTGTAAAAACGTACCTATGACGTCATACCAGGTGTAAGACGGAAATAAGGAGTATTAAGATGTATCCGGTTTAAGCAGATCAATCAAAAAGGTTTTACAGCGATGATTGACAGTTTGTTCTCACCATAACTATTTTTTATAACTTTTTATAAATGACTTGTAGAAAGGTATTAATTTTTCGTTATACAAATATTCGTCACATTACTTTTGTTTGTAGAAAACGAATATATTTGTTGCCAAATGTTAAGCATTTTTTTTGTAATATAATTTATTTGCTACACATAATTTGTTACTAGGAAGTCATGCTTTTAAACATGCTTTTAAAATTTAGTTTCTACTACGTTTAGGGTTTATGAAAAATTCACACAGTTTAAAAACCTTCTTTTGTTTTATTACGAATTATTATCTCAGGTTTTCATAAGTCAAATCAACTTGACAAACTTGGGCAATTCATGAGAAATTAGGAAATATTATTTAATGAGCTTAGCGTTAGGAGTTTAGCGTTTATCTAGTATAACAAAATCGTTATCGTAAAGATTTATTGATTAATAACGTAATTAAGAACTTTACCATCAATTTTATACGGCGTCCAATAGGCTCTTTAAGAAATCAAAATATATTTTCAGTTTTATCATCCAGTCTTGGTGACGTCACATTATATTCCAACGAAACCTATCTAAATGCTGACGTCATAGCGTCCTTTAACTACTCGATACCAGCACCTGACTATGGTGCTACGTGTGGTGTGAACTTCTGCAGCGGAAGTGAGGAACATGTGAGTGCACGATTCTATAATTTATGACACATTTATTATCGTATTTAATCGAGATAACAACAATGCAATTATATTTATGAATTTATTATACCGGAATTAATATTCACATATTGGAATTCTTATGATTGTAAGAATTGAGTTGTGCATATGTTATACATTGTTCCAGCGGATACAAAATGAGATTTTATAAATTATTTTGATATAATAAATTATAATGTATCTATGGCTCAAACTCAAACTCAAACTCAATATATCTTTATTCAAGTGGGTAACCAAGTACACTTTTGAATCGTCAAGTTAAATTAATCGTAAATTTACATTTACTACCAGTTCGCAAGTCAAGGGCGTAGAGCGGGTAAGAAGAACTGGCAAGAAACTTTCCGCCACTCTTTTTAATCGCCAAGTATTGTCATACAAATTGTTTGAACTGGAGCAATTCAATCCCAAGGATTAGGATCATTTAAGTAGTCCTCAAATTTATAAAAAGCTTTGTTGATTAATTTTCGTTTAACGAGGGCTTTGAATTTATTTAGTGATAATTCTCTAATTTCGCTTGGGAGTTTGTTGTAAAAACGAATACAATTTCCATATAAGGAGTGGTTTATCTTTTAGAGCCTGGTTGGTCGTACACTCAAATTAGTTCTATTTCGCGTATTATACTGGTGAAAGTCACCATTTGTTTTAAAATCGTTTATATTTTTTTTGGACATACAACAAGGCTTCAAGAATATATTGACCAGATAGTGTCATAATATTTAATTCCTTAAACTTATTCCGTACCGACTCCCTCGGAGAAACACATCAAATACCCCGAACAGCCCGCTTCTGCAGCACAAATATGGATTGAACCTCTGCAGCAGCACCCCACAGTAAAATACCATAACGCTATGAAAGTAGCTATGATATACAATTTTAGCCGTGTCCTTATCAGTAAGCTGTCGGATTTTCTTTACTGCATATGCTGCAGAGCTCAGCCTATTAGAAAGAGTCTCTATGTGTGGGCCCCATTGGAGTTTACTATCTATACGAACTGGCTGGACGAACAAAGGGAATAGAATCTGTTTAAGAGATATAAGTACAGTGAACGTTATAATATGTTTTTGGTTAGCAAGAGTATTTTTGATATTTGTGAAATTATTTTTGACTTTAATACTCATATTCATACTATTATCAACCTTTGCGAAATTCATTTCGCCTTAATATGATTTTTTTACTTACTACCTTTAGTAGGTACATACCGATTTTTTTTTCTGTTTCCAATTTTCTCTCCATATTCCTTCCTATCATGAAATAAATAAAAAAAATTGAATATTTTCAGGACAATTCAAATTTAGAACCTCCCTCGCCGCTGAAAATTCAGGTTATAGCTGGTATATACCTGGCTTGTATGCTCACTGCTTGTGTCTTGGTAGCTATAGGAGTTGATTCATTGTCCAGGTGAGACCTCACTCATATATAATGTTCTTAAATTAAATTATTATAATTCATGTGCACTTTATATTATTATTTTTTTCAGTTTAGTTTGTTTTTTGATCCTGTATGTGTATAAATAGTAAAATACAGTTTATTCAAGATAACTTCACTTAAATAAAAAAAAACATTGCACATTATTTTTTTAATAGCCTGCCTAATACAGTTAAAAATGTGCATTCACTGATCTATAATACATATTATCTAAAAACTGAGGGTATTTTTTATTTGGACTACTAAATGAGGGCAAACACAAACCGTCCTAAACACAAACAACATGCGGACTGGACAAGTAATGGAAAAAAAATTCGCAAAAACACAAAAAAAAGGAATTAAAATATTCATATATAACATTTAGTGAATGCCCACATGCACAGGCACTGCACACATAGATAGCTGATGTAATCTTATACATATATACATTATGTATAAGCGGTTCGTGTAATCATTTTTGAATTTAAATATTGAATGTTAACAAAGAGAAAGAATTAGTTTATAAAACTCTCATTTTTTGTGAAAACATTTCCAATAATTTGCAGCTCTTATGTAGCAAAGATTTACGAGTAAAATATCCTTTATAGGTACAACACAGGTCGTCAGTCAACAGGCCATGGCAAATCTGGCCTGCAGCTGCTTGCAGTGACGCTGCGACAATTACGCCATAAGTACCAGTTATTACTGCTTCCTGTTATTGGCTATATCGGTGCTGAACAGGCGTTTATGGCTGCTGATTTCACTCAGGTAGGATACTTAAAAATTACCTCTTATACGAATTTGCTAGGTGGTTTCGTAGTCTGTGCTTTTTTTTTTATAAAGACTTTAATAAAAAGGGTAAATTTATTATTAGAAGAAAAACCACCCCTCAGATTCCTGTCTCTATTTTGTGACCTTTTTCTTGTCTTAATAGGCCAGTAGGTTAGCAGTATTATGATTTACACGCCTTCAATTTTTAGGTCTAATTCATGCAGGTTTCCTCACGATGTTTTCCTTTAGCGTTCAATAAGCACATAGAACGAAAAGTCTGTTGGTGCCCACCCATGATTCGAATGCACGACCTCACAGTCGCACACTGAAACCACTAGGCCAACACTGCTCATTCTTAATAGAAAATCTGTCTTGTTAACACGTTCGTTGCATTACGAGATCTATTGCAGGACTTTTGTATTGTGCGTTGAACATAATCGTGTTTTTTCACTCCTTGCGGGAGGATGTAACTTGTAAAGTTCTTTAAGGATGAGCAGGACAAATATACATATTTGCTTCCTACTTAAAGCTGAATTCAAGGACTTTAAAAAATAAATTAGAGATGGATTAGGTCCCTAACGCACAGTACTGTAATTGTTTTAATTCCTTGCGTTGGGAGATATGTCGGTACTCGTGAAATCGTACGCCTCGTAGACGCAAGAGATGGAGATGGGATTTTTAGTGTTGTCCTAGAATCGACATTCGGGAAGTCGCGGCACGTCTTGGAAATAACACTCGCGGATATACCAGCGTTGAAAAACGCTGGTATATAGCCTCATATATTTTTCAAGGAATAAATGAGGCTTAATTATTATTATTATTATTATTATATACCAGCGTGTTGATTATTTTTGTATGATAAAAAAGTGTAAAAAATCTATTTTATTGGTGAGGTTTCTAACAAAAAATCAACGCCGGATTATACTGCTGCATCGTCCAGTAAAATATTTGTTTTGGAAAATGTTCAAATTTGCCCTCCATTGACTAATAATGACAGTGATTCTGATTATGAAATATTTAACGATAAACCTTTTTCGTTGGAGCACACGCAGTTAAACAGCACTGACGCTTCTAAAAAAACTAAACGAATTGTTACCATTTGCGCGTAATGTGCAAGCAATCAATGTGCTTACCATGTTTTAATGAAAAACACTTTGCATAATTAATAAAACTTTTAGAATCGATAACTGAGATATTATTTTATTCCCTTTTATTTTATTTTATTATTATTAGTAGTGATACTTACTACACATATTGAACTATCTTCGGGTGCGGTACGAGATACAATCGATAACTAATTTTTTTGGTATTTGTAGTTTATTCAAATGTCGCAACTGCGTGCGAACCTAGCAAAATATAAAGCAATTAGCTATCTTTCACCCACAAAAAATTCAAAATATATGTCATTGTTTTTTGGACGATATAAATTATTTTCAAAAGTGTATTTTTAGGAGACTGATTAGGTCTCCAACGCACCAGCTGAAAGTTCTTTATAAATGATGGCGCAGTGAACGTGTTAAACAGTTAATTTTTTGTGTTAGACCCAGTATTCATCATTTATTTTGTTACCTAAGCGCTACCTATTGTTAAAACAAATGGTTGCAAATTACAACTAAACTTTGTTGCCTAGAAATAATATTTCATATTCTCTAACTTTTTATTATTTATCCTTAACTTAAACGTGTCTAAGAGGTAATTGCCGTTATAATAGGTAATTTCCTTCCTTATAGATATTACACTTTTAAGTATTTATTACCGCGTAATAAAGCAATGTCTAAAAATGGAACTGGCAAATAATTAACAATTATACACGTGAGGTCAGAGAAACAATAACTCATTTCTAATTCATTCTGTAATCGGAAGTGTACATTTCAGTGAACCTACTTCCGGTCGTGTAGTCTAGATTTGTACGAAGGCTGTGAGCCTTTCACTAAACAAAGGAATATGTTTTAGATTTATTTGATAACGCGTTGATTAGAGAGGTCATAGACACCTTGAGAGTGATAGATCGCGGTTCAAATGAGGCCAAAATTTAGCTCAAGAACCTTTCATTATTTTGCACCCACGTAGGCACTTGTGTAGTTATGTTTTATTAGATTTTAACTGTATTATATGAGTGAGTCTTTAAGGCATAAGTGTAGCTTTAGATTGATTAATAGGAAAATTAATGTACGAGCCAAGGCTGTACATTATGCTCACTCAGGCTTTCTTAGTTTTATAAGCATTAAGCGTGACGATTTCCTAAATCGTCGGAGTTACGCCCCGAGAGTGTATATATGTTAACGTAAAATTTTAAAAACCGTTAGATTGTAATCTATCTCGCGAGATTATAAACTGTCGAAAGATTGTGAACCTCAGCGTACTGCTTACAATTTAACGTATTATTATTCGGTAGATTGTAATCTATCGAAGTGAATCACAGTTTGATCGAACTTACAAGATATATAGAATAATAATAAATAAAATAATAATAGTAGAATTTTATATATATATAAAAAATTCTACTGTACGTGTGTATGTCACTATACTCCTCTTAAACGGCTTAACGCTTGGACCGATTTGAATGATTTTTTGTATGCGTTTGGGTGGAGCCCTGGATGGTTTAGATTCACAAATCAGCCCGGCAGGTAGCGCTGCAGTCTGTACTTTCATACTTTGTTTAATATCCTAATCGCTTGAAATATCATGCAGGACAACGTCTGTGGGGTACGCTAGTATAATATATAGTTAATTCATATAAATATGAAATTATCGGAGAATTTGTATTTTAGTGATAAAGGATGACCTACTAAAAACATTTTTTGTTATCCAAGTTTTTAATTTTTTCAGGCTTTCGTAGGCTGCGCTTACGGCATCCCAAACATTGGTTTCGTGATGATTTGCTTCGGTGTGTTCAATGCTTTAGCAGCTCCTGTCGCCGGTGCAGTCGTCAAAGTTACTGGAAGATTTCCAGTCATGTTGACCGCCTTGGTAATTAAATCACATAAAACTTAGATAAAGTGACAACATCTTGGGTCTTCAGATTGGATCGGTTTTCTGATATATTTTTTATAGACAAGTAGATCACGTATTGCCGTACGACTATTTGAAATAAAGTCGACATCTCCTCTTTTTTAAACGACTAAAAATCCAGAGGTTATTCGAGATAAAGTACTAACTACTGGGTAATACTGGTAGCCTAAACCTTATTTAATAAAAATAATGTAATACTAAATATACTTACAGGTTTGTTTGCATTAGTCAACAGTCAACATTGATTTCATTAAAGTCTTATTCCAACGGAAAACGAAGTTTCTAAAAACTTAACACGCTTTAAGACGTTTTTAAATTTTGCAGCTCCTAAATCTCTGTCTTTTGACGGCCCTTCTGCTTTGGAGACCAGACCCCGAACAATGGCTGATGTTTTACTTCTTGGCAGCCATTTGGGGGACGGCTGATGCTGTATGGCTGGTACAAGTAAATGGTTAGTGTCAATATGTAGACTTGAAAAAATATCTGACGTTCTCTGTAACTAATTTAATTGGAAAAAAATCGAAAAAAAAACATTATGATTATTTATGGGTGTTATATCGGTGGTTAATTATTTCCAGAAAATATGTGTATCTGTTACTGACAATTGTCCATTATTTCTGTCACGTCGTTTTGCACGTTGAAACAATATTAATCCACAGATATGTACACAAACGTTTGAACGACGGTTTAATCTCCCACTTAATGACTACATCTACGCTGTTAGAATACTAAAATACTCTTTTTTACTCGTGCTGTCCATGGGGCTGTTTTACCCAGAAGGCGTTGAATTATGTCCGTCATATAGCAAAACGTTCAGGTGCTATTCGGCTTGCGCAGATCTGCAGTGCGTCAGATATGTCTGCCAAACTGACGGTTTTGATGCCATAATTCGGACAAGGGTGGCGTCCTTATTGCAACGTGTTAGGCATAACAACAATGGTATCCTGAATATACTGTTAACAAAACACATATTATCTTAAAACGTTGTTATGCTGTCAATGCCCTACTTTAGGAGTGTTTTGTTTACTAACCAAAAATAACATAGCTACTAAGACCGAACTGTAACTAACTCTAACCAAAACTACCTATCGGTATAATATGAAATAAAAAAGTTATACGACAGTATTTTAATAATAATAATAACGTAGATATTCGTAAAGCAGATAATAATAAAACAAAAATCATTTGACGGTTGTAGAATACACAAACTCTTTTTACAGCTTTGTCTGGTATCTTATTCCCTGGTGATGAGGAAGCGGCCTATTCAAACTTCAGGCTGTGGGAGGCGACTGGCAGTGTGCTGTCATACGCATCAGCTCCATATCTCTGTGTTCGCACAAGGTATATATAACCATGATATCTGAAAAGTTAATGGCATTTTCTTGTGGGAGCGTATTTGCTTCTTTTATTTTGAAAAACTTATATTAAACATTACAAAAGTGGGACATTCATGTAGCACTATCGTGGGGTAGTGTTTTTATTTTAAACACCAGGTCAGGCTATATTCACCTAACTCAAAAGGGACTTTAGTCCCCAATGGCACTGTCTTAATAGTTTTTCATAACAAATCAAAACTTTCTACAGATTATACGTCCTTCTGGGTTTGCTGTTATTGGGTTTCTCTGGATATACAACCATCGAAGTGATGGAGTACAAAGTAAAGAAACGTCACCACCAAGAGAGGAACTTCGAACTAGTCACGAAAACTGAGCAAGATTAATCCTTTGCCAATGTTTTTTTCGTAGGCGCCTAAATTTTACAGTAAACTGAGCAAGATTAATCCTTTGCCTATGGTTTTTTAGTAGGCGCCTAAATTTTAAAGTATTTTTATACTGACATTGTGAGTCCAGACTTCTTTAACGATAAGTGAATTTATAAATGTGTTTATACGCGAAAAGTAGCATCTACAATAGTAGAGGAAAGTGTGACTGAAATCTATAGATATTATTTTGATATCTCAACATTGATATTAAAAAGGTCACAATTTACCTTTACCCCCTTATTTTATTTACGTTCTCAAACATCATACATGTTAAAATTTTACTGAAAAAAAAAAAACTTTATTGAAAAAAGTAGTGGGTAGTGCAAACGTGTACTGGTGTGTCTCGTGAATTTTTTCTTAAATTAAATAGTATTTCGGTAAAAACATTAAAACTTACAGTTTCAGTGATGAACTAGTGTCCCACCACACATCAATCGCTATTTTTTTCTCAATAATATCCTTTATTTAACTATAATAAACTTAAAGTTGGAAATCACTTCTTCAAGTACCTTCAATTTAACTTAATTAATTTTTCACTTTCACCTTATTATGGAGGATCTTAAAAAGTCATTAAGGGATGTATCCGAAATGGTGTCTACCAGAATGGAAGAGTTTCAGCAGCGCCTTATTGCAACTCAGAATAGGTCCCCCTCACTGGAACAAACTCCGCTTGCTAGGGAATTCGAAGCTTTCAAAAATTCTGTTTTATTCTGCCTAGAGAATCTCCAAGCTCAGATGGCAATTCTATTTAGAGTGCAGGATGAACAGGAGATGCGCAGTAGGCGAAAGTGTCTGTTGCTGCATGGAGTAAATGAAGCAAAGGATGAAAGCCAGGGCTCCATTGCAAATATGATATCCATACTGTTAAAGTGTCCTAATGTGACGGAGCAGTGCCTCTCCCGTTGCCATCGTGTGGGATTAAGATCCAGTGACAAGCCTAGGCCTATATTAATAAAGTTTCGTGAGCATGCTGACAAGTTAAGGATCTGGGCTGCCAAAACTAATCTTAAAGGCACCGGAATAACCTTGTCTGAGTTCCTGACAAAATCAAGGCACTCGCTATTTATGGAGGCAAGAAAGCGGTTTGGCGTCTCGAATTGTTGGACTCGCGATGGACGTGTACAAGTGATAGGGGCTGATGGGAAACTTCGCCGCATCTCTTCGCTGAAGGAACTCGATTCAGTTCCGGACAGCATACCGTCATCGACCGCAGCTGATGATGCAAAGACTGACAGACTGACTAGAGACAAGACCCGTAATAAGAAGGCTCCAAAAAAGGGTCAATAACTTCCGTCTGTACAGTGTTGGTGTTTCGTGTGTTGGGGTTATAATCAACTTTTTCTTGGTTTGTTTGTCATGAGTTTCAAGTGTTAAACAGTTCTTTTTTTTAATTACTTATTTGGTATCTTATAACCTTCTCCTTCGTTTACAAATTGTTATTATGATGATATTAATTTCAAATTGTTATTTGTTATTAAAGCCCACTGACAGATTATAACTACTAACTTTCTAACGTGATGAGACGGCTGACACTGTCAAAGGTTGTTATTGTCAAGTGTCAATTGAGAATTGATACACATAGTATTTCCACAGAACATAAAATTAGTCTCGTATAATAAGATTTTGCTTTAATCCTTACATACCAGCGGTTGAGTGCGATCGTAAGAACATCTTTTTTTTTCTTATTATTATTTTTTTTTTGTATTTTTAAAGTTTAAGCGCTTATATACTTGGTGTAGATTTTATTTAACTTTTAGATTAGTTTTAGTTTTTATTTTATTCTTTTTTATTATCATACTTTTGTTAAGCATGGATTGCAGTAGTGATGACTCTGATTTCTTATCTCTGGAATCGTCCGATTGTGACTCCTTCCATAGCATTGACTCCTCCACGCCTACCCTAAATGATACCTTATCCTCTATTTTTCAAAACTTGCCTAAGCATTTCAATGTTGTACACATTAACGCCCAGAGCGTTCCAGCTCATCACACAGATCTCCTTACGTTGGCCTCTAAAGACATCCATGCCATACTTATTTCTGAAACTTGGTTCAATCCTTCCCTTTCCTCTGGTACTTACTCTCTTCCTGGTTACAATTTAATTAGAAATGACCGACTCGGCATGCGTGGAGGTGGTGTGGCAATTTACTTACGTTCTCACATCCCCTTCTCCATCATTAGCTCATCGCCACAGCCTCCACCTAGCAATGCAGCCGAGCATCTCCTCATCGAAGTTCTTCTATCCAACTCTAAGCTTCTCCTGGGAGTCTTCTATTCCCCTTCATCATCGGTGGACTACTTTGATTCCTTTGAAGACACCATTGACCAATTTTCTCCCTTATATAAAAACACAATAGTCATGGGTGACTTTAACACATGTCTGCTGAAAAATGATTCTCGCTCCAGACGGCTCCTTTCTTTAACTCACTCTTACAACCTACAAAACTTATATCTTAACGCTACGCATAAAGTCCCCGGTTTTACTCCGTCACTTTTGGATCTTATTTTTGTTTCCTCTCCTCACCTTGTCACTAAGCATGGGCAACTTCCTGCTGTCGCCTTCTCTCACCATGACCTTCTCTATCTCTCCTTTAAAGCGAAGCCACCCAAGCAGAAGCCCACGGTAGTTATGCGTCGCAGCTTTGGTGGAATCGACCATGATAGCCTACTCAGTGATGCATCCAAAATTGACTGGAGTGGTCTGTACGACTTAGCTTACCTCGACGACAAAGTTGAGTTGTTCACTTCGTCCATCACAAACCTCTATGATAAGCACGCCCCATTGAGACGTGTTAAACTTAAACATTTACCTGCTCCCTGGCTCTCTGATGAGATTAAAAGACTGATTCACAAAAAAAACAGAGCCATAGCTAAAATGAGAACTGCCAAATCTGATGCGGAGCGCGAAAAATATAAAGTAGTTCGCAATCGTTGTAATACTCGCTGTCGTGATGCTCAAAGGCAACATATCCACGACTCAGTATCCAATGGCGACACCTCAAAAATCTGGAAGTTCCTCAAAACCTTGGGGATTGGCAGATCGGCACAGAATGTTATTTCTTCAGCAATAGATTAGATAGATAAACAACCTTAACTCTCACTTCACCTGTTCTCCTGCCCACGATAATTCTTCTCTTAGGAAGACAATCAATAAACTAGCTTCTCTTCCAACTCCAAACTACATGCCTTTTAATTTCACTGAATTCACCGAGCGCGAAGTGGAGGGTTGCATCCAGTCTATCTCGTCGGATGCTGTTGGATGTGATGAAGTTAGTCGTGCTATGATCTTACCTATCTTGCCAGCTATTCTTCAAGTTATTACTCATATTTTTAATTATTCAGTTACTAGTGGTAAATTCCCTACTTCTTGGAAGGATAGTCTAGTTATTCCTATTCCCAAACGGCCCGATCCCATTAACTTTTCTGACTTCCGGCCCATTTCTATTCTACCATTCCTATCTAAAGCTCTAGAGCGCCTTATACACTCGCGGCTTAGCGGATTTCTGAATAAAAACTCAATTCTAGACCCTCTCCAATCGGGTTTCCGCCCGGGGCATAGCACGACTACGGCATTGGTTAAAGTTTGTGACGACATTCGCCGAGGGATGGATGGTGGGCAGCTCACTGTTCTCACTCTGCTTGACTTTAGCAATGCTTTCAATACTGTGAACTTTGAAATTCTGCTTGGGTTGCTTCGCTCTATGAATATCTGTCCATCCGCTATTGACTGGTTTCATAGCTATCTTAACGGTCGTCGGCAGCGTATTAAAATGAATGATGCTTACTCTCAGTGGAATAATATAAGTGCTGGTGTTCCGCAGGGTGGCGTTCTTTCACCTCTTCTTTTTTCTATATTTATCAACACCCTGACTGCACATCTATCCGCTAGTTATCACCTTTACGCTGATGACCTCCAAATCTACGTTCAGTCTACACTGGATGAGCTTCCTCTTGCAATACAAGCGATGAATGATGATCTTGAAAACATAGCCAACTGGAGTAAAGACTTTGGTCTTCAAATTAATCCTGCCAAGAGTCAAGTCATCATCATCGGAAGCCCTTTCTTTATTTCAAGAGTCAAATGGGCTCAGCTCCCTGGTGTTTACCTTGACGGTGTGGCCTTGGCCCTCAATAAGACTGTTAAAAACCTGGGGGTCTTCTTCGACCAAACGTTTTCCTGGGGTCATCACGTAGAGGAGATCAGCCGTAAACTTTACGCCGCTTCTTTTACTCTGAAACGTCTTTCTAATTTCCTTCCCATCCGCACTAAAACTATGTTAGCACAGTCTCTTCTGCTTCCTATTCTCGATTATGCGGACTCATGCTCCTCTGATTTGAACGAAGAGCTACTTGACAAGATCGAACGCCTGCAGAATTTCTGCATACGGTTCGTATTTGGTCTTAGGAAATATGACCATGTGTCTAAATTCCGCAGGCAGCTGGGGTGGCTACCTATTCGATTCAGACGTCACGCTCATCTTCTTCAACTTCTATACTCAATTCTTTTCAATCCGAAAACCCCTTCTTATCTCAAAAATCACTTTAAATTCTTAGGTCCTTCTAACTATATGTTACGCTCTTCTAATAGATGTTTATTAGAAATTCCATCTCACACTTCATCCTTCTTAGGCAATTCATTCACAATCTCCGCCATTAAGTTATGGAATACGCTGCCCGACTCTGTACGATTGGCTAGCTCTCTGTCATCTTTTAAAACTCTTCTGTATTCTCATTTCTTAACCTTATCCTATCCTGATCAATCGTGACTTGTATAAATCTTATGTTTCCTTTTACATCACTATTTGCTGTCCATGTATTTGTAAGATTAGCTTTTAAGTTTTTAGTCCGTTGTTAATATTTTTTTTTTTGTATTACTTTAGATTAAGGTACTATGTATATATATATTTTTTTTATATAACATTTGTTTCTGCACTTCTCGCACGAATCATGTTTCTTTTTTTGTTTTTTCTTTAACTAGGGTTGCCTGGAAGAGATCGCTTATTAGCGATAAGGCCGCCCGTTGCATCCCTTATAAATTTTTTTTGTTTTTGTATTTTGTATTTTTGCAACGAAGTTTTAATAAATAAATAAATAAATAAAATAAGGATAATCAAATACTTATGGAAATATGTTAAAATATATACACGTGTGAAAATGACATGAGAACTTAAGAAGGCGCAGCGCTAACCAGGTCCATGCTACTTCCTGTATTGCACACCCCTCCGAGGGAACTCTTTGTCTCGAATAAGTGGCATGGGTCCAGGTAGCAGCAACAACAAAGCAAAAGAAAACAATATTAGTAAATAATTAAATATTGCTAAAACTACCGCTAACCAAATATCTCTATGGAGTTGCTGATAATGTCGGCTGAGTTTTTATCATAACAGTCCATTTTTCATAACAGGTTTTCAGTCATTTTACACCTTTTTATTTGTTGAATAAAAACTAAATCTAATTGCACTCACTAAAATGCTATCATCATTTTCTGTCAAATTGTGTTAACGCTGTGAAGAAAAGCGATATTTACTTAATTAAATATTATTGGCGCTGATTTTAAAAATACTGGGCTTAAGCTTTTAGAGATAAGACATTTTAAATTATGTATTAATTTAAGAAATGTTGAGATTGTATTTAAATTGTTATGATAGTTTTATAGAATTACCTTGTATTTTTAAATGATACTTGACGTATGTTCCTGTTAATAAATGTAAATATTAATAATAATAAAAGAGAATATTAATAAATCATTTTATTTTCCTTCACATAAATACTTAATATGGATTATGCATCCACGAATAAGATCTACGTAGCTATAATTAATATTAATTTTACAAGGAAATTAACAACGATAACTGTAATTTTAGATGTGTTTAAAAATATTAAGGGCTTTTCATGGAAATTAGAATTTTATTTCATTTCTATTTGAGACCAGTATAAATACAATTATTCAATAAATAGTATATTACGAGAAAAGGATCTTGAATGTGTAATGAACAGTTTTATACTATGTATTATAAGAATTGTATGTAATCAAAATCGCATTAAATTACCCTTCATATTTTAATTCAATATTAACCATTAAAATTTACACTTTACACTTTTATTACTAAAAGCTGTTATAATTAATTACAAATTTATTAAACACTTTCAAAAATATGTTACTATCGGATTAAAGCGTAAAACCGTAATACTATGCAAAAACTTGGTTCAAATAACTTTAAAAACAGTTGAAGAACGCCGGAGTCGAAATAGAAAAACCATTTTCGAAATTCATATTTAGAACATCGACATTCACCTTAATATATATGTAATCTATGGAAGTGTTTTCAAGTTCGGAAGACTTGGAATAAGGCACACAGTTGCATTAGCACCACTTATATTATCTTTAACATTTGAATTGGATATAACTATTTTGGCAATTAAGGAGATTACCACAGATCCTACACATACTGTATCAATCTATATCTATAGACTTGTACGTATATACAGAAATTGTTATTGAAAATATTGTGCATTTTACATAACTAAGATGTTCGTTTAGCAAAACATGAAACATTTTTTATCTACTACTTATATTCGGGACTTTTTCACTGGTTTAATTGTAAGGCATCCCAAATTTCCTTAAGAAATTTATGAACTTTCTCTTCACACACTAGTCTAATACTTTTGAATGTTTAAGATATTTTGGCCCTTAAAAGTCTCCTGTATGGAGCTACGTTAAGTAGAAACATTCATAGTAGATAATTATTTCTTATTCTGCTTCTAAAACATTATTACTAACCCGTGTTAACGGTTGGAAAATGAGCTTTACTCAGGTGTGGTACAAATAAATGCTACATATTGATGTACATACATCGTATTACTATATATATACAGTTTGTAACAGCCCTGTGTTAAGTAGACGTAGCCTCAAGTTCATTTAATTACAGGCATAAATATACACATAAAAACTATTCTAAAACTATTTCTAGCGGGGTCAAATAGCACCGAAATTTTTGAAGACCATTCTTCGTTTTCGTAAATTCTCAAAGCTTAACCAAATACAGCGAAAATAATATTTGGACGGCAACATTATTATTTACAATATTAAGTAGAGACTAAATGCAATTATCTATAAACAGGAAGACATCTTTAACTTATGGTTGTTGCTAACCAAACTGCGTCATATTTTAGTTTATTATTCCACTTATATTCAGTCATAAAGTCGTTAACAACCATTTGAGTCCGTTTATTGTTTCTATTATATAAAAATTATGAGTGTAGGGAAAAGTTCAGCATATTTTCTATATAAAAGACGCAATAAAGTATGTATAAGTACAAGCGCCTTTGTTTTATTGAATTAGCTAGGACTGGTTGTGTTGCTTCTTGGTTCTGGCTTCAATGTTCCATTGATTTTAGGTGTGTTTGGGGTGACAGGGGCCGTAAGTAAGGTGTTAGCTTGACATTGAGCACAGGATTCGAGTCTCCGGGCCAGAACAGCGCGTAGCTTTAGTGCTGGACCAAGCTTCATCTGCAGCATGCCGGTGAGATGGTCTTCTGTAAGCAGTGGCAGGCCCGCTCCATCGATTCTTTGTTCACGGAAATTCTGAAAAGATGAAACAAACTGTTAAGTGACAATGTAAAAAAGGACATCAAAAACTTGTTCCTTAAGTTGTTGTTGTTATTCCCTTTTGAATTAAAAGATATCAAAGAAGCTTAAGGAAAATTATTTCAAAACTCGCTTTTCGCAAGGACACAAAATAAATTAATTTCTTGGAAGAATAAAAAATGATGATAAGTTTGTACCAATAAGACGCAATAATACTATAATATTACATTTATATCGGTAAATTCCTAAGTTTTTGTAGATAGGTATGTGAATATGTCGCTCTATGGTAAAATTTGAGCAACGGGTTGTGGCTTGTGGGAAGCTGGGCGAAGTTAACGTACGCTCGGTTGCCTTTGCACCTGTTCATGTCACGTATACTGCGCCTGCGCAGCTTTGATACTATCGAGACAATCGAGAATATTATAACAATAAACAAAATGCTAATTTAATCAATGATTAAAGCACCTTGTATGATATAAGAACGTCAAGGTATTTCGATGTTAAGAATGTAAAGGTCCGTCCATCACAGAATAGCAGTTACCAATATTCCACGCATTTAATATGCGTGAAATTGACCATCGTTCGTCGAAAACTTGAACCGTATCTAAAAATATTTTCACGGTAAAACAATAATTGGTATTTGTGTGACAAAACGGGTGGATCGAATCGGTCGCGTCAGTATCAAGACGATTCGATCTCGGGTCGCGGCCAGCGTTCAACCTGTCATCTCGGCGGGAACGTTGACAAAAAGCGAGCCGCCTACGTGACGTCCTGCCCCCCGCGCCTCCGCTCATCTTCAAGCTTGACCACTTTTTACGCCGCGACATTTGCCCGGAGTTCGATCCGTGTCATCCGAGTTGTTTTTTTAATTGCGCCGCGTCCGCGTTGTTCGATTTTTACTTTTTAATTTTATAAATGGCTTCTGGCAGCCGCCGAGCGGTAAAAAGCTAACAAAAAAGGCCTATGAATAATTAAAGCGAGATGGTAGCTACCGAGTACCAGCTCATGGGAACGGAATTAGTTATCGCAGCGACAGGTCGCCGGCGCCCGCCGGTCGTTGTGAAGGACAGGTCAATTTGCTGCGCTCATTTTGCTCCTTTCATGATCGACGTTGATATAGAGACACAGGAATCTAGTGAATTTATTTATGTGCAATCGCCTCGGGAATCAGGCGGCTGGCTGGTAGCCGACTTCGCTTATCAATTCTAATATCTTGATTGCTATACATAGATATACAAAATATAAACTTCTAGCCTCTATCTAGTTCAAAGTAATTTGAAACTGCGTTATTGAAATAGAGCCTTAAAATAGGCATTAAACCGAGCAACCTTCGTATAAAATACAGCCATAGGGCATGTGTTGGAGTAAATCAAGGGTCAGTTTGACCTCGGTATCCTTCAGTCTGTGGTTTGGGGGCATACTTAATTTAATAGGGGTTACGGAGTGGAGAATCGGTTCGGGACTTTAACACTGGTGCCCTGGGGTCAAAAGTGGCCCCGCTCTTAACGCAATGGAATGATACTGGGGAAAATAATTTAATTGGGGTATAAATTGGCAGTTTCAGATCCTGTGGCCTATTATTTGTGGTCGTGTCTTAAGTTTTGTTATATCCTTTTAAAATTCTAATTGTCTTAGTATTTAATAATGACTTCTACCTATTAGAGCCCAATTATAGTCGGGATTTTTAACATTTAAAGTTTATTTAAGGTGAAACATGTTTTTATATAAGTTCATATCATGAAGAGCTAGATTTCCTTTTGAAAACATATTTTGGTCACAAACGGTCAAGTGTTCAAGTAAATTATATAAAACATATGTCAAGGTTAAGAGTTAAATTTCCTTTTGAAACATACTACAACTACTACAACATTTATAGTAACGAGTTATTTTGAGTTTTTTTTTGTTAATAATTTTTACATTTCTTGTCTTTGTTGTTGTTTCTGTCTTTACTCTCTGTAGGTGTTTCTTTTTCATTGTTCCACATTAGGGTTGCCTGGAAGAAATCCGCCGTTAGGCCGCCCGTTGCCTTATAACTTTTGTAACCGGTTTTTTGTATTTTTATTATGTGTATGTTTGTGAATAAGGTAATAAAGCATATATAAATAAATACTTTGGTCACAAAAGGTAAATATTTATTACTACCCGCTTTAACTCAAACAATACCTTATTACAAATAAAGGCCATTGCTGTGGAATCATTACGCATACCATCTAATCAATGGACGACGGATGCTGTTTATTACGCACTTTACGTTAGCCATTTTATCAGGCTATGAATTTGTCGTATCGCCCGCGGCCATGAACCGTTTAAATTGCGTCTGTAGCAGCCGAACAGGTTGTGTGGAAGCAAAAAAGGGTAAAGTCCGACCCTGGGGGTCGGGCAGTGGTTCGGGGGGCAGGGGGCTAATGACAGGGGCGGCTGCGCCCGCGGCGGCTACCGCGCAAATTGATGCTTGCGCCCTCTGTGGAACCTTTGCTCTTGGCTAGTGATGCGCCCGATAAATTATGACTAGGTACTCGTTTATCGTGGCAGGTGCAATCGGTAGGCGTACCGAGTCCAGGTTACTCAGTATTTATTGGTTATTTTAGGTTTCATATTAGGTGATTTTCAATCTTGAAACTGGTTATTACTTGAGCATAAACACTAAACTTTTAACTGTAGGGTCAGACAGAAGTTATTTTTGTCTTCACATATTTTATATATATATATTATTATTATATTATTATTATATTATTTAACAAATGTAACAAAATATTGTAAACCTATTTTAAAAGAGTAAGTGTGGAGTTTCTTGCCCATTCTTCTCCACACGAAACTACCTTTTGGAAGGGGCAACTAGAATCTTCTTTATATATATATATATATTTTTTTGACGTTCAAAGTGCCATTTTAGATGGTCTAATTGAAATAAATGATTTGACAAGAAAGATTTGAAAGCTTTCTATAGATTTTCGTGTCATTTAGATTAAAATCTAAAGAAAATATTGCCAGTTCTTCCTTTCCGTTCTACGCCCTTGATTCGAGAACTGGCAGTAAATGTAAAATTAGAAGCATTTAATTTAAATTTCAATTTGACATTCATAAGTGTACATATATGAATAAATGATTTTTGATTCTAATGACCTACAGGAACAACACTAGGCACTATCCTATAAAGATTGCAATTATCTTTAAAACAGAGCCCCTGACGGTGAGCGGCAGCGTTCATTCCATAATTATAATCTCCCGCGGTCGCCACTCGCCATACCTCATCGCTTTTTATAACCCAAGGGTCATGATGGCTTTGGTTTTTTATCAATTGTCGTTTTGTTTTACTTACGCTTTCTAACATTTACTGGCTCCATTAAGTTTACCTTTGTGTTGGAATTTAAGAGCTTTTTAATAAACATTTTCATTAGTTTACTAAAACAACAAGACAGCCCTTGATTTGAGAACTGGCACTAAATGTAAAGTTATACATTTCTTTTTTTGACGATCATAAGTATACATTGTGTTACCTATATGGTTAAATGAATTATGAATGAAAAAATTAAAAAAAAAAGTGTTTTAGTGGGGAAAAGCTAGGCTAGCTATAACATTCAATTAATCTTTATACACTTAATTCATAATTATTAAAGCTTTATCAACACTTTCTATATCTACCTATAATTAAAAATCTAATAATAATAATTATATGATTAAATACTTATTACTATAAAGCAATTCTAAGTTCATACAAATGCATATGACATAATATAATCACGAATTCACTAAAGAGTTCATAACATCTGTTTGGGTATCAGCAACTCATTCATTTCGCTATTAGAAAGCTTATCAAAGCAGGCATCACGAGGCCGCAAAAAGCTCTAACATAATTGGAAAATGACCTGATCACAAAGAGTAGGCGTGGCGTCCGCACCTCGCGGCTGCACGCGACAGACTGTTCAAAACACACGCGTTTGACGGAGATAGAAGAATGCGCACGCGCAGCTGGGTGGAGCGCAATCTGCCGAACGATAACGAATGCGTTCGAGCTCACTGTTAGAAAACGCCCAGTGTAAGTTCGCGCACTCTATAAACTAAGTTGACCTCCAGCTTTCAACGCAGCGTTTCGTAGATTAATGGACTTTATATTAAATAACTGGCGCCTGATTTTTCATCTAATTTACAAATAGTTATAGTAATAATTTATTTCCAAGCATATGGTACAATGATATGATGGTGGAACAATTCTGACACACATAATGGCGTACAAATTTGTCTTCATAATTGATACTATGCATATTACATTGATATTTATACATATTACATTACCAATCATATCTTCATAGTCAATTGTTACATTTTATCACATCATATTGTTATTAAAATATATTTGTTTGTATATTAACGGTTACTTTTTAAATGTTGCTGTATTCAATAGCCACATATAAGATTGTTTTTAATTCTTTTATATTGCAACACAAAAACTAGGGCGTGACCAACTAACATATTACTGAAGTTATACCTAATTAATTATAGTAATAAGTTATTAACAACTTTAATTTGTATTATTAAGTCTACATTTGTTTACAATATTATTATATATTTATGAAAGTGCGCTGTAGCTATCTTTTCTAAAATATATAACAATTCTGGTAACATAAATGTTACAAAAAATAAAAAAAATATTTAAAACTAAAATTAAAATTACTAGAAAAACAGCGACAACGTTTTTTTAGAACAAGGGGCATATCGGGCAGGAGGCTCACCTGATGTTGTGAAACCCCCGCCCATGGACATTTTCAATACCAGAGAGCACGCGAGTGCGTTGCCGGAAAAAAGGTATCACAATGCTTTTTTAATAAAGCAGCCTGGATATGTCAAGCTTTGTATGAGTAGTGTTTATTCGCGAAGAATTCGAATGAGAGCACGGTTTTATTAAGGAAACAATATATGTATATAAACACAATCTCGATTTGCGGTCGCCAGGTCCATAAATTAAGAATAACCTTTAATATATACGCTTGCAATTCTATCTATATCTACGTTAATAGCTCAATAAGCATTTAAATTTTCGTCCGATAAGCGAAATGAAACGAGAATTATCGTGTTCATTGCGAGATTGGCCTTATCACATGTAATTTAACCGCTTCAATAGAAACTAGTTGCGTTCGCTTTATTTGTTATACGTCCCGTATTAATTGATTTTCTTGTGGTTAAATTAAACCTTAGGTTGTTTAGTGCTTACGGTTAATTGCCGCGGGTGAAGAGAAACTATTATTTAAAGCCTGAGAGATGAAAAGTGAATTTTCGTTTAGAACTTCTCGTTTTAATTAAGATATTTTGAATTGGAAACTTACTTCTTCGGGTTTTATTATATTTTTGTGAATTATAGTTTGACGACTCTAGTGGTCTAGTGGTTAGTACCCCTGACTGCGAATCCATGGGTCTCGAGTTCGATCCCCGGCTGAGACGAACATCGATGTGATGAGCATTTGGTGTTGTGCTTAGGTTTTATATGTCTATCTATCTATAATATGTATGTATAATGTATATCCGTTGCCTAGTACCCTTAACACAAGCTTCACCAGCTTAGCATGGGACTAGGTCCATTGGTGTGAATTGTCTTTAAAAAAAATAGTAATTAAAGTTATGATAGAGATTTTAAAAGTTAAACTAAGCTTAGTTAAAAGCTATTTATAATCTAATTATCTACACTTATCAACCTGCCTGGGCAACTTTTCCAGAAAAATTATTCTAGATATTGGTGAAAACCGCAACTGCATTATGAGTTTATCCGTTATCGTGAACAGACATACACATGAACGCGGCGGAGGACTTATTTTTACATAATAAACATTCTGTTTTTTGTAGACATTATCTAGTAATCAATTTTATCTCTCATCGTTAAGGCAGCGTTTGTTAAAAACGTTTTCGTTCGACCGCTTTTTCATCGACTTTGTAAACCGGACTACGACGGTTAATAGTTTCGAATAACGTGGCTTTCCATTGGTAAAAGAATTTTCAAAATCGGTTCATTAGATCCAGAGATATTTAAAAAATAAGTCGGTGACTAAAAATATAGTACCTACTTTTTAATAAATTTACTTGAAAACGGAGTTCATTAAAAATAGAAGTAAGAAATTGAACAATGTCATGAATCATGATATTTCTAAACAAGGCGCGGTGTGCTCCAAAACAATCTAGTATCATCGACTCGATTCTAGATGCAATCACTGTTCGTGCCACTGCAATAGTGATGGGTGAATGTCGATATATATTTAATATTACTTCATAAGATTTACGAGTACGTAATTTAAAAATAAAATCAGTGGCGGTACAACCTTTTTAGATCTGGGCTTCGGATTTCTGAATCTGTTTTATGATCATTTGCTAATACATATAATAGGCGAGTAGGAGCCTTTTGTGCCTGAGACACGCCGTCGAAATTTTGGTCTAAGGCAAGCCGGTTTCCTCACGATGTTTTCTTTCACGGTTCGAGCGAATGTTAAATACAAACATAGTCATATCTAGTCAATATACGTATATAGTCATTACAACTTCAGTGATGAGAGTCGCACGCTGAAGCCACATTGCTCCGTATATTACACATACTTAACTATTTGTAATAAACTTTTTTCCTTCTTTCTAATAAACGTAGACTAAAATTAGACTAGGTTTAAAATACAGCTATCTGTTTCCTTATCTGAGAAATAGAAAGGGATAGGTATTGTTTTAAACATAGTAAAAAGCTCAAGAATTTGAGGGCAATTAGATGTCTGATAACTCTAAATTACACCTAAGACCCCAATAGAAACCCAATTAAATCATAATCTATATCTCAATTAGCAAATTGCGACAAAACAGCAAAGGCCACACCATATCGGGACAGTGTTTTAACGTAAGCTGAATTATAACACGCCTCTTGTGTGCTGAAGCCGGGTAGCTCGAAATAAATTACGTCACGACATTAGCAATACGATCAACGTTAAAGTATCGATATCGATGTTTTATCTCGTAACTAATGGGCGAATAGCGGTCGCGTGCCACGCGCCTCCCAGGGGAAAGTGCAACACTTGATACTGCACGAATGATTGTTATCATGATTTAAACATTTCTCTTGTTGCTTTAACCCAATCACACTTTGTCACTTGTGCAGTTAGTTTAATGCTGTGTAAAGTTCAGCAAGAACTTTTATTTTTAAAGTTATAAGTATAACTTTTGGCGCGTTAGGGAAAAATGATGATAGTACATTTTTACGATGTGCGCTGACACCGTCATAAAAAACCGACACCCTGAAGTTAGTATAGTCAACATTTAAAAAAAAAATGTCAATTTCTTCAATTATGTAGAAATATTTTTTGTGATAGTTAAATAAACTTTATAACTAGATAATGCGTTATAATAAAACTTTCAATGTATTAAACAGCTTTTTCTTTTATTGTTAGTGTCGGTTTTTCTACAAACGCAGAATAAGGCGAAAGATAAAAAAATTATCATGTTTCGCCAAAGAAGTATAAGTTCTAACGAGTATACATAAGTACACACAAAGGTTTTTACATACAAGAGTAAGACTTAGCGCGTCTCCTTGTCTCCGTGAGTCTAAGCAAAATATGCAATTAGTTGGATAATATATAACATTGAAATTCCTGTTACAGATAACGCTTCCTATCGTTACATAAATTTTACTTTAATTATAGTTCTATTGAATAATCTTAACTAAATGAAGCAAGCGTCTAGTAATTTACCTAAACGCATATACGATGTACAAGATTTGCGAGCGCTTTTACGCAGTGTTGCAAGTTGGATCCGATATTGCCATTAGTTGGAGAATGTAACAGGGGTAGAACACGGTGGTGTTGCATTATGTAACACTATTTACCAATTATCCAACCGGTTATACATGGTGCTTTGTAAGAAATACGATTCTCTGTTCATAATCGAAGGGAACCGATATCTATGTAAGATGTATGCGTAATTACACAAAAATCATTGGGAATAAATATGATATTTTTACTTGAATTTTTTACCTTTATACCATAAAATATAATGCAGAGTTGGAGATGCTACTGAGACTTCACATATATTAATTACTCACACACCTTACACTCACTCATTCACTCACATACATATGAATTCACACACATTGAACTCATACACTCACGCGTCGCGTAATACGGTTTGGTATATAAATGAAGTGAATGTATAAAATGTAACTTGTAAAACTAATTTTTGTTAAAATTTGTAAAAAAATGTATTTCGATATTATAACGTGTTAAGTGTTATGGAAGAGCTGGGAACTAGACACAAATATTTAAAGAGTACCCATATCTATCAATTATGACGCATATATTTACTTATGTAATGATTTTTTATAGAAACGGTTATTTTGTATTATTTATCTCCAATGATATAACCATGAGATTTCTCCCTGTATTGATGAATAAATGTGGCATTATTTGTAAGTATAATATGAACCATTAGAACGGTCAATATGAATACAATAGTTAGTAAACTAGAACAGTACAAAACATTTCTATAAAGCGAAGCTCAGCTAACTTATTTGTAGCTGATAAGTTGTTTATCTTTATTAAGACTATAGTGGCCTAAGTAAGTCGATAAATTAGCTACCAGCTATATCGCCGCCGGACTATTTTACTTACGAACCATTGCTAATGGCTTTGCTGGAGATAGTTTATGGTTATTAATTAAGTAAGTGATGGGGCAGATTCATGAAAGTATTGAGGTTAGTTCAGACTACTATATATAATTTTTAATTATAAGAATAATAATTGTTAATGTGTTGGAGCAAAAACTGTGATTTGTCAGTAGTATTTGTAGCAAATTGTTAAATTTGATATGATAAAAGTGTTTTTATAAAATTATGCAAGAGCTGTAGTTGTCTAGTTTCAACATGCGACTTTGGGGTCGTAGGTTCACTCCCCAGCTGTGCACTAATAGACTTTCTTTTAACTTACTTTTAACAGGAAACCGGGCCTGACTTAGATCCAGTCGACGGTGTGTGTCCGGCACAGCAGGCTGATCATCTACTTGCCTATTAAGATCAATCAAAATATAGAGAAATCTGTGGCCCAATCCTAAAATGTTGTGTGTGTGTATTCTCGTATTTATACTTCGTTACTTAGATAAAAGCACAGTTTGATAACTGAAATGTGGCGCATTGGCAGAATTCATGTGCCATATAGGGCGAGCTTCGTGAGTACGACGTTATAGTAACCATATCATTCAAGCATGGTAGCAAAAATTATATGAAGATAAATCAGTTTACCCGGATTCTGTATCCAAAATAGCTGTAAACATATATAATAACATAGTGTTCGACCCAACATTCATCAAAAAGCTTATTTAACATACACAGCCACTTTTTACTGAGACTAGCCATTTATACACAAGTTATTAGTTATAACGTACAAGCGTGTGCGCAAACAACTGTATTTTCAATTAATTCATTTGATAATCCGATGCTATTCCCGATAGATGTATTGTATATAACCTATTGGGAAGTCTGTCCTATAAAATGTACATTTTCAATGTAATGTTTTTTATTGTAATAAAATTATTTGAAATAACTAAATATCATGACAGCTAGGACTATTTATAGACACAGCAAGTAGCACTAATCTAGCGAAACAAACAAAACAATGAGCTGATTATTATAAGACTAAGATGTTATAAATTCTAACATAGACACCCTACTTCCATATCACATCGCGGTTCAGACAAGATATCTCGAATGTTTGTGTCTATTCGTTTGTTTTACATACACTGAATATTCATGAGGCTGAATTATCTAAACCCTTGTCTCACACGGCATTGCTGTCGGTAATGTATGTTACATTACATTATGACATTACTCTTATTGTTTTGCTGGTATGGCATGACCGGAGTTACATTTTATTTACGATTCTCTCATTGTGCGGTTCAAAGCTTCCGATTCGATTGAAATTGTGAGGGTTTTTTATTCTCTTTCTTATAAGGTAGTCAATACCTATTTTGTTTAATGCTTTATACATACGCAGCTTAATAATGCTTACATTACTAAGAAGAGATTCATATGGGCATATTATTTATTTATATGATGACGCCTTTTTCCCGAAGGGGTAGGTAGAGCTGAAATACCTATCTAGCTTCTTCTAGTTTCACCATAAACTTGTCACTTATGGGTACTCATTACTTGTCCCTGGATTTGGTCCAGGTATGTACGACAAGGCCCAAACCAAGGACTCAAACACAATTCCACCATCCACGGTTGCTGTGTGGGCCTGGGTATCCGGAAGCTGAATGCTCCCTTCACTTATACTATGCACCAGTTCGGCTGTCGCGTGTCAGTATAATAAAAAAAGGAATCCAAAAATCGATCAGACGAAGATTAGCACTTACCATTAACGGTGGTGTGTCCTACTCCAAGCACTGGATCCTTTAATAGTGTATAGTACGATATACGTTAGTGCATACGCGACATTGGTTTACTTTCAACTTCTGATCCATGCGCCATTACGCCGGAATCACCATTACCGGTGTGTTAAAGTCAAAATCAACAAATGTCATCCTTCTTTGACTGACACCAATTTAGCACAAACAGTTGCCTAGTATATTCTACTTGTTAACAGCTTAATTAATAGGCCAAACCAATTATTTAATAGCTATATAAGAACATGTAAACATCTAAAGATCAAAATTCACGTCACACAACGGACCACCATCTACGGGCTACTCCAGTTATCAAATCATCATAACTACTAAATCAGTCCGTCGATTACAAATACCCTTGTAAGGACGACATAAATCGAATCGGTCCACCCACTGCGCCCGCGTAGATACAATCGGTAACCCGGTAAATGAACTATGAAGTGCATTCGATTGTTGGACATCGACAATTTTATCGATTCGAAAAGTTATTTGAGCTTTGAAAGTTTCGACATAATTAGAACTTTTGTTTAATGATTGAAAACTGAGCTTTTGAAATGTTGTATAAAGTTGCTATTACTAGTTTTGCACAGTAATAATTTGCTTTTCAAATTTCGAATGCCAAGGGAATATTAAATGTATTTAAAAAACAGACCAGATGGGCGTGTAAGTGTGGGAACTGAGTTCACAGTACACTACACACACACACACTATATTTTAAAAATAGAACTCATATCCGGTCGAAACAGCATCTATATAATATCACGGTTGCGTCTAGCGGCGACTGAGACGATCTCTCTTTAATTATATTGTTACAATCCCAGGTCGTGAGGTTACAGAAAACAGATTATCTTTATACGATATCGGCTCCCGCTTTGTGTGTAGCCCGATCGATAGGATTCTTTTACTGTACCGCTTTGATCAGGGTTGCCATTAGAAAAATAATAAATATGCCAAACGTTTTTTGATAAGTCAGTATATAAAAGCGATTAAACATAATTATTCTATTTCGTAACTTCGTAACTATTTCTATTTTTAACAGTTAATATGCATGCGCAAGCACCGGTTATGGTTGACAGGTGTTTGTGTAACATAACATGTAATTTTTCGAGCTATCAATACTAAATTAATTTAAGAGATCAAACATCCGTTACTTATTTGAATATCTGCAGTCCACGACATTAATGACACTATACAATATAGATATATACGTATATAAAAAATATTCCAGATAAGTTACGTTTTTTTATAACAGGCATAAACCTGTTGTTAGGTGATAACCGCCCATGGACACTCACATTGCTTGAAGGCTCGCACTTGCGTTGCCGGCCTCTTAAAAAAGGTCTCGCTAAGGAATCGTGTTAAGGTTTGATATTACTTAAACAATTAGGAATTAAATTTAAAAAAAAATAAAAAGGAACAAAAACTCATAACGGATAAATAAGCAAAAGCATACAATGCTATAAATACGACACATAAAGGCCGGCAACGCACTCGCGAGCCCTCTGGCATTAAGAGTGTCCATAGGCGGCGGTATCACTTAACATCACGTTCCTCTTGCCCGTTTGCCCCCTGTTCTATAAAAAAATATCATAAGTACGCTGTTTTCTTGAGGTGGACAGTAATAGGCCCAAAACTGAACCATGATACTGATCCGTGTGTAGGCGTCGGTGTCGTCATACTTTCCACTGACGACATAATTGTAACAATCAGTGTTGCCACACACGTAACTAAATGTGCATTAAACTAAATTATTGCGGTGTAGTCATCTTAGAAATTACACTTCCGGTTTAAAAAGAAACGACGAGGAAAACCTGCCAGATTTTTCTTTGTGCAACGTTTATTTCTTCTAAATGTAGGGCTACCATATTTATCATATTTAATATAATTTTGGAACGGGTAATAGTCGGTGCATAGAGATTACATATAGGCACATAAATCTTTCTGTGTAAATTTAAAATTTTTTTTTTAAATTAATAAATATTCTATATAGAAAAGTTTGGAATGCAGCTCTATAGATAATTAGATAACTATATTTTAATTGGGTTTCACAGTCCTACAAAATAGACAAAGATAGATATATATTGTTTGTAACATATGTGTAAATATAGAAAAGCGTTTCCATCAAAACCATGTACTGAATACAATAATACAATGGATTGACTCTATTTTTAGCGTCAAAATGTAAAACATAAATACCATAATTAACCAATCTTAAATTACAATTAATATATCAATAACAAGACAATGTTCAAAATTGAATGACAGCTTAACTTCTGTTTAAACTGTCAAGTTTGACATTTAGCCGAATGACCTTTCATCGAAGTTCGACTCCTACAATGAATTATTATTCAACATTATCATAGCACAGCCTACGCTCGCCCACGCAAACTTACCAGACAAACTAGATCTGGGTTTATTTTAACCACTTGTAATGATAACCATTGGCATACAAGTACCTATAATTTGATTAGTTGTTTATAACAACCATTTCGAATATAAAGGAATAATGTAGCTGACGTTCAGATATCTATACTTCTTTTTTTAATTGTCTATGTTTTTTCTCTATACGTTTTTTAAACTATTTATTACTGCAGTGAAAACGTAGATATTTAAGTATTTTGGATACTTAAAGTCATCTAATACGTGGGCTAAATGACACCAAACAAATCATTATAAATAATCTGAATACAAAGATGTATTTCGATAGATTCTAGTTTTCTTACAAACATTTTCACAACAAACTTTTTAGTCGAGTACAAAACGACAAAATAATTTCTTCTAACGAGTAAAAGTACGCATTATACAGAAAGCATGACAATAATAAAACAATCGACGCTCGCGTCCGTAATGATTATTATCATTTAATGGCACGCGTCCATGTTTGATAATATAATGACTTTATTTGTACCGCAAGACGTAAATTATGTTAAGCGAAATGTCGTTATACTACAATAACAGAAGCTTTTGAGTTACCGCTAATAAGAATATTACATATAAAAAATGTACACTGTATAAAATTTCATAGTTAAGTTGCAAGAAGCACTTCGAGTTTGTATAACCAGCGGCACGAAACTCTAGCGCTGACCGTTATTGCGCAGAAGTAAAAAATAAGGTACCTGAGGGGGGCTAGCGGAATGAAGAGCGTCGATTGGCTCTCCAGTCGCGTTTTGTCCCCCGCGCGACAGTACACATGCGCAGCAATCCCCTCCACGTATCGGCCAGCGCTAGACTTGCCGCTGGTTATACTAGGATGTAAGAACATTATCTGTATGTGCATTTATGTTGCTGGAAGCTAGTCTCCGAACTCTCAATAGGATATGGGACGGTTGAATTGTGTGTTTTTATTAAATGCTGGGCCAAAATAATCAAAACCATA
This sequence comes from Pieris melete, assembly GCA_963693345.1. Classification (NCBI taxonomy): domain Eukaryota; kingdom Metazoa; phylum Arthropoda; class Insecta; order Lepidoptera; family Pieridae; genus Pieris; species Pieris melete. The sequence goes on along the minus strand of CAVNZK010000010.1, from coordinate 2,809,416 downwards.
ATATACCATTATGATCGTTAATGATACTCGAAGCCAAGACCTCAGAGTGCTTGAAGTAGTGTAGTGCATGGGGTTATTTTGTATTTCTGTATCGGTTCATTAATTCCTTAAGGATAGTTTACATTTTCTACCGAATAAAGATTTTGATTCTGGAAGCCAGGACTTAAGACTCCGGCTGAATGTCCTTAAAATGTATACTACATTTAGTTTTATTTACGTCGAGACATAATATAATTTAACCTTTGCAAATGTGGGGACAAATTCTTTGCCCAAAAATGGAATCAGTCATTTGTATTCCGACAGTTATTTACATAATTTAAGCAATCATTCCTAGAAATTTGGATCTAATGCCATAACTATTTCTGTTATCCTTTTAAAAGTGTACGACATTGTTGCGAAATATTAAGGTTAATAATCTTATCCCAAATCGAAATAACAATATTTTTAAAGGATTTTACGTCAATGTAACTTGTCAAAATAAAATTAGGAAATCGTAATATCTTTCGCAACTACGAATCCTGTAAATCAAATTTTATATAGAAACATCGTATTTTGTGTATAATGGTAATAAATACGCCATTATACTCGTTTAAAAAATATATTTTTAACGGTTTGTGCTCGTCAAAAATTGCCAAAACTTGCTTTAGAGAGCCATCAATATTACTTTTATAAAACTATTGTAAAGACTAATTCAATCTTTATACATAAATCCATTTAAACATTTCTTGCAGTAGATTATTGAGCACGAGTCTAGGAATAAAATTAATTTCTTCATCTCAAGTTACAAGTAAGATAGAACGGTGTGCAATAAATCGGAAATAATTTACTATAGATATTAAGGTGATCGCTTCGAGTGGTTCTGGTATATGCTAATGAGAAACATAAATGGATCAGTGTCTTACCCCCCGGCGTATTTCCTTAGATATTTCATCTTCTACCTATTAATGGTCCTGTTCAGAGGAACCGAATGAAGTAAAATGTCAATTCAAAAAAGCATTGACAAATGCGTATCTGATAGGTACCTTCTAGTAATTTCTTGCATAGTAAAATCTAAAATTGGAAATGTAATAATCTTACTATTTTTGTAGCTAGTAACTTTAAGTGGTGAACTTTTATAAATAAATGCCGAATAGGACACGCACGGAATGGATTCGACATGTAGTTGCAGGCATGGTCATATTATATGACGCACAACGGACAAAATAGGCGTCTAAGTGCGGAAACTGAGTTCACATTACACGCATGGTCATAGGTTTTGTGCTTTGATACTGAGTATAATTTATGGAACACAAATTTTATATGTCATAACAATCTATGTGACAAAATATTCTTTAACTGAATTATTATATTTAATACTAACATACTTAATTATTAAAACAATATAATAATTAAACAATAACTAATCTTAAAATATAATAACTAAAATGTAATATTACGGTCTCGACACCGAATAGGACAAAATCATATTCGGAGCCTAAACTCCTATATTTGCAGGCTTGGCAAAATATGATTTATTAGAATATTTCCAGGTAGGTATTTCTGCCAAAAATATATGATTGTATCAGATTGTATTGTCCCGTTGTAATAAGAAAGTTTACTATTAAAGAAAATCGTTCGAAAGCTTTGAAAAACCTATCTTTCACTAGAACGTAGCAATAACCCGCCATAACTCAATAAACATCACAGCAGAACTAAAGCACCATGGAAATGTCACAAATGACTGTCATTCGGTATTGGCCCTCGGCAATCCGATACAAATACATTTTATTAAATTGTAAAGCGGCATTCTAGGTGGGTGGCTTGCACAAGTCGACGTAGACCAACTAGAGTTGCCAATACAACAAATAAATTCTAATTATTAAGGAATGTTATAATTACATGTAGTCTGCAGCATTATGCGTACTAATATAATTTTGCTATGCGTCATTTCATTTATTCATATTTTTTTTACACTTATTATTTTCATATTAAGTATTTTAAATAGAGACTCTTAGGCCGTGGGGTTCAAGTGCACAGGTGCTAATTAAAGATTTAAGTACGCACCTGGTAGATAGTACAGGTGATGAAAGAGATGGTGCTTTCCTTGCTCAACGAATAAGTATCGCAATGCAGCTAGGCAATACTGCCAGAATTAAAGGGACCAAACTTTTTAAATTTGTAAAAATTTTCAATTTATCAATTATTATTATTAGGTTAAGAATATTGTACACTTGTATGTTGGAAATAAATAACTACTATTAGTAATAACGAAAAAAGTATCAATGACAGATTGAACTATAATGACGTAAGAGTAACAGTTTAGCACTGCAGCGACCTCAAATTCGGACGGTGCTCCGCACAGACACATTTAACCTAACATAAATTCCGTATTTTCAAAACAAAATTTTAAATGCTGTTTTGTGTTACTCTAGCGGTCATGGTTGCCACAGATTTCCTATTTTTTCCTAACTGAAATGTGTAACGATTTCTATAAACATTGGTTTACTATAAACAAAAAACAGTTCAGTATTTTGAGTCCATTTTTGTTACGTCGACTGTGTTACTTGTGCAATAGGTAACCGCTACTATAATTTATCGATCGCAATTGTCACCAACATTTCGCAACTTATGAAAGCTCGATTACACATTTATTAAACCAGTATTACATGTGCACTTCTTGTGTCTATTGTTCGAGATGGAGTCGTGTCATAATAATGATTGTTTGTATAATGTATTGTGACATGATGATAGGCATTTTTTTGTTTTGAATATGTAGGTTACGGCGTTTCAGGTGTGGATGTAACTGGCCGACATTTATACTATTGATGTTATATATGTGGAAGGAATTAATAAATATAGTATATTTGTAGCTTGCGGTCAATAGTAAAATGTAAATAGCAACGTTTATGTTATCTTTAATTGATATAGATTTTCCACTTAATGTATTTTAAATTAAATCAACCGATTCCGCTTCTGTAGAATACAAATCGAAAGGCCGCAGTAAATCCAATGTTTTTACGCCTTTAATTTACATACGGCGCTTCAGATCTCGACTTATCGTCTCATTTAATTAATATCCGTAAGCTTTTATTAGGTAATCGGTACAGTATTGAATGTTGACAATTCACGAGGTAACTTCGAGTCAACATGGTAGGGTTTTGAATAATGAGTGTGGAATAGATAAACTCGTTACGCCGTCGACAGATGTCAATGCGGGCCTCGGACAAATGGTAGTGGTGAAGATTCTCAGAGCGGTCATTATCTGTCGACTGGTTTATTGTTTTGCTAAACGAATACATCGACAAACTTCAATTAAGCTGTGGAATTATATTCAATTGTATGAGATTTTATTTAGTTAGTTGGCTACAATTTAAATCTGTGTTTTTTATAGAGCAGGTATTTTATGCACATTAAAAACGAGACAGTCGAAGGTATAATGCGAAAGTTAACATTAAGTTTTATTAGCCATCCTCATAACGGTTATAAAGAATGTCTTCAGAGAAGTCAAGGCCGTGGTTTCAGGATGTAGACACGGTTAACGCCCGAGTTCTGAGTAATGAGAACAAGACGTGGGACAGGTGGACCAAGAACTAGTACCAGCTAGTGGTAGTAATGATGAAACTGTATATATTATTTAGACATTTATTTCCAAAGGAATATAGTTCCAAGGCTTTAAGTCCTCATGAGGGGCAAACGGGTAGGCTCTGATCTTAAGTGATACCGCCCATGGACACTCTCATTGCCAGAAGGCTCGCAAGTGCGTCGCCGGTCTTTTTAGAATTGGTACGCTCTTTTCTTGAAGGTCCCTAAGTCGTTAGTCTTCCGTTTTAAAATAACGTAATATGTATATGTAAGAGAAAATTGAGAACTATTCGCAATATATCGAAAGTCGCGTCCCAATGCGAATTGAATCCGAGCCGACAAACATAGCCGACGCATTACACTATTTCACGGCACTCTTCAATCCAGCAGAAATTACCGGTGCCGCTTTCAACGGAAACAGTACGCGTGCTAGCGAAGTTAGCTATAATGGAGTGTAATCTGTGGTGGTAATGTCGGTTGCAACGCCATCTAGCGTAATGACGCCGAGTGAACCAGTTTGCGACCTTTCAATGCTGGAATGTCAACCGCGGTACCGCTGGTTGCGTGCCAAGATGCATTATCTAGCTTTGTATGAATTTATTTGATGTAGGTGTGTTGCTGAGTGCTTTGATTGCGGTCGTGTAGATAATTGCCGTTATTAATCTGTGGAACTTTAGAATGTCATTGTCAAAAATAGTCCTAGGAAAATAAAATAGAATTAATTTGTCGATAATATTCATTATCTGTGAAAAAATTTAAGTTACCGACATACTTAAAGTTAAGGTTAAGAAATGGCTTTTTTAATTCTTTACTAACTGACTTAAGTAACTGCACTTAAAATGAACGAATCTGAGAACGTATCTTATATTCCATCTAAATATTGTACAGAAAGATGGCTTTAGGCGTCTATTGAATTGATCAATAACAGGACGATTTCTGTAGAAAATTGGCGTTCGAAGCAATTCCACTGGATTACACCTAATACACTACGCTACTACGTGTCAGCGCTGATAAATGTACATTTAAACTCTTTGGAATAAACTTTATCAAACAATCATAAATATCTATAGAATATTTTTTTTAATTCAAGAATATTATATATAATTACGAAATATTTGTGTGATACCTAAAGACATTTAACATAAAGTGCAAAATATTATATAACAAAATGGCGCCTAGAACTAAAAAATATGGAGAATGAACATAGAGTATAAATGTGACTACATAGATTACATCGTACGCCTTCCTCCTGGTCCTTATCACAGGATCTAAACGTCTCTATTTAAATTGCCGATCGAAATTAAATTATTCAACTGTCAATGTTCCTTCGAATATGAATTACTCGATTTAATTATATAACTGAAAATCTAAAAACATTTTCTATAAAATGGCCAACCCTACCCAAACAAAAATATAGCTTCTTTATAGTACAATTTAAATATAGCCACCTAAACTAGTCGCAAATTAATTACAATATTTTTGCCATTAATTGCTTGCCCCTTACATTATAAAATTCCAAAATACTCTCGAAAGACATCTAAAGAGATCAATACCGTAACAAGTGTGTGTGTGTGTGTTGACTGTAAATCTCCCTGGTGGTCTCGTGCAATTCTATTAGCGCAAGCTTAATTCCTATTCATTAGTTTCTGGTCCTTAGCTGAGGGTCGAGAGATATGGTCACAGACTACACATCTATATATCCTGTCGATAAACGTCGATAAATGTCGTTAAACCGACGGATGCGGTAGACGATTCTAGAAACGATTATGGTACTTCGATGCTTCGAGACTGTAGTAGCGATTTTGCGCAAGTTAACGAAGCTGCTCATTGTTATAGTGACAAAAGGTTGGTAGGTACGGAAAAAAATTATGAAAGATGTCGTGAAAATTTTGCCATAATCTATGGTGCGATAGATTGGAAATAGCTGGTACTAGCAACACTTACTACAATTGTCATTGCATTATATTATTATTTTTTGTTTTTTAATGAGTGATACTTTAAGATCAATGATAATAAAAAAAATCTTATTCAATACTGGCAGGTTATAATTTTTTATTTTCTATTTGCTAAAATGAACTAGTTGAGTACTGGTTGGTAATAAAAAAAGCATTTCAAATGATTACTGGCGGTATCTACAAAAATAAATCCAGATTTCGAAATCTGTGGAACGAGTCCTGTATTGTTTATGGTAAAAGGCCTTGGAGAGCGAACCAGTCTCATAAATCGTTGTTATTGGGCAATAGCAAGTTCGGATAATAGGAACTAGTCTACGATGGACTTGTAATGTCATCTATAGACCTCAAGTGCCGACCGGTTAATTGAGAAAGCTGATTGCGAAATTACTAATGAACAAGTTGAAATTATTTGTTTTCTTTTCGAAGTCCCGAAAATTAATTACTCTCCGAAATTATCTATTTTATCTAATTAATATATATAAAAGCTTTGTACATAATATAAATTAGCTGTGGAAATGAATCAAGTTAGGTAGCGACAAGTGAATGTTTTTCATTAAAATAAAAATATTGGTTGTTTGTAAAGTAGGTTTACGATCGAGATGTTTACGTGATAACGTCTTATTGGTGATATAAGTTTTTGGGAAGTAAGGAATTAATGAAGATAACAATTTTTTCAAATTTTAAATTTAAAAATTTCGAGTGTAAAATGACAAGTTTACTTATTCGACTATGATATACATTTTTCTTCATACATACATTCATACAAATCTCCATTCGTTTGTATGCCGAGAGAGACGGGAGATCGGTCCGTCTCTCTCTCGTTATACCTGCGATCGCGCTCGTGAGGTTTTGGTGTGACACAAGTTTCTGAACATGTCACCCGACTAAAACGATTTTAAAGACGTTATCACGTCAAAAATTAAGAACAATTTGAAGAATTGATAATAGAAATCTGCTATTCAATTATCGATTAAGTCTATAAATGACGGCGGCACTTCTTAAGCGAAAGATTAATATGCTTCTTGTATTGCCGAACTATCGGAGCGTTTAATGTTGAATGATATAAATTGTAACCATTTGCATGTCACGACTAAAGTGTTAAAATGAAAGCTGTGAGTGGCTGTTGATAAACAACACGTGATGTAAACATAAAGGTGTAATTTACGCCTAATTTTAATGACGTCATTTGTACGTGTTTAGTTTATGACATTTTAATTTTGTATGGTTTATATATAAAAAAAAATTCACACGAAACTAAAGATAAACATAAAAAATTAATTAGGAAAAACAAAATTACTTAATACTAACAGTAACATATAATTTTTAAGTTTTTGAGAATAGTATTAGGTACTTAAAAACGTCAACGGCTGTTACGACTATCGGTTTTTATGACCAAATATGAGTAGCCCCTTCGATGTCGTTATAACAGATTTTGACTGTATATACATTTTACGCATTTGACAGTCGCTAATATTGTTTATTTATATGCAATAAGAAAAATTTAATCGGTACCATTCAAGAACAAAGATTCGTTCTTTGTTCTTGAATGGTAAGAAGACTTTCAAATTATAAACCAACTACATAAGGGATGTCAATAAGACTTTGGTAGTAGTCTGTGTCTTTGATGAACAGTAAAATGGTTCATCTAAACTTTTACATACGATTAACATAGCTGATATAAAAGTGAAACTAATGCGCTGATGACCCGTGACCACGATGATTTCATGACTCCAAATCATAACAATGTCTGTTTAGCGGTCACGATACATCATTATAGTAATTACACATCAACTATTACCAACTTATACATTCACTTCTTACAGCGGAGTGTCGTTCTTAGTGCAATGATAATACGGCATAAGTTTCTATGTGATTTATATGATTGATTGGATTATGAATATTTTAACAATAGTTGAGCTTTTGCTAATCGTGTATAGCTTGAGGTAACGTGTGCTGTTTGTTTTTATTATTACCGATTTGAGTGATCCGAAATTATAGGGATGCGGCGGTGTGTGGCATCCAAAGTGAGCTCACGCATTCTAATGAAATACAAAATATAGCCGCAGGTGGGAGTGGATTGATTTTATTAAAATTAACGCTAATTGAGCGTTTTTACGCTGAGCATTAACTTTGACTATTTAAACGGGTTATGTAAGGTATTATTATTAATCAGCCCATATTACCATTCCGTACGTATAAACTTTCGTATATTTTATTCAGAAGTAAAATCCAAACAAACCACTAAATTTTACCACAAACAAATCCATATTTTTATTCAAATCTCAAGTCAGAATATCGTCTTGATCGCTGTTAAATATGCATCCCGAAAAAATCTTTTGACAGCTCTTGAAACTAGACTCGTTTGAGTTTTGGAATACATAGTTCCCTGCGAAAATAATATTATTTCTGGTCTAGATTAAATAAGATTTACTTACTGGTCTTAAAAATACGAATTGAAAGAACTACAGCCATGTTTCAACTAACGGTTTTCGTTTTATGTATTGTATATGTTTGTTTTTTTTTAAAGAAAAATGGTCTCATATAGAAACAAAAACCGAGCACCCCAAACTTTACGTAATTTAAATTATATAATATATATAATTAAAATTTAGTAACGAAGTATATTATCTATTTATTTATTTATTTCGTGCAGCCCACATTTAAATACATAAAATGAGTAATACGAGTACTTAATTCAGCTGTGTTGTGTGATGGTGTGTAAGTGAGGTTATGTACGTGAGGGTGTGTATGTGGGAAGTGCTCATGATTTAGCGCTATGGATATTTTTGTTTATAATAGGGGGCAAACGGCCTACGGGATGCCCATAAAGGGCGGTTATTGCAGCCCATGAACACCCATTATTAGTTGGTGCGTTGGCGGCCTTTTAGGGAGAGAGTACATTCTACCTTTGATTAGTGGTTAGTATCTCTCAGGGAAGACCCCCACCGGGTGTACACAGTTCACTAGTTCGCAATAGAAAATATATTCCTAATACTTAATCCTTTTAGTCCGCAAACAAGTTCGAGGCTTAAATAGTATTTTTAAATATATCTCAAATGTAATTTTTAAATACCTTGTCTATTTCTTAAAGTACATAGATTTCACATAAACCTTTTCGCGCACTCACGATCAACGCTCCTCGATTAATTGAGTTAATTGCGTCGCAATTACTTTGGTTCATTTATCTTTGCACCTGCGTTCTTACAATCGATAAATTTATGACGGCCGACTGACAATGATATATTATGATGTATGCAAAATGTGCAAAATTAAACACAAAATATTCTAAACGGACTAATAGTCTGTAATAGAAAAATCAAAGTTACACACCTCTTTGTCCCCCCCCCTGCCCCTGAGGGTATGTGCAGTTCGACCGACACTCTGCTATTTAGATACTGAGACAATTGTACCCATTCAAACCACCATGGGTAGTTACAGTATCAAATAATACTAAATGTAGTTTGAAAAACTTTCATAATATTCAATTACAAAAATGAAGATATTTTATTGAATACATTCGTCGTAATGCGTAATTACAGCAAGTGTAACACTTGCCGACACTTGCGCTTAAAGTAGCAATTTAATATTTGAATTTCGAACTCAATTTATTCACTTAAACAATGGATGCTCAAATGCCTGTATAAGGCCTGAACATCTTGGACAAATTGTGAGCAATTAGTTTTATTTCTGTAACACGTCTCGGGAGACCTTTCACGATAGTTGTAACAAATTATCTCACAACCACCGCAATATGTCGCTATTGGGCCACAGTTTATGGTTAGAACAGTTATAAAGTCGTGATCGATTTAATGATTTAATTTTGTGACTACTTATCAAGGTAATAAGCTAACTACGAAGGTTTACGTAAGTAACTTTCATTGTAAATTTTTGGAAGTCAGAATTATCGAATAAGAACATTGCTTAGTTAAAAAGCTAAGATTCGCATCGAGTATCGACAACAACTGCATAATAATTCATAAGGATTCATAAAAAGTTTTATAACTGTAATTTAAGTTAACTGTGTCTCAGCTTGCAATTTAATTTATACGCTTCATATTGAGCACATATTGGGATAATTTATATAAATCACACGTTGCGACACCGAAGATCACGAGCGCACGAGCATCTGCATTTAGTGACGGGTTTAAAACGGGTTATTTGAGCCCAAAGTCACATGATGACGTCATAAAAGCATTGCAAGAAACTTACAAAGCGTTATTCAAAAGAAAATTTGGTCACTCAGTAATGTTTGATTTATTTTTATAGAACAGTGGAGGAACAAAGAGGTGGGCAGAAGGCTCATCTGATGTTGGTTCTCATGGACACTCATACTGCCAGAAGACTCACAAGGGCGTTGGCTAGCATTTAAGAATTGGTACGGTCTTTTGCTAAAGAAACCTTAGTCCAATTGGTTTGGCAAACTTCAGTGAGCTTCTGGTTCTACATAGAGGTGGTCCGTCCGTTAAAAAACGCTCAGTTGTGGAACGACGGACGTCGAGGTGATACGGGTGGAATTTCGTATTTTGCCTCGACGTCCGCAACGAAACTCGGCTGCAGCCTGCAGGTATTCCGAACAACTCCTCTGAATAGCTTACAAGGTAAATGCGTTAGAAGATGCAATGTTTTATTAAATTTATTATTCTTTGTCTTTGTTTATTTTTCTATAATAGTTTGTTTTTGTTCTATTCTCTGTTCTATTTTTGATTTCGCAATATGCCTTTTATAGTTGTTATAAATAGTTGTAATATTTTGTTTTTATGTATTTATGGTCTATGTGTCTATGGCCTCTTCTAGGTCTGATCAGTTTTCTTATACAGATCTTTTGGCTATACAGCCAAGTAGGTGGACAACCAACAACATGCCAACAACATGTTTTCAGCATGCCTTCCTCAAGATGTCTGCCATGCTCTGTGAAAGATGTTGCCTTCTTTTGTTTATTAGTATTTTTATGTTAAGTAAAAAAGTGTTGTACACATAACCATTTCTATTTTTATTATTTTCGCGTCTACGCAAATAAGTAAAATGATCTCAAACTGGGCACTTGAAACACGTGAGTTCAAGACCATTTGTAGTAAACTGACCTTTTAAACACATTTAGAGCTTAAAGGATAATTTTACGCTTTGCTAGTATCATGACGATAAATATAACGACAATACGCAATTAGGTTGTGAATCTAGGACAACAAATATCTTATGCAAACCATTTTCACGTTTACGACCATTAAATATGGGTTATAGTTGCAAGATATTAATTTGGATTGAAATGTACGCTATTTATCACGCCTGTACCTCTGCTTGGATAATAAATATTGTCAATCAGGTTGTGACAAACGTTGCGATACAAAAACTCAGATACCTGATGTTTGGGTGATTATTTCTATAGGATCTCTTAAATATTAAACGAAATGGTGGATAAATAATCAAGTTTCCACACACGCCACCGAGGGTTTTTCCTCAAAACATGAATATTAGTGTGTTAAATACATGACATGACATGATATAGACTTTATTAAATTTTATAATTTTTGAAGTTTTTGGCGTGTTAGGGAAAAAATATGAGAGTAAATTTTCTACGATGCGCGCGCACACCGTCACAAAAAACCGACACCCTGAAACTTCAGGGTTAGCTATAGTCAACATTTTAGTTTTTGAAGTTATACTTTTGGCGCGTTAGGGAAATGATGAGAGTAATTAACTTAAAGATGGGCGCGTACACCGTCACCCTGAAGTTAGCTATAGTTAAAAAAAAATCTACAAACAGTTTTTTCTACAAACGTAGAATAATTTGTTAAAAGATTTTTATTTTGTTATGCCAAAGGATTATAACTTCTAATGCGCGTACATAAGTACACACACGTTACGTTCATGAAACTTAAACCAAATTCTAAATAAATTTAACTTCAATTTGAAATTAAACAATTACGATCGAAATCGAATTTATCTCAACGTGAGCTTCGCATCAAAATGCGTTGCAACTTGTCAATAAATCCGAAATTAATCTGAATATATTGCTAGCGTGAATTGAATATTTAACAATAGCTCACGAATAGTTGTGTAAGTGGGATGAATGATTCTTAGGTCAATATTACTTACCTTAAGCGGATTTGGGATTTTGGATATCGCAATTCGCTTACAATCATTGTAAGGGTAATTTAGTAACATCGATATTTAAAGCTGTGTATTTAGTAGTAACCGAAGAATATGTGTTCTTAAAAGCTTCATACAAATATTTTAATAGTATTATACATTATTTTTTATAATACTAAAAGCGTTCAAAAGACTTAATTAAATAATGGGGACGATTGGTTGAAGCCTCAAGTTATTTAAAAATAATGTACGATTATGGAATGCTATACCGTACTCATATACTATACTATTAATTACTAAAGTTTTTTCAGTATAGAATATTCTCGGTAAATTGCCGTTTATTATACTTAAGTTTCATAAAGCGATGCTCACGACTCAGTATCACGTACTTGTACGTAAATTAATGCAGTTTATAATACGTCTATCAATTTTAAGTATTACTTTAATTATAGTTACAGCTAAGTAGTAATAAAATATAGATATATAATATAAAAATAATAATTATTATTTTCTAATAAAATATAAATAAAATAAGATGACAATATAAATCTTTGCAGGTCTTTTATATGTAATATTGTTAGAATTAATAGAAAATATTATTGTTATTATTTGTTTAAACGAAGAGTTTTATATCTTATATATTATTATTATAAACAATAACTTTAAGCCAAAATGCGGAAGTAAAAGTATAAATAATTATCGATGAAACAGGTATTGTTTATACTGTCAAGATAAAAAGAATAAGTTCGCTTAAATGCCAATAAACCAGTTATTGATTTAATAATTTCGACGATGAAGATTAACGTTCTTTAAATTAGTGAAATTACTTTGGTATCGTTATCACTTTGATATATAATTTGACAGGAATCTCTTTCTCTCTAGGTTTCATTGACAAAAGTGGAAACAAATGCCTAATGTATGTAACTCGATTTCCGCGAAATAATTGAATAGCAAGGTACACAAACTGATCACCTACTTGCTAAAAATATAATAAAAACACACAGGAATTGTGTGTTTGTGTGAATGTTTTGTGTACTATGTATGTAAACGCAATAATTAAATTAGACGATGGAGCTACGTAATAATTGTGTTCCTTATAGTAGATATCGTAAAGCCAAAACATGAGCTTGTAGCTCTATAGAATTGTACAACATCGCCGTGCTAGAGCCTTGTGCAACACTGTAATGGTCAATTTCACGTCACGGAGTAGTGTCATGTCAAAATAGTTACAAAACGCACGTGACAAATTCTGTGGTGTTCCAAATGTGCTTACGAAAACATTTTAATTCTCACGGAAACATAATTTAAGGCTTTTTAGGTTACAGAAACCATGGCCATTGTCAGCTATTATTGAATGCCACCTTAGAAATTTATTTGATAGAGAGGTAGAATGAATATGACTTTGATTTTTTAGTACAAAGTTAGAAGAATTATTGGTATAAAACTCTGTAGACGGAAAACAATACTTATTTCAGATTCTGGAGTCTTTTTATCCACTTTCCTAGACTAGAGGCATTATGACAGAAATGCTCTATCTCAATTAATTTTTACTTGTGTTACACGCATTTCCGTAAGATTTTTCTGATATAATAGTAGGAGAGCCTACGGTGCTAAATGGGGATTTACTCGAGCTCGGGAGCGGCTATAGATTTTCAAAAACGTAAAAAAACTATGCCATGTACATACTCGAGCGTCCATGTGCTACGTATTATTAATAATGTACGTATGTTAATTATAATAATAATGATAAAATAAAAATAATATCGAATTTATTAAGTTATAAAATTGCTTAGACAAAGTTCCATATGATAAAATAAACGTAACAGAACGAATCCATAAACCCATATCTTAATGCAAGTAACATGTAATTTGTAAGTGGTCTTAAAGAGGAATATTTATATTCGATGACTTGAATGTTCCGGCATCCGACTAATAAAATTGTTCGGATCGTATCGTGGAGTAATAGTCGTTGGACCACCGCGCTTTTCGAGCACGAAGTCATTAAGTTGTGGAATTTAATTACGTTCTGAAAACTGTAGACAGCTTTTTGCTATTTCATTGTTTTATAAATGTATCCTATTTGGTGTACACGTACAATATAATGCTGGCTTTTATTTTATTTTGTCTCTCTACTGTTCTCACTCCGCACATTAAATAGGCTGCGTTTAAAGGATATCGTTCAAGTTGTAACAGCTTTATTTTGCTCATTTTATAAACTTTCTTTTTCCCAATGCTTTCAAAGTATGAGTTCTTAATAGTCATCTCTTTTATACCTAGCGTAAACACAATTCGTCAGAAAGAGACGAAAGTGTATAATAAGTTATTTTTTTTTTAATTTACAGCTGGTATACGGGTAGGAGGCTCACCATGGACACTCACATTGCCAGAAGACTCGCAAGAGTATTGCCGGCGTTTTAAGAATCGTTACCATATTTTCTTGAAGGACCCTAAGTCGAATTGGTTCGGAAATAGATAGTTTCTGATAGTAAAATTATATATAATAATATGATACTTAGAAAAACATCTCGTTATATAGTCAAGAAAATCAGCATCCAAGAACATTGCACTTAAGATTTCACAAAATAACTGAGAGAGTTACCTAAAAGCGTTTCTCACGTACTTCGATATTATTTACGAATCATGTCATATAACTGACAGCTACAAGCTTTATTGACACAGCTATTTGGGTTTCTATATACATCGTTTCATTTGTTTACGAAGCTTCCGTACATTGTAGAATATACAATCACAATTTAATTATAAGGATTTCCTTAACACTTTCTCTATATAAGGCAATTAAATACTATTTTGTTTCTTTATTGATAACTTATAACCACGTATATACCTACTAAATTATTAGTAATTATTTTTGAAGTTATACTTCTTTAAGGGCATTATGAAAAATTGATGAGAGTGAAATTTTTCGATGCGCGCGCACCGTTACACAAAATTAACAGAATGAAGTTGCCCACGGAAGATGCTACGGCATTGGACATAATTTAAAAACAACAATCGAATAATAATATAATTTATGTTACACTTAATGTCAGAGAATAATAATAAATATTTATTTTATTTATGACTCCTTTTCCAGTCTTTGATTATTTAATTGTAATTACTTATTTGCATGCAATCAAAAACTATTTCTAATAATGAAGATGAAAATAAATATAACTTCTTACGCGCGTACCTACATAAGTACACGCACTCTTTTTGTTTTTTTTTTATTAATTTCTTTACTGCATCCCTTCCGTACGTATTCTGTATGTGGTATAAATGTGATAAAAACTTACCGAAACATATTCAGCACAAATGTCGATTGAGTTAACAAAGTCACAGACATCGTCAACGGACCAGGCGGAGATGCGCGCGCGAGCCTCTGCGCAGAGGCAGTCACGGGTATCGCTCCGATCTACACGAAAAACAATTTTTTTTATTAATTTCTTATAAACTTTATCCCTTATGATGTTTTACTTTATGAAGGTCGTAAGAGACAATATTCGTTTTAATTTGTAAAGTACGCCAACCTCTTTTGTGCCATTCTAAAATTCTTATGCAAATTTTTAATATTTAAAATTTTTATTGTTCACGCAAAAAACCTTAATGATGTACCTTAGGAATTGACTAGGAAATTGTTAACAAAACACAGTGCATAAATATTCAAATCATAATGAAAAACTGATATTCCAATGCAGCCTGAAGTCCCCCTTAACAATCAAATTGCCCCCCCTGTGGGGCGTGAACTCCACGTAGGGAGATACTGTATTAGATAAAGTATGCCTTGAGGTTGTAACAATTGGATTACATACATACTTTTGATATAAAAAATATATAACTGATTCAGATTAAGATTTAATCTATAATATTCATAAGTCGATTTAATTTTTAAATCAGTGTTTTTATATCAATGCAATGAATTATGCAATACGCAGTGACGCGTGATGATTTTAATTAACCGCTACAGTTATATCTCATAATTATTACCGTAGTTAATATAGCGCGTGCGTGTACCTTGACTTTTCTTCCGTAGAAAATCTCGTGAAATTGCATTTTTGCGTATACTTAGAAAATCTTTACGGCACTTCACAATTATTATATATTTTATATTACTTAATACGTATAGTGCAATTGCTTAATTTTTTTTATTTCCTAAATTCTCAATAAATCAAGTTTCAAATAAACTATCAAAACTAACTAACTTTTAATAAAACTAGCACATCAGCTGTCCTTTTCATATTTTAAACAAAATTTATTATAAATATGGATAACCTTATTTTAAATAAACAAGTTTTATTAAATAATATGTGTTATGAGTGACGGTTTTGTTTAACAATTAATAATAATAAAATAAAACTTTATTCATGATAGAAATATGGTTGTGACAAAATATATCTAACGCTAGTCCCCACTAGGGGTGTGGATAACAAATGTACCGCAGTCAGTGTGACGTCAAACATTACCTTCATTTGATATCCTATCCCTATCATCGTCACTCCGTGTGCTAGGACTGGCGGAGAGTCGTGCTCGCTTTGCAGCGGTCTCTCCCGCCGCGGAGAGATCAAGCGGTGAATGCTCGGGAACTGTACCAGTCCCAATACGCTTGCGCCGCGATCTTCCACCACGGCCCACTCGCGATATTGCTAATAAAGTCTGTTAAAACATAACGATACAAATTAAAAAAAAAATGGTAGTATTAAAATAGTAACACCTTATTTACACCACCATAATTCAAAACAGAAGAAATATATATATATAGAACAGGGGACGAACTGATCGGAGGTTTTGATGTTAAGTGATACCGCCCATGGACTCTAAATACCAGAGGGTACGCTCTTTTCTTGAAGGATCCTAAGTCGAATTGGAGACTTCGGCAAATTCGGAAATACTTCAATGGGCGGCTAGTAGTATAGTGGTGGTGTGCGGCTAAAACTGCTTTAAAAACACTCAGTTGTGGAACGACGGACGTCAAGGTGATACGGGAAAATACATTAAACAGTAAGCATTTATATTCCAATTAAAATGTGAAATTCCATTCAAAAAATTCAGCTAATACTAAACTAAGACTTGTGAATTTAAATAGCGCGATTGATAGAGTACGGACCGAATTGTAAACAGTGTTCAAATCAGACAACTGAAAGCTTAGAATTTGTTGGACACAAGCTTGTTAATTCATAACAGTGTTACGTCAGGAAAACATTTTAGAACATTAACACGGCGCTACATTAACTATTAGCTAGGTTCTGTTTGATTTTTTTTTATTCTACGTGGCGTTTGTGGTTTGGATGAGCTTATTAGCTAAACAATGTTACACAGAAAGACACAAGGATTCGATTCCCGGTTCGAGGGCAAGTTTTAATTTAATTTAAATTTGTTCTCGGCCTTTGGGAGGGTTGTGCGGTACCGGGCGAGTGCTTAAACCGTACATAGAGGACACGGTCGAATTTCTAAGGCAAGCACGAATTATAAAAATCTTATACTTGACGCTGGCTAATGCACAAACCGTGCCAGAGCCATAAAGGAAAAAAAAGACACAAGGAAGAAGTTACTATTTGATACCTTCTTTGTTTATGTATCTTCGTAGCTTAGTTCTTAATTTTAAATTGTTACAATACAAGTTTTTTAATTGTTTTAAATTACATAAAGCAAGTGATGACATTAATTTAACAAATTTTCGACGTCCAATAAAATGAAAGATAAGAATACTTAAAAATGTTTTTATTTGATCAGATATTTTGGTGACACTTTCATATTTGCTTTTTTATAGAATAGAGGGCAAACGGGCAGGAGGCTCATCTGATGTTATGTGACATGGACACTCTCAATGCCAGGGCATTTAACTGGTACGCTTTTTTATTAAAATACCTTAAGGGGACTTGTTTTTAATTCCAAGAAATTTAAATTTTAACTTAAAATACTTTCTCCATATTGCATCAATCATGATAATATTTTTAGAAGTTATTACATCTGTTTATCAGATTGACTTGAAGTTCCATCTCAAAGGCCTTAAAAATCAACTCATCAGTAGCGACTCAAGTAGACACTGTACAAACATTAGGTGATTATCTGATCGAGAGCACCCACAAGTGGCCGACATTCATCATAACGTTGGCCTTTCGTTACGCTCGCTGCCCGCGGGTCAAATCGCAATCTATCTTTTTTAATTGCTGTAAAGTAAAAAACACGAGCTAATTCTAGGTAAAATTTCGATGCGCGCGCGCGTGAAATGAACACATAGCCGCACGCGCCGAGTGCTTTTATTTAGGGTTGCCTCATGTTTAATGTATTTATAAAAATATAACACCTGAAATTTGTCATAAATTTTGACGGCATTTAACCGAAATTTACTTTATGCAATTAAAAGACGAAGTAATTATGTGTTTTTAAAATCAAATCTTAGTAACTTTAAACATAAAAACAAACAAAACAAACAAACAAACACACAAAGTTCAATCTACGTTTCAGTATATAATTTCTATTAAATGTTTGTGTATTGTTAAACCGTCTCGTTTATACTTTCTATTTATTTTTATCGAGATAAGGTACCATTACAGATTACTCCAATGCGGCAACTAATTACATTTATAACACATATAGAATATACATACACCAAAATAACACAATATTAAACAGTAATAGATTAAAACATTTACAAAAAGACTATTTCTTTCAGCATAGAAACTGACAGGAAACAGACCTTATCTCAGTTCACTCCACGAACAGTAAAAACGTTTGTTAATGCAGTTCATAAATTATTTCTATACATTGTGTCATGCGTGCCTAGTACTTGTTAACTCCAATTACCTATTCAGTTAAGTTTTTACTATAACTTGTGCTAAATTCATATTTTATTACAGCAACCCTACAATCGCACGAGCTCTCTCCATTAATCTTACGATTTATTTCCGCGCTCCCGTTTCCCCGTCAGGTGAGAATAAATTCTATAAATTTACTGTATACAAAGAGAAATGTAACAAATCATGTTAATATCGGCGATCAGATAATATCGAATTTAGAAAGTAACTAGTGTTTACTTGATCGCGATCTAAATTACGTTAAACTGAACTTCAACATTTCTTAGAAAGTCGAAAACCGATGAGCAAAAATAGCTTCACTTCGCGTGTTCACTCATAGAATGTGAAATTCCGGTTTTTATAGATACGGTATATTATATTTAAAACTCCGTCTCTTCTTTATGTTTTTTTATTTTTGTCATCATTTAAGCTGTTACAACATGATTTCATGAAACTTCTTACGTCGTTATTGTCAGTTCAAAGGCAGTTTATACGTGAAAATTGAGCAAATTTGAATTCAGCTTTTACTGTGTAGCTATATTACGTGTTAACTTTACTATTATTTTCTAATTAATCTGACATTCCAAACATTGATTTTTTGATTGTTTTTTTTTATCAATTTACTTATACTTCTTTCCGTGAGACGAATAGACGTGTATGTATGTAATTTAATTTGCTGGGACTATATTCCATAGGATGCCGAACCACTTGGTGTTGCAGTGAAAAACTGTTTCATTTTTATTTCTTACTTGGAGTTGCTGAACTATCCGTTTGCATAGATTGTATAGGTACATGAGTTCGGGGTCATTATCTAGCAATGTTTTTTTTTAAATTATTTATTAATTTTCTAGTAAATTTTAGTCCAATAACTCTCTACTAATTGGTCAAACGTACGTGACTGACTGAACTGCGACTCTAACATCGATTGAATATGAAAAAGTTCGATTTCACATCCCATCATTGGCGTGTCGCGAGTGGCGCGCGCATGCGCGTGCCTACGCCAATTAGTGCAGCTCCAGTTACCTTTAGTGGAGAGAGGAGATGCTTCGCTGCACTGGGCAAAGTCGTACTTACCTTAGATACGACTGATAGGGTTGTCAAAAATGTCTAGATATAATAACAGTATACTCTCAACCAATTGATTTGTGCAGTGTTTTTCCGCCGTGAATACTATTAAGTGCGCTTTGGTGTTCTATTAGTTAAGTGGCATATTCTGTGGTACATGGGGCATGTTTAAAGCATTATTTTAAACAAAAAGTGGTCTTAGTTTTACATCTAATCAAACAAAAGTTGTAAAGGACCTTAAGTATGCGTCAATGTATATATGTGAATGGATATGAGTGTATATAATACACTCTGTATATGAGAGTATGCCTAAATGTTGTTATTAGCGTGTGCTGTCTGTGTTAGATTTTGGAAACTCAGAGTCATGCCAAAATATGTAGTAAGACCTCTGCATGGCAGGGAATTTAGAATACTTGTTTTAATATAATTTGGTCGCTGTTGAACACTTTTATAAGTTGTTTGATCTGCTTAATTTTCTTGACAATTTCAAAACTTGTATCAACCCTATTTGTCGTGTGCCAACTAGCAACCACATTTAGCACTTTCTTCTTATCTAAAGGAAGTGTAAAGGTCAGAGCCTTATCGGTCTTAATTACGATTATTACCCCACAGGAAGCACGGTGTAACCGCGTTATGATTATAAAGATTCTAATTATCATATTTTTTCATTAAATGTCAGAATGTTATTTAAAGAGGATGCTTGTTATTATTCCAAAATGTTTCTTTATTTAAAATACAATATGGTTTTTGTAAGAATTCACGTACGTATGAATTTACAAAAATGGTAATCACAAAAAAAGAAATTATTTAATTAGTGGTATAGATTTGTTTAATCTCCTATAATAGGACGTGGTAATATTGTTCCCTTCTAAGTATCTTATGTTTTCTAGGCCACAGCAATCTTTATCGATAGCCAAGCGTTTAGTATCTAAACTAGTGGTTCCTACATAAAACTTTATGGTATATAGAGCATTTATAGATAATTAATTAAAAGTAATAAAACCTGTAATTAATGTGAACACAGTTTCACCTATAATTAATTTTTATATTATTATCTAAAAGTAGAATTAGTAAACTTCTGTTTGTATATTGTAACCATATCGATCTCAGTAACAATTATTTCTGTTAGTTATATTAGTTCAAGGTTGGACCTTTTACAGAGTAATAATTAAAATTATTTTTTACTCTGTACTAAAAATACAGTTGCAATAATCACAAATAACAAGATCATCTACAGACTGTAACTAATTAATGGTAGCAGTTACTGTGGTTCAGGAATTACCATAAATTAGCTTTATTCAATAAAGATCTCTAAGCGAGATACCATCGCGTGGGCCTAGTACAACTACACATATGTACGGCTTCTATTTCAAATCAGACAGTAATGCATTATAGAATGTACTTGGAGACACCAGGTGCCATCTGTAGCAACAAATCGATTTAAACATTTACTCCAAATATTAAGAAGCTTCAGATCGCAGCTGGAAGATTTCTGCAGTAAGATAATGACACTCACTGCCAGAAAAGCGTAGCAGAGGCGACACGACACCCCCCACTCGCCTATGAATATAGAGAATAGGAATAATAATATATTTGTACAAAATATGTGTATAAAATTTATATTAAAAAACATTTTATTTTCCATAAACTGTAGACTATGTATATGTCAAAAAAAGCTTTTATATAGTAGTTTATTGGGGGATAAGTATATCAAAGAAAGTTGAATGCTTTACTTTAAGTAGCATATTTTACAAGGTGTTATATACTAGATACGATAATATTTAGGTTAGATTTTAATAATTTAAAAAAAAATCTGTGGCGCTACAACTTTTTAGGTCTGGGCCTCAGATTTCTGAATCTGTTTCACGATCATTTTTAAATCTAATAGGCAAGTGATCAGCCTTGTGTCTGACACACGTCATCGACTTCTTGGGTCTAAGACATGTCGGTTTCCTCACGATGTTTTCCTTCACCGTTCGAGCGAATGTTAAATGCGCACATAGAAAGCAAGTCCATTGGTACCGGGGATCGAACCTATCAGGGATAAGAGTCGCACACTGAAGCCACTAGGCCAAAACTGTTCTATCAATTTTAATAAGTAATCTATTTGAATTACTGGCAATAATACCAAACTTTAAATAAAACATATGTGTAGCCCCACGTTGTACTTAGACGTCTTAATCACAGCCGTGAACTATGAAACGGCGAGGAGAGTACAATTAAACTGGGAAGGTCAGCGAGCACAGAATTTATAATTATTAATGAATTTAAAGATGCTTATGAAATGGGAGTCAGCTGAGCGTGAATTATTTCATAGGGGCACTGGCATTAGCCAGTAATGTACATTACGTTAGAGGAAATTGTAAAACAATGTTTTTATCTTTTAATAATACTCTTAAGCCTGCGTTTCGTAAAATGTTACGCTTTGAACACGCACTATATTTGGGCCACGAATGTTGGTATTAATTATAAATAAAAATTAAATTGTCAAGCTTTTGGCTTTGCTTTTGGATTTTTTCTGTTTAAAAGTATTTGCCTGAAACATTAGTATTCGCGTCTAAGCCCTTCCTCAGGAATAGTAAATATTAAGAAATTTCTATATACGAGTACATATATATATTTCTCATTTTATTTTTTCCCTGATGATTGTTATTGTGTGTGTTTATGTGGGTGTTTTTTTGTTAGTAATAAATGTTACGTCTATGGCTATGATTGTCTTTCCGGTTACCACAAGACGTTTTTCTACACTTTCCCAAAAAACGCCGAGTTTTCTGCACACTAACACATGGCAATCTTACTCACCAGGCACATCATACACACACACATAAACATCTGAGACATATCTTAAGAAATTATAGATTAAAGAGTGTTTGATTTTTGCGAAACTCACCTTTGTGGAGGTCATGTCTATCATGACAGGGAATGCCGGAATCCGCGGTGGTCCCCCTTGCTGTTTGGCCAATTTAGCAAACAATCCGCCCATTGGGGCATCATTTGTGTCGTTGGATTGCACAGGCGCGCGTGGTTCTACTCCGAAACCATTCACGCGGTGGAAATAGCTGAAAACATTTGAACATTAATTGAAATTCGCCAAATAATTGATGGACTTCTTGAAACTATTGCTTTTAATTCAGTAAAGATTTTAAGTATTCTATCTTAGTAATTCAGTTAGTAAGAGTAATTAAATTGTTCTATATAAATGACGTTTTGAGCGCGTAGATATATAATTTTTGTTATTTGTTAATAATTTTTGTTTCGCTACGAATCCAAGACATCGTCTGATATCACGGAAGCTTTTACAAATGAATTGAACGCGCACGTTCCCCTATATCGTATCATCCATTATACGAGTATAAATCGTAATAATAAAATAGAAGAAATATTTTATTTGTTTTAAATTTAAATTAAATTTTATTGTAAAATTCAAAAACGCATCCAATTAAATCCAATATAATTGATATTTCTACGATAAAACATAAGTTTTTTTAAAGGATGCACAAACAAATTGATTTTTATATTTCTTAACATTGGCGTATTACCCGAAAAAGAGCTAGAATCACGCAAAGGTATTTAAATTTATTTAATAAAGTATCATATATAATGCATTTTCTATAGTACAGGTTACAATCTATGTATTCTAAAATATATGAAAATTATGGTATACACACATTTAACAAAGAATAAAAACATTACACTACTAATTTTAGTTTTAACTAGTTCAAAAAAAGGATTATACCGAAAAATACGTCATCTAATAAAACACAAATTGACTACAACAATTCGGTCCCAATGTTTGCGATTCTAATTATGTTTGTATGTTTGAATAACACGATCATTTAGGATCAAATACTAAAAAATATTTAGCATAATAACATAGGTTTAGCCTAATTCTCAACCATTATTCCAATACACGGTTATTAGCTAGTCATTTGCGATTATCACTACTGTTTCAAAAGTTTTATGCAATATCCTTGAACGTAACAACGGATATCGGATATAATTATACGAATAAATTATATGGAGATTATATTATTATACTGCCTTGGGTCAGGTATTTTTAAGTAATGTCAATAGGTTAGGAATTACACAGTTGGTCGAGGTTAAAATGGTATCTGGACTAATGATAGGTTATGAGGGAATTCTATAGGTAATGTTGTCAAGTGGAATTGAATATACCAGCCCACTGATGTATTTACGAATCAATTCGACTTAGGTCTTTCGAGAGAGGAGCGTACCAATTCTAAAAAGGCCGGCTACGCACTTGTGAGCCGTCTGGCAAGGTGAGTGTCTATGGGCCGCGGTATCACTTAAGATCAGGTGAGCCTCCTGCCCGTTGTACTGTTTTGCGATCACTTTGTTGGATGAGGATATGTTGAGTAATGAAAGTAAATAAAAAATAAATAAATAAATCAGTGGCGCTACAACCTATTTAGGTCTGGGCCTCAGATACTGTTTCATTATTTCTCAATCTAATAGGTGAGTAGGTGATCAGCTTCCTGTGCCTGACAGTCACCGTCAACTATTTCGGTCTAAGACAAGCCGGTTTCCTCACGTTTTCCTTCACAGTTCGTGCGAGTGTTAAATGCGTATACATACATAGACAGAAAGTCCATTGGTGCACAGCCGGGGATCGAACCTACGATCTCAGGGATGAGAGTCGCATGCTGAACACTGCACTGGGCTTAAATATATAATTATCTTTATTGTATGTTTTATGAGAGTTTAAGAGTTTAGAGTTAGAGAGTTTACATTATGAAAAACTGTGTGTTCTTTAGTTTTCGCGGCTGAATAAATAATTAATATTTCTGATAATTGTTTGAACAACTGTTATTAATTGTAAATAATAAAATAATAAAAGGTAAACACTTAAAATATAATATTGCAGGCAATTGGTACGCTTCTTTTTTTAATAATTTATAATAAAAAGGTTGTCATTTGCAAATATAAAACAGTGGCGTATCAAACGTCACAATACTGTCAGAAAACAATCCAATATGAATGATTTATTACAAAACACTTTCAATACAACTCAATTAGAACTTAATTTATTCAGTATGAAGCAGTTATTTACTTTTGTTATCTCATTAGGTGAAACAATATTTATCACTCTGTGCAGGTGTTTATACACAATATTACCAATTCAAGCGTTATGCCAGTTAATTACGGGAATTTATGCCCTGTTGCCTTAAATCACGGGTCATTATAGCGTGTACTGCCCGTGTGACCATCAAAAGACACTCGGGCACCGATCGGTCGAATCGTAATTAAATTTGACAGAGGTCACTGACCTAACACCGTGAGATGAACAATTCATTAATATAACATAAGTTCAGACGGCGGTTCTCACGAATCATGTTAATTTGTCGACTAAACGCGATCTGTTGTCGAATCGATTAATATGCAAATTGATTTGGGCATCACTAGGCGGTCGCTGAACTGAAGCGTACATATATCTTGTGATATTTATATGGTTATATAATGAGGCATACGAATCAATTGATTAAATCATGTATTACACTATAATTGTATGAAGTTCTAGGCCTGGGTTTATTTGACATTTTTTAAATAGTTGCATCAAAAATTTTGATTCAAAGAGACCGGAAGATGTACTAATGTAGCAGGTTATAGGATGTTATTAAGCGGATAAGGCTCCGCTGCTACCGCATTCCGCCTAGGGCGATTGTTAGTGGCGCCTAAACAGTCATACCGCGGTATGCGCAAAATGCATTTTCCCAAGAAAAAAAAACCTAAATTCATAAAAGTCGTTGTGTACCTGTCTTTAACACAGTTTTTCAGTATAAGAGTAAATTCATGAACAGCCCTGTGATTCTGTAACTCACTTCACGAACTCACACAGCGGTTTTCGCATCGGCGGTCGCTCTCAAATCAGTCGTGAAGCAGTCATTTTATGATTTGGCATTCTGAAAAGGTGGGAGCTGGTACTTTATTGTTTATCAAACCAAATGATAATGATGGTAATGCCAAATCATAAAATGACTGCTTCACGACTGATTTGAGAGAAACCGCCGATGCGAAAACCGCTGTGTGAGTTCGTGAAGTGAGTTACAGAATCTCAGGGCAGAAGCTAGGGTTGTAACTCACTCGTTAGTGGGATGTGTGTTGTATCTGGCAGCGAGCGAGCGCATTATGTCAGAGTAGTTGCGGGGCGGGTGTGCGGGCGCAGGGGGTGCGTGGCTCGGGCTGCCGCGCTCCGGCGGCGTGCCTGGGTATGACGACGTTGATGGCGTCACGCTGCGAGATCTGTCAAATCAGTTGTATTGAGGTTTCGGTTCAAATCAAATGAGATTCTGTAGATGCTACCTAGATGACATTTATATTGATAATATGACATTGTTTAATGCCTAATTAAAAAATATACTCAGGCATGTAATCTGCGAGCATTCTAGTAATATGAGTGTCCATGAGCGGGCGGTATCACTGAACATCAGATGAGCCCCCTGACAGTTCTCTGATCATTGGTAATCTTATGGCTTTCTGACTTCGAAATACCATTAGTTTCAATTTGTAATACACGATATTATATTGTTGCAACATCATTGTTTTTACCTGGAGGCGGTGGATTCGTGTGGGCTTAGCCGTTCGACTTTGACACTAGAGGCGGTCGGCACAGGCGCCGGCGCATGCGTTTGCGCGGGGGACGCCGCATCTCGGGCACAACGCCTTGCGGGACCACCACCGCCTTCACCTGCAAGAATTTTTTAAATTATTATTTGTGACAACCCTAACGAACATACATGTAAGAAAAGCTTGACAGGCTTTAAGTAATCATGTTATAATGTAATTTATTTCACACCTTTAAAATATTGCCAATTATTGATAGTTGAAATTGAAAGAATGTTGTTTCTTCTCCGAACATTATAATTCATTGCTTTCCTTAAAATCGACTTAAATAAATATTAAAAAAAATCTCTATATCGACTAACAAAATATCTATTCTATCAAAACTTTCTCGTGTATAAGTGTTAATAATATTGCGATTGAAGTCGTGTGATGCTGTTTGGTACCTATATTTACAGTAAGTTGCCCTTAACATTGACTCGTTCACTTGTGAACTGAGCAAAAATGTCCCATCACAATTATATCGTCCAAGTAAGGCCGAGCCACGCAACCGGTTGGACATCCCAACTTTTTACGAATTAACCTTAACATTTACGAGACAACATACCGTTGTCAGTTCAAATTTTATTGGGACATAAACGGCTTAAGTTTTCACCGGTGGTTCACTGTAAAACATATAATAAAACTAGAGAATAGTCCCGTAATTACTGGATATTTATTTTATAAAATACTAGTTGTCTATGCGCATTAATTCGCTTGTAGCACGATGTTTAGAAAGCTTTTCAAAAGACTTTTAAATGCAAAAACATTTGACGCTGAAGTACATCACTTTGCTTTATTGTTAACTACCTGACCCGGCAAACGTTTGTATTGCCATGTAGGAAACATTTTTTTAGTTCAATAAAAATAACTTTCTACAATAATAAAAATAGGGGTTAATCGTAGAGGGGTGAAAATTAGGGGTTGTATGTATTTTTGTATGACGTATCATAAAAAAATAAAAAATAAATGTTTTCTAAAAAATTTTTTGGGATGGACACCCCTTATCACTTAGAGGTTTGAAAGATAGATAGTAGCCGATTCTCAGACTTACTGAATATGCATAAAAAATTTCATAAGTATTGGCCGAGCCGGAGGAGTATGGCAACGAAAACTGTGACACGAGAATTTTATATATTAGATATATAACGTAGCGTACGCGATTTAGGAATTTTCATTTGTCATTTTCACACCTTGAGTTACTTTCTGTTACACTATCGTAATTTCATACATAACAATAACTTTTTTGTTAATATTCTTTAGCCTATGTTCATCGGGGATAACGTAGGGTTCTAATGACCCGGAACCGCAGGTGTTGATTGAGCTTTTTGTCAGATATCTCGTAAACCCGGGTCACTTGGGTTGAATGCCTTGGCGAACCCCAAGGGCCCATTAAGGGCATGTAGGGCTGAGGTGTTTTATTGGATAGGGTCTTGCCCCTCTGAATAGAAGAAGGCTTTGAGTAAAGACCCCACACACCCCGTGTCAAGCTAGACATCCATGGCGTAGACACACATCATTAAAAAAAGGCTTCTAATGGTGAAAGAATTATTCAAATCAGTCCTATAATTTTTGAGCCTGTTTAATGCAAATACTCAAAACTTTCCTCTTTATATAAATATAGATTTTGGAAATAATTATCTACTATATGTTTAGACCCTCGGCCCAGTAGTTTTGACTTGTAAAAGAACATTAAATAAAACTAATTAGAAACTAATGTGAAAGACTTAGCTTATGACTTCGATTTGTCAAAATATATGTATTTTAAAAGTATGTTTTTTTTATAAAATGTTACCCTCTTATGTATAATTTATATTCTATTCAGGAACAGGGGGGCAAACGGGCAGGAGGCTCACCTAATGGTAAGGGATACCGCCGCCCATGGACACTCTCAATGCCAGAGGGCTCGCGAGTGCGTTGCCAAAACTCTAAATACTATTTATAATTAATTTTCTATTTATTAACTTTTAATCATTATAACTATTATTTATATTCATCTTTCTACTTAAACAATATTTGTTTTTAATATCTATTCAATCCCGTATTCTCAAGAACTATGTATAACTGGTTGGTGCAAGTAGCATAATCTGACAGCTGCGCTGAGTCCTGGCTTAATACTGTTTCTAAGACATTCTGAACTGAAATGGATACAATTATGAGAATGTATTCCTGAGTGCCCTAATCGTATTAAGGAATATGAAAGTATTATTATTGATAGTATGCAAGTAAATTAAATCTGTAATCAAATTAATACATAGTTTCTTGTTAAAATTATTCTGTATTATGAAATAACGAAAATACTTTAAGTGATGGCAATCAGTTACAAGATTCCATATTCTGTGTATTTTGTAAGAATCGTGGTATTTTATCATTTTATCTGATCATTTAAAACGTCACGAAAGTTTAATTTAACTTGTTAAATGGATTTTTTTTTATCGTACATATCCTTATTTGTAAATAAATATTTCTTTTAAATTAATTCGGTCCCCTCATTATTTTCCTTCACCGTACGAATTGTTAGTTGAGAGTTAAATGAGTCCGTATAATGAAAAAAAAATCAGTCATTCGAGAGAAGAATTAAAGACAGAAATCGAACTTGGGATTCTTCGATGTTAGGATCGATAACCAAACTCCCGTATATCCAAAAAAATACTTCAAAGAAATTGACTCAACAGTAAAGAATGTAATTTACATTGTGAATGTATTTATAATTCCTATCCAATACTATTCCTATTTATTATCTATGTCAAAGTTTTTTAAATTTACAGTGATAATTATGAATGTGTAATTTCATGTTAACTCGTACGTTATCGGAAATGTATGCGCCTCACGATCGTTCAAAAATCGTTTTACTTAACTATGTAAAATAAATTTACTTTACATTGCGTAAAGAATGCCTGTTACATTTTAATGTCAGTTTAAAACTCGGATGACCTCTGCGGCATCTTGCTCGCGAGATATCATCTATACATTGACACTGTTTGAAGTTGAAATATACCCGCTTTCCACCAATCTACCATCTTAAGGTAAACATGTCAAGAAAATTGTCAAAATAATTACACACTTAACATAGTTTTTGCCGTAAGGTGCTTTGGGTATGTATAACCCCCTAATAAAGCGCTGTGAAGAGGCACGTCTTCTGTGAACAGCTGTAATTATTTTGCCCCTAATCTATCTTAATATATATAAATCTCGTGTCACAAAGTTTGTCCTCAATGGACTCCTAAACTACCGAACCGATATCAATCAAATTTGCACACCATGTGCAGTTCGATCCAACTTGAGAGATAGGATAGTTTAAATCTCAAATTATAGTCTCAATTTTAATTTATTGCAAATTATTTGTCTGTTATTATTTGACAGTCACAAATCACAATTCTAACAGAAGGCGCCGCGCTGTGTTGAAAGTACCAACGTTTCACATAAGATACTATTTAACATCTGTAACAAAAACATTAGCCACAGCAACGCTTGGCCGAGTCTACTAGTAATGTATATATAATCCTAATCTATGACTTAACCACTAGAGTATTTATAGATTTAAAAAAAAATCACTTTAATTTTAGTAGTTTCCAACACAATTTAATTGCTCATTACTCATCTATAATAGTGTGAACTGTCCTCTAAAAATGTTGCCGGTAAAATTATGACATTAATTCACCTCCCAGTTACCACACAATAATGTGACATTATAGTAATAGAGTCATTTGTCTTGATTAAACAACTCATGAAACTTTTTACTACGACCATTTTGTCATGATTTAATCTTCAAAACTGGTTTCATTTAAAGTAAGACATTAGGTTCATTTTTTTGAAGTTAATGAAGATAATTCAAAATGCTTAGATAATTTGCGATACAGTGTATGTGGTTAGCAATGTATCTACTTTGTTACAAGTTATACCCATTCATTCATCATTATTCCTTCTTTAAATCGGTCTCCAAATTGTATGATGATGTAGGGCAGAAGACACTTTTACGTCTGTTGTTTCATATTGAAGGCATACGGATTACATGTATGTAGTAGCAGTATAAACTAGAAGCTATTAATTGAAGTTTTGAGTTCTGAGTTCAATTTTAGTTCAATTTTGAGTTCTGAGTTCAATTAGTGTCAAATATCCAATTAATAAGTTAACAAACTTCAAAAAAAGAACATAAACAGCAGGTGTTTTACATTCGAATATTTGAAATTAAATAAAGATTCAGATAACTTCGAGTTGAATAAAGGCAACATTATTACAATATAAATTTCCATTGTTAAATAACAATGATAGCTCTATTTACTATGGCTGTAACATTTTCATAAGAATAGCGTCCCACGTAGGCATAATCTTAGATACGTTATGAGAAAATTATTTCAAATTGACGCGCTTTGTAGAGATGTTATAAAATTTATTATTATTGATATAATAATGTATAATATGTCCATTGTGTTGTGCAAACTTGCTTTTTAGATCAACATATTAATATCTATATTAGGAAAGGCCACAAATCATTATGGTGAATTATATGAATATGTAAAAAAATATACTGTATTGCGACAAGCATATTATGTTATCAATTATGTAATATGAAAAAAAATACAAGAAAAAATAAATGCCATAATTTTTTTCGGAGAACTAAACTGAACTGTAGTTGTGTTATGTAGTAGTCTGCGTGTCCAAATTCCTTAACTTATATGAATCAATAAACAAGTAACACATTTCTATATTTTAAGTTCCGTAAAATGCTCAAACTATCTTTCGGTTTGATATACGCTACTGTACTATAAGAAAGATATATGGAAGCAATTAAAGCGATATACAGTAAATTTAATTGGTAATGACATAATATAAAAGATCACAGCAAAAGGTCAACCAATTAACTGGACTTGATTAGAAAAACTTAATTATAAAAAGCTGTACCGACGCTAGAGTAACTGTCATAAAATAAATCTCCCAACAGCCCATGGGTATAAGAAAGGTAATTTTGAAATATCGCTCGTAAAATCTCTATCGGATCATGTGGTAATTGAACGGATGTGGTCAAATATTGTCAAGGTAAGCGATGAGCGATGGCTTCCGGTGACGAAGGCTTGACGTTTGGAAGGAAATGGCCACCGTTAGTTTTGAGTCTCTTGAAGGCGCTATAATAAATATAAATACTGACTTGTGGTTGCTACAGTTTGAGAGGCAATTAGTAATTTGAAAATCTTCGTTCGTATTGAAATCGATTATGCATTCTAATAGTAATTTCATCATATACATTTGTTGTCAAAATGGTTTTAGCGAATTGTAATGTTTGGGTTTTTGAGATTGGCCATGTATCATTTTCCCAGATTGATAGGGAAGAAAAGAATAGACAAAATAAAGAATTCATCATTAAGAAGAATAACTAAGGTAGATTTCACAATGTAAATAAATAAACTTAAGTAGAATGGAGATGGGAAGAGGAACAGAAAAGTGTTAGGAAGGAAGTAGGAAGTATTGAGAAGGTGGAATGACCAGACTAAGGAAACAGCAGGTGGTACTTGGCAGAGAGAGGCACAGTGCAGACAGAAATGGCGGGATTTGGAGGAGGCCTTTGTACACAGAAATCGATGAAATATTGAGATGATAGGAATGATGATTTACATGTAAAGTATCTGAAATAACAGGCATTTTTTGAAAAAAAAAAAACATTTTAAGTTATTGTCATTTGACACGATAGTTA
Source organism: Pieris melete (assembly GCA_963693345.1). Lineage (NCBI taxonomy): Eukaryota > Metazoa > Arthropoda > Insecta > Lepidoptera > Pieridae > Pieris > Pieris melete. The sequence goes on along the minus strand of CAVNZK010000010.1, from coordinate 2,777,650 downwards.
ACCAATAACTTTGTTAGCAACAATTATTTTTTATTTTAAGCGAATAAGTATCGCAATACAGCGAGGAAATGCTGCCAGCCACAGGGACCAAACGTTTTAAATATGTTTTAATTTTCTTTTTATTAATATTTGTAGGTTAAGAAGATTGTAAATACTGTTTATTTGATTGTTATGGACTAATAAACACATTATAAAAACCCATAAAAATTATGATTTTTCCACAAATTCTTTTGACGATTAACATAGGTGAATCCTTTGAACTTTGTTTATCATACTTTTTCTTATTAACCTAAAAAGGGTGGAACCATCAAAAATTTCTCTTTATATGACCTTTGTGTAAAAGCCACAAGCCACACTTAGGGGTCACAACCGTCGTCAAACGAGGTACCGTAATATCCACCTGACCCCAAATGACGACACGTCTAACTGATGCTTAACGTATGCACATCCAATACGTGATTGTCTTGTTGAGTGGTTTTGGATATGGCTCCCTGTGAATGTTGTACTCGAGGCAAATAAAACTAAAATCTACCTAAAAACATATAATTCATTCTGACCTGGCACATAAGAAGTGTAAAGGGAAAAAAAAAGAAGTACGATATGACACGGAAATTAATGGAATCTGAAATAAATAGTTTGGTAACGCAAAATATTTTTAAAATGGAACTAAAAGGTGTCAATGTATTTTTAAGCTAAAACCTAAAAAGCTAGACCGGTCTAATTTGAATTTGAAATAGATGCAATCTAGAACTTGTCATCATAAAACTCTTGTAAAAGACACTATTCTAAAGTTCATTAAATCCGGTATGCCGTTGGGACACAGTTTTGAAACATAAATACTGGTAATTATCCTCCAAACTGAGCTATTTTTGTAGATAAGTAATTCGTAACTATAAACTAAACTTAACAAACAATGTCCTTGTAAAACGAAATCATGTAGACAAACTATAACAATAGAAAGTACAGTGCCAACTTCGCTGTTCTAGTACCAACATTAACGCAGGACAATGCTTGTTGACAGTTGACATGTACCGCGCTAACAACTTGCCACACAAGGAAACAGGTCCAAGCCGGAAAAGGTTCTATGATTAGTCGAGTTCATCAAACAACAAGAACATGATATATAGGTGTCGCTTATCTACCTTCTTATACCACATTCTTGATCTTGAATAAATTTACTATGACGCAGCATTAATTACTTTTAATTATATTGTAATAGCGCGTTATTGGTGAAGGGTTGTGTTCATCCATAGATTATATTTCTGTTTTCAATAGACTCATAGGAGGTAGTGCAAGTGGTGTTTGATTTCATTAAAATATTTTTTATTTAGCACGGAACGTGTTGGAGTCTATTTAAATTTCTACCATTAAGTAGAATGAAACGAGAATGTATGAAACACAAACATTTCTTCATTCCGAGCACGAGTGAGGACAAGTCTATCAGCAAACACTAGCTGCCACTCGACTCTTAATAGAAAAATCAACAAAAAGCACTCTCTGTGTACTCTGAGCCACGCGAGCGTGCGTAGGCGCATTTACCACCTGACCCCCCAAGACCTGATCATCCGAACAGGTGCAAAGCGGTAGTCAAAGGTTTGTAATTGACTGGTTCAAAAAGGTATTTTAGATGTTCCCGTGTCTGTATAACGTGGCTGCAAAGAAAACAAAGGAACGCAAATTATACATAAATTTGAATTTAGAATTTAATTTTATTATGTAATATTTTTTTCTAACTATTAAATTATATGCGATAATGAAAAACTGCAATTAGTTCTCTCAAGATAACCCAAGTACGGTCTTGAATTGTTTTCCCTCACTTCGTAAAATAACATCTGCAATCACAAACTTATTTTTAAGGCATATCAAATCACAGAAACGTGTTCAATTACCAACTATTTCAACCGCATCCCACCTGTTTGCCCGGAGCCGTGAGCAAACACACTGTGTTTATGTTTGCCTAGTACCCAACCACCTGCGTCGACCTAACGACGGTCAATCAAGAAATACGTCATAAGTGCTCGGAGCCTGGTACTTAATGCAAAAATCTGACGGATTATTATGAATTGCAAAAATATATGAAGATATCGCAATATAATAAAATAGTACCCTTATCTGGCCTCATCTTTGTATCTCAATATTCTTACTAAAAGACGTTTCTTTAGTTTAAAGTCTTCTAGTGTCTAATAATACTTTTGAATCTAGCTACTACACATTATTATTAGCTACATTATTTTTTGTCGTCTGTTTCGTTTCCGTGTATAATAATAGGACTATAACTTATCGTATTTTAGATAACCTTAGATTTACTAAAATAAAACGATTAAAGCAAAACAATATTTGTTCTCCAAGCCGGTCTAAGTTGTCATCGTCCGCGGAAGAGGTCGAAGAGAGGTCACCTCCACAAAGACCAATATTTGTCAATACATCTCTTTGTTCCATACGGGTTCCATACACGTTAACTGTTAAACGTTTTAAGCAGGTGTTTTGTGTGCCTAGTCAATATTTAAGTACATCTTGTTATGTATTTTGGAAGTACTAATTATGTAAGTGAGTTCGAGGTCCCTATGTTCCCAAAGTTTCGGGGAATCAAGCCCTTCACTGGAATTATAAAGAACTTTTGATGACAAAGACATAAAATAACGATTCTCAGTAAGCGTAAAGATTGGCAAATAAATAAGCTTATTGCCTTGTTGACATTTTAAATATTTTTGGATTTTACTCCTTAAGAAACGATTTGAGTTATAAGGCCCGGTACGGAAATTTTATGAGGAGTAAAATCAAGTGTAACAGGAAAAGTTGAGGCGTTATGTGTAACACGAAAAGTTGAGGCGTTATGTAGAAAGAGACAAACATATATATCTGTAGGATTGAACGTGTAAAAGAATGAGATGGAATACATTACACAGACTTTTCTATTTTGAATTCACGTTTTGACAGCCACGTTACAACATTGTCAGTGTTGACAGGTGTAAAAAATAAAAGTAGATTGTCTAGCGTGCCATAGAGTTTTGTCAATAGAAATGGTCAGTGAAATTAAAACTAAAAAGATTGTTCATTCTTATTCTTCTCTTATTATAAAGGTAACCTTGGTTACAGAAAGAAAATCCTATTTGGGCATAGATGATGTAGGTACGTTTTATTACTACTACAAACATTTATATTATAAAAACATATTCTTACCACATTTAGTATGAAAATATGGTCGACAGCCACAGAACATTATCGCCATTTTATCGTTCGTAAGGAGTAAAGTTCAATCGTGAGTCGTAACTGACACACACACACTTTTTTTAATTTAAACTTTACGCAACTCAAATTTATCTTTGGATAGAATATAGTTTGGCCAGAGCTTATAAAAATGCTCTATTTACGAGTGGCGAAATAAAAATCTTTCGACTCGACACGTCCGCATAATTCATTCGATAAGAGTCATCGTATTTAAATGTCAGAGGTGACAAGCCTCCGGTGAATCAACGTGCATCCCACGACCTCTCTCACCCATCACCTTCACCCAGACCTCAACCTTGACTGCAGATACGAATAATTTACCAATTTTAATGCGATCCAACCAAAAATGATGACGATTTATGCAAATTATTCGTCAACTGGTTTCACAAGAACTTTGAACCCACGCGTCTGTTTTTATTTATTCCTTTTTGTGTATATATAAATAATTAAACCTGATTAAATTGAGCTAAATATGATTCGAGATACTATACGAGACTTATGAGTTGATATTTTAAAGCACTAACATATACCGTTATTCCTGAAGATAATCAATAGTTATACATTTATATTATATTAGACTACGAGTAGGTTTATATTTTTTAACACGTCAAATCTAATTATAATAAATTTGTGCAACAAATTTGTGATAATCATTTATTGTATCGTCAAATCCTGACATAAAAGCATGAGTCAAACTCGTTTATTTAAAGCATGTGTATTATGAATCTTAAAACATTTCAATTTGCCGTCGGTAAGGTTATCACTTATCAGTAATTCTTAAGTATAACCATTTCTATACAAAACTTCAATTACGAACAAGTATGCACGTTTTCATTACAATGCATAATTCTGACATTTCTAAAATTCAATGTACACTATTGTTCGAAGGATACGCACTTCGACACTAAACCTATTTAACTATTTGCCTCACACAATCGTGACCGATTCCTATTGTGTCGATTTCCTGCCCTTTCTAAAAACCTTTAGTACAGGTCAGGTTTACCTGCATTTTTTTCTTCGGTCAGGTAAATAGGGGCGACTTCCCAGAATTGCAGGCTTTTAATTTTTTGCAAAACTCCTTTACTTTTGCTAAACAAATACGTACGTATTACGTGCCCATACGGTTCATTTTAGATTGACAATGTAGTTTTGTATGTGAAAAGCACCGTCACAAAGTGCATGAGGGTAAAACCAGTGGAATTAGAGAATTAAGGGTGGGTTTTTTGTTGAAAAGCGCATATTGTATGGGAAGTGTACTCAGGTTCAGTGATTTGTAAATATTTGAAGATTAAATGCATGTTTAATTACATTCTGCAGGTACATTTACGGGTAACCTTTCTTCCATAATAACTTAATTGCTAGATATACTTACATGCAATAAAATTATATAAATATATATGTACTAGCCGTTTCCCGCCCGCTTTATTGGGCGAATTAAAATAGGAAATAAATAATTTATTATTCTTCTTTTAACTTCCCGCTAAGAAAATTTAAAATTTTTGAAAATCGAGTTTTTAACAGATGTTGACGTTTTGAGGTTCTAGGAAGCCTCCCCGAATGTTTCCGCGGTGAAGTTAGTATGTATAAATTTTCATAAAAGTAAAACAGCAATAAAAAAATGAAGGAACGTTGGAATTTAAAAAATAAATAGCCATAAACCATCTGGAAAACGCATCGAATGGCAGTAGTTTAATGTCGATACGATCAGTGGTTTAGGCGTGAAGGACGAAGACCATTTTTCTTATATATATATATGTAGAAGATATGTTGCAAAATCTAGTTTTACTTCATTGATAATAGCACTATGAAAATTTAAACCAAATACTAAATTCTTATTAATTTAACTATAAATATTACCAGAGGAGAAATCTCAGAAACGGTGATGGTCATAAAATATTTGTTATCAGAAAAATTCTCATAAAAGCAGGTAGATAAAATTTTATTTCGAAGTTTTTGTCCGATGAAATATTTAATTTATTACAGGGGCACGGTCATGGGTTAAGGCTGGAGACCAATGTCACATTTTTGGTCAAAGGTGTAAATAAATGTGTTTTACAAATTGATATTTTTTGTTTCTTTAATTTTATGGGCTGTATATTAATGTAACCTAAGGTTAAATATTCCAAGTTATATCTAGTTTATCGCGATAGAATTTAGATTTAAAACTGTAATTAAAGCCATCAAAATTGATAAAACATGTTGTATTTTTAAAGGCAATTATATACTAATTAATAAACAAGATATTGCGTAATTATAAATAATAGGAATTTGTCATTTAAACTAGAAATATAATTGCCTCGTTAACACAATTACCATGACTTATGTAAGTAATAATTACATTTTTAACGCGACTAAAAAGCCGATTGCCAATAGCATTTGGTGAAAGTTAAGAAATTTATTATGTTAGCAGACGCCTGCGATTTCACATATAAGGACTAACATTGTGTGAACTTTGATAAATATTATTTATCAAGTGGTCATCCTACCTCTAGTTAAATTATTCATCTTATTCCATCAGAAATTAATTGTTTTTGCGTTGTACAAACTACTTACTTGAAAAAGACTATAAAGAATGGAGAACACAGTGTTTCACCTATGGGAAAATGAGTAATAAACGTTATTAATGCTTTCTAAAGATAATAAATATTTTATTTATTTATTTACACTTTGTTACCATATACAAAATCATACATATAAAAAACAAAAAAAGGAGGTTACAGTTAAGTTATTAGACAACGGGCGGCTTTATCGCTAACAAGCGATACCTCCAGGCAACCTTAATATGGAACAATTAAAAAAAAACCCCTACAGAGGATAAAGTACAGATGCAGCGATCATAACATATTATTATTGAACCCCAAGCAGAATCTTCATCCGTTTTTGTTATATTTTCAGATACAGTGTTTGTTGACATAATAAATACAAAATTACACCTAGGGCCTATGTGTTTGGTTTTTGAACTGACTACAGTTTCCGTGGCTAAATATAGACCTGTTTATCTCAACCGAAATAACTTTAATGACTTTAAACTGTAGCAAGATATAGTGCTCCAAGTACCACTGAATAGGCTACCTTGATTTTAAAAGAAATTTAAAAATAGAAACTAGAAAATTTTATGTATTAAATTTCTTTTTAATCCTCTACAATAGTAAAGCTTTAAGGAATTATAGTTTACTTATATTTTTTACATAGCGGTCATCAAAATGAGCCGCACCTTAATTCCCTTTTGTTAGACATTTGGGGTACCTGAAATATGTCACAAATAGATCCTTTTTGTAATTATGCCCGACTAAACCTTTTTAATTATTACAATTGCCTTTTACCTACCGCTACCTATACTTCGAAATTCAATTACGAAATCTGTAGAAAATTTTAATAAATATTTCGAAGAGAAATAAGGATAATAATTCAAACTTATAATATCGATTTTCAGTTTACTTGGGTATTAAAATTAGAAGCTTTAATTTGCTTAGTGATTAAAATAATGTATGTTATAAGAACTATACTACAATGTTGGCCATGCGAATTTACCGTAGTGGAAAAGATCTCAACGCGCTATGCTCCCTTTTATTTTTGATTAAGAATGCTTATACACCCTTTATATAAAATGTTTATTATTAACCGCTGTTAATCCGGAAATTCATTTTGTAGAACATTTTGTAAAAAATTAAATGTTTTATTAAAATAATAAATACATTTACAATTTACGTATATTTTACACAATAATATTGTTAAATACAACTAAACAAACAAAACGTTGGATCCGACGGGTACATACAAAAATATTAAATTAAAACATTAAGATATTAATAGACATTTTAAAGATATTTACTATAGTTTTGTTTTTTGTTATTACTGTACTTTTTGTTGATATTTTTAATGAAGACACATTACACGTACACTTTGTAAGCGATTCTTTTGGTTACTGATTATATAATATCTATATCACACATTTAGATTTTGCACCTGTTATTCACTAAATACATGCAGAATAGAGATTTTTTAATGTATATATAATAGATTTATTTATTAATTACCTAGATCATTATTAAAATGCATTAACTAAAAGTTGTTGCAATTTGCAGCGTACTTACGGTCATCAAAATCCTCATCGAAATCCGAAAAACATTTTTCCTCCTTCAAAGTCTGATTTTCCGGCTGTTGGTAGAATCTCTCCGATTTAATATACATTTTGAGATACATTAGATTAAACCAAAATAAATAAACGCCAGTACACTTTACACAAATGCAAAATCCTCGGCTTCTGGCGTCACATTAAATTATTATACTTAATAAAATTAGCCAGTCCAAAGTTCAAATCAATTAAACACAAATCACTAATACAACTCAAGTCACGGAATGTTTTGAAAGGTCATTTATAAGGTCAGAAATAAGAGCAGCAAACACGCGCGTTCGTTACGACTTGCGTCGGCGCACTGCCCCGACCTCGGGTTTATCAGGCAAGAGCCAGGTAGCATTAACGGCAAATTGATTCTCATTCTGTTTGGGATTTTTAAGGTTTCATTTATTCAATTCGTGCCATGTGGTGTTTTCATTGGACGCTTCTAATAATAGGCTGTATATGTGCATACATAAATACTTATTTAAATTAATTATTATTTGTATGATCACAAAATTTTATATTCAAATATATATTTTTTATGTTTTTAAGGTGATTAAATAGTTCTTAATAGGTTTAGGCAGCATTAAATTAGTTCATTCAGACCCCGGTTGTACATTTATACATTTTTTAAGAGCAATTAGCACTTACACGTTTGGCAAAGAAAACAATAACGAACCTCCATAAAGAATGATTTAATAATCGTAATATACGCAGAAATATATTTGCCCAATGCCTCTTGGATGGGTCTTAATATAGGTAGTTAAATCGCATATAAAAACCTCTGTTTATAATATTGTTTATATATAAAATTTAAATAATTAACAGATCGAACACGACACGCGTGGAGTGGACAGTTATAACGATCCAATTATAATGTATGAATTAATTAAATGTACGTAATTATTGGATGTCAATGATCATAATTTCTATTCAATTATCTTCACGACGGGAGGGGTTAATGTCAAATAAATTGATGTTATTGAATAGAATAAATTTAAAATTGGTAAAAAACTTCGAGGTCATCAAGAGGTTTTATTCGTTAAACCTTTTTACAGATTTAGGCGTCAGAATAAATTTAATATATGAAAAACATAGTTTGTAGTCGTGTGTCAAATTTAATCTTATAAAAATTCGTGTGGTTCCGATAAGATGGTAACTAAGTGGTTAACGCAAATTAAGTATAAAGGTCTTACGTTCATTTCTTAGAGAAGGATTAGGATGTAAGTTTGCTATCAATAAGGGGGGAAAAGTGTGTCTGCCGCTGTGTGTGTACTTTATAAGGCTATGTCTTGATTACATCGTGATTATGAGAAGCGGTTCTAATAGCCACTGAATAGATAGAGAACAGTAAGGTAAAATAGACACCGTTAGCGTGCCGTAGTACCATTGCCAGTACTCATACTTTTTAGATTTTGTCTGAAATTCAATCGCGATTTACCAAACGGTAGGGCTGGCTCTCGCTCTCTCTCTCACTCGCTAATAATAATTAAGAGACAAAAGAGATTATCACACTAGTTGCCAGGTATTAGCCATAATATAATAGACTTAAGCATTGCCTCTTACCACCACATCTGAATCAACCTACTCGCTGCAAACATTCCAAATATATTGAAATTATTTATCGATAATATTCGACTTAGGGTCCTACAATAAAAGAGCGTACCAATTCTTAAAAGGCGGGCAACGCACCTGCAAACCTTCTGGCATTGAAAGTGTCCATGTTATCACATAACGTTCTGTAAAAATAAATCTAACACACCAGCAAACGGGGCAGTTTACACGCATTTTTATCGTTCGTAAAAGTTTTTAGGTAGGTATATCAAGATATAGTATAAAAGTATGTATAGTATATTATGGGGCGTGAATATATTTTTTCTTGAGGCTCTCAGATCAGACACTTATGATAGGTATTTTGATCGCAAATAAAACCCTAATAGTTATTATTTTAAAATATAATTTGGAGTCATTAAATCCGATTTCTAATTTAAAAAGAAATTAAATAAATATACCATTCAAATTAGTTACCGAATTTAGTTAACTTTGAATTTACCACCTGGCGCTAGGCATGTGCTCAATGTGGGAGGATAATCAAACTATCTTAATGTTTTTTTAAATGGCTGTTCTGACGCCGCTATTTTAATGTTGTTTAATAAATTAGACATCAATTTAAACATGAAACTAATTTTAACTTTACTGTTTCTTAATACATTTAAATACAGGGTGGTCAAAAAGTCGTCTATCAAACGCAACTAGGGGATAGATGAGGTCATCAGCTGAAAAAAATTGTTCTACGGGAGGTCCCTAACTCCTGCAGAGCTATAATTTATTTTGCGTTTTTATAAGGAAATTGTTTTTTTTACTAATTCTTATTAAAATTCGAATAAACACCCTGCATACATAATATCCACTAGATTGGTACTGATGAGTCCTTGCGTTAGACTTGCTATTTATAGTTGTTTATTGAGTGTATTGAAGATAATATTAAGTTATACGATATTAAAATTTCTCAAATCATAAGTTTTTGTTTACTTCGGACCCCGATGTGAAAAAAAATACTCTACCAAAAATTGACCCTGTATACCCTGTGTACCTACCCTATATTCAATAAACAAGTAATAACCTCTATAGGTCATACCATCATCCAAGCGATAAAGCTTGCCAAAGACAGCAGTGAAACAAAATGTACGGCTTTAAAATGACTTCAGAAACAACGCGACTGACGAAGAAGACAGGATTAAGTTCATGAATTTTTTTAAACAGATATACTATTTAAATATGGTTGTAAGACTGATTTATAGTTTTTACATAAATATTAATTTATATATAATAATTATTATATTATTACTAAGTGTATACATATCTAGTACACAAAGAACGCAGCCTGACACTATCTTCAATCATAACATGCAGTTAATCCAGTTCCGATAGTCTGGTGTAGTGGTGCGAGTTGTGTGGCTTTCAATGGATATGTTCATTACCTATGCCTTGTGCAAATATGGTTGTGAATGGTATTTATTATACTATAAGACGATGTGAAGAATATGCTCGTTCACATATATAAATTATAAATATTATGGATGTTTTCAAAGTTAAAATTGACAAATAATTTCGATTAATGAGATTTGAGAACTTGTTTGAAGTGTAGTGAGAATCTAAACGGCTAAGGATCTTCGGATGCTAGGGATTCCCTGGACAGATAAGGATACAAACGTGTTCATACTAAGCCGGTTAGAAAAAAAAATCTAGTTTGTTATTTTAAGAGGAGTTAGAAAATAGTTTAAGAGTACCGTTACTAACCCAAAGAATTTGGATTGATTTGTTATATAGAAATTACATATTTACCTATTAATAATAATGTCAAATATTTTGGAAACTATTTCGCGTTGACATTTTATATCGAAGTATGTTAATAACAAATTTGCCAAAAACCCATCAGCTCAATAGGTGGCAAATTATGAATTTGTGAAATTGCCAGTTGAATATTTTTGAGAAAGCGTAGGCGGTATTAAATCAGAATATAAATGTGTTTATACTGATTCATGAATGAATTCACGGTTCGTACTTTTAAGGATTTAGTGTTTGTGGCTTTGAAGATGTGGACTTGAACTTTTGCTTTTTATATTTGTCATTGATATTCTAAGCCAACCTGAATGTACACATGTTGCAACGTCACCATGTCTTATATTTTAATCTTTTCTAAAGCACACAGGTCAGGCTAGAAACACCAAGGTTTGTTGTTCCAAGCTTGAGAATCGGTCGGGATCTAACCTATTTGAATAAATTTTTCTTGTTTTGACATTTTATTAGAAGCATAAATAAATAATTTAAACTCCTTTATTTGTTTAAAAGGTAAATGACAAATGTCATTAATCATTATTGTCATTCAAAATATGCGATCTTCGAACTTCACGCATATTCTATTTCTTTTTACTTGTAGATTGTCTTATTCCTATCTCGCTCGCGCACGCTATAATCACACTAACAATTTTGTGTCACAGGTGCGCGCGCATCGTAAAATTTCCCTCTCATCAATTTTTCATAACGCGCCTAAAGAAGTACAACTTCAAAAATTAATGGCGGTACAACCGTTTTTAGGTCTGCCCTGCGATTCTGTAACTCACCTTTCGAACTCACACAGCGGTATTCGCATCGGCGGTCGCTCTCAAATCAGTCGTGAAGCAGTAATTTTATGATTTGGCATTCTGAAAAGGTGGGAGCTTGTAGTTTATTGTTTATCAGAATGCCAAATTGTAAAATGACTGCTTCACGACTGATTTGAGAGCGACCGCCGATGCGAATACCGCTGGGCTGTATTCTCTATCTGTTTCATAATTATTTGTCAATCTTATAGGCAACTAGGTGATCAGCCTCCTGTGCCTGACACGCCGTCGACTTTTTGGGTCTAAGGCACGCCGGTTTACTCACGATGTTTTCCTTTACCGAGCGAATGTTAAATGCGCACATAGATGATGTGAACATGCGCAACGGTGAAAGTCCATTGGTGTAGAGCCGGGGATCGAACCTATGACATCAGTGATGAGAGTGCCACGCTGAAGTCACTAAGCCCACACTGCTCTTAATTAAGAGCATAAAAACAAAATTAAATAGATTAAAATTGAGAAGAAGAAGTATAAGTGTCTGCACCAGTATAATGAAGAGAAGAGATGAGAAGAGAATTCTTTTATCGTCTTACAAGCCGTCACAGGCCTTCATTAAACTTTACTTAATAAAATAATACTCAGTTTTTTTATATTAATACTATTTCAGCCTGCGTTTGAACTATATACTGAATCAAGTTAAGTACACACATGCTTAAGCTACATACATACACACATACTACACGCACTCATTCTGCATATATTATTGTTTAGTTTGTTACCTTCAATTGTCTGATTTGATTTAAGAAACTATTTTGTATTATCTTTGGTAACAGAGGTTGTTAAATAAATATATTTTTAAAGTTTCACAATACATGATGAACAAATGTATATTTACCGCTAACCAGATAATTCTAAATATCCAGATAAAACAGGTAGAACATTACCCTTATGGGTTTAAAAGGGCCGACAAGCCCCAACTGTCGGTTCAACACAACACAATTGTTAGTAAGCGCCTTACCAATATGGTTGTGAACAGTGCTTGTCTTGTACCTTGCCAATATTTAACACTGATTTGAATATTATGTTAAGAACCTCTTTCTCTACTACATATTATATTCTAGCATGTCTTAGTTATATAACGCGTCCTTAATGCACTGATAAAAAATAAAAGAAGATCCTAAACAATTAAACAACCAAAATAAAAACTTAGAACAACGGGTGGTATTATCTATAAGAAAATTCTGACAAATTTCTTCTTCTGTCAGATTTTTGTTTTAGTCAAATATAAAAGAATAACAAATAATGTTACTAGGTCAAAGTTTTTACTGTACACAAATAATAGAACAAAAAACTAAATTGGTCTAATTTCACTCTTCTTAAGTACCTTTTGTCTCTGTCTGCCCAATTATATTTTCGCTATGACGAAAAGAGACTTTTACTTTAGTTAAAACGGTACAATTAGTGTGATTATTTTTATGTGAATACATAACTAAAATAAGTTGGATGCGAATATACCTCTTTTTACTTTGACAAAGCAATCAAAGTCGCGTGAACTGAGGTCGTTAAGATGACATAATGTAAGGTCATTTTCTACTTGTAATGTAAATAGTTCAGCTGAAACACTGTAATTTACATAACAAAAGTAAGATATATTATACTTTACCTAGCATTGTGTAATACACGACGAATATCATATCCAAGGACATATATTAACATATTTTTAATTACTTTTGTGCTAGTATCATACCTAAAAATCACTTAAAATACAATAACTTAACAAAATGATCATTATTACGTACTTCGTTTTATATGAAATAAATCAGTGGCGCCCTTTTTTTTTGGTCTGGGCCTAAGATTTCTGTATCTGTTTCATGATTAATCCAATATACGATTAGTTATTCAGCCTCCTGTGACTGACACGCAGTCGACATTTTAGGTCTAAGGCATGTCTAACGATATTCGAAACGAGATTCGATAACGATATTCCTTCACGGTGAGCGAGTGTTAAATGCGATCACAGAAAGAAAGTCCATTAGTGCACAGCCGGGGGTCGAACCTACAACCTCAGGGATGAGAGATACACGCTGAAGCCACTAGGGTTATACTTCTCTTACTTATATTAAATACCTTTGTGCTGTCTTGAGATTCTTACCTGAAGTAAATATAAAACATTAATTATTATTGATTCGATTTTAGACATAGATACTACAAAGCGAAGAACAAATGGGAAGTTTTTAAGAAATGTACATTCGTTTAAAACAACAACAAAGAACAAGGAGTTCGCATCACCAGACAGCAGAAGAGAACCTTTTTTTAGTTACAAAAGGTTGTATCACCAGAGTGGATAGTAAAAAAATAACCATTACTACAATAACAGCTTACCTACTATGATAAAAATTCAATTATAATTTATTTTTAATATTTAGGAATTGAAGGTTTTTTTCTGCAACTACCTTTTCTAGTTAAAATACCAGTACTGTATAACGAGTAATAGACAATAACACACAGTAGATAGGTTCTTAAAAAAGTACTAAACGTTTATTTGGTGTATAGAATTTATACTTTGCCTCTGTCATTCTAATACCACTAAAATCATTTTCATGTTACAGAACTTACATGAAATTTTTAATTTAATTATAACAGAAAATAATTAATTTTACGAAGAACTGAGGAGGTTTTCCTTTTACACTGACGTGCTTAATGAGGTTGGAGGAGGCGTTTTCTCTTTAAGGGGTCCTTAAAAACATAGATAGTTATGTATAAAAGTAGGTATGTATATATAGATAACACTTCGCTGGATATACAGAAATATAATTGACATAATTAAATAAAAAGATGTGCAACTGGCGGCTTTATCGCTTTCGAGCGATCTCTTCGAGGCAACCACTGCGAGAAAAAAAATTAGATATGGTGCACAAGAAGTGCAAAATATAATATATAAGATATAGTTATTTAGACAAAACTAATGGAATAAAACAAAGCAATTAAAACTTATGTAAATACTGATCATGTAAAAGAAAAAGTGCACATGAATCACGATATTTTTAGATTAGTTAGTACGAAACTTAGAGATAAGACGTGGAAAGGTAATGCTTGTACAGTAGAGATTTAAAGGAAGATAGAGAAGGAGCTAAGCGAATAGAGACGAGAAGTGAATTCCATAGCCTCACTGCAGAGAAAGCCAAGCTAAGAAAGGAAGAGTTATGAGATCTTTTGTAAACAATTGTTTCAAAGAATTTTCAAGGCCTAATTGTTATACAAATTTTACACTAAATTTCCGTTTAATACAAATAAATTGTAAAGGTTAAATAGCGGTGTTAGTATCGCTAATTGAGAATTTGGCAATTGAGTGGTCTAAAGGTTACAGAGCCGGTCCGAGTTTCCTGAACTATAAATGTAATTGTACATTAAGCATTGCGATAATTATAAATACATATAAATTATGAAACCGGAGTTCTCAACCAGTTAATAATGTCAAACGCATTTTCACTGAGATAAATTGATCTGTATAATTTTAAAACTAAATTGAAATGTAATATGCAATGCCGTTATGATGCAAAATAATTATTAGTATTTTTTTTTTTAAGTATATAGACTATATTTTTTT
Source organism: Pieris melete (assembly GCA_963693345.1). Lineage (NCBI taxonomy): Eukaryota > Metazoa > Arthropoda > Insecta > Lepidoptera > Pieridae > Pieris > Pieris melete. The sequence continues at coordinate 2,762,592 of CAVNZK010000010.1, read as the reverse complement.
AAATTTATATTATAAGTTTATAAAAAGGAATTAATAGTAGTTTGGTGGCACAAACTATACACAGTTTTCCAGTCCTCCAGGAGGTCAAGCAAATTATTCGTAAATAAGTTGTAAATTTGTAGTAGGTATGTAAAAAAATTTAAACGTGGGAAGACCACAAAAGCGATGGGAAGACGAAATCATAAAGGTACCTGGGGGGAAATGGAGGAAGTAAAAACAGATCCAAATGGATAATTCAGGGGGAGGTCTTTGCTCAAAAGGGATCTATACTGCAGAACACAAATGGAAATAACAATAACTAACGTAGACTACGTGTATAGTAACAAAACTAACACCCATCTGATTTATAATTTTTTATAGTATTTGAATTGTAGTGGCTTTAATATTATTAGTAATATATGTTGTTCATGCAACACAACAACATTAGAATTGTAGACACTATGAGGTACATTAAAACCAAGCCATATGAAACGAAACGTCTGGAGAGTGTTCCAATTTCAAACTTATGATTTCTAATAAAATTTGTCATTTTTTGTATCTTACCCACCAGCATTTTTTTAAAATATAGAAATATCTACTTCTATATCAGAAAATTCTTTTTTATAGCTACACAGATACTAAATCCTCAACAATTGGGGCCATACTTACTACAGTGCCACAGTCGAGATTATATTTTTGAACATTTTGATGTTATTGATGTTGTAGAAAATTGAAATATTATCAAACCACAGCTTATAGATCAACACCGTTACTTTTGCATTGCATCGTCCTAAAGGATTATGTTAGTATAGAGTGATTTGTGGACGGCCATTAACGCGAGATAAGTAAAGGTCAGCTGACAGACATCTTGACCTTTCATTGCTACTGTATTGCACGAAAGTTAGATGTTATCAATAAAAATAGATTTGTTATAGCTGAATATTTGCAGAACAATGAACTTGCGCCGAATTTGATGTGATTTCGAAATGAAACCATTTGTATAAATATTAAAACATGAAAATTGTATATTCTTTGAGCTTTCAATTAATAAGTGAGGGTGAGCATGTGAGTTTTTTTTTATGTAATTGGAGGCAAACAGGCAGGAGGCTCATCTGATGTTAAGTGATACCGCCGCCCATGGACACTCACACTGCCAGACGGCTCGCAAGTGCGTTGCCGAGAAATACTTCAGTGGGCAGCTGGTTCCACATAGTGGTGGTGCGCGGCAAAAGCTTTCTTAGAAAACGCCCAGTTGTGGAACGACGGACGTCGAGGTGATACGGATGGTATTTTGTATTTTGCCTTGACGTTTTTTTTTTTTTTTTTTTTTTATAAAACAGGGGGCAAACGGGCAGGAGGCTCACCTGATGTTAAGTGATACCGCCGCCCATGGACACTCTCAATGCCAGAGGGCTCGTGAGTGCGCTGCCGGCCTTTCAGGAATCGGTACGCTCTTTTCTTGAAGGACCCTAAGTCGAAATGGTTCGGAAATACCTCAATGGGCAGCTGGTTCCACAAAGTGGTGGTGCGCGGCAAAAACTGCCTTGAAAAACGCTCAGTTGTGGAACGGCGGACGTCGAGGTGATACGGGTGGAATTTCGTACTCTGCCTCGACGTCCGATGACGAAACTCAGCTGCAGGTATTAATCCGAACAACTCCTCTGAACACTCTCCATGGTAAATGCGGTAGAAGATGCAGAGAGACCCCACATCTCTACGCAACGCCAAAGGATCAAGCCGCTCGGAAAGGGATTGGTCGTCGACGATTCGAACCGCTCTGCGTTGAATACGGTCAAGTGGAAGGAGCTGGTACTGGGGAGCCCCCGCCCAGAGGTGAGAGCAGTACTCCATGTGGGGCCGAATTTGCGCTTTATATAGTTGCATGCGGTGGCCCGGAGTGAAGTACCGTCTCGCCTTGCTGAGCACACCAAGCTTTTTGGAGGCTAATTTAGCCTTTCCCTCCAAGTGACCGCGAAACTGAACGTCGTTCGATATGTCAACGCCAAGTATTCCAATGCTGGCTGTGGCTTTAAGAAGAGTGTTTTCTAAAAGAGGAGTAGCGACAAAGGGTGTTTTTTTAGCGGAAAACGCGCAAACTTGTGTCTTCTTGGGGTTAAATTGGACTAGGTTTAGTCTGCCCCAGTCTGAGACTCCACGTAGAAGAGTTTCGACTTCAGACACAAGTTTGTTCCGGTACTCATCGACAACTGCCCGAGAAATACCTGCCCGGCCAGTGTAAAAAGTATCCCCAGTGCTGTCATCCGCATAGCAATGAATGTTGCTAAGTTGCAACATATCATTGATATGCAGAAGAAACAAGGTCGGGGATAGAACACAGCCTTGTGGGACCCCCGCGTTCAGGGGTTTAAGGTCGGAGCATGCTCCGTCGATGACGACCTTGATGCTCCGATCAGCCAGAAAGCTGGAGATCCAATCGCATAATTTCTCGGGTAGCCCATAGGCTGGAAGCTTCGAGAGCAGTGCTCTGTGCCACACCCGATCGAAGGCTTTCGCTATGTCCAAACTAACCGCCAGCGCCTCCCCCTTGGACTCAATTGCCTCTGCCCATCTATGTGTAAGGTATACAAGAAGGTCACCAGCCGAACGACCACGACGAAAGCCGTACTGATAATCGCTAATCAGCTGGTGGCCCTCTAGATACCTCAAGAGCTGGCAGTTAACAATGGATTCCATTATTTTGGAGAACAAGGAGGTTATGGCTATTGGGCGATAGTTGGACGGATCAGAGCGATCGCCTTTTTTAGGGATCGGATGTATCGAAGCGGTTTTCCAGCACTTCGGGACAGTGCCAAGCGAGTACAGGTACCGGAAAAGGCGCGTTAAGACCGGAGCCAACTCAGGAGCACAAGTACGCAGCACAATTGGGGGGATACCATCCGGCCCGCTCGACTTATGAATGTCCAAGGAAGATAGTGCTCTGCGGACAGCACGTTGCCGGAATGTGATTTCCGGCATCGAAGAATCACACCGCGAAATGGTCGGTGGTGATCTTCCTCGGTCATCCAAAGTCGAGTTGGACGCGAAGAGACAGCCTAAAAGGTCGGCCTTCTCCTTCGCAGTGTGGGCCAGCGAGTCATCCTCCCTGTGCAGTGGTGGAATAGCGGGCTGACAAAAATTCCCTTGGACAGCTTTGGCGAGAGACCAGAAGGCTCGAGTCCCTGAAGGGAGTTGGGCCAATCTCTCGCCAAATCTGGCAATGTGCTCTGACTTTGCCTTAGCGATTTCCCGTTTGAAGGACCTGGAGGCTGAGTTATATGCTGTTTTAAGTTCGCTGGTATTGGCATCACGAGATTTCGCCGCTTCCGCCCATGCCTTAAAGCATTCTCGCTTTCGACGCGAGGCCGCCTTGCAAGAACGTTTAAACCAGGGCTGAGACTTGCCACCGATCGGCACCGCAGAAAATGGAATAAAGAGTTCCATGCCCTGCAGAACCACTTCGGCGACAGAGGCGGCGACGGAATCTGGAGCTTCCGGCGAAAAGCACATAGGCCCCCAAGGGTAGGACGCAAAGAAAGACCGCATCCCGTCCCAATCTGCTGACTTATAGTGCCAAATACGGCGACAACCCATAAAGCGGGGCCGTGAAGGGCGCGTAGATGGCACAGTACTCCGGACCACACAATGATCTGATGAACCCAATGGCGGGTCAACAGAGACTTGATAGTTCTCCGGATGTGAAGTCAGCAGAAGGTCCAACAAAGAGGGTTTATGACCATCCACATCTGGTATTCGCGTAATCGCAGGGACCATTTGTGTCATGTCGTAGGCTAAAGCAAAGTCGTGAAAGGATCTTCCCGCGTGATCGGTAGTTTCAGAGCCGAGCCAATCGGCATGGTGGGCGTTAAAATCGCCAAGTATCACGATTTCAGCGGTAGGAACCCTTTCGAGCAGGGAATCTGTAGCCATTTGGATGTGCTCAATGAGTCGGTCAGTTTCGGTATTTCCGCTATGGGACCTATACAGGCATGCGTAGAATCGCGGATGGTCATCGCAGTCTACGCGCAGCCAGAGGTTAGATAGGTCCCTTCCTTCAAGCGTCCCGAGGCGACGAGAACAGATATCCTCTCTGACGTACACGCAAACTCCCGCCCGCGGCACAAATGAATGTTCCAATTTGTACCCCGGGTAGGAGAGGTAGGAAGTATCAGCCGGGGAGGAAATCTGAGTCTCGGTAAGAAAGAGCAAGGCCGGCTTCGCAGTCTCTAAATGGTAGTGGACTGCGTTGATATTGGTATTGAGCCCCCTAACATTTGTGAAGTCCACGGCGAGTGTGGACGGGGGTGCCTTTGTAGGATTGCTCCGTTTGCCCCGAGAACGATTAATGTTATTTTTACCGAGCGCAGAATTGCCCCCCCCAGAATACGAAGGGCAGCCTGTGCGTCCACCACCGGGCGCAGAGTGTCCCGGTGTTGGACGCCCAGAGGGGGATTCTCCACCGCGAGCGCGTGTGGTACCCCCCTGGGGTAGATTCTGTTTTTTATTCTGCACCTTCATATTTCTTGTAGAGGGGGGGGGGAATGGGCTCCGGGAGTCTCTCTCACCGCACGAAACGCGAGTACAATAAGGCAAACTTATTGCATCACTTCACGCCGGTTTTCTGAGAGACAGTGGTACTGCCCCGGTCGTGCCTGCCCATTTGGCTGAAGCCCGAAGGCAACAGCATGGCACTCCCACTAGGAAGGGGTTGACTGATTGCGCTGATGAAATAACCTCTGTCACAGGTTATTTCACCAGTGGGCGATGGGGTCGTCACGTCCCGACGCCAAAAAAATGAATGATAATGAAACTCAAAAATAGATAGGTAATAGAGATAGGTATCTTATTTCATTATTAATATTATGTCATAATTGCTTCAGTTGAAATTAAGTATTTATTATTAGCTTTAAAGCACTCGTACGACTCTCGTACTCCTCGGGCGTAGTTCCAAGCTCATGGAAGACTGCGCATGTTCATCCCATTCCCAAAAAAGGTGACCGCTCTGAACCGTCCAGCTACCGACCTATCGCAATCACTTCTTTATTTTCAAAGGTAATGGAGTCTATCATCAATAGGCAGCTCTTGCGATATCTGGAGGAGCACCAGCTAATTAGTGATCGTCAGTATGGCTTTCGCCGTGGCCGCTCGGCTGGTGATCTTCTTGCCTATCTAACTCATAGATGGGCCGAAGTTGTGGAAAGTAAGGGTGAGGCTTTGGCCGCTAGCTTGGATATAGCTAAGGCCTTTGATAGGGTTTGGCATAGGGCGCTTCTTTCGAAACTACCGTCATACGGTTTTCCCGATGGCTTATGCCGATGGCTGGCAAATTTTCTTGTAGGACGTAGCATTAAAGTCCTAGTTGACGGAGCGTGCTCCAATCCTAGACCCATCAATGCAGGCGTTCCGCAAGGTTGTGTCCTTTCGCCGACCCTGTTCGTTCTGCATATCAATGACCTGTTGAATATCGACAACATTCATTGCTATGCAGACGACAGCACCATCGACACATTATATTCCGGCTATCCGAACATGTCTCGATCTGAGGTTGATGAAAGCCGTAACTTACTTGTTCTCGAAATTGAGTCGATTCTGGAGAAGGTTTCTGTGTGGGGTAGTAACAACCTTGTTAGGTTTAATCCTACAAAGACTCAGGTTTGTTCGTTTTCTGCCAAGAAAGATCCTTTTGTCGTGTCTCCTCAATTTGAAGGCGCTCTCCTTAGTTCGTCACACAGCCTCAGTATCCTTGGGGTTGGCATCTCGAAAGAAGTCCAATTTCGCAGTCATCTGGAAGAAAAAGCCAAACTGGCTTCCAAAAAGCTGGGTGTTTTGGGTAGGGCTAAGCAGTATTTCACTGAGGTGCAACGTATGCAGCTCTACAAAGCTCAAGTACGACCTCATATGGAATACTGCTCGCATCTCTGGGCCGGTGCTCCCAAATACCAGCTTCTTCCTTTTGACCAAATTCAGCGAAGGGCTTGTCGAATTGTCAATCTCCAATGTCTTACTGATCGGCTTGATTCTCTATCGCTACGCAGAGACATTGCGTCTCTTTGCGTTTTTACAAAATTTATTACGGAGAGTGTTCGGAAGAATTGTTTGGGTTGATCCCTCCTGCCTCTTTCCAACACCGTACGAGCCGAACGACCTCCAAATTTCATCAGCATCATCTTGATGGTTGGAGGTCTTCCACGGTCCGCTTCACAAGGCATTTTCTTTTGCGAACTAGCGAACTGTGGAATCGGCTCCCGGGGGGGGTCTTCCCTCAGAGATACGACCTCCAAATGTTTAAAAAGAGAGCCTACTCCTCCCTCAAAGGCCGGCAACGCACCCACTAAAAATGGGTGTCTATGGGCTGCGTAGACTGCCCTTTTTGGTCGTCCCGCAGCTCGTTTGCCCCCCTATTTTATAAAAAAAAAAAAAAAAAAAAGCATTAGCATTTTATATAGTATTTAATTTGGCTTAGAACCGATTTCGAATAAGTCTGCAGATTCTACTGGTTTTTTGTCTCACTTCCTTATATCATAAACGTTTTTCAAAAGTTTTTCATTTCTTCCTTATTTTGGTTGGTCAGTAAGTCGAGTAAGTAAATTGCAAAATGTATGTAAGAGAGTAAAATGTCTATTAATTTTTCTAACAAAAATAACTTGTCTTTTTTTTGTTAATTTTTATGTATTTTATTGATATAACTTTATTTTCAATTTATTTAACGATATTTTAAAAAGGATCCATTTTACATCTTACTCCAATCAGTATGCAGTTATCAATTACTAATCGCGACCCGTAACGCGACGAACTTCATTAGCTATAAAGTTAGCGGTTCTTATTATAATTCAATCGCCATATATTATAGTTTCATATATTATGTATGGTTATAGGTCGTTTGATGGTGTTAATTATTAGTAGTTACTCTTGAAATCTAGTTTCAGTTTTTCAAAGCTTAAAGGTCTATCAATACACGTAACAATAAAAGTTCTTAAATTTTGTTTTATCCACGTTTTCAAACGCAAATCTTTGACTAATATTCGCTTAGTTATCTGCAATTTGTACGATGCCTCCAGTATCGTTAGACATCTTAGTTATATTCTTTCCTTTAGCACGAAACCTTTTAGGAATCCTTATCAATGCTACAACTTACTTCAAGAACGATTTAAATTCATGGAAGCTCATGGCTATAGCCACGCTCTTCTAAAAATTATATCTTTAAAATCTTATCACATTAATCTTTCTTCTTTACTTTAAGGTATCTTCAGTGAGGCTATGGACACTTACTGTCCCTATCCTCTTAGATCTTTCTCTCTTCTCTATCTTCTTTAAATGTCTACTGTACGAGCATTACCTGTCTACATCGTATCCCTTTTGTAACTGAAATATTCATGATTCATAATTCCTTTTTTTATTATCCTTTTAATTGTCTACATGTTGTAATTAGTTTGTTTTATTCCATTCTTTATGTCTAAGTAATTGTGTATCTTATGTAGTTTTGCACTTCTTGCGCCCACCTTATTTAATTTATAACATTTTCCTAACAGTGGTTGCCTAAGATCGCTAGAAAGTCTAATTAAATTATTTGAATTGTAAATAAATAAAAAATAACTACATCATTAGACTAATAATAAGCGTATTAAATCGAAATTTAATTTGAATGAGAAAATCGTTTCTTCATATGCGTAATAGACGGTCGTATTTTATTTTTATATTAATGTGACATGTAATACATAAATTACCGTCTAATAATTAACTATGAAAGAGAAAGATAAAAAGTTCATTGTGTGCGATTTCACAACTTTCAGATTTCATGCACTTTCCACAGAGTAATTACCAATTGAACCAATTCTGTTCCGTCGTAATGTAGGCGCATGTTTATTACGCTCGTCGCATACGGGTTAATTTAATTTTGTTGGACATACACTTCTAGGAGTTGAAGATTAATTATATTTACTCACAATAAACTACACAAATACTATAAAGAGATATTAATAACAATTATACAAAGATATAGCCAAATATGGAGTATATAATACTAGCAGACTCGACCAAGCTTTGCTGTGGCTAACGTTTTTGTTATATTACATAGTATTCAAAGGAAACGGTAGGAGAACACCAGTCATGGGGACCCATGGGGACCATGCTTTTTTGGTAGTTATGCCATTAAATTGTAGCTTATGTGAAACGTTGGTACTTTCAACACAGCGCCATCTGTTAGAATTGTGAATATCAAATAATAAACAAATAATTTGCAATTAAATAATATTACGGGTATAAATGAAGATGTAAGCTATCCTATCTTTTAAGTTAGTTCAAACTGCACACGGTATGCAAATTTGATTGAAATCGCTAAAGTAGTTTAGGAGGCCATAGCGGACAAACAACGTGACACGTAATTTATATATATTAAGATATACAAAAAGATTAATATATTAACGAAAGGAAAAAAACCTAAAACATTTAACTAAGTTATACCAAATTCGGCTTTGTTGTGTGATGGAGTGAAAGTGAGGGTATGTACGTGAGACGTGAGAGTGTGCTCATGATGCAGGGTTTTAGCGCTATGGTTGTTCTTACTTCTATTTCTTAGGCAATAACAACTGGATTGTAGCGTTAGAATGCTAAATTATTTAACATGCCTTTATTTTAAATATTAAAAAAAAAACCAGGAATGCAACGCCACAAGTAAAAGTTTAAAAGGAAATTTCAATGTCTTGTTTTATTTACACGCGAATTCATCGCATTGTTCACAAATACTGAAAAGATGTTAGGAACTTCGAGTTATATAATATGAAGTAGCAGTTAAATTTTTGAAACGAAGACCCAATTAATTAGCGATAAATAGTATACAGTGTTACATAGTTCGATACTATCTGAGAACACCATGATTAAGGTGTCCGCGTCGTCTTCGTAAGGAGTTTAGTACCAATTATATGTAAATTTATTATATCAAATACAAGTCCAAGATGCCAAATATCAAAATTATTTCGTATAAGTAATATACATAAATATGGTATAATGAAGAAGTTAAACTTTACGATTTTTTTTTGAAAATTAAGAACAATAAACATTTAATTTCAATGAATACTAAAATTGTATCAAAATATGTAGTACATTTTCCGTGGAGACACTTGGTATTAACCGGAGCTATAGATATTTCACACCATACAACATACAACAACATACTATACATTAATCACACATCTATATAAATATATCCTATACATAATGAAATTAACTGAATTGCAAAAAAATCTTTTAAGTTTTTATAACACTGGCTTTGTTGAATACTATTTCTTTATTTTGAAATTCGAACGTCAAATTTAACGTATTGAAACAAAGAGAAATTAAATTAAATTGGTTCCACAAACCATCGTGTTTGCCTCCTTTATGTACTAAACTGTCAGATGAATACAAAACTTGTGATTCGTGTATAGAGTATGTAACGTATGAAATATTGTTAGTACAGAATAATGAATTTAGCATAATACTTAGAACTAAAATGTTAACACTTGTTATTTTCGTATAATGTAAGAGTTTAATGGCTGAAGAAATGTGTTAGATATTAGATATTTGAATACCAAATACACTTAAACAAAGTGAGAAACATTGTTATAGTTATTAATATAGTTCGTTACTACATATTTAGCGTTCCGTTTAATTCGTTCCTGTTCATCTTTATATAAATCTTTTTCTAGTCTTTTCTTATTAAACTCCTCCTAAACGGAGTTAGATGAAATTTTGTGTGTATAAGTGGATTAGTGAATTTACAATGAGGCGATATTTTATATATATACTAGATACGAGAAATATAATATATTTTTTTTTAATATTTAAAATTTTGATAATCAGAGTGGATATTTAAGATTATGATTTGTATATAGATATGAAGAATTCACTGCCCTATACGTCCTTAAACTAGTCAATGAATTATTATGTATTAAATTATAATTAATATTAAATAATTGAATGGAGGACTTATTAGAAATAGAGATCTTAGAAGCAGAGTTAGCCCAGTAAACACCAATAAATATTTCTCTGTATGCGCAATTAAAACTTCCTGATACGTGGACGATATCAACTTTAAATATCAGAGACACGAAAATTACGTTTGTAAGGGAAAAAATATTGGAAAAGAACTATGTATTCTTACGGTCATACACTACTGTTATACGACTAGACTTAATGTACGGCTGTGAGGCTTGGACTGCAAAAGAGGAGTAGCAGCTACTGGTGGCAGAACGCAAGATATTACGTAAAGTTCTGGGGCTGACAAGGGAGGATGGGTCATGGAGAGTCCGAAAATAATAAATATGCCGAAATAGAAGAATCGGTAGCCCAGCCCAACATTATAGGCGAAAACAAGAGCCATCGACTATGTTGGCTGGAGCACCTTGGGGCCAAGATCGGGAGAAAGAAGCTTACGTGAGCTGGCTTAGGTGTCGAAAACCAGCAGGTCAGCCTAGATACCGCTGGATCGACAGAGTGAAGGGACTGCTGCAGCTAAAAGCCAGCAATTGGTGAAAAGTAGCACAGGACAGGAAGCGCTGGAAGTTTCCCTTTTTCGAAGACCATGACACATTTTGAGTAGCAGAGCCAGCGGAGTGACTGAGTGAGTCATAAAACATAAAAAAATTGGTGAAGTTTAACGTATCTCACAGTCACCTATTACCCACATTTGTGTTTATAGCTTAGGAATATAAATATAACTTAGGATTTACCGTAATGTTGAATATATAATAGCAAATCTAGATTTAGTGCTTGTTGTGCGATGTTCCCGTCAGTCATAATAAGGCTTTAGCGATGCGTGCGCCCACGCATCTCCGCGGTACACGATTAGTTCTGACACATTCGCTGTTCGCGACAATTAGACTGAATACAATTACATGAATTGCTTATCTTAGGAAAATATTATGCTTTATACTTTATCCGTTTTTGCGGATATATGGCGATGAGAACTTGGAGAAGATCGTGGTTGGTGATACAGAAGGCAAAAGATAACGTGGCCGTTGACCAATCAGATGGACCGATCAATTGTCCTCAAAGATGCTGGGCTGAAAGAGCTGGTGTGGAAACAGATAGTCTGCTCTAGATGTTTCCAAGCTCAGATATGAGCTACAGACTGAAGTGAGAGAGAGAGACAAATAAAAATGCATGGCTGCACTGCTTGAGTTAGTAAGCAACCGATTCGCACGCATTACGCTTACACTCTTTTTATACTTTATACTTCACAGCAATTTTTTTCTCGGAAAAAGCTACCTCCATATCGTAGTGGTTAACGATGATAGCGAAAATAATAATTTTGGAGTTCTACAATTAAAAGTATAACTAATAAATTTAGATACTGCTCACATTTAGATACGAAAAAGGTCAAATAGTCCAAAGGAAGTGATTCATAAACTATGACGCCACAGCCAAGCCTGTGACAAGTATGCACTCAGGGCAAAAGTCGCGGCCCACGTGTGCCCAACGCGCGCCAACAACCTTCCAAATATGAATTTGAAAAGTCATTTAAAATTTATAGTCTATGGATTTGTATATTCACAAAGGAAGAAGGAAATTTGATAGTTCCCGCTGCGAGAAATTATATTGACGTTTACTTGTTTTGTTTTGTTTATGTTTTTATAATGGAAGGCATCTTGAGTACATTAACCCCTTTTTTAATTAAAGTACTCTATCAAATTGTTTATGATAAATATTAGATTGAATACGGTTCGAAATTTTCGAAAACTTTGTCGTATGTATCTACGTGGAAATCTTTCCAGCCCGTGAAACGGATTATAATGTCGGATTTACGTACGAAAGCAAAATAATTAAAAACACCGAAATGGAGGGTAGTTTCTCGTATGTACACATAAGCATCCTCTTGAACCACAGAAAATCTGTATCATCTTGTATCTCTGTATTGGATAACCTATCTGTTTATTATGTACATTTCTCCATTATACGACAAAGTCCAAAAACATTGTCTTTGGTCTTGATTAGATTTTGATAAGAGTTTCGTCGAAAATGTCGCGCTGAGCAAGGTGAACGAGTATTGTAAAGGTTGATTTAGATCGTGTAGATAAGTGTTAAGCGAAATTGCCCTAGAATGACAGCTATGCATTTACGTAAACATTGGAAAACCTAGCAATAATTCTGAATATAAGTAAGTATACAAACTCACAAATCACATAAAAATTACGCTAGCTGAATTAGATTTCGATCTACAGAGGCTTTACTACGTATACGACTCTTTAGTGTGGGGACTAGCGATAGATGAATTTTATCAGAACCCATTTATCTTCAATAAAATATTTATTATTTATTATTATATAAATAAAAATGAATAAATATGTAGCTGAACGCAAAACTCAAAGACGGCTGGAATAATTCGAGTTTTATTTTTCTTTATTCCTCGAACTCTGAGGCAGATTTTATGGCGAGAAATTGAATGAAAAAATTTAGTTTTATTTAGAACTTAGGTTTTTATTCCGCAAAAGCGAATAGTCCATATGGAGTAGCATAGCAAAATGTTCCATATGTTGGTATGTAACTAAAAATAAAGTAGGTTTAGTACAAAAGTCCTGAAAAACTGGAAACGAAGTTCGCGGAGGCTGCTAGTTTAATATAAACATTGCGTTTGATCTCCTTTTTCATACTGGAATGACTTAGCTAGACTTTATATCCAATTTTTTAACTCTTATTCTATTGTAATCTGTGTTAATAAAACTGTTGTAGTCTCACACATAATACTACTGCCAATAAAATGTCTAATGTTTAACTAATTATTAGTAATGATTCATTACACAAATAGAATTATTAAAGGTAATGCAACTCGAATCTATTTGATTATTAACCGACTGTTTAAAATGTTTTTATTTTTAAATAAACGTCAAATCACACCAGCTTAATTTCCAGACCAAAAAAAATTACCAAATCCTAAAAAAAATAAACAATTGAAATTGATTCATAGATAATTTTTACAATAATTAAATCAAACTAAATTTTAAATTACTCATTAATAAATCTTAATAAAGATAAAAAAACGTCACCAAGAAACATGCAACTGCAATACGTCTGTAAAGGTAAACTTAAAAGCAACAAATTATTTCTTTAACTCAAAGTAAATTACTATAATTAAGTCTCCGATAACGCGTATGTTATGTCTGAACGTTTTTAAATAAATACATTTTGTAATGAAACACAGTGTTTATTGGAACGGAGGACCTACATTACGTTTCTGTTGGGGCAAAAAAGGCTTAACTTCACACAAAAAATCTACAGTGAAACAAAACTCATGAATATAAAACAATTATTTCAATACAATACCAGCTGATCTACAAAATTCTTAATGACTATATACACAGTTCACGACGCCCTCACAATCTAATTCTACCTAAGTTTAGAACCAATTACGGTAAAAAAAACATTGAGCGTTAGGGGAGTGCTGCGGTATAATAGACTTCCACAAAATATAAAAAGTGCAGACAGCCTGGCAATATTTAAATTTAGACTAAAAGACCATCTCTTGACTGATCCCAGTTTTTGTTAATGAAAGTCCATCCAAGTTCTACTTCGCTAATTCATCCTTGAAGCTCATAAATGACCAACGTGCTAAATTGTATCTTTAGTATGTAAGTTTTCATGTAAGTGACTATTGTCTGTGAGAATAAATGTCTTTAAATCTGTCTGTAAATGGTAAATTGAATTAGCCACTCCAATTTACATCTACCCGCCTTACCTTGGTTCGTAACTTATATGCACAGTGATAAAAGATTTCGGGGGACACAGACACAACTTTTCAACCCTAGTCAAAAACCAAGTTTTCCAAGGTTTACAAGACTCTGAAGATAACCAATCAGTTTCAGAAAATTATACGATTTTTTTATATTTCGTGTGTCCTGCCATATAAAGCAAATAACTTACACCCACTGTGGCTAAAACAGAAAGTATAGAACTAAAATTGACCGTAACTATAATCGCTTTAGCATTTCTTAATGTTTTTAATTTCTTGACAAAACCTAGCTAACATATAAACTAAAGTTCCAAGTACGTTAGGTTAGGCTTTCACGTGATTGTCACTTCATACGAAAAAATGAATGTATATTTCTATTATTTATTATAATGAAAAAATAAAATGTATCATTGCGTAAAGCTTTTTTTGAAGTTATACTTCTTTGGCATTATTAAAAATAGTTTATGATTGAATGCAAATAATTAATTACAATTAAATAATCAATGACTGGAAAAGGAGTCATTATAGTCAATAAAGTTCAGTTTACATTTGAAAAATTAAATAAATAAATATTTATTATTATTCTCTTTCATTAAGTGTAACATAAATTCTATTATTATTGTGGTTTTTAAATTATATCCAATGCCGTAGCATCTTCCGTGGGCAACTTCACTCTGTTAATTTTGTGTCACGGTGCGCGCGCGAGTAGCGTTCACTCTCATCAATTTTTCATAACACGCCTAAAGAAGTATAACTTCAAAAAAAGCTTTACGCAATGATACATTTTAAATGATCTTAATATTAGCCCGACACGTCTGACCTTTTACTTATACTTTGCTCTTATTTTTCGTATGCCCTTATATATAACTGTTAAACGCGGAAGCTGTTTGACATTTAAAACAATTGTGCTATATCATTTAATACTTTATTTAATCGATATTAAGGTCCCATTTACATTAAGGCTTGGATGACCTTTAGGAAATGATCGATCGTATGTAGTTGTTGATACATATTCAAATATAATAACTAATAAATATTATTTCTATAGTAGTATGACAAGGTAAGTACGAAGACTTCAAACAATTACATTGTCAACACAAACGTTGACAAACTGTCAACCTTGATATTGAACAGCGACCAATTAAACTACTACCACTGATCATGCCAGAAAATTATATCCTTTTTCAGGGTTATTGATAGTGCGACGTAATCCCGTCAGGGAATTATCATTAGTTTGATGTTTAGCTTTTCAAATTAAATCTAAAATGAAGGCTTAAGGCCTTTATTTTTAAAAAGTTGCCACTGGAGCGTCTACCAGCCAGTCAGAAGTGGTTAGTCTTCTAGTCTAGTTCTAGTCGAGGATCCTTCCTCTACAGGTCCATCTTTTATGAACGAAAAAAGAAACAGGGAAAACCCACAACTTTTCCATAAACAATAAAGGACATTACGCAACATTAAAGATCAAATCGACATGTGTTTTGCTAAGTAAGTGTTAATTGATCAATAATGTAAACGACTAAAGTGACAGATTCCTGACGTCACCTTGACTTTCGCATGTCAAATGTCAAACGGTTACCGAACCAACGCGTGATAGTTCAAAACAGAGTTTTAATTCGCACAATCTAGATGCCCTAGGGCATAAACAACTTTCCAAGATATACGGAAACCCTGAAAATTAAAAAGAAATATATTTTTATTTTTATAACAAATTGACGTTACATATAAAATATTGTTACGAAGACGGGTCGACTGCAATGTTTCTAGATTTTTCCACTAGTTAGATAACTTTTCAGCAGGCTGAAATGTGATTTCTGACCGTTTCAAGAGAGGGTCAATCACATATTAGAAAATCGTCATTTACAGAATGTTACCCTAGTTTTCAGGAGGCTGACACAATTTTTTCAGACAGTTTCAGAACAAGTGTAGACGAGTGGTACACTTCTCAGGAGAACCGTTTTCAGGCGTTTTCAGGCCTTTCGAAGGAATATTCTAGAACGAATTTTCTAGATACGCGAAAGAGAGGGAAGATTGGATGGAACCTTCTCGAATCTAGACAGCTCGGTCTAGATACACACTAGAACGCCGTACGACAAGGACGGAGCAATGTGCGAAAGAGATAGCACGTTCTAGAGTTGTGCGATTGATTTCTCATTTTTTTCAATTGGAAAGAGTTCACTAATAGAATCACCTTATAGTAATGCTTACCTATAAGCATGTTACTAATAGATGAATAATCATAATTACGCGATTCTGTTGTATAAATGTCTGAAGTTCAAGATTTTGTTCAGGACTTCTAGTACTCAAATGACTATCATATAGAGAAGGTGTAATTTGTCACAGATATGGGCATCAATAGCTGCCGGCACTTAAAACTTATTTAAATGTTTATTGTAAATTCTTAATTTATTTAGGAAATGTAGAGTAATGTATGTAACGAACTTTGCTTTTAATTAAAGGTGAACCAGTTTTAAGTTTATCTTCGCCATTATATTTGAATATTAACTGCTTTGTGGCATTTTATAATAACTGTAAATACCAAATTATGTAATGGTTTTATTTGGGCCAAGGATTGATAATGTTTTAATTTAGCTTGATCCTGTAATAAATAAAAATAATTAAATCTGCAAGATTATATATACCAACTTTTTTGCACGATCACGAATGAAGAGATCAATGTTATTATCTGGACATGACATAATATATAATACATATTTTAATTGAGAGAGCACTTAAAGAGATTTTTATTAAGTACTTGAATAAATAATACAGTAATGCTTCATAAACATGCAAAACAATATTAATAATAGAGTTATAAAATAAATCGCATTTTAATTTCAGTGTTAATTTATGACAGATAAATATTTTTTACGTTATCTTTTTTATCTTGTAATAACCGTTATTATATTGACAAATCATGAAAAACAAATGACGAGTGCACTGACCCTCTGACATTTGACAGCGGAATGTCAAGGTGACATACGCGGTAGTCCTGTGGCATATGCCATCATACTTTCAAAATAATTGACAACTTTTTATACATATCATTTTTCTATGCTTCTGTAATGCTTATGTATTTATTGCTTATTGGGGTCCGAATTGTCTAGACTTGTAGGTAATTAGATACGCAGTGCCGCACCAAAATTGTACATTAAAATGACAAATCTAATATACGCTTACTTTAGAATATGTCATCATGACACACTTATGTCAAGTATATGCTTACAAACTAGTTAAATAAACCCTTACGCATGTCTAAGACGATGTGATGCTCAGTGATTTAAACAGTGTAAGATTAAAATAATATTCATAAAAGATTCAAATTCAACTCTTAAATCGCGCCTACAAAGCTCCTATAAAATGTATCTAATAGCGAAATTGCAAATACGAACGTCATTACTAAATAATTTATAGTCTGCGAGGCGATTATAACTGCAACTTGGTTTATACAAGAAGTGTTCTGCTATCCGCAACACGTGTATTCAATAACCTTGCGGAGCTTTGCAATAAATTAGTATTTGCAAAGGTTACACCCCACAGAAGGCCTGGAGAACTCTGTATTAAGTTTGAGGGTTACCATGTTGAATAGTTCTAGGGACTTTCCGCGGAGGTTACGCTAGAATGTGAATGCAACCCCTTAAGTCTACTTATGCGGTAGACTGGGATGTATCCGGGGAGTGTTTTAGAGGGTATCGCCGGCTATTATAATAAATATAGAAATAGTCCCACATATTCCTGTAGCTTTAGAGTTGAGGAATGCGCAAATAGCATATTCTCTATTATAAAATAAGGTCTAGAGACTAAATCAGGATGCGCTTGTATATTCGTAAATGACGTTTTGTATTGACTTTCACTGTTAATTAGAATTACGACTTTACAACGTAGTACTGATATGATTAAATTTAGAAGATTCTACGAGTATAATGGGACGCTAAATAACATGAAACTATTGTATACGTAAACACCTAAAGTCAACACCAATTACAGAAGGGGCAGCTTTACGATTAGGGCGGTAAGTTTAACAATTTGACTGTAGATATTGTACCTGTTCGCCTGTTCGGCGTTGGGAAGGTTAGCTTTGACATCCCAATTCTTTAGTGAAATAAATATTGTATTATAAGTTTACTGCCTCCTTGTGTTTTAGTTTTGGTATCAGTTAACCTGGATTAAAATGATTTTATTTGTACCAATCCACTTATGATTAAGTATGGCGTACAAAGCGTTGTTTATATTTAGTACACAATTAAGTTATAAGCTGTAAATCTAAATAAATAAAATAAATTATCCCATATTATTCCTATTATGTGCGCACATACTCCTAACGTTAACTGTTATTCTGAAGAGGAGTATCCGCTGATTATTTCATTGTATACGACTTATTTTAAATGTATAGTTGCAAATAGTATTTTATATATTTTAATGCTTTCTTAGAAGATGTTAATCTTATATATATATATAAAAGAAAGTCGTGTTTGTTACAACACTTATAACTCGAGAACGGCTGGACCGATTGCCATGTTTTTTGATTTGTTGGATTTGTTTCCGTCCCGAATAGCAGAATAAGCAGTATAGAATAAGAATAAAATATCGGATAAGTTATCGAATAACAATAAATTAATTAATTAATTTTACGAATGCAAAAACCATATGGTGCCATCTGTTGACAAAACTACGCATCATTTTACGTCGAATTCGTGTCAGTTCAAGAAATTCCGATCTTGAGGGGAATGAGGAGATACATAACCATGCTTTGATCCTGATCAAAAGATGTTGGATATCAGAAAGTGCTTAACATGCAGTATCGCCATATTGACGCTAGAGAGAAGATGCCTAATGTGTAAAACTGCCATTCTTCTTTCGCAATGGCAAGCAATAAAACATTTCTGTATTTGCAAAAAAGTTGTATTAATGTAATACTTAACATTAATGAAATCCTAAAATAAGTTAAATTAAAGTAACAACGATATTATAAAGTTGTAGGGCGGAACGAAGTTAGCCAGGTCAGCTAGTTAATAATAATAAAGATCGTTTATCATCAATTTTTACAAATGTTGAACACTAAATTTGCTATAAAATTTTTTTCTTGTTATACTAACTTCCGTCAGTACCATTAATTGGATTCCCTTCATGGGTAAAGCTTTACTCCAACTTTCTCCAAATATAGATAGCTTTCTTTCTCCAATCGCATCTTGCTAACTAATAATTCACATTCTTTAAACCCCAAATATCAGTCTTTATAATTTCAGATCTAAATTTAATTTGATATCATAAAACAAGTTTTTGATTGAAAATATCTTAATACATTTTGAGAATTTCAATCCCAAACAAAATACGCTTAATGTATTGACATATTGACATAATTCGGCATAATAAACAAGGTAAAGCAATAATAACATGATAGATGCCAGTCTTCGGTAACAATGCTTGGCCATGTTATGTAAACATGACAAATATTGCCTGTTGACATGTGTGGTCACAAACATCTCTGACATCACTAATGTAGAAAATATTCCCTGTTTTTCGGACAACTTCCTGACGCCGAATAATATCTACAAATCGGATAGCTATCCTAATATAAGTTCTTCTATGGAAAACTTTTACACTTAGTATTGTCTTTGACTAAAATAACCTTTACACATTAAAAGAAAAACTGTGACCACGCACGCTGTAAAGCACGCGAAACGTCGGATAAATTTAAAATTATGTTAAATAATTGTAACTTTATAATAATACATAACTTTAATCCGGTAAAAAGTTTTTTCTTTAAACTTTCAACATAAGCATGAACATACATTTTTCCTATTAATTATGTGAAAGACAATTCTTTCGAGCCGCCAAAAACTTTACCGTATTGATGTATACGCATATTGATGTAACGTAAAGTGGTAAGTGCCTCTACTTTCCTCTAAAACTAATAAATGTAAGTTCTTTGTGTTTGGGAATGAATTACGACACTTTCAAATGAAAAGTCGTTTAATAATGTGAGAAAGAGTGTTACTTTTATCACTGCGTGTTAATTGTCTAATTTAATTAGTTTTTATGTAACACCAACAACAAACTTAATATAATTGATTTGTAAATAAATAATTTTTAACTTCTTTACATATAGGGTCAATTCAAAACATTTATGTTACTTGTTTTCCATTTTATTTACGAAATTTATTAAATCTATATAATTACATGTATTAAACAATATTATATTAACAAATGCAAACATTATCAACGATTCCAGCTGATAGGCAAAATAAAGCGAAGACCAGAAGCTTACATTAATTTTATCTCGTCCACAAGGCCCTCACGCACCTTACAATGACGAATACAGGGCAATAGTTGATGTATGGCCTGTCGATATCTACGATCGGTATGACGGATAGGCAATTTATATATGCACAATTTGCGTACCGGTCTCTGATGGGAACCACGCTGATGCAAGATAGTGTTTGTCAAACATACCAGACTGCATTGAATGCTGATAGAGCTTTCGTGGGTGTGGACTACGAAATCATATTGTTTTAGATACGAAATACAAAGTTCAGAGCGCGCTTCACACCGCATTCACATTCTGTTTTTCTGACATACTAATTTACGTAAGTTTATTGAAGTTATACTTATTCAGGCGCGTTATGAATAATTGATGAGAGTGAAATATTACGATGCGCGCGCACCGTGACACAAAATTAACAGAATGAAGTTGCCCACGGAAGATGAGAGAAGAATAATAATAGAATTTATGTTACACTTAATGTAAGAGAATAATAATAAATATTTATTTATTTAATTTTTCAAATATAAACTGAACTTTATTGACTATAATGACTCATTTTCCAGTCTTTGATTATTTAATTGTAATTAATTATTTGCATGCAATCAAAAACTATTTTTAATAATGCCAAAGAAGTATAACTTCTTACGCGCGTACATAAGTACACGCACCCTTTTTTTATTAATAATAAAGCTTAACACGGGCTAAATTTTATAAACCTAATGCTGTCATGTGTTTTTCATTCCCATAATATCAACATGATGCCCTAGACGCCGCTGGTTGACTACGTTCAAGAATCTTCACTGTTTTCTTAAAGGCTGCATATTGATATCTATAAAGATCTTAAAATGTAAGAAATTAAACAATTATGTATCAATAATTATTCAGAAATTTTTAATAACTAGCTATAGTTTTCATTTAAAAACTTGAAGTAATTTCATGTCAATTAGAGCCTTTGATGTATTAGCAAAGATCATTAGCAGCTATTGCGATTAATCTTTTATTTCCAAGTGATTATTCAAAGTGAAGTCGACCGGTCAGTCGCAAAGGCCAAATCAAATCCGATCACTTTCCCGCAGCGGGATTAACTCCCAAATGTCAATGGCTGTGACATTTTTATGTCAGGACGACATTTTGACGTTACGAAACGAGATAATATCGAACCAATTAGAGATTTAATGTATACAGTTTTGATTATTCTGTCATGCAATAAGTGGAAGCTGGAAATAGATTCTTTGTTGTATGCACAGTGTAAGAATATGTTTTTTTAAAGATGAATTTCTATTTCACCATAGATATTATTTCAACCAATCAAATAGATCACGGCAAAAAGCTCACTGAAAAAGTCAATCAGACTTAACCAGCTGAATATGAATTTTATTTATTTATATAAAGTTGCGTAACATATTGTAAGTTTCCTTCTTTTTTTTATAGAACAAGCGGCATGGCTACTGACTGTTGAGTGCGTTGTCGGCCTTTTAAGAATTGGTACGCTCATTTCTTGAAAGACCCTTAGTCGAATTGATTCGAAAATACTTCAGTAGGCCGCTGGTTCGCTGCAAAAACTGCCTTAGATCGCTTAGTTGTGGAACGACGGTAGTCGAAGTCTACCGTCTATGCCTACCAGCTCACAACAATCACTGTTTCGATGTGGGTCAAAATCCCTTGGTTCCTCCTCCTAGGAACTCTAGCTTATGGACAATACTTTACGTTTCTCCAGAAGTTTTTTTAGTTTTTTCGTTATTAGTTTAGGATTATCTAGCATTATTACAACTAACCAAATATACCCCAAGTCTATATCATACTCTTGTATCAAACAAATGATATAAATATGTATTACATTACATAATCAGAATGTGTAGGCTATTGGAAGTATCCTGTTCGCCTACAAGCCATTGTGATCGTGTGGGGCATCTACCATTTGTCTTCAAAACTAAAGATAGTACGTTGGAAATGGTTCAAAGTGGTATTGGAGTTGTGTCTCCGGACTAATGCAGTTTATCGACTTTAATAAATACATCGTACATTGTTTATCATGTTAGTAATATTGGGTTCGATACAGTACAGAGTGGAATTGTATACACTTATGTTTGTCCCTTCGGAAAATGACAATATTTATGAAACACGCTTACTACAAAAGCTTAGGAAATATTAAAACCTACTCATACTTCTCATAGAAAAGCGAGTACTGGAACATGTAAATTTATTTGCCAAATATAAATTAAAAACTATATACACAATGCGTAAACACAAAGAAACTATTACATATTCAATATATATTGATGTTTGAACCTCTTTGTAAAGATTGTGTGTTCCATAATTGTTTTTTGTTGTAAGTATATAATTTATGTTAGCTTTAGGATAAAATAAATACATACTTTACAAAACGACATATTATGTTTATATGAACCATCGCTTCATTATGTCCTACTAGAAAAAAAATTGTGTTCTTATTTTGCTTCATAGCAAGCTTTGTAACGACGCTACTAACAAATACTGCGATGAATAAACATTTAAAAATAATTAAGAGCAGTGTTAGCCTAGTGGCTTCAGCTCGCGGCTCTCATCCCTCAGGTTCGTAGGTTCAATCCCCGGCTATGCACCAATGGACTTTTTTCTGTGTGCATTTAACATTTTCACGAACGGTAATGGAAAATACATACCGTGAGGAAACCGGCTTGTCTTAGACCCAAATAGTTGACGGCGTGTGTCAGGCACAGGAGGCTGATCACCTACTTGTCTATTAGAAACAGATACAGAAATCTGAGGCCCAGACCTAAAAAGATTGTAGCGCCATTGATTTGTTTTATTTTGAATATTTCCTCATGCTTCTTTAAAGTATTAAACAAATGCATATATTACCCAATATTAATTAGTCTTATTGGGACTTAAAGCCGTCTGAAAAGAGTTGATATATAAATTTTGTTACTATGGTATTTATCGTTCGGATTCTTTTTTCAAATGAGGTTCTATGAATGTGCTAGTGTAGGCGAAGAATGAGTTCGTTTCCCATTCAATTTGCTCGCCGTTCGGATGTCCATGTTATCAACGTAGTGCCTGCCCCATTCAGTGCGGCGCGCCATTAATCTTGTCTTCACCCACTCATGCGCTCACACAACATGACGTGTGTGTACGTCAGTGCTTGTTTATATTAGGGGCTTCTTAAATACTATTATTAAGCACGTAAGCGCTTTCATCGCTTAGTAAGTCAAGGTAATTTAGACTTGGTTTAGATTAAGGTACAGAAGGGTGATTATATTATTATCGAGTAATTACAATTCCGGAGTTACGAGGCATCAATTACTGCCTATTATGAATATAGTTCTTGGGCCATATATTTAAGTTCTCTAATCGCTCATCTTTATTGGTAGGCTTTACAATAAATAGATTGTAAAAATTTCGGAAACGTGAATTAAACTGTCGTTTAAGACAAAAAAGATTAAAAATTACATTCTAACTAATCTAATTTCGATAATTATGACATAATAATACGAAAAGAAGAAAATTATATTATGAAAATGTGCATTTTGTTCAATTAATTTTATATTGACTGGGCCCCGCCAAAATATACCGTGTAGATAACCAATAAGTATATTTAAAGTTCCCATACAAATTCATAAATAATTATTTCTATTTATGGTATTTTTTAACTATGTTTATATATTTCTATATGCTTTGTATGGAGTAAACCATTGTAACAGGGCACAGTTATCTAAAGTTATAATATATATTTTATAATATTACCTGGTAGCTTATTAAACGTAATAATATTAAAACACAGTCATACTAAATTCACTTTATATCTAAGATTTAGTTGCGTGAACCGTAGACAAATTTTGAAGGTGTACAATACACTAGTCATAGCATCGAAAGAATTAAAAACATTTCAAGATTCTATATTTTAAGAAAAGTTTAGGTTCTAGTCTAAAAATGTAGTTGTATCATTGATACAACAAAACACACGTTTATATTTCATTAATGTGCAAACAAGGGGTAGGTTTTATTGGGTTTTCATCTATTAAATGTACTTGTGCGAAGTCACTCAAAATGTGGCTAAATCATGTGACAAAAGCAAGTACTAAGCCGAAATTCCTTAAAGCGAATAAATATCGTTTGGTGAGCATTAAATTATAAACCAATCCCATAGATTTCATGCGATCACTTAAGCACTTCCCTTATGCGTAGGGTCTTGATAATAATCGCGTCGGGAATAAATACTGGATTTGAATATCTGAATGTCGCTACGAGATTACAGAGCTTGTTATGTAGTAGGCGAAACCAGAAAGGCGAAATAAAATGTACTTGAAATAGCTCCAATATATTTATAAACGAAAATATGTATTTAGAACAGTGTTAGTGCAGTGGCTTAGCACGATTCTTAACCTTGAGATCGTGCCTTCAAAGCCCGGCTGTGCACCAATAGATTTTTATATCTATGTGCATCATATATGCCCATAAAAAATAAAATTCAGTGGCGCTACAACCTCTTTAGGTCTTGGCCTCAGATTTCTGAATCTGTTTCATAATCATTTTTTAAATCTAATAGGCAAGTAGGTGATCAACGTCCAGTGACACAAACCGTCGACTTTTTGGGTCTAAGACATGTTGGTTTCCTCACGATGTTTGCCTTCACCGTTCGAGCAAATGTTAAATGCGTACATAGAAAGAAAGTCCATTGGTGCACAGCCGGGGATTGAACCTACGACCTCAGGTGTGAGGGTCGCACGCTGAAGCCACTAGGCCAACACTGCCCTTTTCTGAATCTGTTTCATGATCATTTTTTAAATCCAATAGGCAAGGAGGTTCCTCACTTATGCCATATACAGGGTGTTTGGTGCATCGTTTGACAAATCAAAATTGTGGATTGGGGGGTCTTTATCTATTATCCCAGGGCTCACAAAGAGTTCTTGGGCCAACGGAATAATTTATGTCGATTTTTTCAATGTTTTCTTTAAATTATCCAAAATTTGACTTTCAAAGGTAAATAAAAAATAAATTATACAGTAAGTACACATACTGTTAATTTTTTCTTAATTTACAATAGTGTTCCAATCCAAAAAATAAAAAACTACTTGCCAGCAGTATGAAGTTTTTTTTATTAACTCGCAAAGTGTTAAAAAAATATTTTTTTTAAAGTAAGTTCAATTTTGAACATATACAGCGAAATATTCCAGCTATTCCGAGATCCTGAAAGTAGTAGACTTGTATATCAAAATATCAAAGAAGATTTGAAGGGATAATCGTGAGTCTAAGAATATAAATCGTATTTAAATAAAGATTTATAATCATTGAATTTGTTTTGTTCAATTTGCTAAACTGACGCTTAAGTAATAAAATTAAAGTAACAAGTCGTTAAAAAGTCTTATTTAATGTTTCGACGTAAAAAGCTTCTCAAATAAATATAATTTAAATTAGAAACTTAATTGCACTCTCTAGTTATAAAACTAAACGCAATATGTACTTGTTTCATATAAATTAACTTTCCGATATCTGTTCTTTGAAGATTTAATGTAATAATTTCAGTATGCTTAAAGCAAGCTCAGCTTTCAAACTGTTTGAACGAGAAAAAATATAAAATTGCAGAATAAAATCGACATTTATTCATTTCCTTAGCAATTTGTATACTTTTATAAATACACATTTAAAAGCTCAGCTGAATTGACGATATAGCATAGCACAGCTCACATGGCTAGAATTCAAAACATTTATACATATTTTTTTAATTGAAACGATACACTGAAGGGTTTCAGAACCAATTCGACTTTAGGGTCCTCCAAAACAGAGCGTATCAATGATTAGGTCGGCAACGTACCTACTGGCGAGCTCTCTGGCATTGAGTGTCGATGGGCGGCGGGGCGGTATCATTTAACTTCTTTAAGTCGATAATTTCTTAGGGTTTTAGACAATTTATTACCAAGCCAGGCATTGCTTATATACAACGACGTAACGACATTATAGTTATTTTATTAGTTCCATATTATATTCTTGTATTATTTATCGTATAATTTACACGAATTAACATATCTAATTGATTTACATTAGGACTGTGATACACATGACTCTTGTTTTTTCTATATTACTATCAAAGATAAAAATTGTACACTTACGTATAAGCTGTGTGTGTGTAAATAATTCCTCAAAAAAATCGGTTGTCTGTAAAGTCGGTTTGCTGACGATAGTTGAACGTGACAACGTCAATAGAAAATACTGATGGAATGGTTGCATTTTTGTTTGATAGATATTTTGTATAGA
The DNA here is from genome assembly GCA_963693345.1 of Pieris melete. Taxonomy (NCBI): domain Eukaryota; kingdom Metazoa; phylum Arthropoda; class Insecta; order Lepidoptera; family Pieridae; genus Pieris; species Pieris melete. Next base: position 2,736,403 of record CAVNZK010000010.1, on the reverse strand, counting down.
TATAGAGAAGGAGGTAAATGGAAATCACAATTAAATTGATCAAGTTACATTTATTTGTACGCATAAATACAATTATGTCAATTTTTTAACGAACGAACTCTGCCGAACGCGAAGGCCGATTGCGCCTCTTCGTCGCTCGTACCGCGCTCTCGCTTGCACTTCTAGCCTCAAATGGAATGCCTCAGAGCGAGGTTACGCCGCATGCGTCATGTTTTTTCGAGCGTGCAGCCGGCTCCATCGAATTATAAGACGTTGTCACGTCAAAAAACCTACTAATTTAATTATTATTTCATAAAAAAATTCTGAAAAAAAATTGTTTTTTTATTAATATACATATATATTTTCAAGAGACCATCCAAGTCAAAACAAGTGAAGGCCAATTACCATTATTATATCTGGATGATGAAGAAAGCCTTACTGAGTGTTATATTGAATTTTTAGTAATACAAGACGCCCTTGTACAACTATCACGGTTAAATATCAGCGCACGCCCTAGGGTCCCTTGTTAAAGCCAATAAATATTAATAGGACCAACGTGTGCGGTGTGCGATTGAATATAAATCCGGCAATTCCATACCATTTCTACGGTCACAATACTCGTTCAACCCTCGTTACATTTATAGTGTTTCTATTATGAAAATATGTATTCCGATTTTGTTCGAATGATTTTATATTGGCTGGGCACAGGCCAAACATACCTTGTAGATCCAATAAAGATTTTTGAGCCCCATAAACATTCATGAGCTTATTCTTTCTATTTTGTATTTTTGAAGTTATACTTACTTCTTTTGGCGCGTTAGGGAAAATGATGAGAGTAAATTTTCACACAAAAAACCGACACCCGCATACTATCACAAATAACCAACACCCTGAAGTTAGCATAGCCAACATTTTGAAATAAAAAATGTTCATTTCCTTAATTATGTAGAAATATTTTTTTGGATATTTAAATATACTTTATTTAACTAGATAATGCGTTATATTAAAACCTTCAATGTATTAAATATCTTTTATCTATTGTTAGTGTCGTTTTTTCTACAAACGTAGAATAAGGCGAAAGATAAAAAAATTATAAAGATTTTTATCTTGTTACGCCAAACAAGTATAACTTCTAAAGCGTGTATATAAGTATACATTCATGTTTATTTTATATGTACACTGATTTTTATATACAATAAGACATTGCAACAGAGCACAGCTAAAAGTTATATAATTTTACTAGCTGATCCGGCAAACGTCGTTTTGCGTTGTTTAAAAAATAGGGGTTGATCGCAGAGGGGTGAAAATTAGGGGTTGTATGTATTTTTTAATGCCGTATCATAAAAAAATAAAAATATTTTTTTTTATTTAAAAACTAAAAAAAAAATTAGGGGTGAACTACCCTTAACATTTAGAGGGATGAAAAATATATGTTTTCCGATTCTCAGGCATACCCAATAAGCACACAAAATTTCATGAGAGTCGGTCAAGCCGTTTCGGAGGAGTTTAACTACAAACACCGCGACATGAGAATTTTATATATTAGATTGTCTAGTAACGGATTGTGATTTAAGCTAATACAATTATAAATACATATACACTATTATGGCTGGTTTGTAGGATTTTAAATATATCATAATTAATTATTGAAAAAATATTTTTGGCAAGACAAGTGTACAACCATCTTTACCACATATCAGCTAATTTATAGGAATAGTGTCAAGCCGTAGATAGTGCAATGGCGTCACTCGTTGAACTCGGAAGAACGTAAGATACGCAATAAAAGCCACGCGATCGTCGCAACTACATTTTGATTACACTGCGCCGTTTCGCCCACGCAATGTCGCGACCGGCGTAAATATGGTGCAAGGAATTAGACCTACTAGTTATTTATCGCCGGTCGGAGAAATCGACGCTTCAACTTCCTGCTCGGACCCTGTCGAGGGCAGGAGACAGTAATACTCTTGTAATAGTCCTTTATTTGCCGCTGTAAAACTATATCACGGCCTATTGTGAGTGTATCTAACAATGTTCATGTATACGACGGGATTGACAATTGTTTGTACGATTTACGATTGCTATGTTTGTTCTATTTTGTTTCTTAAGTATTGTAGAACAGTGGCTGTGGTTAAATGGAATACTTTGATTTGTAATCGCTTTGTAACCAAAGATTATGTAGGCATTTGACAATAAGCGTGTATAGTCTGTAATTTTAACAATTTGTTTTCGTAAACACTTTTGATGTAAATGAATATTGAAGTAACGCACAGTATTGGACGTTACAAATGGCGGTGATCTTTATCAATGGAATTTCAGCTGTTCGGGTAATGATAGTGTGACTTCCTTATGTTAACCACAATAAAACACGATACAAAATACATTGTTTTAAAATATTAATAAAACTTATAATTGATTCATATTAAAGAAACTTGGTACTGTATAATTTGATACAGTAAAAGTATATGGATAGTAAGCTAATTTTAATTTAGAATTAAATAATCCAATTAAGATAGTCTTTCAACACAAATAAAGATCCTTTAAAAATTATATTAATAATGTTCGAATTACCAATAGTAATGGTAATTAAAATTTTGTTTTTAAATGCTATTTGTATCTAGTCTGGTAATAGAACAAACAAACGACAAATATTTCTGTCCACAACAATTGTTTTGTACACGTGACCGCGGAAGTAAGGCCTAATCAACATTTTTACAACAGTTGACATTTACTTGACATTTGACATTATATACGTGTAATTATCTGTGGGTGCGGGCTGTCAATGCATACCTAACTGGGTTACTTTTTGATGGATATCGCTCGAAACCAGTTGTGATTAATTCGTATGTAGCGAATATCAATTGAGATTCTAATTATACTATTTTAAAGCGTTGATTGAATAATTAAAGCAATTAACGATTTATGAACCTTATAATTGCGCAATATTTATGTGTTATCTGGTTAATGACAAATTATATTTAAGGCCAAGGTTATGTGACTTTGTATTTAACTGGCTGGGCAACAATTTTATCTAGAATAATCAGCAGTATATTACGTTCTTAATTAAACTACCTTCTTTCTTCAAATGAAAAATGTTTATGTGCATATTAAGTTCAAATAAATGCTCTTTATGATGTCACCCCGTGGTACGTGATATTATGAATCCAATTCAAATAAATATAAAAATAATAGTACAATAAAACATTATATATATAGAGTGGCTGAGAGTGGTTATAAGCGTGCGCTGTGTCTGTGTAAGTTTGTAAGTAAGTGTGTAAGTTTAATCGAAATCCAAATCAATTTTTTATGCGTATTAATGAAATTTGATGATTTTTGACGCAAATGTGTTCCTAAATATTTTATTTATGTAAAGTTTAGGCCTATGACCTATGCCCCATTTGTACCACATAAGGGAGGATATACCGAAACCACGTGAATTAAACAGCTGTTGTAATACAAAGAAATTTTATAATGATAAATAATTTGTTAGTCAGGTTTTCCTAACAGGTGGTGAAGGATACTTTTTGTACCGTGTCATTGTGACACGAATGACCTCGCTCTAACTCAGAGGTGAGAGAGCAAAAACTGTACTAATGAGTGTATAGTCCGGGTACTTAAAGATACAATATATAATGTGTATGCCTAAATTAGGCGTTTGCATGGTTTTCACTTTGGACGGCTTTAAACAAATTATATTTTAGAATCATCTATTTTCAAGCAGTGTTGGCCGTATAGATTCTAATGGACTTTCTGTCTATGTGATATTAATACTCGCTCGTACGGTGAAGGAAAACATCTGAAGAAACCGGCATGCCTAAAAGCCAGAAAAGTTGACGGCCTGTATCAGGCTCAGAATGCTAAGATAAAAAACTCTAAGACCTAACCCTAAAAGGTTTCAGCGCGACTTTTTTATTATCACAGAACATAATTTTAACAGATTACAGAGTGATAATTATGGTAAGTGAATAAGTAATATTTATTTATTTATAATTAGCACTAAGCATGTCGAGCATAATAATTAATCACGGAGATTAGAGAAATGAGTTTTATTTATCAATTTATCTCTGGATTTCCATTTAGCAGAAAGACCGTCCCTTTACATTCTTAATTTTTGTGATATTATTTTGTTTTTTTCTTGCTCTGTGATCTATAAAAATCGTTACGTCAATGAATGATATCTATATTAGTATGTTGATATGTGAAATCTGTCACATTGTTTTTGTCTATGCATATCTCAGCGCCCACGCATGATCTATAATCTTTTTTGTTCGATGTGAGCAGTTCATTATTATGTGTATATGTGTATATATATTTCAAAGGCTTTGTTATAATTTGCCTTTAATATTTTTTTATAAGAATAGCAACTGCGTTGTATTATGAAAGGAATTTATTAATGTTGAACACTAGTTTCCACCCGCTTTTGAAACTTTTTCCGACGTCTTTCACAATAATCGTTATATTTGTGTTAATTTATATAAAAAATTCATATTATTTCAAGATTGGTGAATTCAAAACTGAGTTCGATAGTGTTTGAGTTAATCGCGTTTTTTCGCGTCGTACTTTATTATATAATATATAACGATTCGGAATACAATCATTACTTTAATAAAAATATATTTATATAATATATTATATAAAAATGTTTTTTTTTTAACGCGAGGCGCCTTTCAATTAATTTAACAATATGTATCTCAGTTTCCGCACATTGGTTGCCCTGTGTTACCCACAAGTTCTGGCTTAGTCTAGCTCCTTCCCGATGCTTTAGCAACATATACGACAAATAATGGCTATTTCTATGAGAATATAAAACGCTCGCTGCAACAATAATTATAAAATGTTGTAATTATTAAGAATCGGACGTCGATATCCGCTAGACGAACGGGTCTACTGAGACCACAGTAGATGGATAGAACAGTGTAGATATATAAAAAAGCTATACTAATAATAATAAAGCCACTTTAATTCCATTCCTTTATAAATACCGTCAGCGTGTGGCTTCAGTAGTCCATCTTTTGTCTGTACACCTTGCAAAATAGCCTGCCCATTTCAATTTCAGCTGTAAGGTAGGTTAGTGCATCTGTGATCGGATTTTTCGCTCTGATGTGGCCACTTCATATTTTGTACTTTAGTCCCAGGGATACATCAGCGCTACGGATATTAAGAGAACTACATAGTTACAGAGTACGAGGGCTGGTCTATACACTGTGGTGTAACTTTATCCGAATGAAGTGTAATCAGTGGTATTACAAAACCGCTCCACTTTCCTACTCTGTCGCACTCGCTACATCTTGTACAAGGTTCTTCCCTTTGACATTTGATATCTTTTATTTTCCCACATTCTTTAGAAATTGCACAATTGATTTAGATTATTTTGATAAACGCGGTTTAATCAAATAAACATAGAAAAAAGTATTTAATATATAATAATAAAAATACAAAATTTATCTTTTATTTTTTGTTACATAGGCGTAACAGGTAGGTGTTCCATTTTTAAATTTAATATTTACAAACATGAACCGGCATTAGCCGTATAATTTTACTTTCCCCTTTCCTTATTTTAATTTCCTGAACTTAGTTAAGGAATTTAAAATATAAAGTAATGGATCCAAGGGGAAGGCAGCGCGACCAGTTGCCGGGGACAGTGACCTGGCTATCTCGATCGCAGCCTCCGACCGGCCAGATGCCGAAAGATGCCAGACAGGTCCGCACTCCACGTTTTTATTTCTTGAACTTTGGTACGATAAGACCTTACGTAAATAATATATTTATTGTATTTGTTTATTATTTTTGCAAAAATTATGTAATTTTACTATGCCGAAAAAATAATAAAATTTGTCATTTGTTTGTCAAACTTTATGTAAACATTTTGTTATGCAGTTCTCGAAATTGGCTGATTGAATGACGTCGAGAGTGTTTCGTGTGAATTTGAATGTATTTGTACTAAAATGACTACAGGTAAAAAATATTTCTAAACATTTTTTGTAAATAATCTCACAACGACCCCAAATTAGGAACAAAAGTATTTCCGAACCAATTCGGAGTCCTTCAAGAAAAGAGCGTACGAATTCTTAAAAGGCCGGCAACGCACATGCCCTCTGGCATGAAGAGTATCTATGGGTGGTGGTATCACTAATCATCAGATGATATGAGATGCCGATTAGCCCTTTTTTATAAAAAAACAAAAGGAAAATAATGAGAATTCGGTCAAACTAATATTCACATAATTTTCCTTATTCCGACGGGATAACAATAACGATACATTTTATAAAGCGTTAAGTTCGTCCCTGTCGTAACCTTTAGCTCGGGGCGATGGGATTAAAAATAAAAGAGCCGGCGTTAATAACGTATTTCTCCGGCCTCTACTCCTCCGCACCTCCCAAGCTACCTCAGGAGCTTCTTATAATCAAACTAATTGAAACCAGTTTTTATAGAAAAATAGCTACAACTGCGACTTTGCTCAATCAAGTGTCTTCATGACATTCAGAATGATTTTAAGTTCGTCTAAGTTGAGTTTAAACTTTTTATTTAATTCTACTTATTTACGTACATTAGTAAAGCTTCTGTGATAACATAAAAAAACAAAAGCATTTATGTGAGTACTATAGTTGAATTAATTTTATCATTATATTTAATACGTCTAGTCTCTTCCTAATTCTTCCGTTTATCTCTCATCTTAGCTTTTTTCCAATCTGTAACACTATCTCAGTTATTACATCTTCTAAGGTTTCTGAATATGTCCTTCAAAAAGTAAAATTAAAAAAAAACAAAAACAAATCGAGGTAATGTTCGTTATGCATTTGTTTTTATTGTGACAATTTGAATTGATCATTGTAACCGTAAGTTAATATTATGTTTAAAACTACTACAGTACGTAACCATTGCTATGTAATTCATATATCATATCATATATCATATCATATATCATATAATATATATAAAAGAAAGTCGTGTTTGTTACAACACTTATAACTCGAGATCGGCTGGACCGATGTTAGTTAAGTCTTTTTTGATGGATTTTTCTCCACTCCGAATAGCAGAATAAGTAATAAAATATCGGATAAGTTATCGAATAACAATAAATAAATTAATTAATTTTAATGTGTAAAACTGCCATTCTTCTTTTGCAATGGCAAGCAATAAAACATTTCTCTATTTGCAAAAAAAGTTATCACCTTAATGGAATCCTAAAATAAGTTTAACTAAAGTAACAACGCTATTATTATTAAGGCGGAACGAAGTTAGCCAGGTCAGCTAGTCAAGAAATAAATATATCTATGCCAACAAATTTAAAATCTCAAACAATAATTCCTGCTCCAAAACTCTTTTTAAATGACTCTTCAAAGGTTGTAAATAATTCCTTTACAATATAATAAAAACAGTTAATAATTAAGACAATGCAACTTCTTTTCTAAAGTTTTCTAATCTCAAACATATAACATAAGCTTAAATCTAGTAAGTACTAAACCAAACAACATCCTGGATTATAGTCATTGGAGGCTTCAGAATGAGAGGAAATGCCTAATTTTACGAGCGGCTTTCATTGCGATTAGAAATGTGGCTGAACACCATTCAATGACTGAAATCCGCAATAAATTCTCCTTCAAACAACATTTAAGAGTTTAAAGTCTTTGTTTTGTTTTCTTTGTTTGTTTGTTGAAAACCATTTAAACTTTGGTTTGAGAAAATATGTATAAAAGGTTTTATAGTATAAGCACATATGACACCAAAAAATGTATTAAAATTCTTTCTATCGATATGCAATAAAGTTTTAATAAAATACCTACAATTAACTCATGACTAAATGAATAAATTATAGGTAGTACTAGTATGAGCTAAGTAAAATCGAGCCGCCCGTATAGTCAGATGAGTCAGCGTTATTTCGTGAGAAGCCGACAGTTAATTACATAGTGACTTTACTAATACAAAAACAGTATGCACTTTAATAATCTATCCATAGATAAAATTGTGGCCAATATCAAAGGCATAATATTACAGAATAATTAGACATTTAGTGACGCTTCAAAGTTGGTACGATTTTCATAATATGTAACTCTCGTTTCGTGTATTAATTAAAACGTTATTAGCTTATTATTTAAAATTAAAATTTGACAGTGTAGGCCTAGCAGCTTAGCTTAGCTTAGCTTAACATTCTTGAGGTCGTAGGTTCAATCCCTGGCTGTGCATCTATGGACTTTCTTTCTATGTGCGCATTTAACATTCGTTCGAACGGTGAAGGAAACCTTCGTGAGGAAACTGGCTTGCCTTAGACCCAAAAAGTCGATGGCGTGTGTCAGGCACTGGAGGCTCATCACCTACTTGCCTATTAGATTTAAAAATTATCATGAAACAGATTCAGAAATCTGAGGCTCAGACCTAATTAGGGTCGTAGCGCCACTGATTTATTTTTTATAAATTTGACAGGACAATTTTAACTTCGCTAGGTTAACGCGCTTTTTAATAATCGATATTTTGTTATAGGTATCATTTGTTTAAATGTTTGGATACTGTATTCAATCACTAAAATAGCTGTTTAAGAATCAATGCAAACTCATAGGATTTGCTAGTAAAGAAACTGAGGCAACCTTTAGCAAAACTACGTGCAAAGTGTTATAGGGCCATTATTTTACCACGTGCATTCTTTGTACAACTAATTATTTTTAAGCTTTCATTAAACGGGCCTTTGTGTGCTTGTTAACGAGCGAAGTACAGCCCATTTTATTATGTGCATAATTTAGAAATAATATGTTCGCTATAAAGAAACGATCGCTGTTTGTGTATCAGATTTCGGGGATAAGAAAAACAGGTGGAACGAAGGAACTAAGTACGAAAAAGCTATAAATTCAGAAATAGAAACAGTTTGTATATGATACCGAGAGACGATTATTAAAATAACAGATGTTTTGGATACAATTTAAATGAATCAACTGTCTTAAGTTTATGACACTTTCATCAAAGGACGTCAAGGCAGAATATAAAATTCCATCCGCATCACCTCGACGTCCGTCGATCTAGTTAGCGTTTTTAAGGCACTTTTTGCCACGTACCACCGCTATTTGTAACTGCCCGTCGATTACCGAACCAATACGACTTAGGGTCCTTCGTGAAGTACTACTAATTTTAAAGAGCGTAAGTGGGACATTGAGAGTGTCCATGGGCGGTGGTATCATTTAACATCAGATGAGCCTCCTGCCTTTTTGCCCTCCGTTCTATAAAATAACGTTTTAATAATGTGACTTTAAACTTTGGTCTAAATATAAATGTATTACTAACGAAACACACAGAGAAACATTCAAAATCATAATAATAATAAAATGCAGACAGCACTGGTCATTCTGCCAGATACCACGACAAGTTTGCGCCTCAGACAGCACAAAAAAAGAAAAAAAAAAGTAATAATAATTGTAGTAGAAAAAATAATCATAGTAAAAATTAACAGTGTAAGTAAAGAAGTATTTGAAGATTTGTGTGTAAAAGTATATAGTTAGTAAAAAAAATAAAAATAATTGTGACCTATAGATGCATCTTTAAGGACCACATATTTGTAAATATATTTAAGGTTTTACGATACAAGAAACTGGTTTCATTATTGTTATATATACTGCCTTTATTTAATTTATGTTAGACATACATAGTACAACGTTATATATTGCGAAGATAATGTCCATTTTACGTGCCAATACGAATACTAGTTCGCCTGTTCTAAGTCGCAAATTGTATAATATACACAGGTGCCACATTTATTTTCATTGATAATATCTATGGACCTCTTTTTACTATACAATAACTAATCTCGATCGTTATCATTGAACGGAAAAGCCTGTTTGACATCGCAACACTGCGGACATTGTTGGGTAACTCTAAAACCTTTGCAAAATAAGTAACGAAATAAATTATTATAGCGATAATAACAAAAGATAAAAAAGCTGATTAAACTAATTACCATCTAGACTATTATTATTAAAAACAAAAAAACAAAGAACGATTCGGCGGCAGTTGATACACAATTTCTAATAACAATAAATACTGAACTTTGACAATATATCTTTGATTTAACTCAATTTACAAAAAAGGCACTAATCAGTCGATATAAGGGAATATACAGGAACAAAACAAGGTTAGACTGATAATATATATACTTTTATAACTTTTTGTCTTTGCCTTTCAGTACAAACACAAAAAGTTCACACGAAAATAATAATATTGGGGGCGTAATTAATAATAAAATCAACATTGGCATTACATGGAAATCCGTTACCACAAGTCGAAGAGAATTAACAAAAGAATAAATTTCAAGCGTGGCGCGGCCACATTATGCACAATTAAAAAAAATTGAAAAAAGTATCTATTACGCATTATTTAAATGTTTTTTACTTTCTTTATTTTGTTTTATGTATTTCACTTCTAAACGGAGAATTAGCTTATTAAACTGAAAATCTATATTCCGACTTGATACATAATAAGGGAAGCTATAAAAAATATTGTTGCAGGCCTTAAAGGTAGTGTTAAACCCTTCTCTTCTTCGTAAACACCTGGAACTAGCAGCTGGTTCCATAAAGTGGTGGTGCATGGCAAGAAGTGTTTTTGCGACACTTCTTGAGGTCTGACGTGGAATGCCAGACGTCAGCAAAATTTACGACACTTTGTATTTATATTCGATACATAGAAGTAAGAACGGAAAAAGAGAAAACTGATATTTTATGCTCACAAATAATCAATTCATGAGCAAGAGTTATAGCAACAAATTATGTTTAACAGACTACATAGTGTTCCCACATAACTCAGACTGTCTAGAATGACGAGAGGATACCACATACCTTCTCACAAAGTTAAACGTTCATAATTATTTACAGCTAAACATAATTCTAGAGTAAGTAATGTAAATATGATTTAACAATATTTTTGTTCGAACGCAATAAGAACAAATATTTAGAAACATTTTGACAGAGAAGAAGACTGGAAAGTTTCTAGGTAGTAAATACATATTTTTTATATTGACGTTTATAAGTGTTGTGTGACTTATATGAATTAATGGTATTTTAAATTTTTTAACTATTCAAATTGGATACAATTGATGCATTTATTATGATAATAAATTAATTTTTTTCAGAGTTAATGCATTATTCGTATTTATATTAAATATAACCTGATTTAATTATCAATTAAATTTCACCGATGTTAGAGGATCTTTGGTATGAAAGTTCACTAGAGTGGAAAGAACAAAATATTGAATTGCTATTTAAGATTTATACTAATATGACTCCTTCATTGATAGCACTATAGCATTCATTGAACCACTATAGAAAATCAAAGACCCCCCCCCCCCTTCTTGAATCTCTCAAAATCTTGAAATCTGTGGTGATTACGTCAACAGTAATTACTTTTTTATACATATTACCCACACATTGTCATTGTATATGTAAACAAAAAATATTCGACGATTCCTACAAAAAATTAATATGTTTATTTACTATTATTTTTAAGAGCTTTGCTTACTTTTGCTGACAAGAGGAGGGGTAATACGCTTTCGTAATACTTGAACGGGCCCTTTCGTACTAAAACCGTCACTATGTCTATTAAATATAAAATACAGTTATAAATAGAAACAAGTTAATTTATTAGTTATCAGATAATAGGGATACTGTGTTTAATTAATTGGGTTTTAGATAAAATGCAAATTATCCTACGCGCTTGCCACTTATAAAACTATTTAATTACAATTTCAACGCAATAAAATGCAAGTGATAAAGTTAAGACTCTTGTAAGCGTTTTATCGCTTTAAATACTATAATCTAAAATAATACAAATTTTATAAAAATAGTATTAAATGTTGAAGTTACTTTTCACACGAGAATGTAAGTGCGTGCTCCTATTTCACCATGCCTCCTGCTGATAGAGGACAAATCTTTTTTTAAAGTGAAACTTCTTTATCGGGGTTGGAAAAAAATGTAGTGTAACATTTTTTCGTTACGCGTCACATTTTTCGGTTACGCGCCATGTTGCTTTTTGAAGTCAAACTTCTTTATCGACGTATGGGAGAAATTTTGTAGCAAATCGTCACGTTTTTCAATGATAGTAATAATTCTATTACAATTAATGAAATTCTATAATAATCTTCGTAGTAATAAGGTAAAATTAAATATTTGTATTCATGTCTATGATAATAAAAGCCTTTTGTTAAACTTTATCTAATTTAACGAATTTCTGTAAAGTTGCATATAGTAGATCATTTTTCGAAAAATAAGATCATAAAGAAGTTTCACTTCTTACGTGTGTACACCTAGTACACGCACATTTTTTATTAGTAAAGTATAAGTATAAGTAATTAACTTATAGATGTCATGGGCAGCATGGTGTAATGGTTGCAGCTCCTTACAAACATTTTGTAAAACAAAAACTTGGCCATTGAAAAGAGTGGCGGAGAGTTAAGTTCTTCTCGTCCTTGATTTAAGAACTGGCAGTAAATGTAAAATTAAAAGCGTTTAATATGTATTTTTTTATTAATGTTCATTGTGTTACCTACGTGAAAATGATTTTGAATTTGAATTCGATTGTCAATCCAGTGGCCATACAGCTCTTTATGTGCCTCAGATTGCATGCAATTTTTGTTGTGTTGTATTTATTGAGGGACGAAAAAATTTCAAGTCATTTGAACAACTTATTTAAAATCAGGACCTGCTTTTGTAAAATATCCAAGTCATTATTATAATTAAATAAATACAATACCTATGAACTGCAAAGATATAACGCCCACGCTTACCTGCAACAAAATAAAAATATTAGACATTACAATAGATTTATGAAACCTGAATAAAAATCTTTGTAAGTAAATTATTAATTTGTTTTACTATTTTGAGACCCCTTTTATGTAAAAGCTGTAAGTTTTTTTAGTTTTCCCTGTTTTGAGTACTTATTCACCCATAAGTTTTCCCATTACAGACGGGACGTTTGTTTACAGACGCACCATTTTATTAGATACTAAAGTTTTTTTAAGAAATAGGAGGCAAACGGGCAGGAGACTCACCTGATGTTAAGTGATACGGCCGCCCATGGATACTCACATTGCCAGAAGGCTCGCAAGTTTAGAGTTATTTTTATTCAACTATATTACTGTAGCAGTTGAAGTGACTCATGTTAAATGGACGCTTTTAGTTTCGGGCTCTGAGTGCTGTAGATGGCCAGTATTAATAGAGAGAAAGCTTTCTTAGAATCGCAAAACGTAAAAACCAATTTTGAAACCTTCTTCTGATTACAGTGCTAAATAAACGAAACAATTAAATGCGTTTTAAAATAAACTGATAGAGTTCATAATAATCCAGTTGCGCTATATAGTTCATTGCCTAGGATTTGAAGCCTAACTGCCGATTGAGTGTTACACTCTCAAACCACTCAGCAGTGTTTGCCTATGGGTCCACTACTAATCTTAATATATGTATATAAATTACGTGTCACGTTGTTTGTCCGCTATGGACTCCTAAACTACTTAACCGATTTCAATCAAATTTGCATACCGTATGCAGTTTCATCTAACTTAAAAGATATGATAGCTTACATCTTCATTTATACCCGTTATATTATTTTATTGCAAATTATTTGTTTATAATTGACAATTGACAGTCACAATTCTAGCAGATGGCGCTGTGTTGAAAGTACCAACGATTCACATAAACTACAATTTAATGGCATAACCACCAAAAAAGCATCCACAAGGGTCCCCATGACTGGTGTCCTCCTACCGTTTCCCTTGAATAGTTTACTACTATGTAATATAACAAAAACTTTAGCCACAGCAAATCTTGGCCGAGTCTGCTAGTATACTTTATAAATTTAAATAATTTATTAATAAATAAGTATACACAATTAAGATTCTTAAGATCATACAATTAATTTTATGAACATTTAAAAAAAAGGTAAATGTTTACAACATTAACTACAATAATATAACAGCGTATTACAATTGACTCATTATACATTATATAAAAGTATTTTTTATTTAAATAAATAATAAATTAATTTTTAAGTTTACAGAGATAAAAATTACAAAAATGACCTTAAATTATGAAGTATAGCAAAAAAGCATATCGCTTTTGCGAGTCCACTCCAAATAAATGGGGAGCCATTTTTGGAGTTGGCCAGCAAAGCGTAACAGATTGTGTGACATAAGCTGAGATCACACCATGCGTAGGTAGGAGTCATTGGTGTGCGTTACAAGAATTGACTGCCTCGAATCAACGATGGTAACATCATGTATATTTACATTACCAACTGATTATATTGTATTGGAATTAAGTAGTATAAGCTTGAGTACCTTCATATTTCAAAGAAAATGCGTCAATATATCAAAGAAATCTGAATTCTTCAGGATACTATTCATTACAAAAATATAAATCCCGTAATTGTGGTTTAGTAGTATAGGCTTGAATATTTCATGTGAGATTCATATAAGCGTCAATATATCAAAGAAAAATATAATTCCCGTAATTGTGGAAGGTTTCGGCTTTGGTGGGCTTGATTAGGATCTTGATCCATATCCCAACAAAGCAATAATTCACACGGATAAAACGTGGACTTTAAAGACAATATGGAAAGGACCAAACAGGCAGGGAACAAGGAGAAAAGGGCGCTCTAAAAGGCGGTGGATAGAAAATGAAAGAGTTAGCAGGAGGCGAATGGAGAAAGAAAGCCATGGATAGAGATATTTGGAAAAAGCTGGAGAAGAACCCGTGGAGGGGTTCCAATCAATGGTACCGATGGAAGTTATGGAAGGATATCAAGTAACAAGAAAAAAGATATAATAAATATAACTAACTACTAGTATATTCAACATTTGTAAAGATTTTAAAGGGGCTTAATGTTATTAAACGAAACATATAAAGTAGAACAAAATATCTATCATCTTCATGTCTCTCATGATTATCATTCCACGCTTTCTACCGGTCACTTTAATAAGGTTTATTACAAAACCTAGCACAAATGACACTAGACGTATTTGTACGCAGTTAGGTACGCGTGATTGCGCGCACGCGACGTCCGTGACGAGCGACATTCGTTCAGCAAATGTCGCGTGCACCCTAATGACGTTGAAGCTTAAAAAATCGTTAAATTAGGGTTATTTATGGCGCGATGATTGACCAGAGAGAATAATAGACATTTTTTTAATATTTTAATTAGAAGTCAATATCAGTTAGATATTAGGTCTAAGGAATGGTGGTCTGACATACTCACACACTTACACACCCACACATTACACATTATCACACACACCTCAACCAATAAATTATAAGTTAATTGTCTAAGTATTAGTAAATTGTCTTCTTCGTATATCTGGTGTAGTCCGTTTTGGAAAAGGTTTTTATTTAAAAATTGTAAAAATTAC
The DNA here is from genome assembly GCA_963693345.1 of Pieris melete. Classification (NCBI taxonomy): domain Eukaryota; kingdom Metazoa; phylum Arthropoda; class Insecta; order Lepidoptera; family Pieridae; genus Pieris; species Pieris melete. Next base: position 2,721,054 of record CAVNZK010000010.1, on the reverse strand, counting down.
CTTAAAAAAAGCTGTGGATTTTCAATAAACTGTTAAAAAATAAAATAACATTTCTGTCATAGAAATAAGTAAACGCAATTTTTGAAACCACATACAATGTGTTTTCTTAATCCAAACAAATAATATGGAATAGTAACAGTAACTAATCGAAGTTTCAAGTAAATTCTGTGTCCTGGTGGGTCTATTTATAAATAGTTCAGTTGCTTGCCAGGCATATGAGCCTTAATATACCACAACTTTTGGTTTAGGTTAGGTTAGTAATTACAATATTGAATACATAAAAAAACCTAAACAAAACCTTTATTCTCGAAGCAAAATCAATAAAAGATGCTGGAAATACTGCTTAGAGTCGACTTTTATTTAGACCTTAAAAAAGACATTCGAGATTATTATTATGCCTGAATAGGTATTGCCACGATACAAATACATCCTTACAAAGTTGCCATAGTGCTGAACTTCATATATCGATTAACCAGCAACAAATTGTCATCTCATTAAAATTATACATACAACAATTAAGAAATTACTATAATAGTTATGTTTGAGGTCCTCGTGCAAAGCGTTCGTTATTTCCCAGGCTGATTGCCAGGGAATACATCAAAAATAAACCTTTATGAAGCTGTCAATCTTCGAGAGCTTTCTATTCTACTCTGAAAGTTAGTGGTTCAGCTCGCCATAAACATTGATAAATTTTAACGAGCCTCCGTTTAATACTCGCACAAATAAGCTAGTTACATTAACAATACATAAATGTTTATGGTAACATCCAGTCCAGACGGGTATAAAAGGTAACGGTGTGTTTGCATGTCACACGAAGACATGTCCGTTAAATAATTTACGGGAACTTGGACAATCGCCTGCTTTATCGACGATGGCTCAATCGAACAGCACTACATTTAATAAAGCGATCGAAAGAGCTGTAATGCAACGAATTTACGAGCACCGTTAGCGTACACATAAAAGTCGATAAAGCAGTTTTTATCGATACCGCTGCACCGAGTTATCGACACGATAACTTTATACGTACCGCTTTAGTTTGCGAACTGTGAACCAGTTTTTTATCTCATTTTATTACGTTGACTCGTTTTTAGGGTTTGATATCCGTAATGTAATATAATCTGGTTTACAAGAAAACTGTATGCACGGTGATAATTGTATGGCGTTCCTTGCTTTCATGTTTCAGTGGTGTAAATCAAAATTATAATGTAAGTACAATTGGCTATTCAATGTTAACTAGCTATGAAATTGGGTATCCTTGGATAGAACGCCTGGCGAACCCCGATGGCCCATCTTAAAGGCGTGTGAAGAAGAAGAACTTCGACATCCACGGTGCGGCGCGGGCCTGCGCAAGCGCATTTAAAAAAAAACAAAAAACAGCTACGACATTAAAAAAATCAACTTTGAAATGTAATTACACACACAGTAATATATACCATAGCTTCTACATAATACGATACCTCTTTTTTAATTATTACTTAATGTTCACTTATTTAATGTTTCAGTGAATGGAAAATCACAACGAAGTAATTCTGTACAATTAAGCTAGTAAACTCGCTATGAAATTAATAAAGTCAACTTTAAAATGTCAGTGCACACATGTATAACTAACATATACCAAAGCTACTCCATAATACTTCTCTTATAATTTTTATTGATATGTAGGTTAATTGTAAACAATTTAATTTGTATTTTGTCGTATAGGCAATGTTTCTTCATGTGTATTGGGTAATGAAAACATATCTTTCAATCCATCTACTCAATAAATTCAGTTGTAATTTGCTTGTAAGGTTTTATTCATATCGGACCCAAAGCTTTTTTTCTCCGAGTCAATAAACAAAAAAAACGGTGTTCACGTAAAGAAATGAGTAGTAGCTTGGTACCTTACAGGCGTGTTGTAAATTCAATAATAGGCGATTAAAAAGAGAGACAGAAAGACTCTCGCCAGCTCTCTTTTGTTCCAATCCCTCATTTGAGAACTGACTGATGTTTATTAGTGTACAAAGTTGGCTATACGAATAAGTATTATTGACCTACCGCTGGCATAGTACTTTTACTATACAATAATTAAGATGGTAGCGAATAGCCGAAGTAATTACATATTTTGGTCGGCAATCAGTCAGTGAAAGCGCGGTTTTATCTCAAATTATTGTTGTTAACATTCCGCAATAATTCTATCAATTTGTTATATGATGAGGCAGAACTAAATTAATGTCTAGCTTCTGTTGCTTCAATTAAATTCAAAAAAATGTATGTCCATGTACCTATGTAATATGCTACTATAGAGCAGTGTTGGCCTAGTGGCTTCAGCGTGCGACTCTCATCTCTGAGGTCATAGGTTTGATCCCCGGCTGTGCACCAATGCACTTTCTTTCATGCGTAGGAAAATATCACTGTTCTAACTACTGTAAACTGTTCTCAAAAAGTCGACGGCATGTGTCAGGCACAGGATGCTGATCAACTACTTGCCTATTAGATTGACAATGATCATGAAACAGATACAGATATCTGCGGCCGAGACCTTAAAAGGTTGCAGCGCCTTACTTTATGTCATCTAGTATTCATATAATAAATTAAAGAATATTTAATTTATAGTTAGTTAAATTACGAGTACAGTATAGCACTTTATAGGGAAGCACAATATATAACATAATAGGCAAGTGATTTAGGTGATTCTTACTACCTACCCGAAACCATTAATTATATTGCCGGAAATCGAACCTAGCGTTATCCTACGCGTTTAAGCGGTAGTTAAATGGTAATGAACAAATAGCCAATACATTAAATGCAATACGTGTCTAATTATCCTGTATCATTCCTAAACAAAGAGTAGTTCTAGTTCCATACTAATGAGTTATCACACAGTAAAGCATTTTAATGGCAACGACAGGCATTAAATAATTTTCGTAAATACCATCTACATTAACGATTTCAAAAAGCCATACGGTAATATTAAATGTTTATAATCTTATCAGTGACAAAGTACACCAAGGTGAAATAAAAACATTTATTACTCCACACAGAAGCAGCCGCGACCGGCTACTTGCGCGTAAACATTTTTATCGTTAAAATATAAAATTTACAAATCGACACCGAAGTAAAAACAAAAACATTCGACGATCTCGCGAAATTAAAGGTGCTATTCTGAAAAACGTTTCGAGGATATTCGTTTGTCTTTTAGTTTAATGTCAGCGCTTTCAAATGTTTTTGCGGACCACAATTAGTTTAATATTTTAATTGCTAAAAGTAAATCAGCCGCATTGCACTTTTTAAACTTAAGTATCTCACGTATTCTATTCACTGTTCATTACAATACTCACTCACTGTAATTTAACATAATATTTGCCTCCAACTTTATTTCGTTTCCTTTGGAAGATAAACTCTTGAGCCGTGGGTTTCAAGGGCATAGGCATTAATTAAAGATATATTTTGGTGACTGGTAGATAGTACTTGCTCAACGAATAGGTATCGCAATACAGCTAGGAAATACTGCCAGCACAAAAGTACATCGCCACACACCCATTTTTAATTATTATTATTACTTTATAAGTTAAGAATATTGTAAATATTTGACATACAGAGATGAAGAAGAATTTAACTTAAAAGAGTGCAATTAGAATTTCTAGTCTGTCTGTTCGGGCCTGGTACATTAATATCTGTACTGGCCAGATAGATTTGTGTATTGTAAATATAAACCTTATGGTAAAACTACAAATAGATAATCATACGATTTAAAAAAGGGTGCGTGTACTTATGTACGCGCGTAAGAAGTTATACTTCTTTGGTATTATTAAAAATAGTTTTTGATTACATGCAAATAATTAATTACAATTAAATAATCAAAGACTAAAAAGGGTGTCATTATAGTCAATAAAGGTCAGTTTACATTCGAAAAATTAAATAATTAAATATTTATTATTATTCTCTTACTAGTGTAACATAAATTCTATTATTATTCGAATGTTGTTTTTAAATTATGTCCAATGCCGTAGCATTTTCCGTGGGCAACTTCATTCTGTTAATTTAGTGTCACGCGCGCGCATCGAGAAATTTCACTCTCATAAATTTTTCATAACGCGCCTAAAGAAGTGTAACTTCAAAAACTATGCATGGGATTGATATTAGCGTACGTAGCATACGTAAATATATAAGCAAACGACACGAACGTGAAATCTGATTCCCAGAATACGACCGCATTACCGCGACATAATAAAATACCTCGATAACAGAAACTGTATCAAGCATAAACATTTTACAGCGGTCCCCGGACTTTACTTAATTTCACTCGTAATTTTTAATATTCGCAATCCTAACGTTCTTCGTATTAATTTACCGGGTCATTCTGCTGAGTGCTTATTTATCGTAAATTAAGAAATTTAATTGTAAAAGTTCGTAATAAAACTGGTTAAGCATGGATTTAGATCTATATTGCATTTTAAACGGTAAAGTTAATGTATATAAATATCGAAAAGCATTGGTTTATCGTACAAGTTTGATTCAGCCGCGTGGGCATATATTTGGCAAAACTTTTTGCAACCTCTTAAATACACGTAGCATTTAAGTCAATTTACATGAGGCCATAATTAATTATAGACTATGCCAATACGGTAAAAAAAAAATATTTATAAGATATAGGTATATACCTATATCTTATAAATATTAATATTAAAATTAAGGTTAAAAAATTGATCCGTTACCTCAAAAAGAATTTCATTTTTTGCTAAATAATTACAACTAATTGTAGATTCCTAAAAGAGCTTTTAAAATAATTAACTTGAAACTTTAAAGTTACATTGTATATGTAATTAACAATTAACTTATAACCTTTAGTATACTTACTCGTAAATATATTCAAAAAAAATTTCATTAATAAATTTTAATATAGACTAATTCCCTTCTGTTCTAAATGACAAATACAAAGTTGCTTTTCCCACTGCTATCAAGAGGAGTGGCGCGTGCGCCGCCCACACACACATTACCAATTCTAATACATGGATTCACACACGTTATCATATATTTACGACGGCAAGCATTTATCATTGTAATAAATAATATTCTTGTTCAATCAATTTTGGTCTATCAGCTTCATATAAGAAACGTTTTATTAATTTATATTGTAACCGGTTACTACTCTGTGTTATTCAATTTAAATGATAAACACATTGTTTAAAAAACATCGGTAAACAAGGCAGGAAACTCAGTATGCACGCTCTTTTCTTGAACAACGCTTACTTAATATTCGACGAAATAAGTACATAATAAATAAAATATAAAATAAATTTAATTTATTATACTTTTTTATTAAACCTATTGCATATTTACAATCAAGTAAACAGTATTTAAAATTTTCTTAACCTACAAAGTAATAATAGAAATTATTAAAAAAAATCAAAACAAATTTAAAAAGTTTGGTCCCGTTGGCAGTGTACCTTTCTCGCTGGCAGCATTTCCTCGCTGTATTGCGAGACTTATTCGTTGAGCCAGGAAAGTACCAGCTCTAGTGTCACCAGTAACTATCTACTAGACGCCAACTTAAATCTTTAATATAAATTTATAAAAAAAACAGAAAGAAAAAAAAAAGTGTCTCGTGTTAATTTTTGAATAGGTTTTTTGAAATTATATACGGCTATTTACTAACCTAGAGGTTTTTTGTCACTGTTCTTTAAATACTGGTTACGTCATCCGTTTTGTTATTATCATTTTGTAGGATAGTGGGGCAAATTAGCCCACGGGACGCCCAAAAAGGGCAGTTATCGGTTATCGCAGCCGGGAGGAGTAAACTCTTTCTATATTTGGAGAAGTCCCCCAACGGGAGTCGATTCCCAATTCGCTAGTTCGTTAAAGAAAGTGTCTTCTTGGACCAAATAAAAACGTGACGAAACTATTAACAAATTCCTTCCATAGTAAATTATATATCTTACATAAATACAGTTCATAAATCGTGTAGTGCTGATGACTCGGCAAAATTTCCTCAACTCAGCTTGTCAATCCTTAACCGAGCTGGTTATGTGGGCCCTGACATGCACTATATCATTGCAATTATCGACAGTGTATTTGCATTGCATATTTATTTTAACTAGGTGCATGCCTTTGTCCATTGATATTCTTGAGTTTATTTTAAGGGAATAAAGTTTAATAAATCATATTACAGTGTAAAGTCTTTATATCGAATTTCAAGGGACCGAGTATTTTTATACGTTACTAGCTGACTCGGCAAACGTTGTTTTGCCATGTATATTATTTCTAGGAAACATTTTTTTTTGTTTTTTTGGTTGTATGTATTTTTGTATGCTGTATCATAAGGGGTATCACTTAAGGGTTTGAAAGAGAGATAGTAGCTGATTTTCAGACTTACTGAATATGCATAAGAATCGGTCGAGCCGGAGGAGTATGGGAATAAATATTATAACACGAGAATTTTATATATAAGATGACAAAGACGTGTAGCTAAACTGAAAAATTAATATTGTCTTTGATTAACATAACCTTTACACATTTAAAGAAACGTCGGATAAATTTAAAATTATGTTAAATAATTGTAAATTTATAATAATACATAACTTTAATCCGGTCAAAAAAGTTTTTTCTTTAAATGAAAAATTACTTTTTAATGGGACTGGAAAAGTACCATCTATAGTTAGTAAAATTATATGTATCCTATAAAGTTTAAAAAAGGAGAATACTTCGTCCGTGCTAATAGGTACATCTTTGTATAAGAAACTAGCAAACTCGGCGAACTCTGTTTCGCCACCTTCGGCTTCGTTTTATGTAACATTTCGTTTGGCGATCCCGCTTTTCTGTTAAATTTTTCCTGAATTTTCTTTCCAACGAATGCAAAACCGTGGAAATCGGTTCGTGCGTTCTGGAGTTATAGCGTCAGGAAGGAAAACCTGACTTATTTTTATATAGTAGATAGAGAGATTTCGTTATAGAGAGGGAAGAATTAATGTATGGGTATTAGGTTAAACCAAATAAATTTATATCATTTTTACGTTATAACGAACCATTTACCTACTGTACAATTTTGAGTTTGATTTCAAATTGTTTTGTAAGCACAGAAGTATGATTTCGAAGAATCTTTAATAGAATAGACAGATGCAGAAATATCCTGTACCGCATTAGGAAGATATAATAGGTAAAGATATAATAACCCAATAGAAAAACCTAAGTCAAATGTTTCGTGTAAATTTTTGAAAAGACTTTTGTAAATTATATGGCTATTTACTAGATACTGACCTGTTGGTAACGTTATTTGTTGTGTTATTAAGACTTTTTATTATTTTAAAAAGGGCAGTAATCACAGCTACATACACAATACTACAGCTAATAAAACCTAAGTTTGAGAATTAACTAGACGTTAGGATTATAAAATCTCTAAGAGGTTTAGATTCATCATTTACGTTTAAAGAAAAACCAAATAGTAGCTTATTTTCCAATTAGCGGTACATTACATTTGTTGTAAGACAAAATTATAACACCATTATAGTACCGATAAACATAACAAATCAGAAATCGTTCACCACCTAAGAGTACCGTCAGTAAAGAAATCAGAGGCGAAAATTAACTTGTAATAATTTCTATTTTAGGTGTAATTTATGTGAACTATGACAGTTATTACTACTAAAAGTAAGTCGTTTAGTACTATTTATATATTTCAAGTAACAAATAAAAAATCTTAGGCCAAGACTTAGAGGTTGTAGCGCCACTGTTTTTTTTATCAATGTTAATTTCTCTTTTCTTCATTGGTCAAACGAGCAGGAGCCTCACCTACTGCTGAATGATACCGCCCATGGACACTTAAATTGCCAGAAGGCTTGCCAGTGCGTTGCCGGCCTATTAAAAGTATAGTTGTGTTAATTTTGTATTACTATATATAGTTAGTGGATGATATGTTTAAGGAGTTAAAAGAATCGGTAAGGATATTTCCGTAAAAATACTGAAAACATTACTTCCCAGTTCTATTCTTAAAATACAAGCACATTTAACTCTGAGTACTGCAGTACAATTTAGAACTTCATACAGCCTTATTAAAATTGTTAACTATAGACTATCATTTTATCATAGTAACTAAGCTAGACTGGTAACCATGGCAACAGAATAGATGAAAAAGACGGCGCAAATAGTTGGCAAATGTTGTAGGCTTAAAATATCCCTAACGTAGCCCCCGCGATTTCTCTTGTAAGCGTAAAAAATGCATGGCACGGTGGAAAGGCGAGAGCTTTATAAGAAATTCTACGTATGCTGACGGTACATTAACACGTCGATCAATTTATCAATTCGTGAGCTTAACACTTCCTTAACAACTTTAATCATTAAATGACGTACAGTCATCACGCACACCACACTTCGACAGCTATTACGCACTTTTCGTATTTAGGGGAAAGCTAAGCTTTTATTGCGTGAGAAATTTTAGTACTTTACCCGTGCTGTAGAACTATTATAGACCTTTTAAATTTCTCATAGGTTATTAATGTGACCATAAAAATAAAGTGGAAATGGGCGGCGCAGAAGGCACGAGGAACAGAGAAGTGGAACAAGAAACTACTAAACCAGTTCAAGGTACAATAAGCGAAGAAAACTAAGAAGGTGGTCATGGCAAGGAATGGCACAGTGACGAGAGAAATGGCGGTATTCTTCATGTATCACATAAAATATTTTATTTTATTTTTCCTCTAGATACCAATGCATCAGTGTGCCGAGCGTTGGCAAGTTTTTATTAATAAATAAGTATACAACTGTTTTATGTACGAATACGACAAACCATAGAATAATAAAATAATAAAATTAATAGTGAAATGCAATTACCGTATCACATATTAACAATTATCAGACTTTTTAAAAACAAAAGAAAAACGTACAAATTGCGCCATAATCCAACCACGCGCATGCGTAAGAGCAGAGCAAAATATAATTGATAACCCTTTGTTTCGGTATTTCATTTATAAGTACGTCATTATGGACCTAACTCCACAAATTGGTTTCTTATAACCTCCAGTATAGTTTATACATTTCCATTTTTGCTCTACGCTTGAAACCAAAATCTATTTCTATACGCTAATTCGTTACGTCGCTTAAATTGTATCAAGCCGCGGTCGTGCGCCGGTGCACGGAAGTATGGAAATGTGCACCTGCCACTCACGCCACCCACTGCGCCAGATAAACGAGCACTTAGACCCCGCTAACTACCTATGCCCAGCCTCTTCTCGCTTGTTGCTACCGTTTGATTGAACTGAGCGCCGATACTAATATTAAATGTCCTTTGGAGTCCTCTGAATCCCACAAGACAAACGTTGTATATAGTATAAGATCCCGCTATACAACGACCTTCACCGATATGCTTATTTAATGAAACTTATTTTATATTTAATTTAATATGTCAATAAATATAACCCATATGGGTTGCCTAGCAAATTTCAGTCCAGAGTATGTTTAATTAATATTAAAAAAAAATATATATATAATTTGCATGTAGTACATTTTTTGAACTTTTTTCAATCAATATTTTTAATCAGGGTAGTATATATATTTATCACTATAACCTTCTTTTATACTAAAGATGTATATATACTTTAGTGTCACATAAAAAATATACACATAAATAATTAATTGATTCAAAACAACCTAACGTTTGCATATTCTATGGGCTTCATACTTTCGATTGGTATAGAATTTATCTAATAATCATACCGGTGAAATGTTTAAAAAAATATTTTTTTTTTAAATTAATTAAACATACTCTGGACTGAAATTTGCTAGGCAACCCATATGGATTATATTTATTGACATATTAAATTATATATAAAATAAGTTTCATTAAATAAGCATCTCAGTGAAGGTCGTTGTATAGCCAATATATATTAGACCAATAGGCTCGCCAACAACTGAAGCTTTATATCGTCAAGTTCACTCTGGGAGTCTGATTATATCCTATTTATGATCAAAATCTTACTAACAGATTATTTTTTAATTCTGCGTAATGTTATTTCTTTATAAGTGTTATATTTATATTTTTGAAGTTATAGTTTTAAGTTATATTTTTACATTACTATCTAGCCTAACTTAAGGGTAATAAGTATTTTAAAACAAACCTTATTTACTAATAAGGATATTTAACATAAGAACGTGTCCAATAACACTATTTACAGTCTCTATTAAAGGGAATATTCTCTGTACTTGTGTAGGTATTATTTTTTATCCATTTGCCACTGTTTAGCACTTAAGACTATCGTGCACTCACACATAGAAAACCGCCAAGACCTAATAAGCTTTTGAGGTATTAGTACTTTAGAGGCCTTATATTAATAAGTATAAAATAATACTGCGTATTGTTTTATACTGATGTGTCTGATGGATGACGTTTCACCTGTGTAGCACCATGCCGGCCACACAACGCAGCCTTCGGTGTCCTCACGACGAGAGATTGAAGCCAACATCAGATTGGAATTGGAGCATCGGCTGCGAGCTTCCTGAAAATCAACAACTTCTTAGTATAGAGCTTTCGGGCAATGCTTAAAGCTTTTGTTATATTTGTAAGCAATGATTGAGCATATTAAATTTACTTACGTTGCATTCGGTCCAAGTTTAGCTCGTCCAGGTTTTTTTAACATTTTTTTTAATTTATTATATCAAACATTCTTATATAAAAATAAAGGACAACACGCCAAATGATAAACAATCTCATCATTTAAGTCAAATAGGTACTTTAGAATATCTTTTTTGCGTATTTTTTAAATGAAATAGGTTTTATTTACATGTCCAATAGCACAAATTATTAAATACAACAAAAAAGTATAGCTCCACATACAAGTACTATTGTTTGTCAATTAAAAAATACAAATTTCGCCGTATTTGTTGTTTAAAACACACTGGAGCTAATTCAAATTCCAGTCAACTGCTAAGATAAATCTACGTTAAGGCTTTAACCCAGTAAGTGTGAAAGTGTACGTGAGAGATCTGAGATTTGAGGTAAGTGATACCCCATTAGCCAGTTGAAAGCTGACTTCAGTTTAATTTGAATAGCGATCAAATGGTTAGCACTCGTTGAAATGTATCGTGGCGTGACTAAATACCAGTCACCTTTAGCTATTTATTGCGCTAATTAATTTTAAATTACATAATATTAGATTAGAAAAAAGTGTTGCCAACCGATTGGAGAATCGTTGAAAATTAATTGATGTATCAGATTGATTGTATCCACCTTTTAACTAAAATTAAATTTCGTGTACCCTCCAAATACCGCAGGCATTATCTCATTTGTCCCTTTCAGAAGAACGCGTTTTGGCCAAAACTCACCGATATCCAGATTGAGCATTCTGATAAACGAGCTAGGACTGGATAACCATAGTTGCTCCCCTCATACTTTTTTATAATTTAAGATTTTGGGTTAATTTTTTTTCTCTTCATGTTTGTTATGGTTACATTAATTATTGTATTTTATTTTTCTTTAACCAATGTGACGGCGCATCTGTCGACGTCAGACATCAGGTTGACTTTTAGCTGTCAAAGTCAGCCTAGCGAAGCGTCATTGTCGATGGTTGTGAGAGCGGCCATCTTGGGACACTGTTGTTCGAGACGGCGCTCGCACACCACGCTTGTGACGAATCGCTTTGCAACTTAGTGATAGTTTAATGAAGTGTTATAATTAAGTTGATGTCGTGTTGCTTAGACTGTGCATTGCTCATTTGACTGTGTATTTCGATTAATAAACCCTGTGCTGATTAAACAACCGTAATTGTAACAAGGACTTGTGATATTTCTGCTTACGCCCACCTGCCTACCTACTTACCTACATACATCACACAAGATGAGTTGTGATGAAGGCCATCCTGACCCTACATCAGAAGTGGGATCACAGCCCCAAGAGACTTCTGAATCTTTGAATGGCACAACTTTCATCATGTAACAAGTAATGGGTCTCTTGACCTACATTACTAAGACTGCTGCAACGAGAACTGGTAAAGCAACGTTATCGGTGGAAGGTGCACCCCTTCCGGCGGCACCATGACTTGTACTTGCTACCTTTATAACCTGATGAGAGACCGCTTGACATCAGCGATTGGTGCGCCAACGTTGACGAAAATATTACGAAGCTGATGATACCTCCACATGAAGCTCGAATGAAGGCTATACTGTAGTTACGAGGACGAGTTTAAACATGGGCGGACAGCTGGTTGTTGCATTCAAGCAAGTGGGAGCTGATCCATACGTTTGGTAACGTATTATGGTACGCGGATGACGTGCAGAAATGGCACAACTACACTTCGGACCTTCGAGCTGCTATGCAGAGTACGCTACAACGGTATGGATGCGTTTTGTTAGAGGATTCGAAAAGAAACTACCGACGCCGAGGTAATGGATGCGATGATCACAGGTATTTACTCTTGAGTTTATTCGATCTGAGTTGCTGAGTATTACCCTCGATTCACTTACTGAATTATGGTTCGTTTTTTCGAAACTTTTTCTAAACGTAAAATCGAAAATAGTTCACGTGAGTCACGTGTAATGGTATCTTAAAGGGTCAAGTCGTTGTTTCACTTGAACGTCGCAATGAACCGTAATTTGTCTCGGTACTGCATAGAGGAAATCCCTCTAAGGCTATCGTTATTTCGTAATTTCGTATTACTATTCAGTAAGAATAATAATTCAGTTTTCGTGGAACTTTAATAATGCTAAGGTTATTGAATGATTACTGTTATCGTAAGAATCACTTCGAGAAAGCATTGCTGGTTTTAATTCTTGGTAAAACGTAAGCAAGTTGACGTACAGTTTATGGGCATTGAGGGGTCAAAAGTTTATCTCAAAGCAAAGCATTACAGCTATGGTAGAAATTGATAGTGTAATTTTAGGGCTAGCGTTTTATGTAGTAGGTGACAACTAAACTCAATTTGATATTTTAATACGGTTTAATCTTCTTTAAAAAAAAAAAAACCCGGCCTTAGCGTTACTCTCAGCGAAAACGATATGTCTGTTAATCGTTAGTTTATTGAGTGTTCAAATTTGACGCCCCCTATTGAAATAAATACCGATTAATGAAATCTACAACATCATTAATGAGTTCGCACGGATAGTCGGTCCCCTGTGCCCTCTTACAAAACTTAAAGGACGAATTGCTTGGACTGTCGAACGTGAGGTGATGCGGCGCGGGATTGTTGGCGTTCTTGCGTCCGAATGGGTGCTGACTGTGTTCGGCCCAGAGCTTCCGGTGCGGCTGCGTGCCGATGCTGGCTCAGAAGGATGTGGAGCGGAGCACGTTGTAGAGTGTTATGGCCGCCGTACATCTGACGCGGAATCTTGTTATCATTCGCACGAGTTGGGAGCTTTGGCGGTCGTAAGAGCTGTAGAGCATTTTCGTCATTATTTGTATGGTGGGGGGTTTGTTGTGGTTGCCGACTGCAATTCACTCAAGGCGTCAAAATCGGGAGGGGACCTAGCGCCTTGCGTTTGCCGATGGTGGGCTTGTTTGCGGGCCTGCGATTTTGATATTATATACTGCGAGGGAGTTAAGATGGAGCGTGCTGACTGCCTGTCCCGAGATCCACTATCAGATTCTGTTGTTCCTATCACTCCTGTAAAGCCTGAAACTGTCAATTTTGTTGGGCTGCATCGGGGCTGGCTGTCGGTTGGACGGAGGTGTGACGCAGAGGTTCAGGATGTTATCGCAAAACATAATGATAATAGCTTCCCCGAAACAGTAGGTCAAACATATGACGTTAGAGATGGTATACTCTACAGGAAGATTACTCGTAACGAAGCGGTTTCATGGCTACATGTGGTTCCACGGTCTCTTATTTGGACGTTAATTGGTCATGTCCACAATGAGTAGCAATATTTGGGCGGGGACGAAACTCTGGACAGGCTGTGTGAAGCGTGTTGGTTTCCCAATATGTCTAAATGCGTACGTAAATTTATAGATTCGTGTATCATTTGTAGGGCGTCGAAAGGTCCATCGGGTGCTCAGCCTGTTCAGCTTTATTTGATTCCAAACGTATCCGTGCCTTGGCGCACGATTCACATAGATTTTTGGGGGGGCTGAGCGGGAGGAGTGACCGAGGGGAGTGTGGCTCGGTAGCGGTCTATGCCTTTACCAAATACGTTTTGCTCGAACATGCTTTGTCAGTTGATTCCAAAAGTGCAAAATATGCCGTACAAAAAGCAGCGTGTCTTTTTGGAGCCCCGAAAAGAATCATCGCAGATCAGCGTCGTTGCTGCGTTGGCTCAGATTTTAAGAGCTTTTGTCAGGAGCAAGGAATGGGTCTCCATTTCATCGCGACTGGTACAAGTAGGGCAAACGGCCAAGTTGAACGAGTGACGCGTGCTCTGGGGAGCCTCCTTGCTGTCATTGAAGACGACCCTAACGGGGCGTGGCGTGACGAATTAGGTAGCGTCCAACTTGCTCTCAATAGTTCTAAATCTTCCGTTGCCAAGTGCTCACCGTCGGGGCTAGTGTTTGGAATTCGTTCTAATTCTTTATGAATCTCTGGGTTGAGCGCTGGTCATGAGGTCCGCTTAGATTGGATTCGATAAGAACTGATGCATTACCTAACATTTGTAAAGCTGCTGAATTTGATAACCTTCGGTTTAATCGTAGTCGGGCCACAGTAGGACCTTCCTCTAAGGGGGACTTCGTATTTATTAAAGGTTGTGAACGGAATAAAACAGGATTGGATGGGAGGTTTCGAGGTCTATGGGTTATAGTGGAAGTACTTGGGGACGATCGCTACGAACTTAAAAGTTTAAATGGTTCTCAGAGAGCTTATAAATGCTTTCACGAGAATTTGCGCGCAGTGCCCCGTGGACGTGTCGGTTTAATGGAGGTGGCTGCTGGTCTTTTAAATTGTGATGAGGCCGAGACGGCGTCGGAAGATGAAGTAAGTATAACTAATTCAAATCATGACAATGATAACTCTGACACCTTGACCGTATGCTCAAACACTGTTTCCGCTGATTCGAGGACGCTCACAGCAGGATCGGACACTCTCAGTACATGCTCAGATCCTGAGACTTGGGAAATGTTGCATGAAACTGAAATTCATACAGAACAAGACGATTCATAGTCGTAGGTAAGTGGAGCGACCTGTAGGAATCTCTTTCCTGCCAAATAGTCAGACGAAATATGTCGTCCAAGTCAGTACCAGACTGACTTGTCTCTGTGCTTTTGTTCTATGAGACGAAATATGTCGTCCAAGTCAGTACCAGACTGACTTGTCTCTGTGCTTTTGTTTTATGAGACGAAATATGTCGTCCAAGTCAGTACCAGACTGACTTGTCTCTGTGCTTTTGTTTTATGAGACGAAATGTGTCGTCCAAGTCAGTACCAGACTGACTTGTCTCTGTGCTTTTGTTTTATGAGACGAAATGTGTCGTCCAAGTCAGTACCAGACTGACTTGTCTCTGTGCTTTTGTTCTATGAGACTGTGTGATATGTCGTCTAAGTCAGAGTCATTTAAGTTGACTGACTTGTTCTGGATGTTTTGCAGATTATGATTATGGTAAGACGAATATTGTCGTCCGGGTCACTTCCTCCAAAGGATTGACTTGTCTAATAGTACCAGTTACAGGATGCAGCTGTATAGTGACGAGGCTGTGTCATCCGGCTTAATTGTAGCGAGACACTTGCCTTAAGTCTTAAGTATCATAGCGCATTGTAACTAGTCATATGTCAGGATGCCGAACGGACTATGTACGATTGCAACTCACTGTCGTAGAAAATCGCCCGAGGACGGTCGAATGTCAGTCCGGCCGTGACGGCGCATCTGTCGACGTCAGACATCAGGTTGACTTTTAGCTGTCAAAGTCAGCCTAGCGAAGCGTCATTGTCGATGGTTGTGAGAGCGGCCATCTTGGGACACTGTTGTTCGAGACGGCGCTCGCACACCACGCTTGTGACGAATCGCTTTGCAACTTAGTGATAGTTTAATGAAGTGTTATAATTAAGTTGATGTCGTGTTGCTTAGACTGTGCATTGCTCATTTGACTGTGTATTTCGATTAATAAACCCTGTGCTGATTAAACAACCGTAATTGTAACAAGGACTTGTGATATTTCTGCTTACGCCCACCTGCCTACCTACTTACCTACATACATCACACAAGATGAGTTGTGATGAAGGCCATCCTGACCCTACAAATGTATCAGTGTGCCGAGTGTTTATAAATAAGCTTTTATAAATAATTTTTTTTTTTTGCGCATGGGCAATTTTCTTTTAATTTGTCGAAGTTTTGACCAGTAACCAATATTTATCAAAGCATATTTCTACAAGTGACCGCTATGTCATTAACACACCGACTTTAATAGTTCAGTCTCTTCCTCCAGGTGTCGCATCGTGCACAAGACAATACCACAACCATTTTCATCAATTGCCGATTGACGGACGGATTTTTTATACGGAATACAGGATGTTCCAAATATTAATGATAATTATTTATAGTCACAATTCCTTAAATTTATTATATATTGGTAACTCGTGTCCATGTTTTTAAACACACGGTTTCTAAAGAGGTGTTTTCCTCAAACATTATCTATATTAAATGTTAGTTGTGTCCTGTCTACCATTTCGGGACCTCATGGAAGCTCGAAATATGACGGAGCCCCCTGTACGGTTTTACGTTTTTGTCATTACGGGCGTGAACCAACCTAATCATATCTAATTAAAACTGGAAGAGAAACTAGTTAGGTCATAATAATCTAGAATTGCGTAAAGAAAGTCTCAAGCGTGCCACCCGATAAACACCGTAATTATTCTCGCAAGACAAGTGTCATGAGCACATGCCAATTAAATAATATTTATTTTTACGTCCATAAATCTACATTTAATGGGGCCTTTAATGTGAAACGTTCCGAGGTTTCTATCACTTTTACATAATTGTAGATTATAATTCATTTGACACAAATTCATGTGAATGATTTATTTCGAAAGATCAATATTATATCTAATATATAAAATTCTCGTGTCACAATGTTCGATCCCATACTCCTCTGTAAACGGTTCCGGACCGATTTTCATGATTTTTTTTATCAGTCATCTGTAAGTCTGAGAATCGACTACTATCTATCTTTCAAACACATAAGTGATAAGGGGTGTCCATCCTAAAAAATTTTTTTGGCATTTTTTTTGTTTTTATTTTTTTATGGCACAGCATACAAAAATACATACAACCCCCAATTTTTACCTCTCTACGATCAGTGCCTATTTTTTAGTATAGTAGATAGTTATTTTTATTGAACTAAAAAAATGTTTCCTAGAAATAATATACATGGCAAAACAACGTTAGCCGGGTCAGCTAGTTTCTTTATAAAAAGCTAACTGTTTTACTTGATATTTATATTATTAGTAGCGAGACAAGAGAGACAACTTGTCGGTTTGGTTTTGTGGTTAGAAGTAAGGTAAAAATATAACAGATTTTTATTTAATAATATTTGATATATTCTCGACAAGATACAAGAATAATTAACATACATAATATATTAAAACTGTTGTCGGGTGGAAAGCAGTAGTCCCAGTATCATAAACCCTATTACAGTACAGGCTTTTAATTTGAGTTCAACAGAATGTTCTAAATATAAAAATTACTCTTCTAAATCTGTCCTGTAATATTAATTTATGACATTATCAACTTAAGAAAGATATAGTTTGTTTTGCCCGTTGCTAAACATAATCAAAAGCTATTTAAAAAAATATATAAAGTAATGGTTTAACATCCTATATAAGACAGCAATGCCAATTACGCGGCACGAAGTACAGCCACCACCCAAGAGTCCAAGAAATTGGAGTCGTGCTCATGTTGAACTAATAAGATCAGTTTGTTCCAACGATTCTATTATATGACTTTACTACCTAACATACTATAAAAGTATAAACTAGCTAGTACTTGGACATCAGTTTTGGTCACGTAATTAAAATTGTGCACACATTAAAATCATTTAATCGGTCGTTTTTCCGCATACTTTTGTGAAATTGCCGAGTAAACTTGTTAAAAAACGAAATAACAGTATTGAAATAAAAATTTATATTTTATTAGTATCAACTATTTCTTCAGGTTTACATATACACATTACTTATATGTATGAAAAAAAAGGCGCCTAAGAAGTTATACTTCTTTGGCATTATTAAAAATAGTTTTTGATTGCATGCAAATAATTAATTACAATTAAATAATCAAAGTTCAGTTTACATTTGAAAAATTAAATAAATAAATATTTATTATTATTATCTTACATTAAGTGTAACATAAATTCTATTATTATTCGAATGTTGTTTTTAAATTATGTCCAATGCCGTAGCATCTTCCGTGGGCAACTTCTTTAAAAATAAGTTCTAGCTCTATGCTTTCGTTGGTGTTAAAAATATTAATAAACAAGAAGTTTTTTATTTACATTTTAAGCTACGACTATATCATACTCACCAATCAAAACAATAGCTATTCAATATTAATTTGAAGTTTCAAGTGCAATACAAAAAATCAGGGTCAGTATAGTGAATGTCAAGACACTCTCATAGTCCGAATACAAAAAGTATCGCCTTTCATACGGCTTTGTATGTTGATATCTGTCATTTAAATCAAATATATATTTATTTGGAACAATCCCAATTTAAAGTATTCTTTTTAGTTCGGTCAATACTAAACACTGAATCAGCGCCCTTATTGAGTATATAATACAAATATAAGACATTACAGCTTTTTTTATGCCCATGGACAGTTACGTTAAAGGCTCGCGAGTTGCCGGCCTATTAAGAATTGGTACATGAAGGACTATAATTGGTTCGGAAATACTTCAGCAGTAACCACAGAATGGTGGTGCGCAGCGAAAAGTGCCTAAAAATACCTCAGTTGTATAAGAATTAGAAAATCAAATAACAATTAAGTTTCAAGAATTTATGCATAACACTAGGTCTCTAAGGAGGTTTAAAAAAAACAAATACATGTATATTTAACACTTCTCAAGTCTCACAAAAAATAAAACAATTGTAAATATTTAAAAGCTTCGACAAACAGCGTAATAAGATTAATTTAAAATCTTATTACTCATTATAGTCAATACAGCGCGGTATTCATTTTTTATGCCCAGATAAAAACAATATTTTAATTACCTACTACGAGTAAAAGTTACTTTAACTTTACATAACTCGCAGTCTAGTACAAACATTATTAATTCGATTAAGTTGTAACATTAACGATAGAACCAGTAACGAAAATACTTTATGAATGGCACTGCGCATTCTAAAATGATTAGTGTTTAGAAACAATAGACCACACCGCGAAAGTTAATGTTGCCATATTTCAAAGAAAACGACCAATATCTTGTATAAAATAGTCTATCGATTGGATTGTCTGTAATAATAGTAAAACTTGCATACTATCCCGGTGGTGACAAAGCATGAGCTTTACTTTGTTAGAATATAGCTTAAATTAGCTTTTATTTTATATGAACCAAGCTTTTTGTATTAAGAATACTAAAAAATTTCAATATTCTCTAAATTTACGGGTACTAGCCTTCACAGACTATATGACGATATGACTTTATAAAAAAGATACCTTAAAAAACAAATGAACTACATGTTAAGATTCGTGGAAAAACCGACATAAATAGATTCGAATACCTGCATGTATAGTATGTATATATTATGTAATAATATTACTTAACAAAAATTATTTGCGAGAGTTCAATGCGAGTTTATTGCATTATTTATAAATAATTTTATGTCTAAAAATATTTATTTATATATCAAATACCTCCTCTCCTGTCTGTTGTTGATTGGTATTGGTTGTCTGTGTTAAATCCTACTCAAATCAGATCACTAATTAAAAATGAACTTTCGTTCTATATTCAAAGCACGATTTATGCCAAGGCTGCGACCAAATTGACCACCCACAAAATATTATAGGAAATGTAACCTTTTTGGAGCCACCATTAATTCACTGTTGAAATGCGTTTATTGATTAGGTCGAAGGTAAGCGGCTGGTTCAAAGCGGGGGTCCCGTAATAATGATTTATTCGATGTGCGGACCTCTGAGTTATTGTTACTGGTACTTAACGACCTCACGAGTTGATACTAGTTAAATAACTCAACTATTCGATATTTCTAGTTTATTTTATCCATGCACGTTTTTATATATACTTATACTATGTTTGGTCAAGGTCAAATTGGGTTATCAGTTAAACAATGGTATATAGGTAACTCAAACTCAAAATAACTTCATGTTACCAAGTACACATATGAACGTCAAAAAAGATGTTAAATTTACAGTACCAGTTCGTAAGTTCGCAGGGAGAACTGGCATAAAGTCTTCGCCACTCTTTTTAATCACCAAGTTTTGAGTTATACTTCTTGTTTGTAAGGCACAGAAGAGCAGCCACAAATATTTAAAGTAGGATAGTAGGACTCCTTTCTCCGCAATTAGACTCCTAATTGGTCCGTTGTGCGTAAATATTTAAACTATAGCAAATCAATCCCATGGATTAGGGTAATTTTAAATATACAAAGTGTAAGAAGCGAAAATATACAATTAGTGGAACATACGAAACGGAGATAGAACTTTGTAGACACAGACCACAGAATGTCGTAAAAAGGAGCTGAGAGCGATGTTATATGTCTAAGAGAGCTTTTGATGTAAGCTTAATATATATATTCAGATATAAGTTAGGCACAAACCAGGCAGGCTAAAGATGAAAAAAAATCTTTATGTGAACAATTGTGAATACAGCCTATCTATTCTTTACTTTCTCTTATTTAGGTTTAAAATGTTTATTTTGATTAATATTTCAGCATGTTTAACAAGCCTCACATTAAAATGATGGATACCTCCAAATGTGCCAACGAAATTTAACATTAATGATTCTTAACCCAATTAATAATGATATCAAATATGTATCATTAATCAGTCAACGGGCAATTTTAAATCGTCTAGACACGAATGAAAGGCGTGAAATTCGAAATACGTCTATTGTAATGGAGATTTAACAGCGAAAGTTTTCTTAGAGATCATTACTCATTTTTGTTTATTAGATCAAACACCAGGGTTAACTAGAATAGTTTAGGCTGTGAGTTGATGGCCCCGCCTGTACGACCATACACATACGGGATGGAATCTTACGTACTTAAAAATTAATAATATTAATCAGTGGCTGAGGTCGCAGGTTCGATCCGCGGCTGTGCACCAACGGACTTTCTTTTTATGTGCGCATTTAACATTCGCTCGAACGGTGAAGGAAAACATCGAGAGGAAACCGGCTTGCCCAAAAAGTCAACGACGTGCGTCAGGCACAGGAGGCTGATCACCTACTTGGCTATAACAAATGATCATGAGACCGATACAGAAATATGAGGCCTAGACATAAAAAGTTGTAGCGCAACTGATTTTTATTTGTTTTTATATATTAATGTACTTCTTAGTTCGAGATGATTATATAAAGGTGCATGTGGAGCGAGGATGCGCAGACGCAGAGGTCGGGCCAAGGTTCGATAGGTACCTTTTGTTCTGCGATGTAGGACAGGGCACAATTACATGAACAATACTTATTGGCTGCACGAGAGCTGTTTGCGATTTTTCTACTAGTTTCTAAGTACTTAATCGATTTCGATTCGTTTTCGTTTTCGTCATATGATAAAAGAAGCGTAAAAGTAGTTAAACTACTAAAACTAAACTTAAAAACTTAAATTATGTCCAAAATTAATTTTTTATCTTGTGCTTACAACGGTTTGGGTTAGGTATGTATCGGATATCGGAAAAAGGCTATTTAACATATTTATCAATTTAATCAAAATGGGTACAGTTTTATTGTTTCCTATTATTAGTTTACGACCATTTGGCCGCAGCTTGGCCGCAATGTTTCCTTGTGTTTTGGCAAAATGTATGTGTGCTAATATATATACTGCATCTTCCTATAAATTACATTATCCATTATCAAAACCCTTATAGAAATCCTTAATTTTTTTGGGTAATTTTTAATATAATGCGTTCCTATAGAGCCACAAAAACTTCATATTATAATATGTACAAACAAAATAGTATGAATATAAATTACCGAGAAGAACCGTAGATTTACGAATATACATTGTTAAGTAAATAAAATACGTTTGTATGTATGTCCGTCCTACAGGCGACCTCCGACAGGTCGCAGTGTCCGCCCGCTATTAGCATATGGACAAAGCCTCCGAATAAATACGTTTGACGCACGACACTCACTTGTTTGGCTCTAAGATGTTGCTGTTTCACTTGAAAATACACTTACAAGGAGTAAAACAACTAAAATATGTAATAAATATACTATTTTATTTTATAAAATTCCAAATAAAAGTGTATCTATGTTATGCTAACAAACTGAATTAAATTAAATTAGAGGGTTCTAATTAATAAATAAATAACTAACCTTAACACATAATAACTAAAATATATTATTAAAAGGAGTCCCGTTAGGCAAGGTTCCGAAGGTACTGGCAGCGTTCCCCCTTTGAATAGCTAGACTAATTCTTTGTCCGAGGTAGCTGCCAGATTTTCGATATACAAATTCCAATTTATATATCGAAAACTAAACAATGGATTTAAAATTACAATTGTATATTCTAGTTCAACAAATATCAGTGGACTGTTTTATTCTACACAAAAGTTAAAACATAAAAAATAGGATTACAAAGCCCTCGTTCTCCTTTGATTCAATCAGGAAAATAGCAAAAAATTTCAAAAATAATAAAACCCGAAATTTCATTGGAAATTTCTTTATTAAAAAAATTTTTCATTGAAAAAGCGGGTAAAACCCCGTGAAGGGTTTCGATCAATGGTACAGTAAATATTGATTTACAAATGTTGAATATACAGTATTTGTTATATATTTTTTTTTGCTTGTTACACGATTTCCTAGCTTCCTTCTGTACCATTGATCGAAACCCTTCACGGGTTTTTACCCGCTTTGCCTAGTCCAGCTTTATCCCAATATCTCTATCCACGGGATACTTTCTTAACTTTTCCAAATGTGCCAATTTAATTGGTTAATCTGTATTCGTATGTATGGCATCACATATTATGTATGATAGCAGAATATCGACACATATTTATACATACATTTCTATGCAAACAGAACAGTTTAGCGCTACCATTGTATTATCGGTAGCCTTTATCATGCAAAATTGTTTCAAGTTCGGTTCAGTCCTGATTTCTCGGTTCGAAACAATGGTATAGTTCAGACTGCTCAAGTAAAAAACAATCTGATATTCAATCACGATACCATTAAAAGAATACTATTTACATATACATTAAAAATGTAATTATGATAAAAGATTCACATTTGAAATAACAAAATTGACTGGACCTACCGGAAAGAGGTATACTCGAAGGACGAGAAAAGAAAATATGGCTGATGACTTCCTAGCGGGGAAAAACTTAATGAATGTTGCTCAAGACAAAGAGAAATGGAAAAATGTGGAGGAGGCTTTAACCCTAAAAGGAGCTGTACAAAAACTAGACAACTAAAAAAGAAATCTAAGTTAATTTTTTTTATTTTTATTTAGTAACATATTAAAAATATACCATCGATAATTTACCAATAAAATATATGGCACTAGCGGTTCAGCTTTCGCACAGGATATTTATTTTACAATAATTTTGAAATATAATCTATATTAAAACAATGTAGGATTGGTGATAGAACTTTCGAATCCGGTCCGGTTTTTAGATTTATTGGTTACAAAATATGCAAAAATAAAAATGTTTCGTAAAATATAAGTTTAGATGAAATAGGACTCTTATGACTTTAGGCATATAGCATAGCTATTTGTCACTGTCTGTAATCACAGAATACAGAAACATTAACAAGTCCATAGACTATCTCAACTCTGTTGTTTAAAGTAAACATCCCAAATGTCAGAATCTCCTTGGATCTTTGAAGAATCTCTTCGAAATTATTTAAAATATTGTAAATATGACGTAAAAGGGTGACTGATTACATAATAAACAAAGCGATCGTCAAACCGCATACGACCTAGTTATATAACCCCGTGTGTCACCACCATAATTATATTTTATATAAACAAAACCATTGCAACATAGTAGTACAAAGATCCTTTATATTTCAATAGCCGAAGTGCTGTTACATGATTTACGAACCACTCTTACATGATTTACGAACCACTCTTAGTTCTTACTAAGTGACGTTTCCTTGTAGAGCGTGAGAACAATGTGTCAGCACAACGGTCACGTAGGCCTTTAAGAATAGGATATAAATATAATAGAATACTTGTAATATTTAGTATTAAACGGACCTCAAATCGGACCGGTTGTACTCATTTTAACTTTAAGTTTTTTAAAAACCCTTTTTCGCGGACCCACTACTTGACTGGCGCTGAGGACAGGATAGTCGCTCTAGCTGCACGTACTTCTCAATTATCGGTTCGAGCATCAAATTCTGCTTACCTAAAAAGGGGAAACTACGTCGCGATTGCTAAAAACGGCTATTCAAAAGAACAAATAAATTTGTCAAGAACGAAAATCCAAAAGCGTTAAGGGTGTTTTGTGCGAGTGTTGAGGCAGCGATGTACTGGTAAGTCACCTTTTCACCTTTCAAATCCAGCCCTCTCCACTTTTCTTTTGTTATTTTGAGATCGACATCTCTCATCTTAACGATAATTTTAAGACTTTGTTAGATTTAAATTCATATAAACGTAAATTGTAATAAGTAAATTAAAGAAACATAGAAGTAAGTAGGTTAGTGCATGAAATTCTGCAACCCCTAAAGTAAGTATAAGTTTAGATTCACATCAAATTCTGTGAGCTAAAATTATTGAGTAATTGTGTAATTATTTAATCAAACAATTCCTGAAAGAATACATAAAACCCAAAAAGAAATATTTTATATATTTCGGAAACACGGAACATTGCAAACAATTCAGCAACATGGTAATTAGGCTTTTTAAAGGTGGATCAATTCAATTTTATGAGTGTACGGAAAGAATCGTTTTTATTGACGATGAAAATAAACAGAAAGCCGTTATTCTGAAATTTCATCTCGGAAAAACCTGTCACAGAGGTATTCAAGAAACTTTTACACGCATCAGGCGACACTTCTTTTGGAATAACATGAAAGAAACTATATCAGCAGTAATTAATTCTTGTGAAGCCTGTAAACAAATGAAATATGACCGAAAGCCTTTGAAACCATATTTACAGTTAACTCAAACGCAAGATGCCCCATCCCAGGAATTATTTATAGATATATTTAGTATCGAAGGAAAAAGATACCTCACTTTAGTTGACGCTTTTAGCAAACTATTACAGGCAATTGAAATTCCTAGTAAAGGCACACCTGACGTTATCCGCGCACTAATAAAATACTTTTTATTTTACGGCATACCTAAGAAAATAAGCTGCGACCATGGTCCTGAATTCAACAACGATTTATTTAAAGAATTGATGTCACTCTATAAAATCCAAATACATATCGGCACACCTAGGAACCCTAGTTCAATGGGAATAGTTGAACGTTTTCATTCCACCTTAATTGAAATTTACAGACTGACAAAATACGAACAACAATGTACCGACGCCGCATCTATTATATTATCACTCATCATGGCATATAATAATGCGATTCATACTGTAACAACTTTAACACCGTTTGAAGTAGTTTTTGACCATGTAGATTCTGAAAACGCATTCAATATAGACTTCGAGAAACGATACTTGCAAAAATTAATTAAAGATCACGCCAAAAGAATAAAAGTTTTATACAAAATCATATCTGATAAAATGTTAAAGTTTAAGGGAAACTCTAGAGAAAAACGCGGTGGCGAATCCGACGTCCTGTTGCCAGAAGGGAAAACAATTTTCACAAAATTAATAAACACTCGCAGAAGTAAGGATAAACCTTGTTTTGAAAAGGCCATAGTTACAGGAAAACCTGAAAGAAACACCATCCCTATTACAATTAGAGGTAAACACAAAAAGGTAAAAATTAAAAACATAAAACGACCTTCAAAGGTGGTGCTTAGTGATCATGATGACACTCACGAGCCCCAGTTTGGGCCTTCAACTTCAAAAGGTTGAAAACAATTCAGGGATCCGTAAGACAGGGAACAGCCTTCATCCAACAGGATAACTGGCTTATTTTTAAGGTATTAGATTTAAATGGCCTACTGATGGAATTAGAATAAATCAATAGGAAATATAGTAATTTTAGTAAGATAGTAAGTGATGATAAGCCTTAGTTTAAAGAATTTTTAGGAATTAGGGAACAAGTAGAATAACGACTGAAAAGATTAGGCAAATAATCCCTTCACACCTAGTACGAAGAGGAATATTGAACCCTTTAGGCTCTATTAAAATTATAACTGGAAACTTAGATCAGGAAGATGCTCAACGATATGAGCAGTTAATAAATCAATTAGGTAATCAACAAAAGTTCCACAAACAAGCGTTTAATAGTTGTTTCCAAAATGTTAGATGGACTCATTAACTCATCAGAAATATTACACAATAACTCAAAAATTATGGACGAAAGACTAAAACGTGTAGAAAAAAATGTTAAAAGACATAAGTACTAAAGAAAATAATACCGTATACTCTACATATGTTTTAAGTTTATATAATCTTTTTGTAAGTAATTTTAGAACGCTTTATATAAAAAAAATAGGCGAATTAGAAATTGCTTTGGCTTTCACCAAAACCAATGTTTTACACATTTATTACAGATTTTAATTTATATATCATAGTCAGAAAATTTTATGTATCCACCCACTTGGGATAATTTAGTTAAATTAGAAGATACGATTAATGTTAAATCATACATGATAGACAGGAAAATAACTTTTGTATTAGAGGTAGTTTTAACAACCAATTAAACTTATAGTTATAATAAAATGTATCCCTTACCTATCTTTCATGACCCTATAAACCTAACCTTAATAATCATTCCTAAATATCCCTATATCCTGGTGAAAGGTGTAACATACTTACCGCTTATACAGCCTTGCAAACAAGTCTCTGAGGAAAATTTATTATCTCTGCACACAAGAAAACAGGGCCACCGTATCCTGAAACGACATGCATTGAGGAGCTGATGACCTTCAAGGAAAACCCATCCAACTGTGACCAGAATACAGTAATTATAGAAGAGGTAAAGGTACAATAATAGTAATCAAATCATTATTCAAAATAATTGCAAAATGAGATAAGCCGAAACTCTATAAAGGGAACATAATATATCATTACTATAGATTAACCCTGCGATCTTAACATCAATGACATCCAATTACATCATCAGCGTTCATATACAGAAAATATGTCATCAGAACGTATCCCATCCATTAAGCTGCTGGAGTTACAGTCAACAGTGAACTCTAAGGAAAATCAGAATCCAGTAAACTTACAAGGAATGGAGCTCAGTGACCTGCAACACATGTCTTACATGCTGTAACAACTTAACAGAGATAGTGATAGTGAAATGGGCAATTCAGTGAAAGTGAAAAGCATTAGTTTAGGCACTCTCTTATTGTATTTTTGATAATTGTTGTGTTTTTTGTTATAAAAAATAAGATTATTAATATGTTGCAGTGGCGAAATAATCAGAATTTACATGTGCAATCCCCTGATAATTTCGCTCTTCAGGAGGGAGGAGTTATATAACCCCGTGTGTCACCACCATAATTATATTTTATATAAACAAAACCATTGCAACATAGTAGTACAAAGATCCTTTATATTTCAATAGCTGAAGTGCTGTTACATGATTTACGAACCACTCTTAGTTCTTATTAAGTGACGTTTCCTTGTAGAGCGTGAGAACAATGTGTCAGCACAACGGTCACGTAGGCCTTTAAGAATAGGATATAAATATAATAGAATACTTGTAATATTTAGTATTAAACGGACCTCAAATCGGACCGGTTGTACTCATTTTAACTTTAAGTTTTTAAAAACCCTTTTTCGCGGACCACTACTTGACTACCTTGTCAACGTGTAGTTTGCATTCTACATTTGACACGTATATATACAATACTATATGATCATGTGTTGCCTCACTTATAATGAATTATATTACATATAGCGCGTATTAAATCTGGTAGCACTGATTTAGATTTCCACCAATAATTGTTGTAATCTTCACTTTTCTACATATGTTAAATATTAAGGAAATTTTCCTTTTATAAAATTATTTGTACATATAATAAAATATTTGTTAAGCTATCCAGAATATTCCTTTTTTTGATTACGAACATTTTTGCCATATTTTACAACATATAGGGTACGCTAAGGAAACAAACGTCCATACTAAGACCGTACAAAATCGTCTTTTGATACTTTGTTACTAACGCATGCTGTGTTTTTTAACACGCAGAGATCCAGAAAGTTTAGGAAAACTTATCGTGACTTACAGAATGGAGGCTATCGTGATACAGATCTTAAAGGTCTTCCATCACCGAACGAAGAGGCTTGCTGAAGACAGGGGCGACTTTAGGATGTTGTGCGACCTTCAGAAATGAAGAGTGCTACTGAAGAATTGGTACGTCTGATACACAAAATACATAAAACCCACCTATTCCCTGTTCATGTGTTATATTCATATCTGGAGACCCTATGCACGAAGATAAACAGCATAATCAAATTAGCATGCATTTAGCACTAACACACACGTAACATTTGTACCTGACCTTTTTAGTTCTAAGGTCGTGATGTACTCGTTTGTAACCGGAAAATGTTATGATATGAACAGTTGTCCACTACAAATGAATTGTTTACATACAAGCTTTTATAGGCTAGTTAAAACGTCGTCTAAATAATGCGAAGGAAGAAAAGGCTTTTGCGTTTACAACATTTGTTTACCTAACCTAGGATTATTGTGGAGAACGAATTTTTGCACTTCTCTGTATTACTTTTAGCTCTCTATTAGCACGGGTTGAATGGAAGAAAACCTATTAGCGATAAGCCCGTTGTACTAAGCTTTTAGATTTATTATTGTATATAATATATTAAGTATAGTATACAGGGGACTTAGTCAAGATGCCTTAACAGTAAAGTATGGAGAATGGCAAAAACTAAATTTGTATGAAAATTTGTCGACAAGAACTGTCATTTTCATGGCATTTTCAGAGCGTCCCAAGACTATGGGACATCAAGGAAAAGGACCTTAAATATATGATATTTTGCTGAAAGTACTTTTTATTTTATTTCAAAAAGTATTATAGCATTGAATGATTTTCTAAAAATTACTTCGCTCATTTGGGAATCGAACCGACTCAAATGTGAAAAAAACACTCAATATTTTTTTATGCCAATCAAGGAAATGAATAAAAAATAATAATTCTTCTTAACTAACAACGTGGTATTAATTATTTTATTCAAATGAAAAACATATATGAAACTGCCGAAGCAACTTAAGAAGAACTAACCTAACCTTTATATTTCATAAGAATTTCAAAGTTTACACAATACCTTCATTAAGTCATGGACGAACCATATTACTTCGTTTTCCAGACATTGCGCATAAAATATGTGAGTCACCGATCATCCTTCTGTACTTTTCACCCGTAAACATGTTTACGGCGACGGTATAAACAGTATCAATATTGTCAAAGGAGATATAAGTTTTCCATTTATAAATAATACATATTTTCATTTTCCGAGGCATCCAGTATGACCTTCGGGTCACAGTCAGGTCGGCTGCGCGTGCGTCACACATTAAACAGGTACGTCTATTTACGCCTCAATAAAATTATACAATCGATGTTATAGTACTTGCAGTTCATGGCCGCTACGATATCTAATAGAATTATTTATCCTTCTTATATATTTTAATGTTAATAACTATTTTCTTTAGAATAATAATTAATAAATAACTCTTAAAATTTATAATTTATACATTCAACTGTATTGGATTTTAAAAATGGGAGTTATCTATAGATTGCGCTAAACTAGAATTTGATACAAAGAAATAAAAAACGTTAATTTGATTAAAGCACACACACATCTACTATATAAAAATAAGTCGGGTTTTCCTTCCTGACGCTATAACTCCAGAACGCACGAACCGATTTCCACGGTTTTGCATTCGTTAGATAGGTTTCGGGCTCCGTGAGGTTTATAGAAAATTCAGGAAAAATTTCAACAGAAAAGCGGGATCACCAAACGAAATGTTACATAAAAAGAAGCCATCTGGTGGCGAAACGGAGTTCGCCGAGTTTGCTAGTATAAAATAAATATTAACACAATTACTTTGATCAAAAATAGAATTTTAAGTTGCTGTCACCAACAACACTGATTTTCATTGGACCCATACTATATTGTAGAGACAGCTATATACACAAACAAAATTAAAATTTTAACAATAAAAATAAAAATATTTAAAAACAGAATAAAGAAACAAAAAAAATCACTCTAGGATTGTCACAATGCCATAGTACGAAAGTAGGGCCTAATAATATTCCAACTTATTTAACGATAAAACAGGATACCAAAATGAATAAAAAATCACAAATAAAAAATATGATCTAATGATTAGACAGTTTTCTCGGGAATTCACAACAAAAATGACTTTCTCTCCTTTCAGCCTTTAAATCTCCACCCACACAATTACATTAAAATGTTAATTTTGTTTTAAATTTATTTACAGTTTTAAATGTTAAATGTTTTAAATTACATCGCCTTGAAGTTTGAACCCGTATTTTATAAAACCCGATTGCACATAAAAATAACAATGTTTTGCATCTACAATCTTTTTAATTTATCTTATATCTGAATTTTACTTAAATAGCTGTAGAGAACTCTTTGGAATAAGAACTCATGTTTAATCTATAAAAAGAAACAATAAAAAAGTAATTCTCAGATGCCAGCAGATAAAATTTGAAATTCGAATACCTTCCAAAAACTCGACTGCGACTCATACGAACTTCGCACTTTAAGTTTTACTACAATATATCTCATTTGCTAGTAGATCGAAACTCGATATGGGATCTTCATGGCATACAAGCAGTTCGAGATAAGATATCTACAAAAACAAGTACTTGTCGGGGCTATAGTGTTTATTGCACACGTCACACATTAGTCCTGGCTATCGGACGTCGATTATCGGTCAGCAACGGGTCAGCCATTGTTCGAGGTGAACAAAAATACCTTGTTGACTCCACTGGAGAGCATCAAAGCTATTATCTGATGGCAGAAGACCTTTTTAAAACTAAACTACAACATTTATGCATATCTATATAATATAAAAAAATGCGTGCGTGTACTAGGTGTACACACGTAAGAAGTGAAACTTATATAAAACCTTTGTTGTACGCAGAGCCATAATTGGTTTGTTTTAAGTTTAGAGGTCCGAAACTATTTCTTTAAACACAGTAAATTTTGATACACTGCCTAGCATACAATTTACAACTTAATTGCTGCAAATTGCGATTAGCAAATTTCAAGTCGAAAATGTAATCCGTTGTCAAACTTCAAAGTCAAAAACATACTATATGTCATATTTTAACGCCGATAAAGAAGTTTGACTTCGAAAATGTAATCCGTTGCCAAATTTCAAAGTCAAAAACATACTATGTGTCATATTTTAACGCTGATAAAGAAGTTTGACTTCAAAAAGCAACATAGCGCGTAACGGAAAAATGTGACGCGTAACTCAAAAATGTTATACTAAATTTTTTTGCAACTCCGATAAAGAAGTTTCACTTCAAAAATAGAAAATTGAGTTTTTTTTAATCAATGTCTTGGTTATTTGAAAGAATAATAGTAAGAATTTTATATTTTTTTAAGTATTGATTTAAAATGAATACCAGCTATTAACCCAATCAATTAGTCGTCAATGTGTGAAAACACTTGCAGATATGAATCGTGATTAAATTATCAATTAATAATTAAATTAACTTATTACAATATCGAGGATTTTGCAAAAAAGTACATCACTTCCAGTTTACCGTGTATTTCTTAAGAACTGTAAATTATTTTAATATATAGTTTCATTATTACCTATACTAAAATCTGCAAATTTCGCTAACTGTATAATTTTTTATGAACGATGAGATATTTAATAATGCCATCTTAGCCTCATACTTTCTATAAAATCATACATTTAAATGTAAAATATTTATATTCATGTCACAAAAACACCTTAATCAGATCATAAAAATATGCGTCTCATTTGACATTCGACAGTTCTGTCATATAAATACCGATGATCTCAATTTATTGTGTCAAAATTTAAAACATTTAAGTGTTCTCGTCGTCCACAGATAAGTGAAAACATAAAATAAAACTAAATTGGCCGTTTATTTCCAATAGAGAAACAAAATTGAGCTATTTACGTAAAATAGTGGTGTTAGTTATCTAAATGGCCAAGTTCTCTGACATTAGGAGGCGCCTAATGTCGACCTAATGCACTATTAAGTAGGTGTTGCCCATAACGTACTAGTAATAATTTATTGTACCATAATTATTCAGTAATATATTCTTATATATAATATTATAAGTGGAAAACAGCTGGGCAATTGAGATATTTTATCCATTATTGTACACACACCAACTTCTTTTCTCCACAGTACCAGCGACTCAAATCGTCAACGACCAGTCACTTTCCGTGAAGCTTGATGATTGCGTAGAGATGTGGGTTTCTCTACATCTTCTACCGCATTTACCATGGAGAGTGTTAAGAGGAGTTGTTCGAGCTAATACCTGCAGCTGAGTTTCATTATCCGACGTCAACAAGGCAGAATACAAAATACCATCCTTATCACCTTGACGTCCATCGTTTCTTAAGGCAGTTCTTGCCGTGCACCACTATGTGGAACCAGCTGCCCACTGAATTGTTTCCGAACCAATTGAACTTGAAAGGCCAGCGACGCACTTGCGAGCCTTCTTGCATTGTGAGTGTCCATGGGCGGGGGGTATGACTTGACATCAGGTAAGCCTCCTGCCTGTTTGCCTCCTATCATAAAATCCATTATGTACCTACTAACTATACTAAGTATATAAGTCTGGTGTGATATCTATGCCTTTATTATGCTTAAGATCATAACGATTTGACTGGTGTCAGTATCTATAACGTCTTAATACAATTCTGTTATATTTAAACCTTCCAGAAGGCTTCTTCCGATTTCTATAATAGATATTTTCCCATAGACTACACATTTATGAAATGTCGCCATTACAAAAATTCTAAATTTGAAAAACTATTCTACACCAAAACGCTTCAAACGTGAAACAAGCGATAACGCGCATTGTTCTCGCATCAAAGGAAATTGTACCTTTTCATATAGTGGTACGGCTGTATTTACCTTGAATTTGTTGTATTTTACGCCATTTTACAATCACAAAGGTAAAGAGGTCGAATGATAAGAGGCATAGTACGGAGGTCACGTGAAAAACGAAAATATTAGATCGTTAATTGTTTTAACCGCTTTTTCGTATCGTTAACCTGCTTCTGTTTCCTTTACAAATGATAATAATTGGTTTTAATTAGCAAAGGTACACTTTAACAAAACACGACAACCTTTAAAACAAGTGAAGTACAAATTGTTTGATAAGGTTCTTAATTTAAACTAAAAAGATTTCAGATGCAATTATTAGTTGCAGTAGTTTATGTTACATCCAGTGACCTTCAGTTAGCTGATTAGGTTAAACTTTTTATTAGATCATGTTTTGGTATTTTTTAAAGCCTTATTATTACTTTGATCGCAAAAATTAAGAGAATTTGGTGTCTGGTTTTTCATTCACTAATGTTAATAGTAGTAGTAATAAATAGTTAATTTTCCAAGATTTTTTCAGGTAATATACACCTGAAATTTTGATACTAAATAAAATTTTGTATATTATAGATCGCAATTGAACGGGAAAATCAGAAAAATAATCAGGAAAATAAGAAAACATTGAATACTCAATGTAGATAACGTTTACGACAAATATTATTCACACAGCCTTCAATGTGGGCGCAAGGTCGAAGCGGCGCGACCTGGTGTCGTGTTATATCTATAACATGATAATTACTTACATTTGCAGGTTGGACACATTTGTTATCTATGGTATTGGGGACAGATATTTTAACCATTGCTATCGATTCATTTTGAACGCTAATTACATAGGTAATGCTTTATCTGAGTTACGGTTTAAAGAACGTTATAGCGGCCTGACCCGGCTCCATTTTTTTAGATGTAATATAATGAATATATTACATTTAAAAAAAACTATTAGACCAGGAGATAGTGACACAAAATAGTAGGTCATTTACCATCTACCGCCATACTGGGAGTATGGCGGTTCTTCAGGGGTCTTACGCAATGAAAAAAAGATAAATGATGGTCATAGCGCTGGTACCAGCGGCCCAATCGCGTGGGCGTTAGTCGAACTCGCCGGATTAATTAGGGTGTCAAAAGATTAGTTCCACAATAATTCTAGTATTTTCCGATAGTCCATAAATAAAATAAGAGGTGGCAGTGGCATGTCATACTTCTCCAGTGTGCCTTACAGCACTAACATGCGAATGCGTTAATTAAAAAAAAAACAACCATTAGTACCAGGCTAACGATTTAACAATCTTTTAAATAAAAACTATGTAAACCTTATGAATTATTATTTTTTCGACAATCACTCTAAACATGAGCAAACAGCCTAGAAAATTATTAAAATTAATCAACTTATATAAAAATCACATCACATGCCCTTATTACTTTGCATATTACAACAATTGTGTCTAAGTTCATCTGTCTTGGCTCTTTTGACTTTGCTTAGTGATAATAAATATATAGTTTTAGGTACATCAGTACACTTTGTAACCAGTACTGGCGTGTGCTGTACCAAAGTTCCACGTACCCTCAGCTCTTACGTTAAAACTTTTGAAGACAATTTCAATATGCCATTTGCCAATTACTTCATATTACAAAACAATTATCAAATCAGAGAATTTTATAAAAACGTACGGGCCAGTTAGTTCATCGGTTGCAATAATAAAACTCATGGAACATGATCTCCTTAGGATAATGAATGTAGTCCCTAACATCCCAGGCCTAAGCTTCTAAAAGTATCTTTCGGCATCACGATCTATCACGGACTTCTTGCGTTCAATTTCCAACACCTATTTATACAGGTTGACAACTCCATCGCACCAACGCAGCCTCGATAATTCCTAGTAAGCCTATTATATATTCTATTCTCTATTTGTGACTGCGTTCTAGCCGTTTGATATTTTTGCAACAGTGAAAAACTATCATTACGAAAGTCGTTACTCTGATTTAAATGCTACTTATTAGTGATAGCTAATCTATAACAAACATTAACAAACAAAATCTAATTTCCACAGACAATGCCAACTGCAATCGCTACAGATCTGAGCCGTTTTAGTTCAAGCTTTACGACTATCACTTTCACAAGAGACCGATTGTTAAGATAACCGTTGTCCACAAACTAAATAAGTACCTAAGTATTAGAGCATGTTCATATAACTTGCGTTTATTAGTACCACGAAGTTTGACAATACCATCAGAGGGACGATATTTTTTTAAAGCCAGTATGAAATATATAATTCCTCTTTTATTTAAATTAGTATCTATCACTGAGCAGTGTTGGGAGCAGCTTCAGCGTTCGATTCTCATCCCTGAGGTTGTGGGTTTGACCTCCAGCTGTGCACCAAAGGACATTTTTTCTAAGTGCGCATTGAACATTCGCTCGAACGGTAAAGAAAACCTCGTAAGGAAACCGGCGTGCCTTAGACCCAAAAAGTCAACGGCATGTGTCAGGCACAGGACTCAGATCATTTACTTGCTTTTAGCCCAGGCCTTAAAAAGTTGTAGTGCCATTGTTTTATTTATTACCAAAATACACATTAGAACTTAATTAAATTGATATATAAATATTTCAGAGCATGCAAAGCAAATTATTGATGCAGTTTTAGCTCCACGATTGTCACATGGGAGTTTTTGATATTTTTCTTAATGATTAAAAAATATACCAATGTCAAGATCAACATCCGTCGTTGCGTAGCATCCGCATCCGGCGGTCGCCTCGCAAATTCGGATATTGGTGGCAATTTCAAATCTCACATAACGTGAGAACGTTTCTTTGAATTAATTGTCATTAATGCTAATTATGTCCGGTCCTTTAATCTATTCACAAAGGTTTCCGGTTTAATAGAGCAAACCCCAATTTTGTATTAAATTTTTTATTTTGTTCGTGCAAAAATCGTGCTATCCCATTTATAAGAACTAATAAAAAAAAACAGTGGTGCTACAACCTTTTTAGGTCTAGGCCTCAGATTTCTGTATCTTTTCAAGATTATTTATCAATCTAATACCTAGGTGATAAACCTCCTGTGCCTTACTCACGATGTTTTCCTTCACCGTTCGTCATTACAGAAAGTCCATTGGTGCACAGCCGGGATTCGAACCTACGACCTTAAGGATAAGAGTCGCACGCTCAAACCACTAGGCCAAGACTCCTCACTAACAGCTTTTAAGGTAAAACTAATTTTAAGCATTTTCTTTAATAATAATCATCAACATAATTAAAAATTATTTATTTTATAATATACAACAAACAAATTACAGAAGATAAAAGTAATACTTAATAACCTTAAAAAATATAATATAATAATTAAACTATATTATTAAAAGCAGTCCCTTTAGGCAAGGTTCCGAAGATACTGGCAGTGTTCCCCCATTGAATAGCTAGACTAATTCATTTACCGAGCTAGCTGCCAGCTCTTCGGTCTCCTGTGATGTTGACTAACTTATTTGCTATTTACTTAAAAACATAGGAACACTATTATTTGTCTATGTTTTATTTTAGATGAAAATACATAAAGGATTAATAGTGTGTGGTTTCAGTGTTAATTGCAAATGCTAGGTACCTACCGTATCCTCAATAATTAATCCGTTATTTTTAATTGAAATACTTTGGTGAATATATTATCTCTATACACATCATTATATTTAAGATATACAATTAATTTAAGCATAAAATAATCATTACGCAAAAAACTTCCGCGCCGTTCGTCTGAAGTGCCCGTTGAGCGGCAAAACAAAAGTAGACTGTTTCTTGTCAGATTAAGGTTATTTTGGATTTAGTGTCAACTGTTTCTGAGGTCATAAGAACGTTTGACACTCGTGAAACATAATTACAGTGTTGAAATTAAATACCTCGAGGAATGACATACGTTTTCGTCTGACACAAAATAACACGAAACGACGAAGATTAACTTTTAAAATAATGCTGAAAATATGTGGTATGTGTAATTACTGAATTAAATTATATGTAACTGTATTGTTTTTTTTGAAATAAGCGTAAAGAATTATTCCGGTTTAATTTTACTAAATTTTCAATTTTTTATGTGAAATTTGGACAAGCCCTAAGCTTTTTAAAAGCTTATATTATATTTTAGACAATGCGTCAAACCTTTTTCGGCTTGGAGGCAAACATTTCAAGTTACTTTAAAATTAATAATTATACTAGCACAAGCAATTATCCTTTGTTAATTTAAGATGTGTAATGTGAAGAGATAATGACAATTAATTAATCATACGTACGTACGATCGTTTGTGAAAAGAGCACGAAATGTAGGTTCTACAATTATATTTATCAGACTATTAAGGTTTCTGACCAAGTACCTCAAGCGTGCATGCCGTACTCTCCAATGGACTTTCTATGTGCGCTATTAACACTTGCACCCTACCGAGATGGAAAACATCGTGAGAAAACACGTCTTAAACCCAAAAATTGACAACATATGTCAAGAAGGCTGATCACCGACTTGTCTTTAAAATTAGAAGACCCATATACCGCCACTAGCTTGTTATTAAAGCTATAGCTGTACTCAAAGTAGCTACAGTACTGGGCCGTGGCTTTCAAGTGCACAGGCTCTTATTAAAGATTTAAGGCGCCTGGTAGGTACTTGTGACCCCAGAGCTGGTGCTTTCCTTGCTCAACGAATAAGTATCGCAATACAGCTAGGAAATGCTGCCAGCTATAAAGGTAGCCACAGGGAACAAACTTTGTAAATTTGTTTTAATGTTCTTTTTTTTAATTTATAACTATTTTTATTGTTACTTTGTAGGTTAAGAAAATTG
The DNA here is from genome assembly GCA_963693345.1 of Pieris melete. NCBI lineage: Eukaryota > Metazoa > Arthropoda > Insecta > Lepidoptera > Pieridae > Pieris > Pieris melete. Next base: position 2,683,028 of record CAVNZK010000010.1, on the reverse strand, counting down.
TAAATACAAATTATACGTATGTAGCATGAATAAATGATCAAAGATTCAAAGTAGTAAACGTATATTTAATTTTGATGTATGTAATAGTACTAGTCCCGACTCTGTAAAAGATCTTTACAAAAGAGGTCCTTTACTTACGCGAGAATTATGCCTTTAAATATACCATAATAGGCAAACAAGATATATAGGGATAATTAGCTTTATAGGTTACAAAGGCGGCGGATTCGTAGTATTCGTTATCATTTAAACCAAAGGACGTGAAAAAACAACAATACGCGATAAATACTCCACGTTTTTCGCACTCGGTAATCTGTCACAATTATTGATGTCAGTCATTTGTTTTACGATTGTAATAAATTATCTGACCTGTAACTTAGCATGCGAGCGGGGTCGTTGTGAAGGTTATCCAAGGTGCTACTGTTTACCGACTATTCATAACAATTACCATTGAAAATAACATACGAAGGTCATTATTGTTTAAGTGTCAAGTATTTCTGTTCTGGTATTATTTTATAGAGAAACTAGCTGACCCGACAAACGTTGTTTTGCCATGTACATATATTATTTCTAGGAAACATTTTTTTAACTATCTACTATAATGAAATATAGGGGTTGATCGTAGAGGGGTGAAAATTAGGGGTAGTATGTATTTTGTATGATGTATCATAAAAAAATTGTTCAATAAATAGGCCTTTATTTAAACGAATGGAGATTTGTATGAATGTATGTATGAAGAAAAATGTATATCATAGTCGAATAAGTAAACTTGTCATTTTACACCCGAAATTTATCATCAAAAGTGTGAATAAAACGATAGATGTAATTTAAAATTTGAAAAAATTGTTATCTTCATTAATTCCTTACTTCCCAAAAACTTATATCACCAATATGACGTTATCACGTAAACATCTCGATCGTAAACCTACTTTACAAACAACCAATAATTTTTTTATTGATAAAAGCTTGCCAACGCTCGGCACACTGATACATTGGTAAAAGAACCACAATATAAATTTTTTAATGTGACAAGCACTTATAGGGAAACATGACATACACGAATCGATTTTAAAGTGTGATGGGAGCAGCTATGGTATCCTCACCTAGCTCGTTTGTCAGAATGTCAATCTGGACATCGGTGCGCGTTGACCAAAACGCGTTTTTCAAGGAGGAACAAATGAAAAGTGTATGTTATTACTCTAAGATGCGGTCCAGACAGAGAGGGCCTCCCTCAACTTTTTCCATCCTATTTTATTTTTGCCGTCATCATCAAATTTTCACCAGCTACTCTTTCAATCTCGTCGGCCCATCGCTGCTTCGGTCTGCCCTTGTTTCTTTGTTCTTTTGAGCTCTTTTTTAAATATAGGTATTTTAACTAGGTAGTATAAATATCAAGGCGGAACTTTACATTAGCTCGATACCCGATGAAATAGTAATTACTTCGGGTTACTCAAAAAGTTGATATGCATTTTGATTTTTATACAAGTTCGAATAAATCACTTATAATAATCACTACTAATTATGTCCATCGCAAAGGTCATAGAGGATATTCATTTTTATCGTCACTTGACATTATCCTTACTTCGGTAATTTATAAGGAAAATGATTTAAGGTTGATCACGTGTCAAAGTAGGGATATCAATATTAATCGATCACAATCATGGCCTGAAGAAGGAAAACTCAAGAAATATTTGCTCTGTATTTATTAAAAAGTTTTTAGGATATTTATTGTTCAGTTGTTTGGTGGGTCGCTCCGGAGGAATCCACGTCACAGTGCGAAACAAGCGCCATTTGAGAACAGGCAGTAAATGTAAAAATACAGTAATTTTTGTAACGTTCATAACTGTAGGACATTGTAGAACCTTCTTAATAAATTTGCTGGTACAAAAAAATATTTTTTATTATTCCATAATAACGTATTCCAGAGTCAAGAAACCAGGTGCCTGCTAATTAATCGGGGATATACATTAAATTGACAGATTAATAGACAATATCCTTGTGGCTAGACTGCTGGAATTTTAATTCATAAGAATTTTCTATTCAGCTATTAAACTATTTTCCTATTCACAACATTTTAAATAATAGTATTGATAACGTTTAAACACTTATTGGAAATTGAGAGTTAGAGTTATAATATAAATGATCCCACGAATTTCAAATAGACAAGAACAAAGTAATTTTATAGTACATTCTCATAGTGTTTTAACTGGTTTAAATCACAGTTCACAGTGAAAACTGACATTCCACAGGTCGCAGGCATCACGCATGATATGTTTACTAAACACCTGCTACGTCTTTGACCTTAACTGGAACTCGTTGTGTGGATTTCCATTGAATTCACTGGAGTTCTATATTGAGATCGTAAACATGCTGGATGTGACGCTACTGTTTTTTTAATCGAAATGACAATTGACTATATTTTTTTGGTTGACAATCACAGATTATAGTTACAAGATGTTGTTTGTATACTTTTCCATAGATTAACGAATAAAAATGAAAAATAATTGTTCATTTTACCCTCCTTCGACTAGATTTGATTCGCCTTCCCACACTAAGCGCCCGTCTTGCTGATGACTTGTTCGGTTTTATTATTTATTTATTAATTATTTTTTATTTAATTAAAGCAATTACCATTACAATGTGATGAAGAGCATGATGTTATAGTAAGGGATTACTTTCAGTTTTGTTTTTGATTAAGTTGATTATATTGTAAGTCTTTGAGGGTCGTGTTTTTTTTGTATATTTGTAACATTTTGTTAGTTGGGAATTTGGTTCCTTTGTATTACCTATAGTAAATGATAGTGGTTAAAGGTGCTTAAAAACTTTTTGTAACCAAAAACACTAGCGATTTAAAACAGTGACGTGGAGTTTATCTCGTCCGTTCCACGCCCTTAATTTGAGACCTGTAAATTAGAACCATTAATTTTTCTTACCGACATTCATCAGTTACTTACATGAATACATGACATTTGATTTAATTTGAGTAATACTAGTATAACTTATGTATATACAACAGCTTCATTTAAAAGAGGTAATAGAAAGTATTTAAAAAGTACAATTTCACGGAGGCCTGGTTGCAACGCCCAATTCTATTGTACTCCCGTAATGGATCGCAATTATCCTCACATGACATACGTTGATTTCGACTTCGCCACTTGTGACAACTCTGTTCTTACTTCACATTGCTTAGACAATATCTTTATTATATTAGCTATAGTTTATTTGTAAGCACCAATGAAGATTTCGCGTCTATGGTAAACCACTTGCTTTTTGTTGATAGTCCCAAAATCTGTTAAATTAAAAAAATTAAAAAAAAATGAGTGGCGCTAAAACCTCCTTTAGATCTTGGCCTCAGATGTCTGAATCTGTTTTATGATCATTTTTAAATCTAATTGGCAAGTAGGGGATCAGCCTCCAGTGCCTGACACACGACATCGACTCTTTGGGTCTAAGACATGTCGGTTTCCTCACGATGTTTTCCTTCACCGTTCGAGCAAATGTTAAATGCGCACATAGAAAGAAAGTCAAATGATGCACAGACGGGGATCGAACCTACGACCTCAGGTATGAGAGTCGCACGCTGAATACACTAGGCCAACTGTTAAATTATTATTAAATGTCAACTATCAGAACTGACTAACAATTAAATTACAGTTCGGTTAACATGGAGGTCCTATGTTGGATAGGTTGGATACGGTCCCTAAAAGACCTACTTTACATAACTTGACTAGCGCTTTTCAGCCGTTGTCACCGAGACTTGACGACTGACATATGACATTCACAGATTATAAATAATATTTGTTAACAAATATCGTTTAGGAGAACGCCTTACATCCAGCTTATTTATTTATAGTATGTGCGGGAAGAACGACCTCAAACCTCACGAAGGTTTCGTGAGATATAAGGTTGCGGCTGTACTAAATATGATGATATCCACTGGCCTCATAATAATTATCTTTAAAGTAGAGTTAAATGGAGATTGAAGGGACCTTGATCAATAAGTACGTTAATATTGCCAGACACAATAGTCGTTGACTTTGGATTAGAAAAGCAAATTTTAGTGGATAGTTCTAATAGTCGACATCGAGGTCACGCATGTCACCCGATGCTGGTGGGAATAGCAAGTAATCATTTGCTTGCCTTGCACAAAAATTCGTGTTTTCGTGTCAATGAACTTTGCTATGCGTTTTCCTTAATTTGAATAGCGTGTGAATATATTTTGAATTCGTCTTCGTCACATTCGCGGCATTGATATGTGATGGTCGTTCTCTATATTAAAGTATTAACAATAATTTCATGTATATCGTTATCATTGCAATTCTTAATTAAAATGTTTCAAATTTTCCCTTGTTCTCCACGCCATCTTTTGTACAATAATATCATCGTGTCCACAGATAAAATATCATAATTGTGAATTGCGTCTATGTCTATTTTGGCACAGTTTGGAATATCGGTAGCATATTTAATAACTTGACAACTTGAAAACGGATGAAATGGACTTGAAGGCTTCAATAACCTGATAGTCATTTAAAAACACATCTATCTTCGAATAATGTCAAAATTGTCCGACTTTACACGCTATATTTCATTCGTAAATGAGACAGTGACGCTTCATTTAACGTCAACTGTCATGGTTTGGCGGTTAAGTCATTAATGAACTGTATTTCTCAGCCTCTATATATCTTCCGTATCCTGAACCTAAAGCTTAAACTTATTAAATTGTGTGACGACTCTAAATATTCCAAGTAGTCTTGCGAAAAGAGAACCGGTGCCGCGTGACGGCTATGCGAACTAATATACTTATTTGCCATATGTCATTCCAATTTCACAATTTTTCAAAAATGAGTACTGTCAAACTATATTGACGTAACAGTGTTGTCAACACCAAAAAAGATAATTTAGCCTTACAGCGACCTAACAAAAGTTCTCTTTCCGCACAGACTCTAGAATTAGTCATTTTTTTTTTGTTTATTTATGTAACAAGATGATTACAGTCAAAATGTAATAACGGAACGTTTTTGTCAACAAAGCTTAACTACTGGAGCTACCTCAAAGAAGTTCTCTTTTTGCACAGACTATAAGATCAATGAAATAAGGTGGGTGTGAAGCAATGTGCCTTCTAAGTACATATAAATTATAAAATTATGTTTTAAATAGTTCTCCAAAACGATATTCTTAATTAGTATAGGGTAACTTTTTCAATTTTGTTATACAACATTTACTATGACGATAAAGGCTGCCTCGAAATGTAGCCATTTTAATTTGTCTCACTATCCTTAACCATTCTATCCCACTAAGGTTTCAGTTAAACATATTATTTGTTAATTTGTTATCATATTAATTAATATAATCTGTAAATGTCATCTGTCGACTGTCAGTCATCAAGCCTCACTTACCATAATGGCTGAAAAACGCTAGTCAAGTTATATAAATAATATAATCTATTTATATCCAGAAAATAAATATTATTATAATACATATTATAAGCCAAAGGATAATAAATGATTTCATTTAACCAACCCTACATCTCAAGATTTGCGACAATGGTTCTAATTGACGTAAAATCGCGATCGCAAACTAACGAAGTGACCAGTCGACCCGTCAGCGACCCGCATGTGCAAGCGCATGCGTAATGTGACCGCTGGTATTGCCAGTTAATTAATTGGATACTCGCCAGGGTTACCATATGTGCCAATGAAAATTAAAAAAATTTGAATTACTGAAATAAACACAAGGTAGCTTAACATTTCTAGAGCTAATAATAATTATTTGTTCGCTACGGTATATATTTCTAACCATAGCCAAGGGCTATTATGAGGAATTATTAAGAACTGCAAAAGCAACATCCTGCTCATAATCGACTGAACACTTAGCGTTTACTATGTAGTGTATGTATATACCTAATTAGGTAGGTAATTACCTATAACTAAGGTATAAACTGCCACTTAAGCCAGAGTTGATAGTTCAAACAGATCCGTATTTGTGAGTTAAATGCGTATTTGTTAATGACTTAACAATTTAGCTATAGAGGTCAGGTCAATGACCCTGATTATTTATCACATAACACGTTAAACAATTATTATATTTGTTTTGTCTCTTTAAGAGCGGATACTAACCAAAATCACTCGTCGTAGATTCGATTTAACATCAGCATGTGATTGTTGTAATAAAAACAATAAATATGTATTGATACTTCATTATAATTTCAATGGTTGCTTTAAATTAAAAACACAATACAATATAAATTCCTCGATACAAAAAAAACACAGTCACCTCTAACTTTTGCCTATTTCGTTTTTATTCAATCACGGCGAGTATTATGGAGTCAAAAATTATTGAATTACAGGACATTTGTTTGACCAAGAGCTGTTTTAGTAGCGATTTTATTAAATATTGTATATTTTACGAGATATTTAAACTAAAAGTATTTGGCGTTTACTTCATTTTTGTTCCGCGAAACACCGTATCGTCCGTCGTATCTCACGCGAACTTCAGGAATAATATTATGATTGTTTCTCTAGTCACTAGAGCGGCCGGAGGGAATTTTGCTAGCCTAATGCGCGCTAATAAAAAAAGTAAAATTATATGCTCCATTAATTACCATAATTTGCGAAACATAACAATTGCATTTTTATTTTACAAGAAGTTATAAAATGTAGTAAACAAAGCAATCGAGGATATATTAATTGGATATCATGTTATAATTCAATAATTATTAATAACTACATGATTGTAAAATATAGGGTTATCATAAGTGTTTATTCATAAATTTAAATTACTGTTATTTGAGACTTGAGACAGATTTCATCAAATTATGTTAGCGTTGTGATGGAAAGGGACAGATATTACTTTAGTTCAAAGAGTGCAATAGATCGGTTTTTATGACATGTCGTTATTAGATATGAACTTGTTGTACTAGTTCAATTGAATATCTAAAGAGATTTGTATGCCCATGTATAAATAATATAAAATATAATGATTTGAATATTTTACATATTTTTTTTTATATATGTACATGTGTCTTTACTGAGACATCATGGCACATTACAATCTAGCCTAACTTAAGACTAATAAGTAATTTAAGTCTAACCTAATTTACTAATAAGGATTTTTACATAAGAAAGTGTCCAATAACACTACTTAGAGTCTCTATTAAGGGGAAGACACTCTGTTCTTGTGTTCTATTTTTTTCTTTCACTCACTGTGTATTTAGTACTGACGTGCACTAACACTAATTAACTAGTTCAAATGGTTTTGTCCTTTAAGGTCTTCTCCCTAGGCCCGTGGTGTCAAGGAGTTGAATAGCCTCGACATTCACGTGATGGTGGAGCCTATGTTCGTGGGCTCCAGCAGTCTTTTTTATTATTGTGTTTTTATTACTATTTTACATAATAACAATAAATTCTTATATATTTAAAAGAATTACAAAAGCATTGTTACTTCCTCAATGTTGACAGCCCTAACCGTCCTGACGCAATTTCGCTCTGAAAATCGTAATATATGGAGCATACTTATCATCCATTTTTGGATGTGTTCACCTTCGCCCACAGTTCCGCCACTCACTCGAGCTTCGGTTTTACTTTCGCTCTGGTTTTTGACCTCAGCGCACCCTAAATTTAATCCAATTTACTGTACAGCACTCGAAAGTGTAATTATATTTTATCAATACCTATAAATTTAACACGACACATGCGAAGGTTTTTAGCTTGTTTTAATACTCGTAAAGTATATACACTGTCGATAATCGTGGTTATTCAAGTTAAAATAGCTGTTTTACTAAGGTAGGTAATAATCTATTACTATACTTTAAGTTACTGATAAATACTAGATAACGGTTTTAATTAAGAACACAAGCGTTGATTATAATATAGGATTAGAAATTTTATTGTATATTTAGTTGAAAAAAGCCTTTAAGCTAAAATATTTTTTTATTTGAATTTAGATTTTTCATTATGTTTAGAAAATTTAGTTACTGTGTTTCGTAAATAATAATAATATAGCCTTCGAGGGCTATACTACGATTATAGTGGTCATACAATTTTTCAATACCATTTTTATAATACGAATTGTCTTTAGCCTCGAGGTCTGAGTGGCTGTTACGTTAAAAATCTAAATAATATTTTATCCAAAACTTTCTCAAGAAGGCTTTAGATGAAATTGTCTTGGGCGCCTAAAAATAGAAAAAACCTAATTGAACTTTTTACAAGTCTCAATCCCATTTACACCTTGAAAATAGAAGTACACGCAACAAGAATAAAATGGTTAAATCATTGATCCGGAACACGCGATCTATAGCTACTACAGGGTTGCCCCAGTAATAGTCTCAAAATAGCTATAGAATAAACGTTAATTATATTTTATCGACATCACAATTTATTTAAGTAACTGACCGAATAGGTGTACTTATAATTATATTAAAACACACTTTAAAGAAGCAGCTCTAACCAATATTATGCATTTCAATATAAAGTGCCAGTGCTAAAATATAATTTAGCTACCTAGTGAAGATATATTAGATATAAAATAACTATGTCGTTTTCTGTGAATATGCATGTCATATGCGCCTTCAAAAGAACCGGCGTTAATATATAATATATGTATATATAGAATTGGCAAAGGTATGAAGGTATAATGAATCGCAAAATATTAAAACTTGAAAATTACAATTACATGATAAATTTCCAAAATATAATACTGTAGGAAACAGTTTGAAACTTCTTTGCCGATGAGTAGGGATGCCTACAAATTGAAATTTAATGACGTGGAATAAGTGATACATGTATCTTATGTTCCATAATAAACATATTTTATTTCATCGAAAACATTGGATACGTTTTCGACCCAGTGTTGTTAATTTTAATGTGAAACTTAAAAAAATATAAAACTGATGTAACATTTATAAAAGTCAATTACCAAAACCTTATCTGTATAAATTCAGCATCATTAAGCTCCCGGCTTCTTGAATCATTTTGATATCTGGTAACCCTATCTCCGGTGGTTTTTACCGCGACTCTTTCAAACCAGTTCAAAGAGCACGAAATTCGAGCAGTTTTGATTAAAAAGTACAAAACCTGAGGCCGAGAGATTGTACGAACCAGTCGCGACAGGAAATTTTCAGTATTTTCCGGTATTCTCGAGCGAATACCGGAATATAATATTTATACATGTCATGGCTTCACAGGGCTGGATATGTATTGTTTTATATGATAATTAGACTCAAGGATAATGTAGTATTGTAGAAAAAGAATATTTGAATCGTCCAGTACTTTCGTGTACTATTTATAATATAATTTATAATCATTACAAATATTAATATTTTACTATAAAACACTAATTTAAACTTATTTTTGCCCATTAATTTTTAACCAATACATACATGATATATTTATAGATTTCATACACCTCTTTTAATGCCGTTTTCTTTCTATATTCGTTACTTATATTAATTCATCGTCAATAGTAAGTATTCAAAAGCTGTTTTATCCAAAACGTTTATATCTATAACACTTGTTGGTAACTTAAACTATTTTAACTGTGTTGTATTTTATGTTTATCTACTATAAAATTTACTATTCCAAAATTTATACCTTATAATTATTTTATATTAAACCTAATTTTACTCTAGAACTGCCAATTAAGAAATTAAAGGTGTTGTAAAAGTAACTATTGTTTTAACTGAAATGATCGAGTTTTCCTTAAATCTAAAGTTCGCATATAAGGCCACACATTTCACTACACAATTATACTATAATTAACCTGTCGTGTGTTGTCTTATTGTGTAATTAAGTTTACATGCGTAAAATAAAGTTAGCATTTTCGTTAATTAACATAGAAAGTCAGTGTAAAGGTTTTTGTTCTTTACTCTGAGGATATTAAACACCTTAATAAAATAATAATAATTCATATTTTCATATGCATTTATCGCGCTCCTGGCAAGATTGCTGCCTTGCTATTCTGTAACTCACTTTTCGAACTCACACAGCGGTTTTCACAGCGGCGGTCGCGCTCAAATCAGTCGTGAAGCAGTCATTTTCTGATTTGGCATTCTGATAAACAATAAACTACAAGCTCCCTGCTTTGAGCGCGACCGCCGCTGTGAAAACCGCTGTGTGAGTTCGAAAAGTGAGTTACAGAATCGCAGGGCTGATAATACAAACCGGAGTGGTTTTTCACACATATATTTAAGCATACAATACCGGGTTATGTAAGAAATTAGTTGATTACATTTATATCAGATTGTACATTATAAAAAGTAAGTGACAAACAATTATTTCGCCAAGAAGGGCCTTCCGTGCCTTCAGTTGAATTATTCTTTTGCTGGATCTCAAATCTAGAATCTACAAGCTAAAGTAAGTACGCTAGCTAAATTAAACACCTATAAAAAGTTAGATACACTATACCATCGCTTTAAACACAATAATATTTTTAAAATATCGGAATTGATTCACCGCAAACTCTAGCATGAGATCGTGTCATCCACTTGTTCACCTCAACCTGTTAAAGCCGAAACCAATGGAGCGAAACGTTTCATGGGACAAAAGCTTCGGAATCCACTTGATTTCGTGGACGTGACCCGCACTTGATGCATGAAGAATCATCTTACGCTCCTGATTCCATGAAATGTCTTTCAAGGAAGCGTGATTTTATTAACAATATTTTTTATTTTATTTAAACGAATTTTATCTCCATAGTAAAATATATTGAATTTTCGTGGTCCAAATATATATACATATATATATCCTCAACGCTCCAATTTCATAGGTAAATAATCTATAAATGTTCACTTTCAAACGAGAAAAACGTTGTATCGTATATTTTACTTAAACTGAATCCATTTTAAGATTTTTACTAATAAAATTGATTGTTCTGTTACTAGTATTATTATAATAATAAATCGTTTCTTGCAAAGATAGTGGTACAATTCGATTGATTAATTATAAAAAATCCGCACAATCAGCCATACATATACAGGCATGCAAATGTCAAATTAATTTTTAAAATGTCATATAATAAGAATCATAACATAATGTCATAATAACAAGTTAAGTTATTTATAATTGTTATCAAACTTATGGTCTAAATACTCGCCCAAGCTTTAATTTATTATGATTAAAAATTTAATCATCTTCCCCTTGAAAGATTTCTCTATTAAGAACCCACTACGAAGAAATAGTAAGAAGGTGTTTAAAATGCCAGAACTTTGACTGAAAAAAGCACCTGTCTACACCATTATACTTCATTGTAATACCACTAGATGACTCAAATATCCGTGTTATAATTAGTGCAAGATCAAAATCGTGCTCAACACAACCACCAGGTGACCTCCACTAACCAAATCCAATCGAGTGTAACGGGGACAAAGCAGTGGAATCCACTTGTCTGATGCTGAAACGTGACCCGCACCTGATGCGTGAAAATACCAAAGCTTTCGATAAAAACCTGGCATAAAAGAAGTTTTTCTTTTTAAAAATGTCACTAACACGTTCTCTTTTGTTTATTTGGAACTGTTCTATTGGTCGTTGTTTTGTCTGTGGTAGTTATTCTATAAATCTTTGAATACGGATTTTATATTGAAACGAATTATGCGATGACTGTTCTATGGAGATGTTTAAATAAAACTCTTTGTTTGAAGCTGGGTAACTGACTTTAATGATTTAAAATATGAGCTTATAACTAACACAAAATTAGGGGCAGAGGGGTTGCGACACTTACAAAAACAAACTTGACTTATCTAAGGGTTAATAAATCTAAATGATACTTATGTTATTGGACATTATTGGAGACGAGAATGTTAAATTAAATTTATAAGTGTGGTAAAAACATAAGGGTGTGTGTACAAGAGAATGATGATTGTTTATATTAGGTTTAGGTTTATAATTATTACCAAAAATATTTATATGTAACTTAACTAAAGTTAGGTTATTTTAATTTAAAATGTTTTCGTTTTCATGTAAAATGTTTAATGTTTCATGGCTCGCAAAGTTATCAGAACTCATGTTGAGTCTAGCTTCTAACTCGTGATTTTTTGTCTATCTAAATTGTAAGGGTTTAAAAACTACCAGCTTGCTTGGCTCATCAGTAGGGTCACTGTCGTGCTTCCAGATATTTCCATTTCAGACTTTTCAACCTTTCAAAATTCAAACCGTGACGATTTTTATTGAATTGTCAATTAAAAGCATTTAATTACGGTACCTTTACCTTATTAATGCTAAAACATTAAACATAAGTAAAACCTTATGACTGTAACGGTACCAACAATAAAGTACAAAGAGAAAACAATACTCCAAAACATAATTAAAAACTCATAATTTTGGCCCAAAGTTGAAAACGGCAGAATGCTTAGCGTAGTCAACAAAGCGCGATCAAAAAATAATTGATACCGTTATTAACTTTCTTTATTAAATGATACGATCTTTTAAATTTACGAAATGACAGAATCACGAACTACTGTAAAACATTGTTCGCTTACGAAACATTTGAAAGTTGAGTGTGTAGAATGAAAATCAGGCGTATAAGTACAATCCCGATAGTTTTCAAATATTTCTTGAATTGTAGTGTATATTAAGCTTTTTAAAGTATTTAGTACAACGTATTTTTTAAAGCTTCAGCACATTACCAGTTACCGCTCACACATCGAAATACAGCAAAGAGCTGCTGCATTTAAGATATTCAGTCATAGAGGTCAGTCATAGGGACCAACTCAATGTAGTGTCTAAGTCTGTCTTAGTTTAGCAATATAGAGATAAAGTATTGTTTAAATTAGACAAGGCCTAGTATTTGGCTAAAATATCTAGTAAGTACTAAATATATAATATATTAAAGGATTTTACTATTTATTTTAATTGATATCACTATCACAGTAATTAACTCGTTAACATATAAAACAATTTAAATTATATTCTTGCACTTTAAAATTACACAGATTATTGACAGCAACAGCGCCATCTCTTGTCAAATTGATCAAACTTCGATCAACATAACCGACTCCCGCGTTACAGTTAGCCTGTGGCAATATCCTCTATGTCATAATTTTGAAATTTTGACAAGCGTACCGCATTATTTATGTATATCTCGAGTTAAATGCAAAACACGGAGGTTGAGTCACGTCCTGCATAATATTGACAGTGATCGCAACCTCGTATTACCATTGAGATGTTCCTGTTAGCTCAAAACTGACAGCGACCTGATGCTTTATTGCGCTCCATTTGACATGCCCTCAGTATGAGCGATAATAATAAGGCTTATTATAATATATAAATTTAAATACCGTAACTCGGGAGATGTGTTTTTTCACTGACCATTTATTTTAGCGATGTTTTCCCGATGACTACATCGATGTTTAATTAGGAATAAACCATATTTGGGGCGATTTTCTTTTTATCGATGTTTTTTAAACGAGACGTTATTATCATATTGTCCAAATTGTGAAAACTACGTAATGTTTATAACACTAAGTATATTACTTTTTATATAGAAAATAATAGATATAGAATATCGTAAATGCTTACACGTATCTAACCGTTAAGTAACGTTTTTTTCTCTTCACCTTTACACGACCGGTTTTGTTAACTTAAAATTAATCCGTGTAGTTTTATTTGTCAAAATTTTTCTAAAAAAGGTAGTAAAATGAAATAATTACTCGTAGAAGAACTAAACTAGCCAATCCATTGTAAAATTACGGTAATTTTACGCAAATCCATAGAAATTCATATAATTTTAACATGAGATATTTTGCCCAACTTTGCTTTTGAACATATGTATATTCTAACACATAAGAACATTTATTAAAATATCCTTAGTTACCTATTTTAATTTTATTTTACAGGTTTGTGGTTAACATGTTGTAACAAATAGGGGAAAAAACATATCTAGATCTGTTTCATTATGAATTTTCATGGCAAATGGAAATTAGACTCGAATCGAATTGGAATCGAACAATAGTTCTTTGACATGTGTCATTTGGTTACAGATGTGCTTCACAAAATATCGAAGATTATATATAAGCTATATTTTATTTTTATTTTTTATGCTCATAAGACAAGTAAGTTCTTTTTGATCTAATTTTTTGAATACTAATATGACTGACGAGTCTGTAGACATAGGAAAAGTTGCGAGAATGTTTCATTATAAAACAGTAATTAAGTTTTACCCTAAATTGCCTTTAGAAAGTTCGTTTTAAACAATGATTTTATGTTGTCATAAAATAACTTTTTATTTTTATAACGAGAAATTTACTTAATATATGTACCACATTTTTAAATAACGGAAATCCGGACTTAATAACTGCCTAATTGAGCATCCTCATTTTTTAAACCATTTCTTTTTTAAATTATCTTCGCTATTGTTTAGACAAATAATGGTAAAATGTTAATTTTACTAAATTATACACAAGAAATATTTATACAGCGAGGAAATGATGCCAGGGTTAAATGTACACTGCCCCACAGGGACAAAACTATAAATCTATATATATAAAAATGAAACCCGTTTTCCGTTGTCACGACATAACGTGAACTTGGCCGATTTGTCTGATTTTTTTTTTGTTGTGTTTGTAATTGTCAGGAGAAGGTACTTATAAAAGAAAAAAAGAAAAAAATTGCGCGGAAAATTAGAAGATTTAAGAATACTTAACCACCATACAATTCGAACTTTTTGATGTAACCTTATGGCGTTTGACATTACATTGACAGAATGCGTGCTGCAAATATCGTCAAAGAGGATGTAAGAAAAATTAATATCGTTTTAAAATAAATGCTTCGATCGGAGTTATTATAGTGATACTATAATAATATGCGAGCCCGAAAAACAAACAAATAATGTTGTATAACATAAAGCATTAGAATAATAAACACTTTGTTTCTGAAATATTTTTTTATTAATTATACCAATTTGAAATCAATATTCATAGTTAAGACAGGACAACGTCTGTCGAGTCGGCTAGTTTATTATAATTACCTATTCATTTTTTTTTATTTTTTATTATTACTATGAAGGGTAAGAAAATTTTAAATACTGTATATTTGATTGTTATGATTACTAATGAATAAATGTGATTTTATATATGGTTATCTAGTGTGAAATTTAGTAAAAAAATACATAAAAGTTGAACGAAGGAGATTCAGTTTATCACAATTTATCAAAATATTCCTCTTTGTTCTTAATACTGTCAATGTGTCTTGGGAGGGAACTTTTTACTAGCGAACACATCAGACCACCTTTTCATATTATTCGTACAGATAAATAAGATTTAATATCCATTACCATAAAACCATACCATATTACCATAAAAAGAAAAACACACCTAATACAGGATGGAACTTAGTTTAAAGACTAAATTATTTTTTGAGCCATTAAGCATAATTTGTACCAGGAAACTATAAATGCGTAGCAACTTCCCATCGCTCGGTCACGTAGTGCGGTCGGTGTGGCCGGTTGCCGGTCGCGACCCCCAATGTTGCCCGTTACCAACTCAAAATCCTGACTTGGTTCTACAGAACTTTTATACTCATTTATATTTCATATATTTAATATAGTAAAGTATCTGTAAATAATATTTTGGAGAGAGAAACACTTGTGGCATGCCTCACTGGAAATGAATAGCAATTATACGTATAGTATGCAATACTTAAACTCTTATATACGTTACCTATATATCTTATAATAATAGGATATCGGTTAAGTTTATGGATTAATATTTTACTAACTCGATTCGGTAAAAGGGTAATAAGTACTTTTTTGGTGGACTGATCACCCATTTTCCCTATCAAATCTATATAAACAAATAATCGCAAAGTATGTAACGTAAAACTCGAAGACGGCTGGACCAATTCGAGTATTTTTGTCATTATTCCTTGATTAGTTCAAAGGAGGTTTCTATAGAGAGAAAAATTGGAAAATTGTACGGAAAAACGTATAAACCAGTTCGCGGTGGTAATAAATAATAATCAAGCTAGTAATCAATAAAATTGATACAGAAGTAACGTTAAATGCTAAAGTTGTATTTGTTTTAGTCACGTCGTGCGGTTATCGCGGTCTGAAGTGCACCGGTGACCTCTGAACATCGGCAAAAAAACAAGAGCTCAGATTTCACAATTTTCAGTTTAATGGATTATTCACGGTTCAAAAAACATTCAACATTTATCAAGATGCTCTAAAATTTCGTTGTTGCCTGTTAGCTTACTGTATCATTTTTTTTTTTTATAGAATAGGGGGCAAACGGGCAGGAGGCTCACTTGATGTTAAGTGATACCGCCGCCCATGGACACTTTCAATTTTTTTTACATATAAGTAGATGATGAGCCTTCCGAGTCTGACACATCGATTCTATTCTTTACTTATTATTATTCGTATGAGAAAGTATTAATTGCTTACAAATATTCTTTGTTGTACAGCCGGTGTTCGAACGTACGATCATCATCGGACGTCAAGGCAGAAGAAAAGAAGGTATCACTTAACATCAGGTGAGCCTACTGCCCGTTTGTCTCCTGTTACATTTAAAAAAAAAATCATTTGTACAAGTCATTTTAATTAATTATTAGTCACTATTTGTCAATTTTCTTAGTGTAGTAAGGCTAGTGCGATGACATCCGGTATAAAACCCACCAAAATTTCAAAACGGATACAGTCAAGACTTAATTCCGGAACCCAAACCGAACTCTGAACTCGGGGCATTCTATTTATATGTCGTTTTATATGGTAGTGCAGTGAGGCTACGCGGATGCTCCGGCGCGTGCGCAGACTGCGTAGTGGGCTGTCGAGGTCGCGTCGCACCGAGGAATGTCTTGCTTTACATACCTTTGTTGGATCATAAACATTGTGTCTAACTGTTCGTTTCTAATGGGGTTTTATTCGACATTAAAGCAAACTTAAATCAATCTCTTCGGAGTTTAAGAGAGGTAAGAGAGTCAGTGAACTATTATTACCCACCAGTAGACGCATATTTGTCTGCCCCTGTAAACCCTTACATGGTGGGTAGAGCAAAGGATAGACATATCTTGCCTGTTAAATTATTTAAAATAAAATCAGTGGCACGACAACCTTATTTTTAGGTCTTGGCCTCGGATTTCTGAATCCGTTTCATGATCATTTTTAAGTCTAATAGGCAAGTAGGTGATCAGCCTCCAGTACACACACGACACATGCCGACGTTTTGGGTCTAAGACATGTCGGTTCCTCACGATGTTTTCCTTCAACGTTCTAGTCCATTGGTGCACAGCCAGGGATCGAACCTACGAACTCAGGTATGAGAGTCGCACGCTGAAGCTACTAGGCCAACACTGCTCTTAAATTATTACATGTTAATATTCCCTAAATTACGTTGATATAAATGCATAATAATAAGGAGTTTATCACAAGCCCTCAATAATTATGTTAATTAATCATTTGTTCAGTACCAATTGATAAAACTTTGCATATAATTAACTTATTTATGTTCATTAAACTAGCTTCAATGCCTGCATGCAATTTTTAAAGCAATTCCGATATCCATCTTGCGTATTGTACGTAATTCTAACATTTGCGACTTTAGCTTTGAAACTATAGAACCGAGGTACGAAATTAGGTACCTACCCTTGTTAGATTAATGTTTCATTATAGATTCGACACTTTCTTAGAGAGTGTGTGTTACTAATTATTGGTGTTTTTACAGAGTATCCTTGTATGCGACGAGATAACGCAAATGTTAAGTATGTGAGTTTTAAATCCCTTATTACTAGAAGGGGAATGGTTATTATTTAGAAGTACAGTTGACGACATCGTTTAGAACAACATACGGGTTATATTGACCAAAATCAAAGGTCCCGGCTGAATTCTATTGTATTAGGTACTTAATAACAACGTCATCGCTTGTTACTACTATCGTTTTTTACGACCAAATATGTGTAGAACCTTCGGTGTCGTTATAACAGATTTTGACGTAGTAACAATTTAGCTTTTTTTGAAGTTATACTTCTTTAGGCGCGTTATGAAAAATTTATGAGAGTGAAATTTTACAATGCGCGCGCACCTGTGACACAAAATTAGGAGTGTGATTATAGCGTGCGCGAGCGGAGAGGAATAAGACAATCTACAAGTATAAAGAAATAGAATATGCGTGAAGTTCGTATGCCAAGAATTTTGAATGACCATAATGACATTTGTCATTTACTTTTTAAACAAATAAAGGAGTTTTAATTATTTTTTCAAAGAAATTTAGCAATGCTTTTTGAATTATAATCAGAAGTGATTTAAATTGAATATTTAAACCAAGACTAATTAATATTTGTGAAAAAATTGTGCTCATTAAACTTCCTAAGTACTTCAATACAATTGAGGTTAACTATCCGTATGTATTATTATTATCGAGTAATGTTTTGATTAAAAAAATGACCACATTGTTTAATCAAAACATGTAATTTTTCTGATTTAATCTAGCAAATATAAGGACAAGAGACAAAAAACAATTGATGAATCAGTGTAAGTGCACTAAATTGAATACAAAAAAAGAGTTGTCATCTTATCGGCGTGAAAAAACTGGAGGTGGAACAAAGCCAAACTATTTTTAATAATGCCAAAGAAGTATAACTTCTTACGCGCGTACATAAGTACACGCAAGATTACTTATAAATAAATAATTAAAATATACATAAACTATACAAAAAACTCTGTGATGAAATTTATCTGCAATAAAATCTACATTACAAAAATGTGGTGGAATATGAGACTGGGCGGTTTGAACCCGCGCTCAGGCATTATTAACACTCAATAAACTTGATATAGGATTACTATATAAAACCCTAGTAATGCAAGCTTCATTGGTAAAAACCTATGGGACGATATTTTAACACTACTAAAATTTTTCCCAAGGTTCTAGCAATCTTTCGATAAATTTAAAATTTGGCTTAAAACTATAATTACCTGTTTATATTTTAATGAAATAATCATTCTGTTGCCTTAATATTCAAAGCTCCGTTTTCCTTCGCACGAATTCGATCGTAGCACAGTATATAGCGTGTACTAGTGATAAGTAGGCTTTCTTTGGTAAGTAGACATACATCAGCGCTTTTAACAAACAATACACAAATCACCTATTCATTGTTAATACTCTTTAAATTGTGTTTATATTTTCAAGTGTAAGTATATTTCTGCACACTTGTGTTTTCAGGTCTTACTTTGAAAACATTTGTATTTGTAAAGTAATTTTAAATACATATCTATAACTTGTATTTCTTTATATACGTTGGTAATTAAGATTATTTATAAAAGCCGCGTTAGGCCATACTGTAAGTATAATTTATTCAAGTCCAGGCGTACATAATATACCAAAAATATGTATGACAAAGGTGACGCGTGTCACGCGTGACAGGGAGGTACTTCCGGGGCAATCGTGATTAATATTTATAGCCTACCTAAGAATATTTGGTTATACTAAAGAGCTTCACAGTACACCAACGTTTACCTACTTAATATAAGGACAATATATATCAACTAAAATAGTCTTTATAAGAGAAAGAAAGCTCTTCAATACTTGTACACTACCTGTACTACCATATGGATCTCAAACTTGGGCGCCTACTAATGCGCAGAACGATGTATGATAGGCAAGAAAAGAAGAGACAACATAAATAATACGTCTTTAAGACAACTAAGGTAAGAGATGTTACAATAAAAATAAATTAACTAAAGTGGAAATTAGCGAGGAGCAGAAAATTTGAGCATAAAAGTACTAAACTGTTCCCAATGTACAGCAAATGAGAAAGGCAACTTATAACGAGGATAGACCAAATTATAGAAACAGTAGGTGTGGCAGAGATCGCTCAGTGCAGAGAAGAATGGCGGGATTTGGAGGAGGTCGTTGCCAAAAAAGATATAAAAAACGTATTTAAATGTAAAAGTATCTGAATTAAAAGGCTATTAGTACATATTTTAAAATACATCGTTAAAGATTCAAAATTCTTTATAAATATTGTTACCGTTTAGTTGTGATACTTATTATATAAAACAACCATTAGGATGTGATCATAAGTGATGTAACAAAAATAACAATGCAATATTAGATCAGCATAAATATAATGTAATCTATTGTATTTCGTTACACTTGTTTTTATCTATGTATTCGCTCATAGTATACACACTGCCCACAACAGTAAAAAAGCTCATATATGGCTTATATGACCTATCCACAGCCTTAGTATAGTGTAAGTATAAGAAATATAATAGTTATAATTTTATCTTAAATATTATTATTAGTTTTAAATTTGTTCGACGACCTGGTGGACGGAAAAATCTTCCACCACACTATTTACTTTTTTTGTTTTTAAATTATGTTTAAAATAGTAAATATTAAAAATACAACGACATTATTAACAGTATCAAACTCAAACTCAAAATATCTTTATTCATGTAGGTAAACAAGTACACTTATGAATTGTCAAGTTAAATTAATTGTAAATTTACATTTACTACCAGTTCGCTAGTCAAGGGCGTAGAGCGGGTAAGAAGAACTGGCAAGAAACTTTCCGCCACTCTTTTTAATCGCCAAGTATTGTCATACAAATTGTTTGAACTGGAGATATCCTTGCAGGCTCCTTGAATGGATACCTCGGAAGAACAAAAAACCGCGCGGCCGCCTACCTACTAGGTGGACTGACAACATCGTAAAGAAGGTTGGCTCCCAGTGGTTACAGAGATGCCAGTACAGGGCATACTGGAACATGGAGGAGGCCTAAGTCCAAATAAATAGGCTGATATGATTCTAATGCATCATGATGATGATGCTGATTATTAGAAGTAGGGCTTTACGCACTATTTCGGGTCAGCTGACAATTATTTGTAGCTATATGTCTGTCTATCACGATGATTTCCATCGCATGTGTGCACGCAATCTCTGTTTCTTGGCTGAGAAGCTAATAATTCATATTTGCCAAATTCAAGGTTTACATTTTCAGACACAAGTTTTGGCCTATTTCTGATGGTTTTATGTCTATGAATACAAATGTAAGGAAACGTCTTTTCATTTTCTTTCTAAAAATATATTTGCATATAAATTCTTCTTAGGCAGACACTTAAGCTTAAAGTTGAAAACTTCAATTCTTCGCGCAAAGAATCTTAACGTGAAAGGAGATTTTTAATACTTAGAATTGTATAACTAAAAATGAAACGCAAAATATATTGCTAAAAACCTAAAAATCCGTTTTTATGTATGTAAAGTGAACAGTCTCTATGAGATAGCATAGCATATGTTGGTATGTAACCACTTAAAAGGTGAGCTAAGTACAAAAAATAATATTAGCGAAACGAAGTTCGCGGGAGCAGCGAGTTCTTAGTATATATTAATAGCTAATTAAATAGATCAGATTCAATAACGTCACCTTGTAATGGCGGGCATTATGTATATTGCTTATGTTTTCGAAGTAGGAAATGCTTAAATTTTCTCAATTCCGATTAAATATTTTAATTCTTCAATAGACTTACATTAATAAATCATTCTAAACTTAAACAATTTCTGCCCTCAATGAGATGAATATCATTAAATTGCGTCAACCCCTAATGAAGCTAAAATGTGTTGTCCAATGTAGATTATTAAATTGGCCTTACTGGAAGGTACAAAACCTAAATCAAAAATAGTATTTCGCTTTCGTTTAATAATAACAATAAAAATGAACAAGGATTAGGCTATTACTAATAATATTTTTTTTCTATTAATTACCTTATTATGCCTTTACATAATATTAAAAATAAACCTTACAGACTTCGTTAAAAAATATTTGCTCGCGAGAATTGGATAATTGGAAATCTATTTGAAGACGTTTCGTATTTGAAATATTAGGGACAGTAATGACCCATAATGGGGTAATGGGCCATCACTCACGTCAGAAACTCGTCACGGATCAACTAAAGTGTCAGATATTAGGTTAATTATACCCAATTATATCAATTATTTCGATTGATGTACAGTACAAAAATATATGGTCTGACGAAAGGAAAAGTACTACTACAAGATTTTCCTGGTTTCTTTACAGTTGAATAAAAGTATACGTATAGTCGATGTTAAGGAAAATCAATATTAATTTAGACATTTCCTTCTTAATATCATGACTTATACGTTCGGAGTGAACAAAATAAAATCTTTTTCATGTGATATTATTTCAAATGGAATTTATTATAGGAAATTAAAACTGTTTGTTTTGGAAAGTTGGAGACTAAAGGGAATATATTATTATAATTAATTATCATTATAATTAATCAAAAAAATTGTTTAAACGTAATGATTAACAATTACTACGGAAACTCATATAAAAGCATATAATAAAAAATAATTTAAATGAAAACGGCTTTCTCAGTTAGCCAAACAAATTTACAAGTAGACAATATTTTTTCTCCAAAAGCCCTACAACTTCAACATGAGGTGCAGGTAATCGGTACTTAACTACAAAATTCAAAATAAAATTCCAATGAAAAAGACCAACCAAAAAATTTGTTGTGCTCATTCCAAAACTATTAAACCTTGGTTAACGAAAAGTAATTAATATTTTTACAACACCACAAAACAGTTTTCTCTCGTCTACTTCAATAAAACCGTACATAAATAATTCAAACATACCATTTGAACGATAAACTTGGACCGAATTCCACGCGGAAAAGTTGCAAAACATACCTTTCAGGTATTTCCAAATGCAGTTTTCCGCTGCCGAAATGTTCCTCAGTGTGTCCGAAAGAAACAGCTTGAAGGATCACCAAAAACACTACGAAACACAGTCTAACACTCGAGTTCGAACGCTCGTGCATCGATCTCACTTATCACTTGCGAATGCACGTGGACGATGTGTTCAATGTTTATGAAATATGCGACCAAAGCGCGCGAAACAGTCAAGCCGACTGAGAGCCTCTGAGCTCTGACTCACGTCACACACGCCTAGCACTCAACAGGTGAAAATGCAACAGTGTGGTGTCACTAGCGACCGACCCGCGGCATGTGGAGGTGACTCGGGTGAGCTGCGTGTGTGTGAGTGGACCATTTCGTTCGTGTTAGGCAGATTTATTACGCGTTCGCTGTGTGTGCGTGATATTTGCAGGTGATATCTATTGTACATACGCGGTCACAAGTCATGTGAGCGTGTGTGCGTGCTACCTGTTTTGCCCCCGCAACTTATCAGTTTTGTTCTTTTAGGGTTGTGTAAGAAAATGTATTATCTTATAAGACATTCATTTTGCTTGTTATTGTTTTATACTGGTAGTCGTTGCGCGGTAAACAAGCTGTTTAAATTGGAGCCACGTGAAACTTGTATTGCTACCTGCGGTATTTTAATTTGTTTTGTTGTAATACTTGCGTTATTACTGATATTGATACGTTAGCCTACTTAAAATATGGCCAATGTGAAATTAAGAGCAAAGTATATGAAAGTATGAGAAAATGAAAATGCCTTTTGGTATAAATATTAAGAGAGTTACATGTAAATTGTTTAAAAAATACTGTTCTAGATTATTTACGATAAGGAGAAAGCTAAAAAATATTCTTCTTTTGTTTTGTTGCATAAAGATTTCTATGTACAAAACTAATTAAATGTCGATAAAAAAACGTGTATGTACTTATGTACACGGGTTAGAAGTTATACTTCTTTGGCGTAACAAGTTTCGCCTTATTCTGCGTTTGTAGAAAAAACGACACTAACAATAGAAAAAATTTACTCTCACGATTTTTCCCTAACGCGCCAAAAGAAGTATAACTTCAAAAAAACTAAAATGTGGACTATACCTAACTTCAGGGTGACGGTTTTTTTGTGACGGTGTGCGCGCGCATCGTAAAAATTTACTCTCATCATTTTTCACTAACACGCTAAAAGAAGTATAACTTCAAAAATCAAACAATATTATATGTTCTGCCAAAACGTGGTTTATGTATGTTGTATGTGAACTGTATACCTTAACGCTAAGGTCACGGCTTAACCGCTAAATATACCTATTAACAGCTCATGTCACTAATGTCACCTTGACGTAATGACACTGTCATTCTCGCTTCAGATAAAGGATCAAAATTGTTTTTTGTAATTAAAAATGGAACTTGGTACAAGGTCATAAAATTGAAAATCGGTCGTCAGTATTATTTAGTTATTAGAATCTTTTATAAGTATTTCGATGGTATCAGAATGATGTATTTTAAGATATTAGTCAACTTATTTTCGACTTTAGTACGTCGGAATAAAATAAAAAAATCAAGTGCAGAAAGTTGATTATTTATGGTGTTTTGCTTAAGTCCGGAAAAATCGTGATCGTTGTGTGTACGAGTATTGTAATAATTTGTAACTAATTAGTAGGTTAAGTAAAATGATTATCACTTATAAGTTATATTGAAATTTATTATTTTCAAGTTTTTTGTTAGTTTTGATGAAGCTTGAAAGGTATGTCAGGACCGTAGCAAGTGGAGATCAGTGTTCTCTTCCTACGGTTGATAAATAAAATTGTAAGTGCTATGTAGTATGTATTAAGTAAAGTATCTAAAATAATAAATGTGTCAAATGGAAGAGATTAGCTGCCCACGAAACATGGAAACCTAGTGTGTGGGCTAGTGCTTCTTTTTTAACTATAGATACATGAGTGTAATAATGTTTTTTTTAATACTTCTTTAAAAAACAATTCAATAATATCCATTATTGTGGCAGTAATTAATACGTAATTCCTATGTAAAATACTACAGCAATGTTTGTATAAATAAATGCATAATCTTAATATATATAAATTACGCGTCACGTTGTTTGTCCGCTATGGACTCCTAAACTACTTAACCAATTTCAATCAAATTTGCACACCGTGTGCAGTTTGATCTAACTTAAGAGATGGGATAGTAACATCTTAATTTATACCCGCAATAATATTTTATTGCAAAATATTTGTTTATTATTTGATAGTCACAATTCTAACAGATGGCGCTGTGTTGAAAGTACCAACGATTCACATAAGCTACAATTTAATGGCATAACCACCAAAAAAGTATGGTGGGGCCCATGACTGGTGTTCTCCTACCGTTACCCTTGAATAGGTTACTACTATGTAATATAACCGAAACCTTACCGAGCCGAGGGCACCAGACCTCGTACTGATCCCCCAATCGCTGGACCGATCAAGTAAATGCCCATTCAGGGCTTATCTCACGCGCAGAGTTTTCCCGAAGACAGGGGAGATTGGATTGGACATATAGCCTCAGATGGAATACATATTATATACAAAAAGTTTCGAACATTTACGTAAGGAATAAATCAATAAAAATGATTAAATACGTAATACCTAATTCGGCTGTGCTGTGTGATGGTGTGTAAGTGAGGGTATGTACATATGTGTAAGCATTCCGCGATAGCTTAAACAAGTCTAGGCTTTTATTTCTATGCCATAGCAAACTGAACAACATGCATTTATTTACATTGATGAATATTGGTATATGTCCCTAAAATGTACCGCTATAATGAATATTGTATTCATACACCAAGATTCTTGTATCATAGTGCGCCGATAGCATTCTATTTTAATTTATTCTTGAGCGCAATTAAGGGCATGTACTGTAACAATGGCGCGCGGATGCGACAATTGTCCTATCTGCATCTAACACAACCTGTACTTAACCTGCACAGTTCGAATACAGTTGGAAAATAAAACGCGTGACTAATTTTTTACTCTGCTTGTGGGTTATATGTCAAATATTTAGTAATTAAAAAAGGATATAATTAGTATATTCTTGATTTGTAACACAAGTGTCAATAAATAAAACAAACGATCCCAGTGCTGTGCACGCGCAGCTACCAAGCTCACGCTGCTCGTCCACTTCGCTCGGCTCGCGTGACCTTCGTTCCGGGAACGTACTGAGGAGTGCTGGGAAGTGACTCTGTGTAAAACATTCACTAAGCCCCTGCGACCCGCCCGATCTATCGGTTCATCAAAGCCTTTTTTCTGTTTTAACAGTTTTACTTAAGAAAAACTATTAAAATAACAAAAAGGCGAAAAATTATATTAACTTTGGAAGGTTATTGTTTTTTATAGTAAAACGGATTTTATAATTTTATTAACAGTAATAAGTTTAGTCTAACTGAAAATCAGTGTTGCTAGTGACAGCAAACGAATTTGGCGCCATTTTTGATTAATCGGATTGTGATTGTATTTTTTTTCCTTTAATCAAATAAATGTTTTCTTTCTTCCATAAACTCATAAAACTCAACTCAACTTATCACGAGTATATGTCAGATTTATATCTAAATCAGTTAACTATATTTTTATAAAAACATATCTCAAAAAGCACTATAACATTCACTATCAATTTATCTAACTGAAATCAATTTTAATATGAAATTTAAATATATAATTGTGAACGGTAAAGGTCTTTAATCTACTGTTCATAATAACCTGTATTGATCTGGGCTAATCAAAACGTTTAATTATGGAAAAACGTGCAGTTAAAGCTAACCAATTTTCTTTAAACCAGAGACTATAAAATATCAATTCTATGACAACTTAGTTCATGATGAAAATGTGATTCATAATTTTAATTTATATATTTATATACTACACTATAATAAATAGATTCTGGTAGTCCGAATTTTGTTGTTTATTAAAAAAAGTTTTTTGTTTTGAAAGCTTATTTGCTTATCATTTCCAAATATTAGGTGCCATTAAAGGACCGTTAGGGCTCAATCATCATATATGTATACTCTTTGTTGTATTTTAAAATAAATCCTTCAAAAAATGGTAAAGTATGTTAAATCTTTGACTTATTCTCAAATTTGCGTACTAAACAGTGAAAATCACCCGTACTAAACGTATTGGATTTGACATTTAACAGTCCCATTTAGGTGAAATCACGACTGTGGATTATACGAAGGTATTTTTAATCTCACCGTAAGCTATTTAGATCATGTACATAGCTCTTGTTACATCCTGCCTACTGTTCAATGCAACAAATAAAAAGCAAGAACTAATAAGCGACCAGCTACAGGCCTATCTCAAAAGTAAATCATCGAGCGGAAAGCGCTAGAAAAAAAACGTAGGACCTGATGATACGTGTTCCAGCAATTTATTATCTAGATAACAGGTTGTAGAATGAACTTAATAATACATTGAGCTTGCTCTATAATTTACAAGTAAGTTATCTAATGCAATGCTAAATGCTAGGGAAGAGAAGAATTGATAAAATAAAGAATACATCGTTAATAGGTAGCTGAAGTCACAATGGACATAAATTAATTTATGTGAAAAGGAACTGTGAAGCAAGAAAGTATTAAACTGGTGCACAAGGTATAATAAACGCAAAAGAGGAAGTCAATTTAGCAGGTGGAAAGAGCAGATAAGGAAACAGCAGGTACATGGCAGAGAGTGGCGCAATGCAGAAAGAAATGGCGGAATTTTAAGGAACCTTTAGGCAAAAAGGGCCAATAGATACCTAGTAAGAATCTATCTATAATCAAGAAATATAAATGTTAAGTATTATTATCAAATGCAAATAAATAAATTCCACTTGAAACTGTGAGAATTGTTGTTGAGTTGAAAATTGACTAAAAAACTGTTATTGTTATGTTACAAAAATTGAGATTTTTAAGTAACACTAGATAACTTTTCGTTCCATCATCAGACTAGCTCAGTGGTACCAGCTACATGGGTATCAAACACATGTTGGACCTAGCTTAAATGTACACTGCCACAGGTACCAAACTTTTTAAATTTATTTCTATAAATATATATTGTAATAAAAACTTTAATAAATATTATAAATCCTATATACTGAAAATAAAAATACAATTATATAAGGAAGAAGAATTCTTTATCTGAGAACGTAAAAAGCTCTATTGTAATAAAAACCCAATGAACTCTGCTTTTCAAATAGCGCAAGTTCTATAACAATTAATGTTAAACAGCTGCAAGATGAAAGGTCACTTCCCCATTCCAAATTTGAAAGCTCAGATTAACTATTACCAGTCAAGTATGGCGAGAACAAGCTACTACATAAAGTTACGTAAAACATTCTAAGACAATTCATTAAACGCATTCCATACATCCTTCAACAGGGCTACCACATAATACAATTTATTAAATATTGATTACTTAATTAGCTTGTCCAATGGCAGTCTTATGCTTAAATGTTTAGATTAAATAACATCAACATTTTGTTGATAATTAATGAATTTTTGACAAGACAACGTCTAATCAATCGATGAACGCCGCTTTACGCTCATTGTCCCATTGCGCTCAGTGTACGTTTGCGCCGAATACTCTTTCACTCGAGGACGCACTCATTCTTTTTATCCACACAAAATAGTGATAAATCAATAAAAAATATTAAATTTAATTCATAAAAGCATTGCAATAATTTCATAATGTTTTGTTATGACGTTGTCAGAATAAACTATCGTCCGTAAACCGACTTTACGGACAGCCATTTTTTTTTAGTTCTATTAATTAGCGCTCAGTCTTGTGATATACTCAGTTTTTAATGGGTAACATTGGTTAAAGTAGTAGTAATTGGTAATAGTAAGCTTAACATAAAATGTAAGTTATATTAAATGATATAAGATATTTAAACAAATACCTAAAGAACACTTTTATAATCAAAAACCTCAGTAATTTATTCATAAAAAATAATTACATAAAAACCATACACAATAGTAAAGTGGCTTTTATTTCTGAGAAATATTCATTTAATGAATGAAACGACGTGTTATTCTTGACAGCCCTACCGAGTTATAATTGCCCCGATTTTCATTATTACTGTCATAAAACAATGCTTTAATCAGATTAAAACAAATTTATTCGTACACTTAAATGTGACAAAGTATCACTGAATAAATCGTATGAAGTGATCGATTTATGTATACTTTAGTATAATTTTGCGCTAGCATTGATTCTGAATATGTAAAGGCAGTAATTCAATAATTATTGATGCGATAGTGGTCTTATAGTGTAAGTGTTTGTAAAGTAAATAAGGCTTATAATTGGATGCATGGGTGTGTCGTTTCGGGTTGATTAGATCGGTCGGAGAGCGAAGGTCGTTGAAGGTTGGCGCGCTTTTCCGCGATCAATAGTATTAGATTATACAAGATGGCGGGAGCGGCGCGTGCGCAACCCGTACTTTGTTGGAGCGGTAATATGCCGCTTCGTAATAGTATTTTTACGGGATTCACATGTGCTGTGAATAGATAATAGTAAATCATTTACGACATAGAAACTTTTGTGTTGTACAAACACACAATTAACATTACGATCTGTGAGTCTGGTAGAATAACTACGATCGCAGATTGTAGAAATATACGTTTCCATTAGACACCAAACGCTTTAATAAGCGTTTAATGACGCAGCTTTTCAACTTCTTGACACCACGAGCCTAGTGAGAAGATTAAAAAGGACAAAACAATTCGAATTTGTGAATTAGTGTGAGTGCAGTGGTAAGTGGACAAATAGTACACAAGAATAGAGTACGCTTTTTAAACATCTTCCCATTCATTGAGACTGGAATTAGTGTTATTGGACACTTTCTTATGTTATATCTTTTTAGGTAAATTAGGTTAGTTTTAAATTTCTTATTAGTCTTAAGTAAGGCTAAATCATAATGATAAATTGTGTCTTTGTACAGAGATATTTTTTTTAATATATAAAAGCGTTTAAAAACATTAACTCTCTAACACCAAGGACATTTCAGTTACACAATTCAATTCACTCACTCACTCACTTGCACCCACACACTTACTCGTTCACTAATATGGACCCACACACTCACTCATGCACTCAGGCGTGTTAAAAATAGTTGGAAAAAAAAATAGTTTAAAAAAAAAGATGTAATTAAAATAAATATATATTTTAAGGAATGTATAATTAAGTTTGCTATGGAAGAGCTGTTAACCCTGACACAGCTATTTATGTACTTAAAAGAGTTCCTAAATAAAAAAACAAATTATCAAACAAATTATAATGAATTGTTGTTCAATGAATAAACACATTTTTATTTTATTTATTCAGATACTCCCGTAAGTCAAAATCAAATACATTTTTGACATACCAGAGTCTCGCTTTGAATCTTAACCTAACTTCAAATTCAAACTGTTAAATCCTGTGGCATTTTATAGACCCTTATTTGGCTTAACTTAGATAATAAATGCGGTTTTAATGCTACAATACAACGGGCACGAAACTATATTACAAATGGAAGCTTATTAGTTATTACAGTGTCGATAAATAATGGTTATTTATAAGATTGTTCAGATTGTTGATATTCGAAATTAAATCAAAGATTTAGATGTAGATTGGTTTTGTGTTTGATTTAGTTGGTTATTTTGTAAGTCCTTGAGGGTCGTGTTTTGTTTTGTATAAGTTTATCTAGAGCAGTGTTGGTCTGATGGCTTCAGCGTGCGACTTTCATCTCTGAGGTCGTAGGTTCGATACCCGGTCGTATGTGCGCATTTAACATTCGCTCGAACGGTGAAGAAAAACATCGTGAGGAAATTTACTATATATTTAATTCGTGAATTCTTTAACTATATATTTTAAATCCATAAGTACAACAAAAAGCGTATACAGTAGTAATATAACAAATCGAATCAAAACATCATTTATTTGTCAGAAATAAGGTACTAAATTTATATTTACTGCCAGTTCCGAAAAGGCGTAAAACGGACGAGAACTAGTAATAAAATCCTCTTATTCTTTAAACCGCTAATTTTTTCTGTCTATGTGCGTGTTTAACATTTAATATCCATTGGTGCACAGCCGGGGATCTAACCTACGACCTCAAGAATGAGAGTAGCACGCTGAAGCCATTATGCCAACACTGCGGCGGCGTGAGTGGCGGAGAGTTTATTGCCAGTTCTTCTCTCCCGTTCTACGCCCTTGATTTGAGAACTGGCAGTAAATGTAAAATTAGTAGCATTAATATGTTTATCTTTACTGACGAACATTATGTTACCTATATGATTAAATGATTTTTTACTTTACTTTACTTTAATAATACTAGCATAAATAATATAATAACTAAAAATAAAGTAAAAAGTAATCCATTTGTATCAAGTGTTAAATAAAAAAATCACCAAGCAGATGTAAAAAATGTATAGATTTAATTATGTAAACCAAAGTTCAACATAGAAATTGACAGTTAATTATCAAATATCAATAGGTGTGCCAATTTCGTTAATCAGTTTAAAAGATAATTTACAAAGGTTAAAGATCACTGATGATTAATTATATCCTTTATTCCTATTAAACGGATATTCATAATTGAGATTTCTTAATTTAAGATTATGTAATAAATTATTTAATACATATAATAGTGGACTTGCCAAAAGGAACAAGGTGCCAATGGCAGAAGAATACAGCGATGGGCCGACGGGATTGAAAGGGTAGTTGGAAAAAATTGGATGACGATGGCACAAAATAAAAAAGGTTGCAAAATTGGAATGAAAGGCCTTCTCCCGGACAGGGACGCATATTAGAATAGTAAAATGTTTATTATAAAATTTAATTTATTTTTGTTAATTGTATGCCAGTAAGTTGTGGATAAATAAATTATGATATTTGGATTACTATAATTATATAACGATTGTATAGGTACACAATTTAATTTAATTTCATTCGCGGTAAACCTATTATTAGGGCAATGCGTTTTGTCTTTATTTAATTCTGAAGTGAGAAATAAAATCGTCGTAGAGGATTATGTAGTAACGGAAAAACCAGTTTTCCTGAGAAATAACAATTGAACATTAAATTTTGTTAAATCAGAAGAATAATGTAAGAACAGTATGCTATAGATTTCATCTTAAAGAGTTATTATTAGTTTTCTGACTAATATACATAGTAGTACCGAAACTAATTATTGCCTTTAGGTCGCACATTAAAAAAAACTTCTTCAAATATAATCTGGCATTTATTACATAACATAAATAATGCGTTTCTAGTACTTTTCAGCAGGGTGAGCTTTTCAGTAAAGAACTTTTATTTCCATATTCTGTCAAATAAAAGTATTTTACGCATCATAATTCAGAAGAAAGCTAATAATTTAAAGACAATAAAGTCTTAAAACCTCATACATATTCTCATCAATATCCAAGTTCTAATAACACTATATTATTTCTAGCTGCTGTAAGGCTGTATTTCTACGCAGAGGAACAATCGTTCATCGTATATGATCGTAATTATCGATAGCACAACACTAATTCTAAGGTCGATATCTTTGTCGATATCCATGACCGGCAACTTGTTAACAAGGTACAGTAATGTAAGTTATCATCTAAGATTATTGCTACCTAGAATATGAACAATTTTATAGATAACATTCGCTATATTATCTGGTGTTTTTGAGGTTCATTGGGCAAAGGATCCATTACTGGCTGTTTTATAGATTATTTATTAAGAGAATTAGCACACTGTGTCTAGGACTCTGACTTGGACATCGGCATTAATTCCACCTGCTTCTAGTTATAACACCGTATGCGGTAACCATCCATGAAGTAGGAGTTTCTTTGTTTAATTTTCTTGAGTAAATTTGGATTTTAATATCAAAAAACTTATCTATACAAGTAAACTGAAAGTTCAATCTAATGGTTCTCGACTGTTTTTGTTTTTATAGAACAGGGGGTGGCCAGGACCCTCCCATGCCAGAGGGCTCGCGAGTGCGTTGCCGGCCTTTTAAGAATTGCTCTGCACTTTTCTTGAAATAGTCGTTTATCTAATTTAGTTAATTAATCATTTATTAAGGAAATATTACAAGGCTCTTTCATGTATGTGTTCGACCAATCCCTCTCCGAGCGGCTTGATCCTTTGGCGTTGCGTAGAGGTATGGGATCACTCTGCATCTTCTACCGCATTTACCATGGAGAGTGTTCAGAGGAGTTGTTCGGGCTAATACCTGCAGCTGAGTTTCATCATCGTCAGAATACGAAATTCCACCCGTATCACCTCGACGTCCGCCGTTCCACAACTGAGCGTTTTTCAAGGCAGATTTTGCCGCGCACCACACTTTGTGGAACCAGCTGCCCACTGAAGTATTTCCGAACAATTCGACTTAGGGTCCTTCAAGAATAGGCCGGCAACGCACTCGCGAGCCCTCTGGCATTGAGAGTATCCATGGGCGGCGGTATCACTTAACATCAGGTGAGCCTCCTGCCCGTTTGCCCCCCGTTCTATACAAAAAAAAAATGTAAGCCATACCATACATTTAATGAGCAACGTTTCACGTCCTCAACAAGCAATATTCGTCTCTTTCCCATCAAACTGTATTTATGAAAAGAGACAAAAGAGGCTGATAGTTCCAAATGCCTTATTTGTACAATTCGAAAGCTTATCAGTTCCTGATTAAGTAATAAACTTAATCTAAGTCTTGTACTTTCACGTGACCTCAGAACAAAACCTATAGGAAAGTGCTCCACTTCCAAACGGACATCGCCCCCCGCACAACGAAACTGTTGATGTTATATCCAATGTAATTGTTTAAAACAACTTCAGACAAAAGAAGTTAAACCTGTATGTCTTGTTGGAATTTGATAATATTTGGCTATAATGATGTATGTATGTATGTTTGTCTACAAACGTTTTGGAAATTAAAATTATACCTATTAAGATATTCCAACTTTAATTCAACAGTCGAAATTTTATCAATGTCGGCTCGTTATAAAGTATATATGTAGTTATTTTACAGTGGGCAGGTATGGAAAATTAATTTATATTTTATTTATTCAATGTTCTAATATTTTTGTTGTGTTTGTAAACAAAACATGTAAAATATAACCAATCCAACGTGTAAGTCATGGTTATAGGGTTTATCTAACTATGGCACTAATTATGAGGGTATTGATATTTTTCACCTCACCAAAGAGGATGTGAGGAAATATTGGAAGAGGACAATTATGTTTTCTGTTTCATATATATTGTTTATCAATGTAATCTGTTTTGGCTTCGTATATTGTCTAAGTTTTATAATATGTATGTTAGCTGTAAGGTATTAATAAATAGGTCCTATCTAATTAGAGTTTATTTAGTAACAAATTTGTTTTTAGTTCGCGTATAAAATGCTATAATAATTTAGGTATATAAAGAGTAATTTTACAAAGGTTGAGACAAAATAACGTCAAATTGTATGAAACTATTCAAAATGTATAATGTTAGAATTGTAGTATAAACTATAAGTAGGTTAAAATAGTTATTTATAATATTTGTATAGAAAGGGGACTTTAACTTCTACCCGTCAAATTTCCAATCTTCAATCTCACAAAATACTGCAAATTTGATTCCGCCAGGTTACACCTTTTAAGGGTTTAAAAGGTTAAAAAGAAGAAAATTAAGAAAAAGATTATTCCTCTACTTCCCGGATCACGTCGAAATCACCCCGCCAATCATCTCACGTCGAAATAAATAAAATACATATCACTTATGTGATCTATTGTAGCTCTCATTATTATGTTCTTATATATCTAAGTACACCTGATCGGAATGACCCCTTCACCCCTTAACCATATACAAGCATTGAGACCACGGATAATTTACATTATCGAGCCAATTTCCATACATTTCCATGATGATAATCTAAATAAATTGTATTCAGAGGATCAGGGTTATCAAATAATCTGTCTTATATTGTGACTGATAACAAAATGATTTTGTACTTCTTTATATTGTATCTTATTTCGGCCATACAATGCAAAAGCGATGAGAACTTGGAGAAACTGATCCTGCCGTTCCGTTCACCAACCAGATGGACCGATCAAGTAAAAGACTCGTCCTCAAAACTGTACACTGTTATAAGAGACGCGCTGGAGCGAAGCCAGTAGAAGCTGATAGTCCGCTCCAGACGCTTTCTTGCTGACCACAACGCGACGCTCAGTCATTAAAGAGAGAGATATTTCTAGAAAGAAGACCCGAGCTAATGAAGAAAATTGAGTTGTTAGTAGTTTGAGTGACTTTTTGTGACTTTCGCTACACTACACTGCCAGTCTTGTCTTGATTGGATTGAAAATAATGATGATGCTTACAGATTTTATTCGGTGGTTGAGAATTTAATTTTTTTATTCCTTTTTTACAAGATTTTCGTTCCTTCAGCGTGCGGCTCTCGTCCCTGTAAGTTTGGACCCCGGCTGTGTTGCGGGTACACACTTTCTGTCTATGTGAATTTTTTAACACTCGCTCAAGCGGTGAAGTATAACATAGTGAGTCATGCCATAGACCCAAAAAAATCAAAGTTGTGTCAGGTTTAAAACCTGGCTTGTCTATTATAAAAACAAATGATTACGAAACATATACATATATCTTAGGCCAAAAGGTAGTATTTTCCTTTTAGTACGCATTACTATAAAATATTTTATACGCTTATAACTAAAGCTAAGCTAGTATCAAAATGCCATCTTTTCTTATCGGTAGCAAACGCCGGAAGGCCTGCGGGGGCGACCATTGGCCCGTCAAGTGCACGTCGAAATTACTGCCTTACATTTTGCAGTTAGCCTTCGTGGGCAGGGAACTTAAACATTTCGCTGTAAATTTTAGGCTTTAGTAAGCTGATATATGAATTATTTCATGTGATTAATATATGAAGTCATGTCGTCACAGGTGATTTTGGTAGTATTGCCTTTCTGTCGATCACCTGTAAGTGTCAATAGCGATAGCGATACCGACTTCAATGTAGACTTCTCGATGAAGACTTTGAGAGAACACAGAAATTGAATACAAATAAATCGCAACTGCCATCTTTTTATGAAGTTAAAGACTATTGGTGCAAGTCTTATAAAACTCCAACATAACGACAAGTCTGTAAAATTGGAGAACGCTTAATTATTTTATGAGGTGAATTTGTGATTTTTGTAACC
This sequence comes from Pieris melete, assembly GCA_963693345.1. NCBI lineage: Eukaryota > Metazoa > Arthropoda > Insecta > Lepidoptera > Pieridae > Pieris > Pieris melete. Next base: position 2,647,242 of record CAVNZK010000010.1, on the reverse strand, counting down.
AAATTGAACAAAATACAGCGAGCGGGTGGGTTGGTGTATTAAACCAGCTTTTGTTTGAGGCTTCTGCGATCGCCAAAAATTACATACGGCAGCCCTAATAACAACAAGATTTCTTAAAATGTCAATCGTTGTCGACAATATTTAAAGCTGTATATTACAAAAATTCGTTATAATATATTGTTTTAATTTATTTATTAGAATTCATCACATGATACATAATGCTATATCTACGGTATATGTTACAAGCTATCTTACACATAAATGTTACAAAGAATTAAAATATATCATATAATTAAAAAAATACTAGAACAATAGCGAATTAGCCTAATCAAATAGGCACTTAATGTTTTTTTAATTGATCAGCCCACTACCGAATATGTCAAGCTCTGGATAAGTTTAAGTACTGCTAATTCCGTTATATTCGCGAAGAATTCGAATTAAAGGTGCCTGAACTAATAGGTTGGTTTTTGCAGACGGATTTTCAAAATTCCGCTGATTAAACCTTGGGAATTAATAAGGGACGACCCAGTTAATGTTAAACATTAATTAACTTCTATCACTAGGATTATATAAACTAATGTTGCAATTATATTGCAGTTTCGTTGATAGACAATCAGCCACCGTTAGTGTTACCCTACTAATTTTAATAACAATCAGATAGACATTTCAAATGTAATTTCTTGGCATAATATTTAATTTTACTGGCCATTATTGCGAATAATCTCAGAGGAGATAGCGAAAATATCAATTTACCTTAGAATAAATTAAATTGACTATCTACGAGCACAATTTACTCAAAGATTAAAGTGTCGATTGTCTTTGTATAATGATGGTGAGGTATAATTTTAACTCAAATATCACACCCACTTAAAGCCGTTATTATGCGCAAAAACTTGAATAGAACCTTAATATGATTGTGTGTTTATTATTCTTAAATTACAGTGGTACATAGCAAACATTAGGACGGTACTATAGTAAATGTATATACAGTGTAAACTCTTTATAACGAATATTTTTGAAGTTATACTTCTTTAGGCGCGTTATGAAAAATTTATGAGAGTGAAATTTTAGGATGCGCGCGCACCGTGACACAAAATTCAGTTGACCATAATGACATTTGTAGTACCTTTAAAACAAATAAAGCAGTTTTAATTATTTTTTCAAAGAAATTTAGCAATGCTTTTTCATAATTGTTGACCTATTGTTACTTAGTTAAAAGGTTATGAAACATACCTAGTTATTAAATTAAATTAATAATATAATAAATAATAATTGTTATTAATATTAATTAATTATTGAACAATATACTAAATATTAAATATTGTTAAATTATTAACGCTAAATATCTATTATTAGTTATTTAATATTTCAAAAAAAATAAAGAAAGCCAAAGAAGTATAACTTCTTACGCGCGTACGTACTTATAACTTATAAGTACACGCACCATTTTTTTTTCGTTATAGAGAGACCTCGTTATATGGAGGTAAAAGAAAAAAACCAATTACGAAAAATCTCGTCTTCGTTGGACGGAGTGTTTTATGTGAGTGTAAACAAAAAAGTAACAGCTTCCGTAACTTGGGATTTCTGAGGCAATAGTTTAAGTCCGATTAATGCAATGCAAGAAACAGACAAAACTTCTGTTTCTGTCTGAACGTGTTTCATTTGACACGTTACGTTGACTATATGTACGACTATATGCTGGAGTACACAGGCAATGCTATGCTAAACCGACTGACTTTTTGAGGAATAGGAAAACTGAGAAATGTTTATCGCGATATCAACGAATCAGGTTGCTTAAAAAACAGTATTTAAAAACAGCGAAAAGTATATCGGTACAGATAAAAGAGTGCATAACGATCTGATTCATCTATAGTGCATACATTTTAACATTTATTTTATGCTGTTTTACTGTCATTTGCGAGTGTATGGGATAATTATATATTAAAATAATTGTATACTAATTTGGTATCAGTATTTTAAATTGGAAATAATGAAATTACGCTGATATAGTGACTAATATATTTTCATTCCTTCTCTGACTGTAAAGAAATAAATACATCCTTGATCCTGGAAGCTGGGGTATCAGGTTGAAAAACCTTTAGACTAAATTAAAACTATATGTAAATTGGTATATTTTGGTCTTAAATTAATGACATCCACCACATTAATGGAATTATTCCTATTTTTTATTTTCGTGTAGCCGTGGACTTGACCTTACTCACTCTGCAGTTACTAAAACTACTATAAGAAATAGACTTATTAAATAAATATTAAGACTGTTTTAATAGTCCTTCTTTGTCAAACCCTCGGTAGAGCCACTGATCTCTTTTCAGCCAAACGTAGGTACTATTTGTTAGAAAGAGACAAATGTTAAAATATAAAGTCTTAATTTTTGGGTATTTAAAAATTACGCGGAAGTCTGTACTATAAATATAAGGGCACCGTTGGAATGTGCTACAGTTTAAATGAGGCTGCGCGGGTCGAACCGGTCTACCGGGCCATGGCATATAGGGTGACAATAATATAAACTGACCACTGGATAATTTATGATTTGAAGTACGTGAAATCACGTGTACACGTACATCCCACGTGGAGTTTTCGCACTTAGACGCCCATTTGGTCCGTTGTGCCTAAACTCCTGGCTAGTTCAGCCAGCCTAGCTCCTTCCAGAAGCTCAGAAGTTTCTATGTAGCCATTTCGCAGGCTACATGGAGCGACCTCACGGCGCCGAGGATTTCTGTTGATTGGGAAGCCACAGCCACGCATTTCTGGACATACGTGCATCCCACTTGTATAAATAATATATTAATTTTAGATATAAAATAAACGTGGTATAAAAATGACACTTCTACTATTATTCTACTTCGGTCTGTCACTCAGAGGAATATCTATTCCCCATTTGTAAATTGTTTTAAATTGATTGTGCTATAATATTATGATTTATAGAAAAACGTATTTTATAGGTATTATTGTGGACTGATTTCATCTCGTTTTGCTTTATTAGTTGATGTAAATTAGTAGTTTGCAAGTTTATAGAACGTAAGTTATATACCCGACTGGGTGTGATGCTTATTTTAAGTGACTATTAATTATTATGGTAGTGGTACAAAAGATCCTCTATAACATAAATCAAGTGAGATCTATGTAAAGAAAATGATAGTAATACTATCATGAAGAATATAATGCATATCTATTCCATAAGAAAAATAACTAAACATTGAGCTTGCGTAATTAATAATTTCGAACGTTATGTCGAAAATATCCATTAAAATACAAAATGTTGGTCACCCGTTGACCAACTCGCCTCCGCAACTTCGGGGAAAGGCTGATTTATAACTAAAATTACAACTTGCACTGGAAACCCGATCGCCGTTAACCATTATCAATAATTTGTTGTCATACAGTTTACTATAATTGTCTCCATCATCTTCATGAAGATCTCAGAATAGGTGCTACTCATCTGTCTCACAACATAAACAATTTGTGTGAAAGAGACGAAAGAATTTAAAGAAAAAACTTTTTAACCGGATTAAAGTTATGTATTATTATAAATTTACAATTACATTCTCTACAGCTGTGATACTTTTTGACATCCAACACCTTTTGTCTTCAGTCACCGTGACCACGCACGCTGTAAAGCACGCGAAACGTCGGATAAATTTAAAATTATGTTAATTAATTGTAAATTTATAATAACACAACTTTAATCCGGTTAAAAAGTTTTTTCTTTAAATGTGTAAAGGTTATGTAAATCGAAGACAATACTACGAAAGAATTTAGTTAAAATAATGTAATAAGATTATTATGTGAATTAGACTAGCCATTTGCCGTTTTAAACAACCCCAAAGTTATGATATAGAATCATGATCAAACAAATAATTATTTTTTTTAATTAAAAAAAAGCAAGTTTTTTTTACTATCAATTTTTATATTATTCTACCCATGATGCAAACAGTACACGCAAATAATGAAACTATCTAACATTGCCTAAGGGAAGGTTTAAGACGCTTCATGAAGCTATATACTGTGATACGAACTTTGCAATCAAAAATATTTTAAATTTTAAGTTTTTTTATTCGCTATGACAGATTAATATACTCGTAATAGAAAATTCGATTTTTTTTTATGTGATTTATTCCTTGAACTCTAAGGATTTTTATAGAGATAAAAATTTGTGAAAGCACGGAAACCATTTTTATTTAGTACAAGCAAATAGTCTCTATGGGGTAGCATAGCAAAGCGGGCACCTAGTGTAAGCACAAATTTGGATACACACTGAAACAATACCACCTTAAAATTTAAATGGATTAATTAAACATAAGATTCTTAAATAAAACTAAAACAAATATGGTTTACGAATTTAATAGACATTTTGAAACAAATAAAAAAAAGGGTGCGTGTACTTATGTACGCGCGTAAGAAGTTATACTTCTTTGGCTTTCTCTATTTTTTGTAAATATTAAATAATTAATAATAAATATTTAACGTTAATAATTTAATAATATTTAGTATATTATTCAATTATTAATTAATATTAATAATAATAATAATTATTATTATTTATTATTTTATTCATTCAATTTAATTACTAGGTATGTTTCATAACCTTTTAACTAAGTAATAATAGGTCTTTGTGAAAAAGCATTGCTAAATTTCTTTGAAAAAATAATTAAAACTCCTTTATATTTTTTTAAAAGGTACTACAACATAAATGTCATTATGGTCATTCAAAATTATTGGCATAGCTGCTAACTTCACGCATATTCTATTTCTTTTTCCTTGTAGATTGTCTTATTCCCCTTCTTAACTTCATACTGATAATTTTATGTCACGGTGCGCGGGCATCGTAAAATTTCATAATTATCATTTTTCATAACGCGCCTAAAGAAGTATAACTTCAAAAATATGAACTCACGGTAATTCGATGATTCTCTCGCAATTAAATAACGCAATAATTTTGCAACTCAGTGTTTAGTACCCACGTGCAATATCTGCCTGTACGCAGCTTCCAGTATCAGAGATAGCATCATAGAAAATATATGAGCGACGCGCACAATCCTATCACACTCCATTCATATCGTTGGGAAATAGCTTTTTGATAAATTGTGATGAAGAAGATCATAAACACATACTCATAATCGTATTATGAGTATGGTCTATAAATCACAATTAAAAGGCTAATTTCATATAGTGGACCCAAAGTTATTAAAGTCTTACGTCAGATATTTTGTAATGCGATAGCTATTATTATTAATATTACTTTAAAAGCACTACAATCCTGTCCCTACATCAACAAGAATGCATAACCAATAAAAAAATCACGAACGAAATTAAAAACAAATTAGAATTACACAATTAAGTACAATTACGTCTGCGTACTTTGCGTTGACAATAGGAAAAGGTTTATTTAAAGGAGTTTTTATGTTTAGAACCCTTGTACCAATTGACCACTTTTATATATAGCAATTATAGGTAGGTACCCTCTTTTTTGGGTTTTTGTACCCAATTCACTTACTGCTATACCGAAATAGCCGTGATTTTTATTGAAATTTAAATTGAAAACTATTTTATAATTGAAAGTTAGTAATGAATTATGAATATAGAATAAATTTCAAACACTTCCGGTACACTATGAACTGTACATTCCAAATTTAAAAATAATTTACATCTAAGTAGCCATTTAGTATTTTCTTCCACTTTAAATATCCCCATTGTTCTTATTTCCTCATCAATCGCTAAATCACTACGCACTAGACAAAAGCGTGAGATATTATCTCGCTACCGTTGGCGTTATCAAGATCGCTACTACTCGTTCCATAGTCCATACAAATTGTGGTACGTTCTTCTTTTGGGCATAGTTAACCTTCTTGTTGGATGTACGGAGCTAATGGGCCGGTTTCATTGTGTCAACGTGTGAACACGATCGTCGTGCGAGATAATACTATAGGAACTTCTGAACCTTGCTATATAAAAGGACACGGACAAGTATTTAAAAAAAAAACTATAAATATAATTAGTAATTAAACTGAATTAAAGTTGCTGAATAACGACAAATAATATATTTTCAAAAGTACTACACCGATTTAAATAAAAATTTGTCTGTTATCTAAGTCACAATATATATTATGATTTACACCTAATAGAATAATCTTGAAATCGCCTTTAGTTTTTTAGAAATTTGTGGACATGCATTAACGAAATGTACAATACGTGCTTGGGGCATACTCAAAAATGATATACATACAGATTAAACTTAATGGTCCATTTTTTAAGTCTGCTTGAAGAATTTGAATTTCAAATTTTAGTATAATTAATTGTTCTTTTAAAATTTTAATATCAAACTTAATAGACTGTTTATGACTAAATTATGTAGTAAAATAAAAATGTCATTAATAGATAAGTAAAAGTAAAATATCGTGGTACATTTAAAAAATAAACATTCATACATATGTACGCATATGTTGTACAGTGGATCTATTTTTTTTCGAGCAGTGTTGGCCTAGTGGCCTTAGGGAGTAACTCTAGATAAAGACAAAAGACGAAATACGATGAAGAAAAGGATCGTAAGGAAACCGGCATGCTATAAACCCAAAAAGTTGTTGGCGTGTGACAGGAAGCTGATTACATACTTGTCTATTAGAATAATAAATAATAGTTAAAAAAAACACGCTTTTAAAGCACATCAAACTAAACAGTGAAAAGTATTTCCTAATTTAGGCTGAAAATGGTAATGAACAAAAAATACTGGTATTATTGTGAAAAGCGTGGGTTGCTCGATAGACGAAAAACATGGCACAGAGAAACTATTATTTATTATTTATTTTTTAGTTAATTTTTTTTTTATTTTTTTTTTCGGATTATTGCATTGTCATCGATCTTAGACAGGTGCGCAAAGTTTGAATTAAATCTGTCCGTTAAAAGTGGGTCAAAATCGAGTCCGAAGGAGTCGGTTACATACATACATACAAACATACAGGTGAAGCTAATATAAAGCGTGTAAAAAACAGTATTTATTTTTTCACGAATGATTGCTATATTCCCCCACGTATTAATTTACGTTCGAAAGCATACATTCCCAACACCAAACGTTTAGATTAACGCGTAAAATAGCCATTAAGATCATTAAATTAAGACAAGACTGCGGTAAATGCGTAAGATTGCGATTTATATGAAATTGATTGTAGCAGGTAGCCGTATCTGGGTGAAAGGTTTCATTGTAGTGTCACGAGTCCACCTGGTCGATTTATACGGCTAGGATACACATTCCTCGTGAATAATGGTGTAACTAAATTTTGTGTGATGTATGCTACGGCGTAGCAAATATTTTTTGTACCAATATTTGAAAAAATTGAGTATTTATTATGTGTGTTAAATGTGACAAATGATAAAAATTGATAATTATTACTTTCATGATTTTAAAGTATTTAATGACACAGAATGAGGCATAAACTTAGTAACGACGGAAGACGTTCACTTTCCGAGTGGATCTCTTGGCTTTTTAGTCCAGTCAGTCAAGACAATTAATTCATTATAATTCCAAAAGTTTTCAAATTTTGATGTAAGGTCGGGAGTGGTGTTAAAACAAACTATAAAATTTTGCAACCTGCTCTGCGGTCCGGAACATTGTTAAAAATGCAATAAATGATAATTTGCTCAGTTCTTGAGACCAAAATTGCAAAAGTTCTGCAAAGTTGGAGTGGTGTTAAATATATTATTTTACATCACGTGTCAAATTTGCAACCAATTTAAGTGTACGGAACATTTTTTGTTATTAAAAATTAATGTTTTTCTTTATTAAAACGTTCCAAAAGTTCTGCAAATTTGACAGATATATCGAAAATAAAATAAATAACAAAAAATGTTCCGTACACTTAGGTTGGTTGCAAATTTTATACGTGATATGAAATATTACATCGAAAACTTCTCCAAGTTTGCAGAACTTTTGGAATTTTTTTTTTCACGACCATACAGCAAAAATTAATTTAATTGCACTTTTAACAATGTTCCGGACTGCGGACAAGGTTGCAAAATGAGATTTATTGTCGTCCCAATGTACCATTCACTTGACCGAAGTTTGAAAACTTTTGGAATTATTATCGAATTTTCGATTTCGAATGTCTATAATGACTGGTGTATTTCATACAGATGTGAGGTCTATTTGCTTCTTCTACCGCATTTACCATGGAGAGTGTTCGAAGGAGTTGTTCAGATTTTCCTGCAGCTGTGTATCACCATCTGATGTCAAGGCAGAAAACGAAATGACACCCTTATCGTTCGTCGTTCTACAACTGAGCGCTTTTTAAGGCACTATTTGCCACGCACTACTATTTGGAACCAAAAAAATGGTTGTCTGTAAAGTCGGTTTACGGACGACAGTTTAATGTGACGACGTCAAAACAAAACATTGATGAAATGATTGCATACTTAAGTCTTCGACTGGAAGAGAGATAGATGCGGCGCAAGCGTACAATGAGCGTAACGGGACAATGAGTCATGCTTTTTCGTCCTTACCACCGGCGCTCATCGATTTATTAGACGTCACGTCAAAAATATTTAATTATTACATTAAGAGTAAACCTTCTCTCTAAGCAAGAGGGAAATTACCTAAATGATACATGTATGAAATGAAATGCCTTAGTTACAATATATAATAAATAATACAGATAATAAATCCACAGATTACAAAATTGTAGTTACGGCATTATACGTAGGAGCAGACCGTCCAATGGTCAATTCGCCAGAACCGTTATTGTTTTGTTTGCTCGATTTGCGATATCTCTAGATAAAACCTGATTACGTTACTACCGTTAGAGGGAAATTTATGTACGTTTTTACTGGGGATTGTAAGTATTAATTTTGGATCGATTTAGTCCAGATAAGCATTGTTTACGGTCGCATATCCTTACGCAATCTGGGAATAGATATTATCTGACTTTCATTATCGCTTATTGTAGGATATTCTATGGTGATGTCACAACTTTGAATGTATGGCAATATCAAATAAAAACCTTTAATGTTGGCTTCCGACATATGTATATTATATTTCTTGAATTTTTTTCTTAATAGGCAAGTTGGTCAATCTCTTGTTTTTACAACTTTTACTGTAGCCACTAGGCCAACAATGCTCACACAATCACAAATGAATAAGAAAAATATTCATATAAAAAAGATGTTGTCATCTATATAATTAATAGAAGAATTTAAGTTCTTAGTTGCTGAATTTATAACCATAACCTATATATATATATATAATACCTATATAAAAAATAAAGTATGAACTCACCGTTAGTTGTTGTTAAAGGGAAATCCCGATTTGCGTTTCCTGCAAGAAAGAATCCGGTATTATTAAATTAGAAAAAAGGCGTTTATACACATTATTTATAATTAATTCTGGAAAATGTAAAGTCAAGAAACAAACACGTCAACATAATCCTACAGATCATACAGGTAATAATGCGCTATATTTTTTTAAATTTCTTTTGACGTCAATAAACGGTTTATAAATGACATTATTTTGTGACTGTCAACCAAGGTAAATGTCAAATGTCATCCATGTTTAACTATAACTGTGTAATAATTATGGCACTATATTACACATTTAATTAATTCTCAATTACATAATTTTAAGAATTAAAAACAACGATGCCTATCAAATATAACCTATCACTGCTCCTTTGATCCTATGCGAGATATGCCAAAGGTCATGTTAAAGGATAACCTTTAGATAGCCGAGGAAGTCTTAGGTTAAATTGATAAAAAAATTAGTTTTGACTTATGAAAAGTATGGTTTTATTGTTTGGTACATTGTTTCATAGAACTTCATTATTAGAAACGTGTTTTTTTTAAATTATATATATGTATAACCTATACTGTATACCTATAGGTACCTAAACGTAATTTGTTTAAATGTTTTTAGATGTACTGTCAGTTAGTTGTCAAACGTACGAAAATAAAAATAAACGTTCCGCCAATCTTTTAGTTTTAAATTAAATGTTATCGGTACTGAAAAATAGATTACGCGGTACACCCCATTTAAAGATTTTGTATGAATAGTTTCTATACTCTATTATTTAAGTCTCTGAAATAAGATATATGCCATCAAAAGAAGTTACCTAATATCATCAAATTAACAATGAAGTGGCGTTTCAATGTTGGCCACAAACAACATCTATTTTGTTCATATAGATGAATAGCTGTCTATGTCACATGTCATCTATGGCTACAATGAAGATTCAGAGTGGAGATTTAGCGTGCACTATGACTCGTATGTCAAATTCCAATACAAATCTTTATTTTAAATTCTAGATAATATTTCCTTCATAAAGCTTTCTTTGTAAGTAAGTGATAATAGACAACATGCACAGCGCACTTAGTTGTAACACAGCTACAGAGTCGCGCGCCTTAAAATGCACAGATACAAATTAAAACCCTTCCTCACCTTTAGTAAGCAATTCCAATAGTTTGCTTGAGAAATGAAACTCCGGGCTAAACATATTGACAACACATTGGTTTGACGTATATAACAAGCGTAAATTATTGTGTAATAATCACTATTAAATATTTATATTGTCATATCACTTAACCTATTAAAAATTTATTTCACCACCGAAAACTATTTCGTTCAAAATAAATACATGAAGAATGAACTGAAGACGGTTGTCGCGAACAGTTTAATTATTTTGGTCCCGATTCATTAGTGCACAGGGAATCCAGGGCGGGAATCAAAATAAATTTTAATTCCAACACGTTATTTCAAACTTCCCAAGGTACGAATATAATAATGTTAGTAGTTAAAATATTAATAAAATTAATTGAAATAATATTATATTTGTTACAAAAATGACCAACACGTCCACAGCCTATAAAAGTCCATCGCTGTCGACATAGTGGTTTTATATATTTTTGAGCATTGCTAACTTCTGCTCTTGACTAGGCTTAGGCGTATGTTAGTTCTATATTCCAAATAGACAAAATTTGTTTGAAAATAAGTAGTTTAGCCTGTTCGTGGTAATAGTGTTAATATTTTTTATCTACAAATTTAAAGAGTCAATACTTTAAAAACATGTCAAAATCAGTAACACCATCTTTACCATAAAAAGACCTACTCGTAGCTGGTTCTTGACAGGACTAAGCGTATTGACCTAGTGTGCTACTTTAAGTGTAACTAAATAAACTGAAAACTTGAGTGAAGCAACCATTAGTGCTAGGTTTATAAGATAGTTCTTTGGGACACTAAATGGACTTTAAATTACAGTACACCAGTATTTTATGTAAAACTACAACTGTCTAATAGCTAAATTATAGTAGAATTAAAGTTAAAAAATCTATCAAAAGCCCGAACTAAAAGACTTTTTGAAAATATCAAAATTTAAATGTTAACTGACGTCACAATTTTCCTCAGTTTATACAAGACTTGATCGCAAGAAATTGAATGCCGTGTTCAAATTATGGTAATTTAAGATTTATATTATTCAAAACAGTTTGATTAATTGATATAAAACTGGAGCTATTGCTTAATATAATAAAGCTGTCGTAACCACTTGTAACAATATCGACAGCTCAGTTTGACTGTTTACGATTGGATTGTTGTTCCTGATTCATTTGTAGCCTTTATCATTAAATTTTATGTATATTTAAGCTGGCACTAAACGTATTAATATAATTATTGATAGACGATTTTAATTATTTTTCTTGAGAAATAAAATAAAAAAATATATTTCTGAATCCGGCCCACGGATCGCGTCAGGAGGTCAGGGTTACAGACGCTCGTCTTTTGACCTACGATATTTGGTCCCTCACAAACTAACTAAAAAATCATATAACCGTCCCACTCACGCAGGCCGCGACTTCTTACTTGACATTTGACCCTCGCGTCATTGTCGACGCGTTCCTGCTCTATCTTACAGCGATATATATATAGCTATTTCATTCATACAGGTTATGACATATCGGGTGACTTCTGACCCGAGCGTCGAGGCACATGCTATCCTTTTTTCGTGTATAGTAATAGTGTATTGACGTCCTTGTCACTCATGTTACGACCCCTACGCCTAGCCACTTGAATAGATTACGTGTTTTCGTACGTTGAGTTCAATATTCATTGATAGTTCGTTCGTTGGCATTTAAAATGCAAAACTGTAAAACATTGTCGAGTTAATTGATTGCTATATTAATAGCATTTTACAACTGTATGATAACACAAGAAACACTGATTATAAATCTTGATTAACCGGTGCATGCGTCTGACAATAGTATTAATCTAAAATTATAATACAGTGTGACGTTTTGAGCTGAAATAACAAACAAACGAAATACGCAGAAGGCGTAAAAAAATACATGAAATTGACACTAAAGTGTGTCTGCTTTATGTACCTGTATGTATATTTATTCTTGACTAGCTGCCCCCGCGAACTTTCGGTTTCATTTTTTCCAATTTTCTTTCTTCATTCACCTTCCTCATAGTTTATGGAATATATTTAAAAAAAATAGAGCAGTGTTATCCTAGTGGCTTCAGCGTGCGACTCTCATACCAGAGGTCGTAGTTTCCGGCTGTGCACCAATGGACTTTGTTTCTATGTGCGCACATAGCATTTAACATTTGATCGAACGGTGAAAGAAAACATCGTGAGGAAACCGACATGTCTTAGACCCAACAAGTTGACGGCGTGTGTCAGGCACTGGAGGTTCACCTACTTGCCAATTAGATTTAAACATGATCATGAAACATATTCATAAATCTGAGGTCAAGACCTAAGGAGGTTGAAACGCCACTGATTTATTTATTTTATTAATAAAAACATAATCCAAATGGTCCAACCCAAGCGTCTTCTTCTTAATATTTTGCGATTTATTTTTATTGATCTATATTTGTTACATACTCGTAAGGTCTACCTAGTGAGCGCAATTGAAATCATAGTAAATGGTAATACCAATCTCTCTCACTGCCCAAGCGTAGCGGCCTCTTAACTTTTTCTAACGCTGACCTGCACCAATCGGGAACGCACTGAGAAATAAACGAAGATCTACGAAACAACTGATAGATATATATATTTTTTTTTAAACAATTCACACCAATTGACCTAGACCCAAGCTAATTTTAATACTTTTATAATAAGATTGGGAGCCGTTCGAGTATTACGGAAGCACTTGGCATAGTTTTGGATTCTCTTATTTGTTGATTAGGGAAACAGTAATTATTTACTTTTTTACACATATTACCTATACCTACATTCTATGCTTGAAAACGAAATGCATTTTAGAGGATTCCTACAAAAAATAATACGAGAACTTTGCTACAAGAAGATGAGGAGGGGGAGGGGATAATTTTTTTTGCACATTTTTCTATTTTTTAGAATAACGGCGGGTTCAGGTACGGCGAATAAACAGCTTGCCTGAAACAAAAATAATCACGAAACATGCAGAAATCCGAAGACTAGGATTGTAGTGGCGCAGATTTTTTATAAACTTTGATATTTTAACCGCATAGGTAGTTAGATTATTATAAATAAACAACTTTGGACTTTATTACTGTGGCTTTATTAAAGACAACAGGTTGATTTTATTTGTTGTTGCGTTAATGTATTATATTTACGATCCAAAACTTTCAACTTTTCGATTATATCGTAAAGTACATACATATATACTTTTTATAGCAATGCTCGTTGGCAGTACGTTCTTCATACTTAACTATGCGTATACTATTCAAAAACGCATGCATTGCCTATTTAATTCCAAATACGCCTGCGTTTAGGTTTTTTATAAAAACATTTATTATATGATTACTAATCTGATTATAAAATTATTTTAATTTCGAGCTAGAGATGCAGATCATTAGGTGATTGTGTAAACCACAAATATATATACAACCCGATACTGTATTTGAAATTTAATTTAATTTGGATTATAAATTTAGAATATCGACTAGCTTCAACACATTTAAAACTAAGCTATTAAGAGATATATTAATTTACAACCGAAATATATAATGAATACTCAAATAAAAAACCATAACCTATCCAATAAATTTTCACAGCTCGCAAAGAAGAAAGCGCGATGCAACTCGGCGCGTGCGGTTCGTGTTTTTGCTCCGATGAATATTTATCACTTGGTATAGCCATTAGCGGGCAACCTCACCTCACTTGAAATTGATTCAACACACGGTAATTAGAATCAAGCGTAGCGATCGTGAATTTCTATAGAATATAAGAATAACGGAACACTGTCCCAGTATTATTCATATCATACATTGTTTCTAACATCAACTAAACCAAAATAAGGAAACAACGGAACATGTCAGTTACAGAGAAATTGCGGGATTTGATGGAGACTCTCAGAATCTGTGTGCCCTTTCTTCGCATAAGTTGACGGTTCAACAACGTTTTAAAAGAAAATTTAATTCTGTGTAGTGTTTGAAATAATTGTATTATTACTAACAACAAAATTATTTTTGTTGTTAATAATGGATTTGGTGGAGATTTGCGACAAAATCTGTGTGCCCTTTTTTCGCAAATGTCGTCGTCGTAATTCAATGTAGTATCTAAAATAATTACATATATTATATCTGACAACAATATAATTTTGTTTTTTTTAGTTTGTTTATGTAGTCCAAATTCAAAGTGTTACCTCATAATAGAACTAATATTTGTTTATGGTAATTGTATTTTGTATTTAATTATTTGTTTGATATTTAATTATTATATTTATCTTTAATCGACACGCAAAAGGCCAAAAGAGACCGTCCGGTTAGCGCCCTTTGTCGATTAAGTATTTTTTTTTATTTTGTATTAATTACCATTTTATAATTAACATGACCATATATAGTCTTTCAGTTGGATTAAGTAATATATATTACTTTTGACCTTTATACCATTGGATATGTATCGAGTTAATCATTGCCAAAAATTGTCGAAATCCAACTCTTACATATCCTTTATTATAACAACGGAATATTATATAATCATTGATTATAGAGTTATTTTAAAATCAAAAATCAGGAAAGTCGTTGAAGTTATTAATGATAGTGCGCGATAATGATTGTCGCATTAATCATCCAGCCGGCAGAAACATTCATCTAAACAAATGAAGGGATCGCGATGTAATTAAATAATCAAATGAACATGTAAATTGCCGTCTTGAAGCACCATTACTTTCAAATATTAATGAAGTACGGATCTCTTATATCGTAATTTAAATCGTCAATGGATTTATTTCATGAAATGATTAAACGGTGAGCTACTCGCTGGGGTAATAGCTTTTAACTCCCTTCGCTGTTTTCAATTTTCTCTGACAAGCTATTGATATTAATGTTGCTTGAGTCTTACTTTACGATTTAAGATCTTTAACATTTCCGTACTCTCACCTATGTTTGACCAACATAGATGAACCTTACCGGGCGTCGAACCAAGGATTATATTTGCTTTAATTACTAAGCCACATTGTCGGGTATTAAAGATACTTTTCTTCACTATATCAGCAATTAAGCATTAATCACTGCGTACATACGAGTCCATAGATTATAGACAAATATATAGGTTGAATCCACGACCAGCCGCTATGCTAACAAACTTAAAATCTTTTTAATAACATACGTATAAATAATCTTCTCATTAGCAAAAGAGAAAACTGGTTAACTATTAATTTAACAATAACCCAAGTGTATCTGACCGAAGTAATTACAGTTATTAATAAAAAGGTAGAGTAAAGAAAACTGATGCAACTTAATTGGGTTTGTAATTAAAAAGTTGTGCAATAAAAATCGCGGTTCATATCAAATTTTACGTAATGAAAGTGAGTGTATTGTCTTGTATTGGAGAAATCTGTATTATGATGATCAATCTGCCCGCAACAGAGTTTAAATGACTAAATTTTGTACGTGCTAGTATTACAACTCACTTACCCATACATCCGCATTAAAAAAAAACACGAAAATAATAATTTATTGTAAAGTTTCCTTTTTATAAATAACTACTAGACTCGGCCAAGCGTTGCTGTAGCTAAGATTTTTGTTATATTACATAGTAGTAAACTATTCAAGAGAAACGGCAGGAGAACACCAATCCACCATGCTTTTGGTGGTTATGCCATTAAATTGTAGCTTATGTGAAACGTTGGTATTTATTTTGATAAGGATACCAAAAGGATACAATACCTAGGTACAAATAAATCAATTTATTATTATTAATAAATTAATTCTTGCGGTGTTATTTTAATAAAAAAAAATTATAATAGGACGCTTATTGTGATGTAACTATAAAAGATAGAGACATGCTATCGCGACATTTTTTATAGATAGTGATGTGTCCTGAAAAATTTAATACATCATTTTGATCTATCATTAATAGTTATCGCAGCGATTGAAGGAAGTTTTTTGTTTATTTTTTTACACCTTGGGTTAGATTATTCAAGTTTTAGTAAGCATCCCTACATAGCCTATGTCACTCGGGAATAGTGTAGCTTGCCAACGGTGAAAGAATTTTTGAAATCGGTCCAGTAGTTTCGGAGCCTATTCATTTGAAACAAACAAAAAATCAAATCTTTCCTCTTTATAATATTAGTATAGATGTAAGACAAAAATAAAGATGTTTAAAATAAAAATATGATTATATATACAACGATAATTACAATTTTCATCAATTCAAATCGCCTCGTGATACATTTCTAACAAATGATTGTATACAGTTACTACAGTTGCTCCTACTATTAAAATACCGGTGCATCATAAAAAGTAAATATTACAAGATAGCAAGAGGCACGCGACCGCGGTCAAGTTTTTCTTCAATATAATGTTTGGCTCGTGCCAGTTATTAACCGATCTCATTTGGAAGATCGTACTTTCTTGTACGTACAATACATATTATTTTGTTAGACCACGGTGTTTGAAGCGAAATTCAACCTTAATTTACCGGTAATAGGGGTTAGATTGTTGCGATCTAATAAGTGTTATAGGTGGGCTGTTTTATACGGTCGGTTCTAGTTTTTGCTAGGTATCCGGCGAGGCCAATAATTACAGAGTTCTGCGTCTTGAGATAGGTGCTTCCGTTCCGTTTTTACGGAGAAATTTTCCCGCTACGCGCATAAAAGTCGATTGTGATGAGTTTCTACGCACTTTATAATTTGTTTTATGAACACATATTATTAAGAAAGCCGACCAGAGCATGTTTCTGTATAACTTTTATTTAAAATTATAAAAGAAATTTTTCAAACAAAATATTCCTACGCTTTTACTGATGTAATATATTTTTCACCTAACAAGATTATTACATTTGACAAAAAATTTAATATAGATTTAAAATGTAATTTATTAATATAGTAAAAAATATATTAACGTTATATAATATGTAGGTCTTCCACTTAATTGAGATTGCCTAGGTTTGATACATTTACTTTAGTTTATTCCTAGTATATAGCTATCTCTATGCTGAACATTTCCTATTCACGATGGAAGGCTGGTGTCATGTTACCATAGGACTTCTATAGTCCGATTATAGGCACTAAGCTTTTGCAAAGATGGTCAATACCAGTAGTATGTAACAGATTAAAATTCATAATTCTGAAGAGGCAAATAATCATTAATTGATGTACAAGCCAATGCTCAACATTTTGCTCACACAGGCTTTCTTTATTCTATAAGAGTAGCGATTACCTAAATCGGAGTTACGCCCCGAGAGTATAGCCAGACGTAGGCACTCTCTTTTGTTACATTGCATTCATTCGTTACATAGCAATTAACATTTCATTATTTCGCTTATATTCTATTGTTGTACGCGAGTGGTTAATATAGAATTAAACCAAAATCCTCTATTTTTAAAATAAAATATGTTTTTGATGGATATAACCTTTACACATTTAAAGAAAAAACTATTTACCGGATTAAAGTTATGTATTATTATAAATTTACAATTGTTTAACATAATTTTAAATTTATCCGACGTTTCGCGTGCTTTACAGCGTGCGTGGTCACGGTGACTAATGTTGTAAATTTATAATAATACATAACTTTAATCCGGTAAAAAGTTTTTTCTTTAAAACATGTTTATTATGCAACATAAGATACATGTATCACTTATTCCACGTCATTAAGTTTGAATTTGTAGGCATCCCTACTCATCGGCTAGGGTGTAGGCCGAGAGAAAAAGCCAGCGTAAAAAACTCTCGGTACTCTTTTAAAATTTATAAAGCACCCTCATGACACTTGGATTTAGTTATATGAACATATTGATGTAACCATTTCAATATAACTGAAGGTACACTATAATTTACAAGCCTATAATATGCTGTTGACGGTTCAAGAAATGTCAGGGGACAATATGACTTCAATAATTATAGAGTCGGTTTCTTGCCCCTTGTACATTCTTTGCTAATTTTTAAATATTTATTTAAAAATTTCAATCTAACATTCATCTTAAATAACTTACCGATTTATTTATAAAATTTTACATATTTGATAATGTTAATAAAGTTTATGCTAACATAGGTATCATAGAGCTATTTTTAGTGGGTCGGGTTTCTCCCCTCTGGTTAGCAGAGGGATAAGAGATAACCATTCCCACAGTGCCCGCGGTAGCGACTGCATGCCTGCATTTGTGCATTTTCACCTCCTTTATAAAAAAAAAGGCATCATAGAGCTAGGAAATGCTGCTGGCATTAAAGGTACACAGGGACCAAACTTTCGTAAAAAAAATTATTGTCTTTTTATTCATTTTTAATTATTATTATTACTATGTATGTTAATAATACTGTAAGTACTATGTTTTTAATTAATTATTCAAATGACGACTCATTGGTCTAGTGGTTAGTACGACTGCGAATCCATGGGCCCGGGTTCGATCCCCGGCTGAGACGAACATCGATGTGATGAGCATTTGGTGTTGTGCTTAGGTCTTGGATGTTTAAATATGTATTTATATCTCTATCTATCTATAATATGTATGTATATCCGTTGCCTAGTAGTCATAACACAAGCTTCACCAGCTTAGCATGGGACTAGGTCAATTGGTGTGAATTGTCTTAAGAAAAAAAAATATAATTTATGACTGAGATAACCATTTAAATTATAATCGTAAACTAGCTAACGGAGAGCTTGGGTTCGATTTCCCACGAAGTAACAGTTCGAAAACCACTAACAGTGGACTTGCATAGAATAATGATTAAAAACTGAAAACAAAAACGTGTCCAAACCATTCGGGAGACTTCATGATATTTTGTATATTTTCCTGGAGATTTGGAATACTGTGATAGCAAGTAATTAATTGTAAGATTTTTTTACGTAATTGACATACAAAATTTACTATTAGTTAGGAATCTCAATTTAATTTTAAGTATAATATACGATAAACATATAGAGTTATGTTATTTAACAGAGGGTACAAAGTCTGATGGCTACTTGCCTATTAAGAGAAAAACTCACGGAGCAGATCTGAGGCCAAACCTTTTAGGTTTGGTTATTTTAATCTTGAGAAACCTAAGATTACTTTAAATAGCCATGTTTACGCTGTAAAATTACATATAGTCGAATAACAAATACAATGTATACATTTTACCGTCTCATGAAATATCATATACAAAAAAACTAAAACTTTGTTATGTATAAAATGTCAAAATTTCTCTTATTCTTCTATTAACTATTGGTAAAACAGTTTTTATTTTCATTGAAATAGGTTAGAAAAGTTATGGTCAAAAGTATCGCTACATATAATAAAAGTGCAAATAACAATAAATTAAAAAAAAACTTAATATGACCATACCTATTTAACTCTGTGATTCTACACCAAATATAACATAATACAAATTTTAAAATGGTAATTTTGCATATTTATGGGTATTATGTTCAAGTTGAGCTCATTATGTCGTTACGTTTTCCCGCCCAAAAGTACAAAGTAAAAGAGGCGTTATGGGAGAATGCGCGCGCCACGGGAGCATAAACCACGACAGGTAATCAAAAAGAATAACAGGTTTATTGAAAACTAAGTATAGAGTATGCAAGACAATGCAACTCAATTCCATAGACAATTCATATTTTTCCGCACGGCGCTCGGATGTATTGATAAGTTAACTTTTTAATTCTTCAGAATAGATTTTGATAGGTTTGGGTTTTTGAAGTTAAACTTCTTTTGGCGCGTTAGGGAAAAATGACGAGTGTAAATTTTTACGATCCACGCGCATACCGTCACAAAAAACCGACACCCTGAAGTTATCTATAGTCAACATTTTATTTTTTCTATTGTTAGTTACGTGTTTTCTACAAACGTAGAATAACATTTATGAAAAGATTTTATGTTGTTATGCCAAAGAAGAATAACTTCTAACGCAAATATATAAAGTACATGCACGTTTTTTTTATATTTTCTGTCTACTAAAACTTAAGTAAAAATTTAGGCTTAGTGGCTCGGGGGGGTTAGAGTCCGAATTGGGGTTGCCAGTTCAAAGTACTCGTACCTATGAAATAAAGGCAATTTTTTAGGGTTGTTTGAAGTCGGTTAGAACATGTTTTTTATTATTATTGTTACGATTTTAAAAATACTATATTCTATATATACTTATTAAAAAATTTGTTAACAACTGGAAGGCATATTGCAGTGATATTATGTAGCTTTTGATGGAACCTAACGAAGTCTTTAATTCATTATTATATTGCTAAAGTAACCATTAACTTAGTTTGAACGACTCATTATTATTACGGACATAAAAAATTCTAAATACACGATAAAAACTACATCAACAATTCTCCAAAGATCATCTGCGAGAATAAAGTATAAAAACTTTAATAAGAAATATATACTCGAAAATATAACTATACACTCCTTAAGATCTTTTTAAACCTATTACTTATAACACGTTAAACAGAATATTGAAACTTTTTGTATCGTTTCCACAAACATATCGGTCTGTAACTATTGTCCAACGAGAATTTGCAAACAGTAATCATTGCTTGAGAAAACTGGACAAACGTTTCTTCTCACGGTCCTGCCACAGTTCATGCTACGACTGAAACAGTAATATATAATGTATTTATTTATTTATTTCGTAATCCTACAGCTAACTTATATTATATTTAATAATAAAAAAACAATTATACTAAACCTATAGCCAAGATGGAATACATAATATAAACAAAAAGGTTCATATATTACAGTAGGAAAAAATCTATTCAAAAAACAAAAATTGTTCAACACAACTAACCTTAGTAAGAGTACAATGACCTTTCGTAGAAGATCCTTGAATACATATTCCGTATTCCGATAGTAGATAGTAACAATAACTTTTAAACTTTTAATTTTTAAAACAAAATAAATCAGTGGCGCTACAACCTTTTTAGGTCTGGGCCTCATATTTCTGAATCTGTTTTTGATCATTTGTCACGCCGTCGACTTTTTTGACGTCGCGTTCCTTCACCGTTCGATCAAATGTTAACTGCGCACAAACGAAGAAAGTCCATTGGTGGACAGCAGGGGATCAAACGACCTCAGTGAGCAGTGATCAGAATCGCACGTTGATGCCACTAGGCCAACACTGCTCTTAAACTAATAATACAGCCTTGCGGTTCTGTAACTCACTTTTCGAACTCACACAGCGGTTTTCGCATCGGCGGTCGCTCTCAAATCAGTCGTGAAGAAGTCATTTTATGATTTGGCATTCTGAAAAGGTGGGAGCTTGTAGTTTATTGTTTATCAGAATGCCAAATCATAAAATGACTGCTTCACGACTGATTTGAGAGCGACCGCCGATGCGAAAACCGCTGTGTGAGTTCGAAAAGTGAGTTACAGAATCGCAGGGCGGATATTAATACTAAAGGAGTCATATATACAAAAATTAATTCATATTGATGTGATTTGATAAAAGTTGGACAATGTCTAGAAAATGTTCGGCGAATCTTTTTATTGGTCTGGGTACTTTACATGTGTCTATGCAATATTCATGCTGAAATCGAAACGGCATTAAGTGTTTTCTTCTACTAAAATACTTAATTAACGTACCGCATATTAGTACCAATGAAACTTTTTGAGTTACTGTAAATTTCTATGTTCTGTGACTGTCCACAACTGATGAAGTGCATATTGTTGCCTTGTCTAAATCAATGTATGCGATAAATCTTTATTGGAATTTTACGAATTTGTGATTTGACAGCTGTTCTAAGTTATATGTGTGTTAAAATACCGTTAATATGTGAAAAAGTAAATCTTTACCAGCCCGCTGGTCGCAGAATTTCTGCGCTCTATATTAATTCAGATTTTATGAATAACAACAAAAAAATTCATACATAAAATTTACAATTTGATAAATATGAACCACCGCGGCTTATTGCACATTAACTAAATGTCCCGACTTAAATTCCTGCTTATAAAATATCATCATCTGCTTATAAAAAATCATCTCAAACAATATCCATCGAGCAACTTTGGGAGCACTGCCAAGAAACCTCGATCAAGCGACGCAAGTGGAAATGTGTAGGCCATACACTCCGAAGGTATACCAATCATATCACTAAGCAGGCGTTTGAAACCCACAAGGAATGTGGAAGCATGGCAGTCCCAAACAAACCTGGAATCGTACAGTCGCAGATAAGGCAAAGAGAGCCGGAAAGAGGGACTCACTGCCCATCTACATCATCATCATCAACATCACAAGATATTAAGGGTTGATGGAACATTTTTATATACATACAATAGGAGACAAACGAGCCTACGAGAGTAGGGCAGTCATCGCATGGACCCATAGACACCCATTTTTAGTGGGTACGTTGCCGGCCTTTGAGGGGTACACTCAGGGGTGAATAGTTGGAGGTCATATCTCTCAAGGAAGACCCCCACCGGGAGTCCATTCCACAGTTCGCTAGTTCGCAAAAAACAGACGCATAATTGTATTCTGCATAATATTGCGTTTCCGTTGCAATAACTAATATATAAAATTCTCGTGTCACAATGTTCGTTCCCATACTCCTCCGAAACGGCTCGACCGATTCTTATGATTTTTTTATCCCTATTCAGTAAGACTGAGAATCAGCTACTATCTAAAATTTTGTTTTTATTTTTTGACAATTTTTTTGTTATTATTTTTTTTATGATACAGCATAAAAAATACATACAACCCCTAATTTTCACCTCTCTTATTTTTTCAACCGTTATTTTTTATTATAATAGATAGTTATTTTTATTGAACTAAAAAAATGTTTCCTAGAAATAATATACATGGCAAAACAACGTTTGCCGGGTCAGCAAGATTTTATATAAAAATAAAAAGTTGAAAGTCAGACCGTATCCTTTAGAAAGCATAATGCTTGTACGCGTCATCTCGAATAAACGGTGAAAGAAAATTACGAGTTAAAGCTGATTTGCTCGTTAGAAAATTACTTATTGCCGTAATAGTCACTGTAACGTCGTGTGTGACAGACTGAATCGAATCGACATTTCTGATTGGATATCCTTAAGTGGTTAACTGCTATTGATAATCCAGAAAGTACCGGAGATCGCCCTCTTTTGTTTCATAGACATTTTGTTTGCCTGACTGATACATTTCTTACCATTTCAAGACTTTAAACAAAAATTATACATTTATAATACCTTTTTCAAAACAAACACAGTTTTACTAAGCCTGCTGTTCGATTAATGGTTATGATAAAACCCTATCTTTAGTCACGTGAAACTAATCAAAGTATATAGAAGGTATGTTATAATTAAAGATTTAAGTTGGCACCTGGTTCTACCGGTGACTTCTGAGCTCGTGCTTTCCGAGGTGCTGTGCGAGGAAATGCTGCCAGGGACCAAACTTGTTAATTTTTTAAAAACTATTTATTAATTTTTAATTATATATTTTGATTATTATTATACTATGTTGGCTAAGGATATTGTAAATACATATTTGTGTGTTTAAAATAATTTTTAAAAATTCACTATAATTTTTTTTTTCATTTTTTAAAACCTTTAGGCAATATGTATAAAGTCATCTCATTAGAATGACGCAGACACAAAAAATTAATGAAACAGATAACTTTTAATTACAATTTTTAACACGGCATGCTTATAGCCTTAACAATATAAGCTCATATTGCTCCTTACATAATAAGTTCCATCCGCTAAGAACAATTTTCTAGACATCAAGACGTCGAACCCTATATTATTATGTCAAGCCAGTTGTTATATTTGGAAGACTGCGTGCCACTTACTTCAACGGGTCGCCGCGCACTGACGACTCTGTCAACCGACAATCATACACACAAACACGGTGAACCATATCCTATATATAAACTGAAGCACCTGTCTGTTAGTATCATGATCGGTTTCTATATTCATAGTAATTGCTACGAGTCGTAGTCGTAAAGTGCAACAAATATATGTATCGTAATAATTACATTAAATTTGAAACTGAACCGCATATAAATTACCAAACAAAAAACTAACAATTTTCTAGTTTACTTTTTTTAATAAGTAAAAAGTGAAACTCTGCTTTGAACCAGAAGAGCGTTCATCTCTGTTTATTTATTAGTCTCGCCTAACACTATTTTAAATTTTAAATGCGTTTTGTATAGAAAAAATATATTTAAAAAAATAATAAATCAGTGGCACAACAACCTCTTTAGATCTGGGCTTCAGATTTCTCAATCTAATTCATGAACACATTTAAATAGTTAGCAAGCAGATGATTCGCCTCCAGTGCCTGACACACGCCGTCGCCTTTTTGGGTCTAAGACGTGTCAGTTTCCTCACGATGTTTTCCTTCACCGTTCGAGCAAATGTTAAATGCGCACATAGAAAGAAAGTTCATTGATAAACCAAACCAAACCGGGGATCGAACCTACGACCTTAGGAATGAGAGTGGCACGCATATATACCGCAGTAAATACGAGTGGTATTTAAAAAAAATCTTTACTAGTATAAACTAGAAGAGCATTGAAACCTCTTTTTCCTTCATCTTTAAAGACTAAATATTAATGACTTAAATCACTAAAAACGATAATAATTATTGCAATATGTACTCATGTATAACTTCCGCAGTAAAAAGAGGCAAATCACTAGCTGTGGCTTGTATAG
The DNA here is from genome assembly GCA_963693345.1 of Pieris melete. NCBI lineage: Eukaryota > Metazoa > Arthropoda > Insecta > Lepidoptera > Pieridae > Pieris > Pieris melete. The sequence continues at coordinate 2,622,220 of CAVNZK010000010.1, read as the reverse complement.
AACAAAAAGCTATATTGACCTGACAGGCGATTCACTTCGCTGGCCATACTCAATCTAATGAGAAGGTGGTGTATAATTGACTAAGAGGCACGCGTCGGGCACGCGACCCTTACACAGTTAGCATGACCTATAGTTTTTCCACTTCCGTAAGAATTCATGCACATCTATTTAAAGAAAAACGTGTATATACTTATGTACACGCGTTAGAACTTAGCAGTTATACTTCTTTAATGTAACAAGATAAAATTCTTTTCAAAAATAAAAATTAACAACAGAAAATTTTGACTATAGCTAACTTCAAGGTGTCTGTTTTTTGTGACGGTGTGCGCGCGCATCGTAAAAATTTACACTCATTTTTCCCTAACGCGCCTAAAGAAGTATAACTTCAATAAAAATGTGTTTATTCATTTTGGAATCCTGTAAAGTAAAAAATACCAGTGTCAGGGTTCCCAGCTCTTCCATACATAAATACATTAAATTTAAAGTACAATTTTGTTTTTTTAAATATTCTTTAAAACATTTTTCAAATTTTTAACAACATGCGCAACGCGTAACATGCTCGAGTGTGTGGGTGTGTGTGTGTGTGTGAATGAGTGAGTGTAATGTGTATGAATGTGTTACATACTAGGTCTTAGTAGAATCTTAAACCGTAAGGTGTGTTTAGAAGCCAGTCCTTTAACCGTTTTTTTTTATTATATTGAGTCTGTGTTATTAATGGTAGAATTTCAATTGTATTAAGGTTATTTTTCTGGAGAGATTTTTTTAAATTTGATCGAGAAAGGAGAAAAAAAGCTTACAGTATAGTAATATTATAATATCCTTAATTATAATTTTCCAGTGTCTTTACAAATGCAATATTTCCCAATAAGCACCGAAGAATTTAGTTCAATTTAGATGATGTTTAGAATACAAGGCATTTCGCCGGAATATATAAACTGAATAAATAAACACATTAGTTTGTAACTATTAATTTAAGTGCTAAATTAATTATCATAAAATGTAAAACACTATTCATCATTCTTTGCTCAGCTATTTTTTTTTAATTTAATCACGTTTAGAATACACGGCATTTCGCCGAAAAATATAAAATAAATCATTAAACACATTAGTTTAAAGCTATTAATTTAAATGCTAAATTAAATTGTGTTAATAAAACGTAATTGTGTCATTTCTCGGCTATTTCTTATATATATAATTATGTTTAGAATACAAGGCATTTCGCCAGAAAATATAGACTGCATCAATAAACACATTAGTTTATAACTATTAAATTAAATTATGATAATGAAACACTATTTTATAATTTCTTTCTCGCGTAATAAATATTGATAACATCTAGAGAAAAAGAAATTCTACGCGTTTCTTGGATAGAACAGTTGAAACGGCTTTTCTTTGATAAGACAGCGGTTACTGTCGGTCATTACACATTATTGGAATTATTGAGTAAACGTCAGGAATTTATTTTCTTATTTTTCTCTCCATACTGTTCCAGTATCTTATGATTTATACGTTAAAATATATAACTAAGGAAATAAGGGATTTATATTATATTGGTAATTGTTTATTGTTGATGTTAAAACTGTAAGCTTACCGCGTAAACAAAAGCAATTGCGAAAGTTAAATGTTAGCAGCATGTAAAAAATATGCGACATTATCATTATTCACGATTAGGATGACTACAACTAAACGTTCTTCAAACCGAAGTTCTATCTATTAAATAATAAATATACAGTTATATTTGTTATATAACTAACTACCTTCAGCACCGTTGATCGGAAGCCCTTCGTGGGTAAAGACCTCCTCCAGCTATTTCCAAATTTTATGTCTTTCTTTCTCCATTCGCTTCCTGCTAACATTTCTATATATTCAATCCACCTATTCTCCTTCTTTCTCTTGCTCCTTTCCATGGTCCCTGCTATGTAAGTAGGCGTTAAAACTTTATACTATTGCTTCCCTTATAGCAATTATAAAGTGCAAAGTTGATTTGCACAACATTAATGTTTTTTGTGTCGGCGCGTGCGCAATGCTCGCTTGGTTTAATGATAAACGCCTCGTGCTTTTTATTGTTCACGCGTTGAAGCTTTTTATTATTATAATTTATTACGTGGTAATTAAAACTTTGTAAAAGTACCGTACATTGTAATAAATGTATGCAATAGGATAAAAATATATTAATAGACTATTCTTAGACTAGTGGTCGGAGGACAGGCGGGCCCGGGTTCGTTGGTGTAGGAGTGTAGGAGGATCTTCTGCAGCTAATAGCCAACAGCTTCAGGCAGTGGAGTGGTGATTTATTAAACTAATTAAATAAACATATTAAAATAAATGAAAAAAAAAATTAAGAAGCTAATTATACATTTGGTGTTGTCATTTTTATAAATGTTTGTCTAAAAATAAAATTAAAAAGAATATCCTAATCAGGTTAAGTGAGAGTCATCTATTCTAAGATTCTTCCCAGGATTGGTACGCGAAGCCATTGAAATTAAAAAACACCCCAATTTCAATAGAGGAGACGGCCTAAAATTGTCAAACACCTGGGATCCAATAATATCCAAATTAAAATCTCAAAAAGAAAAACAATTCACGAAAATAGAGGACACCGTGAGCCATTTCTGCCAAAACCCTCCATCTTTTAGTCGATACCAACTCCGGGGAAATAAATACAGATGATACAACTTTTTCTACAGCTGTGATGCTTTTTGACATTCAACACCTTTTGTCTTCAGTCACTGTGACCACGCACGCTGTAAAGCACGTGAAACATCGGTCAAATTTAAAATTATGTAAAATAATTGTAAATTTATAATAATACATAACTTCAATCCGGTAAAAAAGTGTTTTTCTATGTGTAAAAGTTATGTTAATAAAAGACAACACTAAGAAAATCTTGTTACACCCAGAATTTACACCGGCAAATATAACACCTACTTAGTTAAATACGCAAACTCTAAATCGATCGCAAACACGTTTTAATATGAAAAAGCTTCAGAACCAGTTTGTGAACAATTTCCACATTCACACCTCAATTTACCTATGAAATGAGCACCTATGAATGTGTAGGTAAGTGTCGATCGACCGTTCATAAAGCATCCATTCAATTATATCGGAGCACCCTTCACACACAGTAATTGGTAAATGCTTCAACACTTCGCGATAGGAGAACCATAAAGTATGGTTTATTTATTTTATTGAACAGGTATAATGTTACATGTATTTAAAATTAAATACACACGCGATTGTAAAGTAAAACTGTTGAAAGACTGTATTGGTTTACGATTAAAGTTCCTTTATCATATATTTAGTTTAAATTGTACAAATTACCTTTTTTTTAATGGCTCTGGCACGATTTGTGCATTAGCCAGCGTCAAGTATAGGATTTTTTTTAATAATTCGTGCTTGTCTTTAGAAATTCGACCGTGTCCTCCATGTACGGTTTAGGCACTCTCCCTGTACCGCACAACCCTCCCAAAGGTCGAGAACAAATTTAAATTAAATTAAAACTTGCCCTCGAACCGGGAATCGAACCCGGTACCCCTCACCTAGCTGCCACTTAATAAGACCGCTAGGCTATGAGGCCTAAAATACAGCTCTCAGCTGTCAACAACAGAATCATATTTGACAGCTGTCAAATACACAATATTATTTGACAGTTGAGACCACTCGAAACGATGAGTAATGTTAATAGTGTAATGTTCCAATCTCTTGGTTATGGAATAAAATGTATCTATCTGGGGATGATTTGTTTATTTAATTACAAAAAACTGAAGTAGGATGATACTTGTCTATTTGAGTCTAAAGGTTTCTCAAGCATGAGAGACACAAGCTCAAGCCAAGGCCAATACTGCTCGCTAGCATACCGTAACATTGACATTTATGATATTCCCGTAAATTCATAAGTTCGATATTATTTTTATTATGGTCTATTCGAAAACCATGGTCTCCATACAAATACCTCGGAGCTATAATGACCAGCGGTCAACAATTGTGCAGCGATTGGTCTGAAAAAGCAACATATATAAATCAAACAGATACCAGCAATGCCTCACCTCTTCCTTATTTGTATGAATACCTTCAGAACAGATATTTTAATCGACTTTTTATGACAAAATCACATTAGAATGATTTGTCATTGTTCTCTTGTACCAATTGTCGAGAAAAAAAAATATTTATTTATTATTAAAACCGATTAACATAAATGATATGTGACACAACGGGTGAACTTTTTGCTAACATACAAAGTCTAGTTAATCGTAGTAAGGATATAGGAATACTAACTTTTCTTATATTTCACTTGCCCCGAGAGATAGTCGTAAAGCACTTTTACGACTGTTAATTTTTGACTTCCTTGGAGTACTATAAGTGTAATTTGTTTTTATAATTTTTGCGAAACACAAATTTATTTTTATTTTTTTATAATACAACATACAAAAATAATTTCCACCCCTCTACGATCAACCCCTTTATTTTATTATTGTAGATAGTTATTTTTATTGAACTAAAACATATTTCCTAGAAATAATACGTATATGTTAACGTAAAATTGTAAACACCGTTAGATTGTAATCTATCTCGCGAGATTATAAACTGTCGAAAGATTGTGAACCTCAGCTTACTGCTTACAATTTAACATATTATTATTCGGTGGATTGTACTACACTAACTTAGTTATCATTCAAACTTCTTTGGTCAATTACAGATTAATTTTACTTTCCAACAATTTCATATAACTACCGAATAATAATACGTTAAATTGTAAGCAGTTCGTTGAGGTTCACATTCTTTCGACAGTTTATAATCTCGCGAGATAGATTACAATCTAACGGTGTTTACAATTTTACGGTGACATATACATGGCAAAACAAACGATTGCAAATTCCAAGAACTGTAAGTATTATATAGAAACTCAAAGTCAAGTCAAAAATCATTTTTTCATATAGGTAACACAACACACGTCTTATCAAGGTCAAAAAAGAAATATACATTAAATGCTTCTAATTTTAAAAACTGCCCGTTCTCAAATCAAGGGCGGAGAACGGATGAGAAGAACCGGCAATAAACTCTCCGCCACACTTTTTAATCGCCAAGTTTTTGTTTTACACAACGTTTGTGAGGCAACAATAACAGCATGTTCCACGTGACATCTTCAGTAATAAATAATAAAAAAAAATTAAAAACAAAGATTTGTCCTCTATCAGCAGGAGGCAGGAGGGTTAGATTAAAATTATAAACAATGGAGATAGAGTTTTTTATTGGAAATTTCCTCCTCTTTCAGAATCTTTTTTTGAAATTTCTAAAATATTAATAGTTTATTAATATTGGCAAAAAACGAAATGCCATTTTTTTTATCTTTAACTGTTTATAACTTTTGCAATTTTGTATGTGCTAATACACGATTTTGGCACATTTTTCTAGACGTCATTGCGGATCCAATGGTAGGGGAGCCCACGATGCTAAATGGGGATTTACTCGAGCGTCGTAGAGACCTATTGGGATGCAAAGCTTAGATAAAAAGAAGAAAAAAATGTTATATGATAAATTCCTTTTCATCGGTGGGGGAAGCGGCTATAGATAGTTAAATATGTAAAAAAAAACTGTTGCATGGACATCCTCGAGCGCGTCAGATATTGATAGCATCTATGCCCTACGTATTTTTAATAATGTACGTATGTTAATCTGATCGTTTGCATGATGCGGGTGGTTGTATTTAAGGGTTGAAAATTAAAAAAAAAAAAAATATCGAGCGCGTCAGATTTTCTAAGGGAGTGTTAAGTGCACCAAAAAAAAGCTCTCATTCACTAATCTGACGATTTCGATGGGACGCAAACCCACAGCCATTTTCTTAATTTGCAAAAAAAAATCGCAATTTTGAAATACTCAAGCGCGTCAGATTAAGATATATGTGGTTCATCTTTATGTTCTAAACGTACTGTCTCATAATCTGACGATTATCTAGAGGGATTCGCCTGATCTGACAAAAAAATAATAGAAAAACGGTTCACCTAAAGGGCCATCCCTGCAACTTCCCGCTAATTCCATTCCTGGGCGCTTAAAATTGATATTTTGAGCTCGCTGAGTTCAAAGAAATAACATTTCTATGCATTTGAGCTCTCCCAGCTCGAAAGTCTGATAGAAGTTTCATAGAACACTATTTTTGGAATTTTCAAACCGCAATAACTTTTGAATGGATCAAGCAATTTTCACGCGGTTGGCGGCATTCGACGCAGTTTTATCATTCTCATAAGTAATTTTGCAATTTTAATTGATCGAACCACAAATTTCGGAGTAATCCCGAAAAAACACTTTTTCGGGTTTCTTTCGTGTACGATATCTCTCGAACGAATCAACCGCTTTTGACCAGCTTGGTGGCGATCGACGTGGTTTTTCAAGCTCAAAGGCGGATTAGTTTTTGAATTGTAGTAAAGAAATGTAATTTTGAGGGAAATATTTAGAACGCCGTTTAGTAGATTCCGATCGGTTTAAGGAAATGTAGGCATCACGCAGCTGCACGCATTTAACTTTATCGACGAATTTTTGTTATTTCGGCTTGCGGAAATCGTCAGATTATATATTTTTCATTATTCTTGAATTATTTCCTTCAAAATAAAAAAAAAATTAGCTACGCTCGAGAATGTCGAGATGACGTTTTTTTTTACAACTTTGTTGCCCTCCCCTTTTTTTCCGTCACTCTCAAATTGTCAGATTAGTGGAATATACACTTTTTAGGATGTAATTAACTCACCCTACCTTAATCTGACGCGCTCGGGAATTTCTGATGGTCAATTTTTTTTTACTAAACTGATCCTGTCTCCTTCACGTGCGGCCTTATATATGGGCCTCATATTTTGTGGAGGTACTTAACCGGGTACAAGGTATCCCCCTATATATTAATCTGCCGCGCTTTAGTAAATCCCGAAATCCCCTCTTGGGCTCCCCTACCACAATGAGCTATCGCACATAATTTTAATTTTTCTCTATTTTGTACCATTTTCAACTTGTCGACTAGACTATTACATTCTCGTGTGATACTGAGGGGTACTGTACTAACAATATTATATTGCAAAATTCAGGCAATTAATCTTAATATCTCACACTTTTGGATCTTTTTTAGCGTATCATGCTTATAGAATAACTAATTTGACATATATAATGTGTGCAGTTACGTAACATTGTCTAGCTGTTAGTATAGACAAGAACTAAATCGCTACAAGCTGGACCGGACGCGGCAGGTGCTACCGAAGGGTTCAAATGGGTTCAAAACACCCCCTCCCCCCGCTGTATCCGTGCAAACACGTTCCTCTAATAATATTATATAGAAATGAAAGATTAATGAGAGCAACTCGTGCACGCCTTTACCGAGGGATGAGGGATTGTCGATAAAATGGAATCTATTTCAATAAAATCCCGCTAAAATCTTGGAACACATTTGTACATGTGTAATTTTTGAAGAGAAACTTCTTTAGGCGCATGAGGGTTAAAAATTTACGGACCGTCACGAAGATGTGCAGCGTTTTTGTCGAAGAAAAGGGATAGAGCGATTGAGACTGATTGAGAGAGAGTGAGAAGGGTGAATAAACTTATAGAAATTCTACTTTTTTTAAATTCAAATGCCTCGTGTTTTATTATCGAAGAAATAAATTAAAAAAATAAATTTATATAATTTGTAATAATTTTGGAGACAATATTTTAATGAAAATTAAATTCAATAAATTCTTAACATATCTTCCTTTTTCCCTCCCTCTAAGTCTCGGAAATCTAAAATTTTAGATTTGTGTAAATATGAACAAGACTTAAAAAATAGTTTGCCGAAGAACTTTTACATCTGACATGACGTGTACTTTATACGCACGCACTTTTTTTATTTAGTTTTTTCTATAATATAATTTGTATTAATATTAAATATAATTTATTTATCAAATCAATGTATACAAAATATTGTAAAAACTATTTGAAAAGAGTAAGTATTGAGTTTCTTGTCCATTCTTCTCCATGTGAAACTACCTTTTGTAACCATTCATTTGTTTTGAAATATTTTTAACTTGTAATTTTAACCTTATAAATAGGCCTAATTGAAATAAATTATTTGACTTAGAATCCTTATATATATTGAACGTATACATACTTAGTAGTACATATATACATTTATTTATTTAACAAAATAAGCTACCTTTACATTTATATCACATCTGTCAATCTATCTATTTCGTTAATTATTTCTATATATCGTGTCATGTGTGCCCTTTTCGAGAGGTTAGTATGGTGTTAATTGTTCACATAAAAGTATTCAATGGCTCACGACGTTGTAACGCACGCGGTGAACGCCGTCCGGTCGTAGAATCGCACACTTATCAATTAAATATAGTACAACCAATTTGTTTCACAATTTCACAGCAAATTTACGACGTATAAAGAACCTACAATATTTTATGAGATAATTTGTGTAATTAAAATCATTAGCCCGAAAGAATTTTGTAACTTGATAATATAGCACGTCCTCGCTACTTTGTTTGTATATAAAAATAAAGGGTATTTCAACAAGAAGTTTGTTTTTCAATTGTGGCAACACCGAGAACGTGATAGTTTTGACATTTAGTTTTTGGCGGTATTCGTAGCAGGTGCTTTGGCAATTATTACAATGAATTCAATTTCGCTCGAAAATCGCATTAAAATAATTCAAATCCACTATAAAAATGGTGGTTCTGTTAAAGTTACATTTCGTAAAATTCGTGATATTTTCGGCCAGCATAATCGTCCTTCTGAGACCGCTGTTAAGAATTTGGTCGCGAAATTTGAGTCGACAGGCTCGGTACAAAATGTGCCAACACCAACACGTGTTCGACCGGGTCGTTCAACAGAAAACATCGCCGCCGTGAGCCACAGTGTTGAAGAAGATCAAAATTTGTCAATTTCACGACGTTCTCAACAATTGGGGTTATCCAAAAGCACAACATGGCGAATTTTGCGAAAGGATTTGGCTTTGAAGCCTTACAAGATTCAACTGGTGCAGGAATTAAAGCTGATCGACCATTGAAACACACACAGCCAATGAAACGATCAATTTATTGCAAACCAAATTTCCCGAGCGCATAATTTCGCGAAATTCAGCTGTTAAGTGGCCAGCCAGATCGTGTGATTTAACACCACTGGATTATTTTTTGTGGGGCTATGTTAAAGACAGAGTCTATACGGAGCCAATCGAATCGATTGCAGCCTTAAAACTCAAAATCCGTGATGTCATTAACGAAATAGACCCTCCATTTTGCCAAAAAGTGATTAAAAATTTTGATGAAAGAATCAACATCTGTCAGCATGGTCGTGGTGGACATTTGCCAGATATCATTTTTCATTCATAATTGCCAAACTTTTCTCTTTGTAATACAATAAAAATTTTATTCATTTTCCTCTAAATTCTTTGTTTTATTTTGTTTTAGAAAACAAAGTTCTTGTTGAAAAACCCTTTATATTGTTATTTTATTGAAAGATTAATTGTTGGACTTGTAGGCTGGATTCACAAATGCCAGAGTTAGTTCTAAGCCAACTTAGGGGGCTTCAAAAACAATGGATACCATTTCTTAAAATGCCGGCAACATACCCGTAACACCACAGCCTTGCGTTTCTGTAACTCACTTTTCGAACTCTCACAGCGGTTTTCGCAGCGGCGGTCGCGCTCAAATGAGTCGTGAAGCAGTCCTTTTATGATTTGGCATTCTGATAAGGAGGAAGCTTGTAGTTTATGGGAGTTACAAAATCGATAGGCAGTATTCAAAGTGACCCCATGTTATTACAGACGTAAAAGTTAATAATATATGATTACTATTTTGGGACAGTTTTTTAATTTCCCCTAAATATTATTTTTTATTTTTGATGTTACATAATATTGTAACTACTATGACGTTTAGAATGGATATGTTGTCCTTTTTGTTTATCATAAATTGTTTTTTGTTTGATTTTATATGTATACATTTTGTATCAGTTGAAATCCCTATAAAAATCGCTCTAATAACTTCTTAAATTGTGTTGGGCAAATAATACGAGTCTTACCTTTTATTTTCTTGCAATACAGTGTTCACATTCAGCAATTGGTTACTTGTTACCGCGTAATAGTTCAGTGAGTGGACTAAGGTTCTAAAGTATTGAGACTACTTCTCAATAGCTTATAACTTGGCGTTTCGTAAGGCAGATTTTGCCGCGCACCACCACTATGTGGAACCAGCTGCCCACTGAAGTATTTCCGAACCGATTTGACTTAGGGTCCTTCAATAAAAGAGCGTACAAATTGTTAAAAGGCCGGCAACGCATTTGCGAGCCTTCTGGCAATGTAAGTGTCCATCGTCTGCGGTATCACTTAACATCAGGTGAGCCTGTTTAGACTGGTCGAGGGTCCTCCGTTTAGTAAGGGGAACGAACAGAGCAACCTTCTTTCCTCCCAATTACAACTGGAAATGTTGGACAGTGAACACCCATTAGCAATAAACACCCTTCTTAGTAAAAAAAATCCGTCTCTTTGAACTCTTTTAACTAAAGTACTCTTTCTGCAATTCTACAAATAAGAACATCAGGTAAAACGGTGCAATAAGTACAATTCTTTCATAAATAATCCTCCATAACGTTATAATTCATCAGTGTTATATTTTCTATTATAAACAACGAGTGTAAGTATTTTCTAGACAAGTTCTTCAGGGATCTCTCCTTACAGTAGTGTAACAATAGGGTGGCAGGGCTGGTAAAATGCCCTGACCCAAGAGGGCCCCTGCCCACGAGATATTATGTTCTATGGATGAATGTGAAGTCTCTAAAACACATTGGGCTAGCGTGGGGACTATAGACCATTCCCTCTCGCCTAAGAGAGGAGGCCTATGGCTATTATTGGGTCATATACAACGTGTAATTGGGTACGCTGAAAATCTCGAAGTTTATTAAAGTTAAACTGAGTAGGGACGATTTTTACTGATAGGGCCACATCAAAAGAATTGCCACGAAATAAGATTTGCCACGGGCCCCAGATGGTATAGTTACGCCACTGTCTCCGTTGCTTTTGAGACATTCAAAACAAATACTACTCGTGAGAAGCTCGCGAAAGACCAGTTAAATTTATAGGCAAATTAAAAAGAAAACGTCAGGTCACACTATTCCAATTAGGAAGGTCAGAGAGATATAGTGGGTAGTTCGTTCAAATAGGAAGCGTGACTCGAGCAACGCTACAATTAGCCATATTTGGCAAGGCGCTTGTAGCATGCTATTTATTGCATAAAACAGACAAAAATTACAAAAAAATATCGCCTTACATTTTAGGTAAAAAGGCAATTTTTCTTGAATTTATAATCTTCCACAAAAATTTAAAACGTGCTATACGATACGTAAGTTTTATGCTGTTGAAAATTTTTAATTTTCTTTAGAAAATTGCAATACAATTCTATCAAAATGTATTTTTAGCGGTATAAGGCAGTGTTGGTCTAGTGGCTTCAGCGTACGACTCTCATACCTGTAGTCGTAGGTTCGATCCCCGGCTGTGCACCAATGGACTTTCTTTCTATGTGCGCATTTAAAATTTGCTCGAACGGTGAATGAAAACATCGTGAGGAAACCGACATGTCTTAGACCCAAAAAGTCGATGGCTGGTGTCAGGCATGGAGGCTGATCACCTACTTGCCTATTAGATTTAAAAATGATCATGAAACAGATTCAGAAATCTGAAGCCAGGACAAGAGGTTGTAGCGCCACTGTGTTTTTTTTAAGGCAGTTAAATTGTCAAATACACTTCCTGAACATGCGTGCTTTACGCATACCACTTAATATGGGCCCTGTTATTTCCAACAGCGACAGCGATGGCGATTCCAACGTTCCCTCAATATCCGTAACACTGATATCTTAACCAACTAAATGTGAGATGTAATATAGTATGGAAGGCTTTTAATCATCTAATCTAATATATAAAATTCTCGTGTCACAGTTTTCGTTGCCATACTCCTCCGAAACGGCTTGACCGATTTTGATGAAATATTTTGTGCTTATCCAGTATCTATGAGAATCGGCCAACACCTGCACTGTCCTGCGATTCTGTAACTCACTTTTCGAACTCACACAGCGGTTTTCGCATTCTGATAAACAATAAACTACAAGCTCCCACCTTTTCGCCTATGCGAAAACCGCTGTGTGAGTTCGAAAAGTGAGTTACAGAATCGCAGGGCAGGTCTATTCCCACACACATTCCGGTCTACCTGCGCAGGCATACCTGCACAGGTGGAACTCTCCTGTAGACCGTAGTGTGTATGGCCTACATTAGAGGGAGGGAAAAGGATATGTTATTGTTAGGAATTTAATGAAATTAATTGTCATAAATATGTGTAGAAAATGAATACAGATGTTTTTTTATTTTTTTTATTTATTTCTTTGATAATAAAAACTCGTGGCATTTTAATTTACAATTCGTCATTTGAGATTTTATAAAATATAAATTACTAATATTTCATAAATTCTCTTTACTAATTTTAATTTTAAAAATAGAATTTCTATAAGGCAATCCAAGGCTTTCAATCGCACTCTCCCTTTTCTTCGACAACAACGCTGCACATCTTCGTGACGTTCCGTAAAAATTTTACCCTCATGCGCCTAAAGAAATTTCACTTCAAAAATGACGTTTTACTTACTCAAATATGAACCATTAATTTGGTTGTTCAACTGCAGCAAACCAATAACAATTAAAGCGTCTACCATTTAAAAAATGAGCATTCGGAAAGCGTGACCGTGCCACAATTAGCCATATCTGGATTCTGCTGACTACATCTTGATAACCGGTGAAATGCTATCAAACAATAGAGCTAGCGCTTTGTAACCACACTTATCTGAGGTCGGTTTATTGTTCGCTGAACTTTGCTTGAAACCGAAATGCCACGCTTTTGTTAGGATTATTGAAAATATAACTGGCTCCGAGCAGACTTAAGCAGCCTACGAGATACGCAAATGATTCGTACCTGGTGTCATGCATTGGGATTATAACATTGTGGGATCTTTAAATAGATATTGGTAGTTTAGTTAGTAACTTTATATTAAGCCGTATAACACAATCTCCACTTGAGCACTGTCAAATATGTCAAAGTTCAAATAAAATAAATGATTTGACGGCTCTTGAAAGCAGATTTAAGTTTGAGTGACGTTCTAGAATACGGGCTGTCTGTGGTTTAAAGCCTTTAAAATTGGCATATGAGAAAATGGCGGCCTTACCTGGGAGATACGACCTTCAATTATTTAAAGAAAGAGTACACTCCTCCCTCAAAGGACGGCATCGCATACACTAAAGTGGGTCTCCATGGGCTGCGATGACTGCCGTCCCGAGGCACGTTTGCTATATGATAGGGGTATCATATCACAAAAAGAGAGAATCTTGTCTCTTATAGTACGATGATTAGCTTTTTGTTGACTCTTTCTGATACTGTTATTACCTATTTTTCATTGATACTTCCTACATATGTCCAAATCTATAGTTTTGTGGTTACAGACCAGTCTTTAAGAGGATAACTTTGAGAAGGACTGAAAATTATATTTTAGTAAAAAGTTCATTATTAAAATAAAAACACGAGATTTCATATTAAAGTTTTCGTTAACAAACACTTTGACTTATTAAAATGCTACAGACTGAATTGAATGTAATTAAAATGAGGACAAATACTTATGAAAATTGTTAGCTTTTAAATTTTTTTTATTACATTCCAAATATTTTTAAAAATGTTCCGTACACTTAAATTGGTTGCAAATTTGACACGTGATGTAAAATAATATATTTAACACCACTCCAACTTTGCAGAACTTTTGGAATTTTGGTCTCAAGAACTGAGCAAATTATCATTTATTGCATTTTTAACAATGTTCCGGACCGCAGAGCAGGTTGCAAAATTTTATAGTTTGTTTTAATACCACTCCCGACCTTACATCAAAATTTGAAAACTTTTGGAATTATAATGACTTAATTGTCTTGAGTGACTGGACTATAGCCCTAATAAAATATATTATCGAAAGGTGACAATGACATGAGAACTTAAGACGGCGAAGCGCTAACCAGATCCATGCAGAACTAAATCTCAATCGAATAGCCCGCGATATTGCGGTTAAAGAATTTAAGAGGTTATAAGAACTACTAGTCTTTCATATAACTCTAATTAAAAGACAGTTTTTCTGTCAATAAACTATGAGAAAGTCACGTTAATTGATCATATTTCTCCAGCTAATAAATGTCCAATCAATTATTTTATTTGTAGGAATTCCTGGTTCACGATTTAATTAAAATCGCAACGTTCGTATCATGTATTCTGACTTAATTAGTTATCAATGTAAAGTTATAACATTACAGTTGGCATCGGAAAATTAAAATTGACTTGATTAGGCTTTTAACTGTTACTATGTTTCAATATGTTATTATCAATTATATCTTAATTAACGGGCTTATATTTAGTATTTCAGCCTTTCAGCGTTATTTAGTAACGCATTAGTCGACTAATTATTGCATTAAACTCAAACTCAAAATATCTTTATTCATATAGGTAAATAAGTACACCTATGAACGTCGAAAAAAAGTTAAATTAATTGTAAATTTACATTTACTACCAGTTCGTAAGGGCGTAGATCGGGCAAGAAACTTTCCGCCACTCTTTTTAATCGCTAAGTTTTAAGTCGTACAAATTGTTTGAACTGGAGCAAATCAATCGCAAGGATTAGGATCATTTAAGTAGTCGTCAAATTTATAAAAAGCTTTTTAGATTCATTTATGTTTAACGAGGGCTTTGAATTTATCTAATAATCTCGTGATCTCGTGATTAAAATTACGATTACATCGTTAAAAATATATCTGTATTAAATACAGAAATGTAATTGAAACATGAAAAAAACTGTATTACTCAATTTATAACCCCCTTCCCATCCCTCAATTTATACCTTCCTTAAGGAAGCTAAAATAAATTCTTTAATTTGAATATTAATTGACAAGTGTATGTACTCTAAATACAATTTACATAAATCTTAAATCGTAATGAATGAAGTAAATTGAGGCAGAAACGATTGTCGTCCGCTTGAGAGGTGAGTTGGAAAGGGGCAAAATATATCGATCATTATAAATTTCCACTCGGCAGCTAACGGCGGCTGCGCACGCGACCTCTTTACATAGAATAAATCTGTAGATATGATGGATTTTTGGCGAAAAGCAAAAACTCGAAATCCAGAATTACGGTGAGGTATCTCTGCATCTTCTACCGCATTTATCATGGAGAGTTTTCAGAGGAGCAGTTCGGACTAATACCGACAGCTGAGTTTCATTATCGGACGTCAAGGCAGAATACAAATGGTTGTAACACCTCGACGTCCTTCGTTCCACAACTGAGCCTTTCTCAAGGCAGTTCTTGGCGTGCACCACCACTATCTATATGCCAATGCACTCGTTATAAGTGTAGCAACTGACACCTCTGTATTTATTTAATCTATGTGACCGCAGATCTTTCCGTGTTCCGCGCGCCATCTATAGATCTTGCGCTTGCCTTGTTCGCTCACACCCAATAGATATTACCCTCGAGTGAGCTTCATTTAACTTTACTCTAGTACGGGGTCACACTTACATAGATATTGTTAATAGAGGCTTTATTTAATAACAATTTACTTGCATGAATATAGTACAAAAATGTTATGGTGGTAAAATGTACCTAAAGTTCGCATATTCTGCCAGAAGTTACAACTGCATTTTGAGTCATGTAATTATAGTAAATTCTTATATTATTTGTAGTTACAAAATAACACATTATTAAAATATATTATTACGCTAACAAATTAATATTAATTATAATGTTTCACGCAAATTAATAGAATAATATTTTTTATGCAAAAGTAGTATATTAAGTCGATTTTTAAAATCTCTAGTAGGATAATTTTAAGATCTTTGGATGTTTTTGGTAAATTATTATAAACCTTTATTGCCATACAAAGGGATATTAAGATAACATTGTAGATACCTCAGATCTCTTCCGATCGAAAACAAATAATTTAAATCGTGGTCAGGCAATGAAAGATTAGAAAAATTGTTGATTTTATTAAATATTAACATTACATTTTTCCATGGAACGCTTAATGCTTTGTGCCGTATTTTATACCAAATAAATTGTTAAATTGTAATCACTTGTTTTCGCACTCTTCTACTGCTTCATTAAAGAACTTTTCTTAGGTCATGTATTATATTCATTGTTATACTTATTAGTATTTATAAGTATATGTGTGAATATTGGATTATCTACTTGAGAACAGTTCTGCTGGCATGTTTGTATATAATTATTATTTATCTGTAAAACTATTGAGGACATCATCAACATTATATTTTATTTCTCATTATTGTTTATATTAAAGTCATAATTCTGTTTGTTTCTTCTTAATAAATAAAATAAAACAATCAACGTTGTTGCATAGTGCTGTGATATCTAAGGTACCCAACAAAAAAAACCGTCCGATTCTTTGAAGTCCGTTTAAAGTTGACCACTGCCCTGATTTCCCAATTTAATCCCATTTTATGATTTCTGAAAAGGTGGGACCTTTTCAGAATGCCAAATCATAGAACGACTGCTTCACGACTGATTTGACAGCGACCGCCGATGCGAAAACCGCTGTGTGAGTACGAAAAGTGAGTTACAGAATCGCAAGGCAGTGCTTTCCTAGCTCAACAGATAAGTATCGCAATACAGCGAGGAAATGCTGCCACCGTGAAAGGTACACGGCCACAGGAAGAAAACTTTTTAAATTTGTTTAAATTTTCTTTTATTAATTTTTAAATATTTTTATTATTACTTTGTAGGTTAAGAAAATTGTATTATATATTATTCGTTTTTATATTAATAAATAACGTTATTAAATCAAGACTTTACGATATATTGTTCAATTTGGGAGAATGATTTGATTCTTAAAATGTCTTAAGCAAAGCTCAAACACAAAACGCGTCAAATAAATTGCACATAAACGATTAAACGCAGCGCCGCGGCTGTGAGCATTCCGACAATTTATTAAATCATTAGTTAAATAATCGCCGGAGCCGCTAATTGAGATAGGTCAGATATTTATGCACGTACTTAACAGTAAATTACAATCAGGGTATAGTAAATATGGGAGTAGCAAAGATTGGTTTTGAGCCTTTTGAGGCGACAATTGAAACATGAAAAAGCGATAGTTTATTTTCCTCTACGGGGAAATCGCCGTGTTTTTTTTCAGGAAGATTATTTCTATATATTAAAAAGATCTAAAACTATACAACGCTTCGCTTGAGTAGATAGAGGCATACCTATGATTTTTGAAAGAGGCAAACAAAAATTTAAGAGCGGGAATTCTTATTGCACATGACGATTGTGAATAATAATATGTATTACCGATGTAGCCGTGGCGTATCTCGCGAGACGCGCAACACGAAGTTTTTATTTTATGTATCGTCTAGTAACAATATAAGTGATGGAATAAAATACCCTGGATACAAAGGTAGGATAGTAGAACTAAAAAAAAAAGGATATTTAGTTATCAGATCTTATCCGTATTATGTAGCTCATATAATGTTTGCGGGTTATAGTTATTTAATTAGAATATGTACTCTATACAACCCGCTGATGTATAAGTTAAATACATATACGAATTCTGGAACATATATGAAACCGAATCACTTTAATAAAGAACGATTTCCCTAATGGCATTCTAAAGTTGTATTTAGAATAACGCTCAGTAATTAAGCGGCTATTTCACAATCAGTTAGCGGTCAGTGAGAATTGCCCCCGTACGACACGCGCCGCACATTAACCCCTGGTCACCTGCAACACTTAAGTATGGCTATTAACAGCTATTTATTTACTTAACTCTGACATCTTTAATTTGCTGGATTAATTATCATAATGCAGTCATATTGAATACGGTAGCTTTATATGAAATCTCTCATATGCGATCTATTCGCAAGTTTGCACTCGACACCTTACATTTATTAGTATTAGGATTTTCTCATAGACAGTCATACCATCAGCGGCTTAGGATCTTTATAGAACTGGGGGCTAACATGCAGGAGGCTCACCTGATGTTAAGTGATACCACCGCCCATAAACACTCAATGCCAGTGCGATGCGTTGTCGGCCTTTTAAGAATTGGTACCCTAAGTCGAATTGGTTCGGAAATACTTTAGTGGGAAGCTGGTTCCACATGATTTCCCTTTCATTAAATTCAAATTTAATGACGTGGAATAAGTGATACATGTATCTTATCTTCCATAATAAACATATTTTATTTTATTTATTTATATTCATGTGGTTCGCGGCAAAAACTGCCTTAAAAAACGCTCAGTTGTGGAAATGTGGACGTCGTGATACGGGTGGAATTTCATATTCTGCCTCGACGTCCGATGATGAAACTAATTTAAAATGATGTTACTGTACGATCGGAGATCTCTACCCAATGTTACGTTATTTCAGAATATAAATATGGTTTATGCATTCCCGAGCAGCAGAATCTTCCAGATTCCATCTGTAAAAACGAACCTAGGAGTTCTGATGCCTCTCATGCGAATTCTTCGCGAAAATAACAGAATAAACGGTACGTATTCA
Organism: Pieris melete; assembly: GCA_963693345.1. NCBI lineage: Eukaryota > Metazoa > Arthropoda > Insecta > Lepidoptera > Pieridae > Pieris > Pieris melete. Next base: position 2,603,630 of record CAVNZK010000010.1, on the reverse strand, counting down.
GAGCTTGATATATTCGGTAGTGATCTGATCATTCAGATTTTAAACGTTGTAAAGCACCTAAACGGGTACCAGGTAATATTGTAGTTGGAAGTGTAATATTTTTATGACATTTTGGAAAATTTATGTTCACATTGACTAATACAGTCATGTATTTAAGAATAGATATATTGTAACATATACTGAAGAAAATGTAGGATATGGTGTATTTTAATATAAAAATAATGTTTTTGTAAGGAAAAGCATATATTAAATTTAGCGGCTTTTCAAATGGTTACACAATTACGCAACGTACAGAATCCTAGTAAAAAAAAAAATTAAATAAAAAAAAAAATGTTTATTTTGGAATATATACGTAAGATATAGGTATCACTTATTCCACGTCATTAAATTTGTATCGGTATATATATTTGCCGATGAGGGATGTCTCATCGGCAAAGATCTGTCTCAAGAAAACAGTGGGTGTAGGCCGAGAGAAAATGCCGGCGTAAAAAAACTCTCGGCAATCTTTTCAAATATAGCAGACGTGATTAGCTCGGCATACATATTTTTAACGTAACAACGAATAAAACATTTGAGCTGTCTACATTTTGATGATTCTAATTGGAGTAATCATTTCCTACAATGTAATCACAGGTTGGCTATGAAATAATTACACAGATGTAATCCAACACGTCGTAAATCTCATTCTAATAGAAACCGTAGACTTTAAAACGGAAACGAAGTCACAACCTTTGCGCCGATGTTATCGCGATTTGATGCAGGGTGATAGGAGGCGCGATAAGCGAACACGATTTATCTACGTGTCAATTTGATAATTGATTCTATATTATTTAGAAATATAACTCATCTGCCTTGCGATTCTGTAACTCACTTTTCGAACTCACACATCGGTTTTCATTCGGTTGACTGCTCTACGACTGATTTGAGCGCGACCGCTGCTGCGAAGTGAGTTACAGAATCGCAAGGCTGTTATGCTTTTGTTGATATAAACACATAACTAAATTCACCACTTGCAGTCAGAATAATTGAGTGTTAATGGTCAGTTTTTCTTAAAAATAAATCTTCAGAAAGAAAAAACTTATGGATACAAATGATGGCGAAAACACAAAAAGTGCACAGTGTTAATTACCTAGCACTTGCGGTAGACCCTTATAATCACAGTCTATGAGGGGATCATTAGTTTAATAATCCGTCAAATATCTTGCGATCTTAAATATTTGAAACTCTATACATTTATTTAATAAACGCATATATTTCCCATAATGTTCCCCTATTTTATATTCACAGTACCCACACTTAGTCAAAAATTAAACATCGAAACAATTTTAACAAATACAATACAATTCAAATCGATGCTAAAAGGCTGGCGAGTTTGCCGGCCTTTTTAGAATTAGTACGCTCTTTTCTTGAAGGACCCTAAGTCAAATTGGTTCGGAAATACTTCAGTGGGCAGTAAGTAGGCTTCACATAGTGGTGGTGCGCGGCAAAAACTGCCTTAAAGCAACTGCAACAAGTCATAATTTTTTCTTGTAATTTTCTATAGTAGTAAAAAATCGCTTCCGCTTCTCTCGCCTTTCAGCCTAGACCCTTAATGTAAATCGCTTAGTGGGTTTATAAGAGTAATTACGGGCGAGACAAAAGGCACGCGTCGGGTGCGCCCGCGCAATTAGATTCGCTCCCAATGAATCTTAGATCTACGAACAATGCTGATGGTATCATTGCGGTTCTACTTTGAATTTGTTGCTTTAACCTTTCTGAACCGTAACCTTAGTGATAAAATGATTGTTCGCTTATCGCCAGTATTTCGCGAATATTAAGTGGTAGAGTCATGCATTAAACATTTACTTGATTAAAATCGAGTTTGGTATTTTAGCTAGGTTTACTTTCTATAATTTTGTACTTGAGACAATTTTTTCTAGAAATCACACACTTTCCCTCAGGGTAAAAGGCCCGCCCCCGTACCGCCCTGTATTATCAGGGTGCGAGCCTAAACACTCCCCTCGGGGGGATGGTGTAACAAGAACAAGGTCGAACACGTTCCGTAGAATAACGTCGCGAGGAAATCGGCCAGTAAGACCCAAAAATAGTTATGTAAATAGTCACAGAAGCACTTGTAAAGAAAAATAGTCAATGACGCAGGACGCAACAAATGTGACGCTATGTGGACCCACTGAAGGATTTCCGATCCGAACGACTTACGGTCCTTCAAGAAAAATGCGGTCGAATTCTTAAAAGGCCACCACTCGCGAGCCCTCTAGCATTGAGTATCTAGTAGTATATAGTATTGTATAACGTCATTCAATTTTTGGACATTATTGACACACAGACCACGTGTAACGTGCCGTAACATTTTTTATGTAAAGTACTGGAAAGTCGAAAAATATTAACAATAACGCGTAATTCAATCCCCGCCCCGCATCGTAACGTTTTACAAAAGGACCCCCCCACCCCTCCAAAATTCGTTACGTAATACTTGAACGCTCCCTTAACGTCAGGTGAGCCCGTTTCCCCGTTCTATAAAAAAACATATATTCCCTCCTTTCGACATAGGATTTCATGACTTCCTAAATCCTTTCTCGTAATTTATTTATCGTATAGAACAATCAAATAGTTTTAATACTATTAGTATTTTGGTTAATAAAAGAAAATTTATAAATATTGTATTTGTTATATACTAAAATACTGAAATTTGTTTGACACAGTCAAAACTTATTGCAACTCAACTATAATGCTCCACTGTTTAAACCCCCACGTAGGAAAAAATATTTTAGTTTAATTCCGCTGCCGAAAATTGTTTCATAAACTAGTACACACAAGCATTCAATTTAATTTCAATCCCACACGTAGCCGGCATAACACAAATCATATACAACTAATATCATAACCGTAAAAACCGTAAAAACATAAAAAAATATAACCTACTAGCTGGCCTGGCGAACATCGTACCGCCTAACAGTCGATTCTTTATTGTTTTATACTTATTTTGCTATTCGGGACACCGGTCTAGCTAGTAAGATAAAAAAAAAGAAAGTTGATAAGACAACAAATACATTATGTCAAAAATTAAAAATTTACCTTCCCGGAACCCCTCCACTAACACTTGAACTTTATGATTCGGTATTAAAGTTCAAATTGACTTTTAAGTATTATTACGAATATTTTATATGGGAATATAGAAAAGTGTTGTTTTTAGACTGTTTCACTAAAATTTTTAAATTTTTCTCTCCGGAAGAACCATCCTCGTACTTCAAGGAATATTATAAAAAAAGAATCAGACAAATCGGTCAAGCCGTTTTAGTGTTATGTCGTGACAACGGAAAACGGGTTTCATTTTTATATATATAGATATATGTAGCGGGAAGTGCACCCGTTTCAAATACACCTGGGAAGTTTTTTGGTAGATAGACTCTAATGCAACAGCAACGCACGCACGGTGACGTGATATATTTTACTTTATATATTTTGAATCTTTTGTTTTTAATAAAAATATACTGCTTTAAACCTATTTCAATCGTATGCACTGATACGAAAAAAAAATCATTTTTATTCGTATCAGTGCATGTTACATTTAAATGGGCGTCTAAGCGCGGAAACTGAGTCAATGCTATACACACATACAAGGAATATCATTAGCAAATGAATGACTTGGAAAATCGGCATTAGTTTAACAAAGTCATGTGATTTTAATAATAAGTGAGACGCGTAAACGATATATCAGTTATTAATAACATAAACCTCGGAATAATCTCGGAACAAACGCAGGCTGCAATTTTCCCGTACTAGACTATTAATACTACTACTATTAACTAAAGTTAGTATTTTTTTTTTTGGAAAAGGTATACTTTTCTTTAATAAAATCCCAGAGGCTCTTTTATCTCTGCCTTTTAATAAACTTAAGAAATGCATTAAAGAAAAGCTGTGTAAAAAGGCTTACTAAAGTTAACGATTAATTTGCGATATTTGTTTTAAAAATAAGTGTTGTTTGATGATTTGCTATTTTAAAAGAGTTAAGCGAGTTTTTTAGCCGGCTTATTCTCTCGGCCTACACCCTCTGTCTTCTTTGCCGATGAGTAGGGATGTCTACCGATTCAAATTAAATGACGTGGAATAAGTGATACGATAAGTGACCTGTCTTATGTTCCATAATAAATATTTTTTATTTTTATTTTAATTAAATACAATTATTTAAACTAGATAACATATCACTCACCTCGACTCATATTTTGGTACCTCAGGTGATCTATGATGCTGGTCAGCCTGGTCTCCCTCTGAGGTCTGTCCTCGACCTCTTGTTTCACTGTCACTTCACTTTTCATCACTTCATCATTTTTCACATCGTTCGTTATCACAATATTTGACATTTTTATTTATTAATAGTTCCGCGACAGAGCGATACAATTTTTCTCTTGGTTATCTGTTACAAAATAATGTAATTTACTTATTTTGATGATATTAATACAAATGAGTAAGTTGGTTGTTGTATTGCCGTGTCTGTGAATAGAGATCGGGAACAACCGATTCCAAGTAATCAATGTTTTTTTCTAATTTATGACTTTCTAGAAAAATAAAACCAAATATAAGACAATTCCTCAAAATTATTCTTATCCAAATTAAATTGTTTTATTCAAATTCCCAACTGTAGGTACATATTGTGTTATCAGCTATCGCATTTCAGGAAATATATTCGCGAGACATACAGATAATATACTTCAAAGTACAGTATATTAATTATAATCTGTGATAAAAGATAAGTACGCAACTATGACCTATGCCAGATTACTTACGTTGACAAATTATTTTAAATTATACGATGCGAATAAATTTATAGCATAAACAATGCTATGGAGCTTGATCGTGCCAAATGTTCTTTACTGTACAGATTCTGTCCACAACTAATTTACCGTAAAATCCTTAAAGTAAATCATGAACAAACAAATTTCTGCGTCTTTTATCGATCCTATTAATCCATATTATCAAGTAATAGGTGATCAACCTTCCTTGCCTGATATTGGGTCTTAGCTCGCCGGTTCCCTAACGATATTTTCCTATGTAAACAAGTGTTATCGTTAACTCGATTATAAGTAATACGGTAGGCTGGGATTGCGCGAAACAATTTATTATAAAAGGGCTTTTCTCAGTATATTCACCAGTGAAAGGTCATGTACTCATAACCCAATGTTTTAACATTGACATATCTATGAATATTTATTTTACGTGATAATATTAATGAACATAGTATTGTCTTTGATTAACATAACCTTTACACATTTATGTGTCAATGGTTAAAACATTTGTTTTATTATTGGATCCCAATTGTTTGACAATTTTAGGCCGTCTTCTCTATTGAAGTTGGGGTGTTTTTTGATAATTGTAAATTTATAATAATACATAACTTTAATCCGGGTAAAAAGTTTTTTCTTTAATAATGAACATAAAAAGTACTAAAACGTCTACACTAAATGAAATAATAAGAAATCTTCAAACTCATGATAACTGTTTTATTGGCCCGATATGGTTTGAATATATTTTTACAATGTCTTCTTTTATAACAGTAACAATGTCACTGACAGACAACAAGATAATGCTTTTACTTTGACGCAAACGAATGATATATTAATTTGAGAGTGCACTGTCAAAAAAATTGTCAGCAATGCCCTCTTTTATTACTATGACATACATTCGTAGTAATAAAAGAGTGCGATATCATAAATAATTGTCTTTAAATTCGTATAATCGTAATGAGCCTATAAAACAAAGTCAAATATAAAAACTAAACTATATACCTACTATATACTACTATGTACGTATTTTTTTTGTGTAAAAGGAGGCAAACGCGCAGGTGGCTTATCTGATGTAAGTGATAATAATATGCCCATGGACACATTGCCAGAAAGCTCTCAAGTGCGTTGCCGGCCTTTAAATTCTATTATTGTTTCTATAGGTCCCGTATTTTGATGGTATATCTGCCGGTTGTTTCTTTGTAAAAAATTGCTTACATGCGAACAGCAACATATAGGCTAGGTCCTTTTAATGGCATATTAATATTATTATATATATACATATCATACTATCTTGTTTTTGTATCTATATTTTTTAAATTATAGAGCAAATTACTGTTTACCTAAGCCCTACAATCGTGTTTTATAACACAGCTTTAGAAGGATAATTAAGTCTTGCCAAATTGATGTTGATATTTAAATAACTTTTACCAAAATATCGACTTTCGAAGGAATCATTTCATAATATTTTGATTTTAAACAGATTTTCGACGGTTCCCTTCCGATTCTCTGGAATGCCATCCTTCCATACAGTTATGGTACCACCCTTGAAATTCTTTCGAACCAAAAATAATCATCGAAATCGGTTCATGAAGTATAAAGTTATCCGATAACAAAAAACCATGTAGTAGTAGTATAGGTCGACAAGTAAAATTATTAATTCCTAATAAGAATGAATGTTACATGGAAAAGTTATATTAAAATTCATCTGACCTTCAACTAAAACTAAAACTAATTTCACTTAAAGTGACGTAAATGGTATAAATGACGCGCTTTTATCTAAATGTCAATGAGCTGGTTAAGTAATCAGGTTCTTTTCAATAATGTTTAAATTTTCCAATGAAAACATTTTCAAAACATATCTTATAGTATGTGGCAAGAGCTACGTAACTCCTATAGTATCCCTTACCAAAGTCTCCTCGCATTTAAATGCGATTGAAGTCAAAATTACACTACACAACACAAATTCCTACTGAAAACACTGAAAACTGAACAATTTAAAAAAACAAACACTGAAGGTAAAACAGGTAGAGTACATCGGTTTATCGCGTTCAACTGATAACTGAGGTGTCAGGTCAAACGAGCAAATGGGGCATGGTACGAACGAGTGATAAGAGGCGATAACGGGCTCTTAACCTTCCGATGCCTCTAGCAAGCCCTTATTACCTGTACGTAATGTCACAACCATTCACAACTGAATATGTATGTGTAAACAACATCCTGTATTAGTAAAGGCTACTGGGAGCCAACAAGGCGGGAAGGAGAATTCGTTCCATCAAGAAAGATACTAAAATAATAAAATAAATATCGCAATACAGCGAGGTAATGCTGCCAGCGTTAAAGGTACACTGCCAGAGGGACCAAACTTTTTAAATTCGTTTTAATTTTTTTCTTAATTATTTTTATTACTACTTTGTAGGTTAAGTACTTGTAAATACAGTATACTTGATTGTTATGATTAACTTTTATGCTTTGAGTTAGGATATATCGATCTTAAAAAATTAGGTTAAATCAAATTTATCGCATAAAAATAGTAGTATAATAATTTAGTAAAATTATTTTTATGTATTTTAAAATCTAGCATCGTGATTCATGACTCTTAAGATTAGCATTAAGTATTTACTTTTTTTATCTTATTTTAGTAAAATAAGTCTACATTTGTAATTTTATATTTTTAAATTTAGTTTCGCACTTTATACTTAGCATTTTTTGTTTTCTTTTTCTTTACTTAATTTATGTTATCTGAATGTGTGTCAAATGTGAAATGCAACAAAGTTAATAAATAAATAATAAAAACCATCCTATCTAAGGTTTATATATAAAAAATCGTGAGTATATATCATAAAATTGATTAAAATATAATTTAAACTACATATCCTTCATAGATAGAATATAACATATCAACAACCGTTTTAATACCACGAATAATAGAACTATTCGCAAACTTAGTGTCATGACCCGTAATGTTTAGTCAAACTGGGTTTTACCCAATTCTTATCAATGACTCTATAGCTGATACCAGTCTGGCTATCATAGTTTAGTTTCCTTTTTGTCAATACAAAACCCACTTATTAGCGAGCATAAATTTTAAACACAAGATTTCAAAACTACGCGTTATTTTTCTCTGGCAATGTATTTATATATGCGATATTTTTTTCGTAATAAACCTCCTTACTTCTAAGATCAAAAACAAGAAGACTGTCAATGTCAAACATGAATCATATCTAAAATGCAAAAATCTCCCTTCACATATTTTGCCCTCTTTAAGGGGGCGTCCATTAATTACGTGAGGTGTTTAAGGGGGGAGGGGGTCGAGTCAAATATCATTTAATCTTACGTTGGAGAGAGGGGGGTCTCGGCAAATATCACGCAATTTTTTTTCTGATTAAAATAAAAATTAGGAAAACGGTTGACCCTAAAGGCCATCTCTGCACATTTCACTTATTTTGTTTTGAAGCTCTCCGCTCTCAAAGGTACGAAGTGTCGTTTTGAGTTTTCCGAGCTCAAAGAGATAGCTTTATGTTTTTGAGCTCGAACAGAAAATTAAAAAAAACACCTCACGTAATTTATGGACGTAATATGTAAAGAAATAAGATGCGAAATTTTGTTTTATATTGCAAAGTCAATAACAGTACAAGAAAAGGGCAAAAGATAGACGCTCGACCGGACATAACTTCGTGACTGCTGATAAACTGATAACACTGATATCGAACTCACAGCGGACAAAGCGAAACCTTATCAAATCCAATACTGATAACAAATTACTGAAACACCTCTTTCCAATATTTTTACTTACGTCCGGGGTCTTTTATGTTATAGTAAAAATGCCGTAGTAGTGATGAAATTAGCATTTCTTTAGAAAAATCTTGGACTCGTAGCTTTCTGACTTAATTAACGCCTCATGAAAAATGTTTTCTTGAAAAGTATGTATCATGACGAACGCAAAGAAAAGGATTTCAAATTGAACATTCAAAATTCCAAATCATAAACGGAATAAGTTCTTTACGCAAATAATAAAAACAGGAGAAATTAATAGATATAACAAATGCATAGTAGCATTTTCAGCTGCTTGGCTTATGTCATAATTATAGGTTATGCGCGGTCGTGTTGGCGCGCATGCGTTGTCGTCACGAGCTAATTCTGGCGGGGCGAGGTCATGACCCGCCCTGCGCACGCGCAACCAAATATAAACATCTGCTAACTAATCTTTATGAAAACTTGCAGTAATAGAATTGTAAACAATATGGCATATTTACTACAACGATTCGCTGAAACTGTGTATCCATGTTATATTCATACTTTGCTCTGTCATTCATAAAACGCGAACTTCATCATTTTAAAATACATTTAATTTAATCAATTTAAAAAAGGAAAGTCAACGCGTCAAACTTTTATAAACGAATAATATTATTTGAACTCATTTATCCGATACAAAGTTGGCTTTATATAGATATTTGATACTCGTGTTTCGTACAGGCAAAGGTATGTTTGGCGTATATCCAGGTCTAGCCGGGTATTTTAGTAGTCCAACGAGGTCGTGACCTGTCACCCGCTATATAATAGAACTTGTATACAAGCCAAAATTTTAATTAACGTAATGAAATAGGACACATTTAATTCTATATAGGACTATGGAATTGTCATTATCAGTCTATTAATTTTAAACGCCTGTAATAACGTGTAAATAATTGTACTTGAAAGATTGCTTCTTGGCCAATTAAAGGCAATTTTATGGTATTATGTAGGTAATTCCGTTCGACGGAAACGGCAGATATAAACTATTTTTTTAAAGGCGACCTCCGAGTCAACTTGCGCTCCGGGGCCTACCAGCAGACGTTCCATTCCGTACAGGAAGAGTATTAAGGTGAAATACATTATTTATATAGTGTACATATTTTATATAGTGTACACCTAAGATATATAATTCCACTGACTTGACGTTTAGACTTCCAGAAGAACAAATCTCCAAATAGGATGGACTAAAGGTACCGATAGACCAGGCCAAGCAGTATATGTCGATAATTAATACCAAAGCCATGATGCCTAAATAAATTATATCCTTTTAAATACTCTCCGTATTTCTACTTCATTGTACCTTAAAAATAGTTGTTATAACCGTAATAAGTAATGACTTATGTAAGAGAACAATAGCAGCAGCGCATTGAATTTTCTTACCCATTGTGATACACCTGAGTCTACAGTGGCGCACTTGTCATGAAAGTTGGCCAATCTTAGATAAGAATGTTGGATTAAATTAACTAAATTTACAAGATATGGAGAAAATTGTAAGTATATTAAATTAATTTCTAAAAAAGAAATTAACGAAATTAATAAATTTAAACTTTACAGGTAATAACAGTGTATATGAATTACCTTGTATTGAATTCGGCCGAACAATATCCGCCCTATTATCAAAACCAAATGCCTTACGACTACACAGAAGTCGATTATGAGGACTACGAGTCCAATGAATGCACCTGCTCTTGCCAACGCTGTGAAGACATAAAACCATGCTGCAGAAACACTTGCAACAACTGCTTCCAACCTTCCAGCATCGTGATAGTTCCCTATCCCTACCCACTTATAATATCAACGAAACAAAAAGAAGCAACTACTGCTCCACCAACACAAGAAACGACAGCTCCTGTTCCACAAGAAACGACATTAGCGCCACCTCCTCCAACAGAATTACCAACTACAGACATCCTAAGAAACAATGAAGCGTACATAAATGATATTATAGCTAAAGCGCCGAATTTAAATAAGAAGAATAAGTTTGTGTTAACCAATCTAAGACGTACAAAGCCCGATTGGGTGCCGAAGTATGGTATTGTACCCATACCGGATAATTTGGCAGAGAAGTTGATGCTCCAACTGCGGAGCATGCGTGTTTTACATCCAAAGAAAGAGACGTTTAAACCTAGTGCAACGCTGTCTTCGTTGGAGAAGATAATATAAAGAACTAGCGGATCCGGCGCACTTCGTTCCGCCTAACAGTCTAATAATATTAACTTTAGTTAAACTTAATTTAGGATTTCATTAATACATCTTTTTTGCAAATACAGAAATGTTTTATTGCTTGCCATTGCGAAAGAAGAATGGCAGTTTTACACATTAGCCCTCTTCTCTCTAGCGCCAATATTGCGATAGTGCATGTTAAAGCACTTTCTGATTTACAATATTTTTTGTTTTGTTATCCGGCGCAAGAACAAAGTGGTAGGTTTCTTTTATGTACGTAATTTTGTCAACAGATGGCACAACATGCTGTTTGCTTTCGTATAATTTATTTATTTATTTTCATTCAATAACCTATACGATATTTTATTACTTATTCTGCTATTCGGAGGGGAAAAGAATCTACCAAAAAATAGATATATCGTCCAGCCGATCTTGAGTTAGTGTTGTAACTAACATGACTTTGGTTTTTATTTTTAGATGTTATTTACAATTTTCATTAATGTCAAATTGTTTAATTGTTTACTAAGCTATCAATTTGGTTGCTTGAATAAGATTATAAATTTTACACTTACGATTCATCTTAATTCGAATCACAATCAATCACAAGCACTAAAATCACTTCACATTGATATATCGATAGATTTTTCGGCAATTCAGAATTCAGTGTGACCTTTCAGGAGGCGATGCGTGTGTGTTATGACTGTGTGGTGACCCCTCACCAGTCACAACGATATTTTTAGAGTTGAAAGTTCGACGGTTCAAGCGATTCCGAAGCTTCCTTATTTACGCTTTATTTGCATGAATACATTTGTCTTAGATATTTTTTGAGTTTTATAACAAAATAATTTATTTCATTTAGTACCAAAAAGTTGCTTTTATTTTATATCAGCTAAATACAACTTATAAGCTTTACGAAACAGAAAAGTGATACAAATTAATTCTAAATTAATAAATCTCTAATTGATTATATTTATTTTACCCTTCATTAAAGATTTTTTCGTTCTTGTAGCTAAAATATGAATTATAGTATAGAGACACAGCCATAATGAATATAATTCCTTGCCTCAAAAAAAGGAAAATGTAGCTACTAATATAAACTACGCCTTTGTGGCATGAGATTAAAGATTTTTTAAATTACTTTTTTTATTGTTGATGAATAATGATAAATTTATTTATTCCTTGACAATATTTTAAATTCTATTTTAAACTCTTTTGTTTTATTTTAAACTCTTTTGTTTAGTCCAGAATAAAGTGAACGTCATATCTTAATATGATGAACTAAATAGTTTTTGGATTTCTTAATAAATTCCGATATTGCGAAACGCCAAGGTTGCCTTAGGTCAGATGATAATCAGAACAAGATTGCATTGCATTCTATCAGCGCCCGCTAAATGAGTGGGCGGTGACTTATGCCAATGGGGTACTAAATATTCATTTACGTTAACCGCTAACAACTCATCTTATGTACGGGTTTATTTCAATTTTAATGGTCCAGTCAATCTATGATTCGTTAAACTTTAACCATTATGATGCGAGAAATAAGATCCTTTACATATTTGAGTTCTATTTTATGGCGTCTATTTCGTTGAATGACTTAAAAAGTTTTTGTAATTCCTTCATAAGCTATAGCATAAGATTTTGCTTTAGTTGCCTGTTTAAGGCAATTAAACACAAATGCAAATATAGTCAAGCAAATTTGTTGTATGTATAAAGGATATCCAAACGGATTGAAAATACTGTGGGTACTATGAGCCTACTCTAGTATTTGCCAAGTCACATGTCATCCATTGAAGTTGACTACAAGTACGTTTATCTAAAATATTTGTATAAGACGTAAACAGTATAATAGTAAAAAAATGCGCCTTTCAAAATGGTCAGAGCAATGCCAAATGTCAATTTTCCAGGCGCGATTAAAGATGCATAATTTTATTCTATATAAAAATAATCAGGGTCGTTTAGTAATTATTATAAGTGCTATTAATGAAAAAGACAGAAATGTGTCTACAAATTGCGGAATTGCGGGACCAATAATTTTACCTATATCTTAAAGTTTATGTAGTAAAACTACATTGTGTTTACGACACTCATAAAAATAAAATAATGTTGTTACTCGATATACACAATGTCATAAAGTTACAAAAAATGTAATGGAAAATTTCTGGTACTATGAATATGGTAAGTGAAATACAGTTTCTAGACATCGATATGACGTAGGAGAAATATTAAATATAATTGTAAAATATACTCAAAATGTGGCAAATATTCAAAACACCACGCCAGTCGGCAAAGATTCATGTCAAACATTGTCGTATTTGCGCAAATACCATTGGTAACGTATTCCTGTTGCTTATTTAGGACTTATTCCTCTTTACTCAAGAAAACTAGATTGCTATTTGAAACATTTGAGGAGATTCTTCATGTGTGTCACACATTTCACGTGAAATTTTAGTGCCTAAATATATCTCTATATATATAAAATTCTCGTGAATCCCAATACTGCTCGACCGATTCTTATAAAATGTTTAATGCATATTCAGTAAGTCTGAGAATCGGCTACTATCTATCTTTCAGACCCCTAAGTGAAGTGTCCACCCCAAATTTAATTTTTTAGAAAAAAAAAATTGGTTTATTTTTTTATGATACAGCCATAGATTTATATCGTTAAATAGGCCCCGACACCAAAAACTGTGACATTGTTTTTGAATGTGTGCGTTAACGAAAACGTTTGAATGTGTGCGTCAACATGGCGTCCTAAAACAGTGCAATTTGTGTAGAAGGTACGGTCGAAACTAGTGTCATCTCTTTTTCTCCTACATTAGTTGCAAACACTACTTTCTCTTTCGTGCACTCGCCATTTAAATTTGTTATTTTAGACAGTGCGGAAGGAAAAATAAAAGTTTTTAAATCAAATCGCAATACTTACGAGTGAAATGTTACACCTCTGGCTTTATTTGTGTTTCTAGAATTGTTGTTGCACTTTAGAAAGGCACACGATGGCATTTTGTGACACTAAACTGCTCGCAAACGTCCTTTACAACACGTCCGGCTAACACTGTGTTTAGGGGTGCACTGATCCCAGGTTAGTGAGTCTCACTCACTTAGACTGTGCGACAACACGGCGCGGTCTCACTGCGGTAAGGGCCTATCTAACGATAATATAAATCCATGGATACAGCATACAAAAATACGTACAACTCTTAATTTTCATCTACCCTCTACGATCAACTCCTATTTTTATTTGTTACTTAAGAACTTATTACTTGAACTCTGAGGTTTATATAGAGAAAAATCACAGAAGAACCTAAAAGTTTTCATTCTGGAAAAGTGGGTATGTACTAAAAAGTTAGGCTAAGTAAAATTACATTAAGGAGAAACAAAGTTCGCGGAGGCAGCTAGTATTGTTATAATAATAGTAGAAGGTTACCAGAGATCCTAAATGTATAAACGTATGTTTGCTTGACAGGAATGTTAATATGTAGCTTAATCTCACTTTTTTTCTACTCTATTTACAGATACAAGTATTCCTCATACAATTGTCGATTCTCAACAGCACATTTAGTCAATTTATGCACACACCTGGATATATGCAATATCCGCAGAGATATTACGATGAATATGACTATAGAAGATTAGGTAGGCAAAGCAGGTTTCACCGACGAAGTGGTGGAAAATTCCCTGAGTATTCCGCAGATTCCAACTACGATTATGGAAGGGCAAATTGTAGATGCTCTTGTAGAAATTGCGATAATATAAAACCTTGCTGCGTCTCCATATGCGATAACTGTAACTCGCAATCTTTAGTATTCGTTCCATATCCAGTTCCCCTTGTCGTTGCTATCACATCGAAATCAACTCCAAACACATCAACAACAACTACATCTTCAACAATGACAACAACGACTACCACAACAACAACAACACCATCAACAGAAACAGACGATTTATCGGAAATAACGTCTTCTACGCCAACGTATGCTAAAATCAAACAGTTGCCCGGTTTTGGGTTGTCTACGTCTCCTTTTTTCAATAAAAAGAGATTGCTTTTGGGAAAGAAAAAGAAGTGTCTAGGAGGTCAATGTTCGAACTACAGAAGGATAGATTTAATAGACCATTTGTTAAGAAATGAGAATGGCAGGCGAGCGGATAATTATGATGATTTTGATGTGAAACTCGAGAAAAACCATCAATTCGGTATCATTCCTATTCCTGATAAAATGGCGCTAGAATTCATGACCAATATGCGGGATATGAAATTGAATGAGTTATTACAGTCAAAGGTATAAAGTTCTAATATTGAACTTAGTGGTTTTGTTTTTAATGGGGCTGGGGTCACTTAAAATAAAGTGCTAACCGTTTACGGTTGACACCTGCAACGTCGGGACTCGGCCTATAAGTCGTAAAAAGAGCGTACCAATTCTAAAAAGGCCGGCAACTCACTTGCGAGCTCTCTGGCAATGTGCAGACGGCAGTATCACTAAACAGGTGATCCTCCAGCCCGTTTGCCTGTTGTTACATAAAAAAGGATGGTACGGAAATTGTTCTCTTAAATGAAATTAATCATTATTAGTGTTAATTTTTAATAATTAGAATTTCTCAACAGGAAGCATAGAGACGTAAATCGTAGATCTTAACAAATATAATAAAAATGCCAAATAACTATCAAATAACTTTATTCTTAAAATAGAAGGTACACAGCCATTTTACATTGACTGAGGTCCGCAAATAAATTATCATTCATTGTATTACCTACAATTTAACTAACATTAATCACATACACCACACAACCAAATCCATAAATTTTGTACTCAAAGTACAATAACATAAATATATACGGGAAGACATTATGGCAGTATATAATTTTTTTTATATTAAAAATATGTTTTACTCTTACCATAGAAAGAGCGAGTAAAAAGTATTTACTATTTTAATACTAAACAATGTATACCACATAAATATTTATCTATATATAAATTTATTTTATGGCCAGTAAATAAAAGTCTGTATAATAAACAATAAAGTGAGACACTTTTTTTCTAGAAATACTTTTTACTATTGTGTGGTTTAAAAAACAAAGAGAAACAAATATTAGTTAAAATATATAGGAAATTTATTATTAATAAAGGCATAAGGCTCTGTATTAGAATCATTATTTTGTCATAATTATTGTTTAATAATACATCCATAATTCACGAACACTAGTAACGTAATTTAATAACCTTGTGAATGCCATAAAATTATTTATTATATTATATTAATAAACATTTACCAAAATATAACAGTATGTAGTATATATTTGATGAGTATTATTTAAATAATATATCAAAGTACGATACGTACATTAAAGCCACAGATAACATAGAACTACCGTGTCTGTGGCATTGTTCTACATTATCTGTGGCTATGTCACAGGAGCCGTAATGTCAATGTCATTAAGATCACTTTTGAACTTTGAGAGCATCTGTCAATTCCTGGAAGCTTGTTACAAACCAGGGCGCCCTCTTCTGTACTTCTTCCCGTACGACGTTCCCGCCAAAACCTGGAGAAAAACAATTTAAGTTACATAACACATGAAAATAATTATCATTAACTTACAGGCATGAGGCAAGGACATAATCAGCTGTCCCTGTAATGCTCACAAGCATTATTGATTCACGAATATAAAAAGGAACATTATTCACTCTACTTATGAATAAAAGGTGAAAAAAAAAAACATCGTAGAACAATAGGTTCTATCTGTTAGTCAATTGGGTTTTGATTAAGTATACAAAAGTCATGAAGTCCAAGTGGTTATTCTGAACCAGTAAAGAGATCTTACCAATAAAAGCATCAGCGGGCGGACTGGCTTCTGCGTCAGTGGCGCCATCTCCAATCATGACCAGCTTCTGGTAGCCGTGTTGCTCCTTCAGTCGCCTTATTACCAGGGGCTTGCCACCAGACCGAGACGTAGGCTCGTTCTCATCGAAACCCGCGTATTCACCTGGAGAAAGAAAAAAAATGATGCATGTTCTTGCTAATCATAAACGTCAATGAAGGGAGTTGGCAGGGCGAGAAGAACCTTAAATCAGAAGTCTTTAATTATTTGAGTGTTACCCGAATGTTATATTATAATTTAATATAGGAAAAAACAAGTTGTAACAATTATAACCATGTGTGGTCTTTGATTATAGATTCCACGAGAGTGTAATTGCTTGCTCCTATTTCACCATGCCTCCTGCTGATAGAGGACAAATCTTTGTTTTTAATTTATTTTATTATTATCTATTACTTAAGGTGTCATGTGGAACATTGTGTAATGGTTGCAGCTCCTTACAAACGTTGTGTAAAACAAAAAAACTTGGCGATTAAAAAGAGTGGCGGACAGTTTACTGCCACCTTTCTCTTCCGTTCTACGCCCTTGATTTGAGAAGTAGCAGTAAATGTAATATTAGAAGCATATCATATATATTTTGACGTGTATAGTGTTACCTATATGAACAAATGATTTTGAATTTTAAGATCCGGACAGCGTGCACAAACATTTTGATTATAATTAGTTTACAATGATAAATTACCAAAGGATTACAAAACAAAAGACCTCAATTTATAAAGCATTCCGAAAAAAACATAAGAGAGTGATGATTTCCTGTAATCGGATGGGCTATCCGAGAAATTATCAAGACTATTCGGGGCCCTGCAATTAGAAATCTTTTGTTTACAAAATCCTTGTAATTAGTTAACAAAGGATTGATAAGCGTTTGGTATAATTCTCACAACACACCAAGATTGCAATTATCAGTGACGTAACTTGTTGACTGATTTAGTAATCTCGTTTATGCTTAAAACGATTGTAAAGACGCAGGGCCACTTGAGCTAGTTAAGTTATTTGCTTAGATCTAGGTACTTTTTTTATAGGATACGGGGACACGGACGTGGGTATTGCCGTATCTCGCAGGAAAGACCCACACCGGGAGACGATTCCATAGTTCGCTAATTGGCAAAAGAAATGTAACTCATCGCTAAATGCTATTAACAAGACATGTAAATAAAAACTGATAGAACAGATACAAAAACCTGAGCACCAGTCCTAAGAGGTTGTAGCGCAGAGTTTTTATATTAATATGATAGGTTTACTCAAAAATCTTAAAACAAACCAACACTTTTCTATTGCAAACACGGCTATTCAAATCGATATTACTTCTAGATTTTTCTAATCGAATTCACGAATTTGACCTTGATAACCACGTAAACATCTTACGGACTACTTTAAATAATATTAGTCATTTATTCATCGGAAATCTGTTATCACAAACCTCACGCAGCGATTTCATGATCAATAAAAATTATAATCTTTCTTTATCGTCTAGTGTATTTTGCAAAAGTTCCGTAATCTTGTCAGATCATTTTATTAATAATAAAAAAAATCGGTTGTCTGTAAAGTCGGTTTACTGACGATAATTGAACGTTACAATGTCATGAGAAAATACTGAAAACACTGCACTTCATACTTGACGAAAATATGTAAATGTATTATTGTATAGCAGCTGTCCACGCGGACGCATCGCTCACTCAAGTAGGGAGAGATGTCGAACGCTGCTGAACGCGGAGTCCGATTGTGCCTCTTTGTCGCTCGTTCCGCGCTCTCGCTTGCACTTCAAGCCTTAAATGGAACGCCTCAGAGCGAGGTAACGCCGCATGCGTCATGTTTTTTCGTGCGTGCAGCCGGCTCCATGTCACGTCAAAAACAGAGAAAATACTTATTTTTATTAATTTTGTAATAAAAACAAGCCTTACTGTAACTTCTACAAGTGACAGCAATACCCATCCACGTGTCTGTATGCAGATTCGATGTTTTACGTATATCCGTCGCTTCTTGACATCGTGTAACTCATTAAGATCAGGGGCTTGAGACAAGATCACTTTACGTCAAAAGAATTTGTATGAGAATGACATTAGCTCACGCTTTGTCATATGATCATTTTCATACAAATTAATTTGGCGTTAGTCGGTCTCGCCTATCGCAAAATGTCTCAACCCCCCGGGAGAAGTCAAGTTTTAGAACGGCCCCGTTTTTAAGTACGCCAACATTCTGCCATGGAAACATATGGTTTTTTTATGGTAATTAAACATTTACCTGCAGTCTGGTAAGATACATATAGATATTAATAAAAGTAAAATCGTTATCGATCTCTTTCGTCCCTTTCTCTCAAATTGTGTTCAGTCTGTCATGATAAGAGACATAACTACATTAGTTAAAACGAAGCAATTGAACTGATTTTATATAAAGTTCACCATATCGTACGTAAAGCTATATCAACAGTATGTTACAAGCTATCTTTTCTAAAATATATGACAATCATATGTTACAAAAAACCAATAAAACTAGCAAAATAGCGGATTTGGTAGCCCACTACCGTATGATAAAGTATACTAATTCATTAAAACCATAATAGCAATATAATAAACAAAGTACATAGCAATGAGACATGACAAACGCTTGAGATAATTTTGTATTAATTTACATCATTTAATCCGTCAATTCAAGTGGGGTCTGATAACTATAATTGCTTGATAACTGTTTATTTGTAAACTAACCTCATTTGTATAATGCGTCAGTATACTACATAATAATAAGTCGTTTTGAAGCCTTAACCAAAATTTAAATAAAGAAGATAATTAATGTAGTTTAATGTCATAGCTGGTGCAAAGTCTTGCAATGTATACCACGATAATATATATAGCGAAGATCGCGAAGAAACCATACGGGATGGTAAGCACGCAAAATATCAGTTAATGATTTTTAGTCCGATAAATAAACGTCAAAGATATTGAAAAAATCTGCATTACTATTAATATAATATGTGCATTGCATCTATATTTTACATGAAAAAGAGTTCATGTATAATGTTTATCCATAACAAAGTGTCAGAAACTCTAGTAAGGTTCATCTTTGTATCTGTTTCACATTATCAAAGGAAACATTTTCTGCTCTTGTACATATTTAGAATATATAAGCAGTAATGGCCTAGTGGTTTCCACATAAGACTCATGCCTAAGGTTCGATCCCCAGCCGTGCACCAATGGACGTGTCTACGTCTAATACTCGCCCGTAAGAAAACAACGTAAGGAAACCGGCATGCCTCAAATCCAAAAAGCGATGACATGTGTCATCTGTCAGACTGAAGGCTATTCCTCCTTGTCTATGAAATAGAAATGGTAAAAAAACGGCTGCAATCTGCTAAGACCCTGGGTTATAGCGCCTCTGGATTATTATTTAGAACTAGCTGGCCTGGCGAACATCGTACCGCCTAACAGCCGATTCTTTATTTTTTTTAAATACTTATTCTCCTATTCGGGACACCGGTCTAGCTAGTAAGATGAAAAAAAGAAAGTTGATTAAAGACAACAAATACATTATGTCAAAAAATAAAAATTTACCTTCCCGGAACCCCTCCACTAACACTTGAACTTTATGATATGGTATTAAAGTTCAAATTGACTTTTAAGTATTATTACGAATATTTTGTATGGGAATATAGAAGTGTTGTTTTTAGAATTTTTCACTCATTTTTTTTAATTTTGCTCTCCGTAAGAACCATCCTCGTACTTCAAGGAATATTATAAAAAAAGAATCAGACAAATCGGTCAAGCCGTTTTCATTTTATGTCGTGACAACGGAAAACGGGTTTCATTTTTATATATATAGACTAGCGGACCCAACAGACGTTGTCCTGCATGATATTTCAAGCGATTAGGAAATTAAAGCATCAAAGTACCGACTGCAGCGACATCTGTCAGGCTGATTTGTTCCCATCCCCAGATCCCCTTGAAAACACACAAAAAATTTCATCAAAATCGGTCCAGACGTTTGAGAGATGTTCAGTGACATACACACTCACAGAAGAATTATATATATAAAGATATATAGGATATTTGTTTTAAAATAAGTGTTGTTTGATGATTTGCTATTTTAAAACATTACCGAGAGTTATTAACTCCGGTTTTTTATTTCGGCCTACACCCTGTCTTCTTTGCCGATGAGTAGGGATGCCTACCGATTTTGAATGACGTGGAATAAGTGATACCAAGTACCTAAGTTCCATAATAAACATATTTAATTTTTTATTTTATTTTAATATAAAGATCTCCGATCTAATCACATTTTATTTAACAAGCGCAATAATCTATCAAGGCGACAAAGTTTACCTTGGCAGAAGTATCGCGATAAAAAAATTCATATTGTTTTGCACAAACTACGCAATTTTAACTCAACTCAAATTTGAATTCCCAAATATGATCGACCTAAATGCAACTGAAATGACGTTAAGAATATCTAAATAGATACCTACTTCTTATTATATAAATACATATCTTTTATAAGAAAAAACTTGCTACAATGACTGAGAATTACTTGCCAGTTCTTTTCATCTTACGCCTTAATTTAAGAACTGGCGGTAAATTTAGATTTTTATTAAAGAATTTTAATTTGTCATTAGCTAAAATGGTTCTAGCTGATTTTATTTTAAACTTCATACAGTTTGATGTATTTTCGAGCAGTGTTGGACTAGTAGCTTCAGCGTCTCTCCCTGAGGTCATAGGTTCTATCCCCAGTTGTGCACCAATGTACTGTATGTCTATGGACGCATTTAACATTCGTACGGTGAAGGAAACCATTGTGAAGAAACTGGCTTGCCCTAGACCCCAAAAGTCGACGGCGTGGGTCAAGCACAGGAGGCTGATCCCCTACTTGCCTATTAGATTGACAAATGATCATGAAACAGATACATAAATCTGAGTCCCAGACCTAAATTTTTTTTTTTATGTAATAGGACGTAAACGAGCAGGAGGTTCATCTGATGTTAAGTGATACCGCCGCCCATGGACACTAACATTGCCAGAAACGTACGTACAAATTAAAATAAAAAAATCATTTAATCATATAGGTAACACATTGTACACTTATGACTTGTCAGTAAAGAAATACATATTAATGCTTCTAATTTTACATTTAGTGCCTTACATTTAGTACGATAGATTAGATTAGATTTACGTAGATTTTATAATAATTTTCCTTGTACAGATTTTCCATTAATAGGTCCAACAAAGGGAATTTCTTTAACCGGGTGTCATGTATCGTGTTATCAAACAACCCGTGACAGAGGCGTGTCTCCATATCAATGTACTCGTGTAGGTTTATATTTAGGGCTGAAAGTCGAATGGATTTTGGATTATTTTCCTCTAAAGAGACTGCAATGTAACAGCCTGTATTGTCAGTGCTAGTACAAAATATTTGAGATCTAAACACAACTATTGTTAACTAAGCGATTTCTGTGCGTAAACGAAAAAGAAGGGCTGATGAATTAATATACACTTGAAGACAAGCAAAGATAGACACATCTGGAAAGATGTTGAGGAGGCCTTCACCCTAGAGGGATCCACACACGTCACCCACATGTGACGAACATTTAGCTATAAGTAATAATTAAACACTTCTAACAATACTCGACATGTGACTGAAGGATATGGAAATAAAAATGCTTTATTTTAAGCGATTTCAGCGTTAAAACAAACAGCTGCTTTTGAAATAAAGATCTCTCGGCGTGTCTATCGTCTCAGATAAATAAAAAACGATAGAGCTAGAATGTGCCAAAGAATGGCTAAAAATAGGTAACAGTTTCACAAAGAATTAGGAACTAAATATAACTGTAAAATATCATATTTTTGTCCTATTTGCGATAATCCTACTTTTACATTAAAGTTGTACGTGACAACCCTATCGTCTGTAATATAATTATATGGTCAGTGTGTCAGGTTAAAGTATAATTAGATTGCTTTCTATTTATTGTTTATAAAGTATAGAACGACTGGATTAGGAATGCCCATAGCGATATAAATTAATGAAATGTATGCCGATTTTCTAAATATTGATGCCGATTTACTTGTTCTTTTTATAGAACATTAAGTCATCTGATGTTAAGTGACACTGCCGCCTATGGATTCTATCAATGCCAGAGGGCGTCTTAAGTGCGTCGTGATTGCCATGCTTGAACCTAAGTATCTAGGTTTAGTAGGAGGGCGATGGAACGAGTGTTACTTGTGGTGAGTGGTCGGACTTGAATTCGTACACGGGGTGAAAATATTAATTTCAACTGTGCTCTACTGTTTGCGTTTCAGTCTCACTATAACTCCTATTTTGCTACGACTAGTGATAATAGTTGATAGACGCTAAACTTTTTTTTATTATACTTACAAATAATTGCTTCAGTATCTCATGTGTCATGGGGTAATGATAGCTGGTCTTTTAAAGCAATAGTTAAACAAAAACTTGGTTTACACGTTTGTTTGAGATGAACGCGATGTTTAATAGTCATACATTATATTCTAATGAAATATTATTCCTAGAGTAAACTAAAAAGAAATATATGGAAAACTGTGCTGGTACTCGATGTATTTATGTGCTTTGTTGGAAAGGTGCTGCTTTTCCTCTAATGGCCCGAAGGCTAACATCGCGAAGTTGTACACATCCTTAGCGGTTGCAATATTTTCTTAAATTCCTTACCATTAAAGTAAAACTTGAGTCTGTTGGCGTAAACATTACTCCTGGGTATCGAAAGGAGATCTGCCACTGGGTCAATGAGACTTCTGAAGCCACCAGATACAAGATATACGGCCACACCTCGTTCTTGTAGTACCTTCACTAGTTCCCTGGAAAAGAGAATGATTTTTTTTCTTATTTTATATTTAATTGATCATTCCTCATATAAAGATAGTGGCATCGCTCAAAGTATTCGAATTTTTTTTTATGTATGTCTACCCGTAAATTATACACATCGCGTAATGCTTTTCGGTAAAAAACATTGGGAGGAATTAAAAGTTTTAATAATTTCAATTGTAATTGAAAAAATAACAAAAAAAAATATATTATAATGAATAAACATTTTTTTTAAAGTACACGCTACTCTCTACACACTGTCAAAGTCCTAAATAATTTCTAATATTCAGCGACAAATCTGCCAGTGTTTATTATATTTGTACATATAAAAACAATACATAAGTTCAAGAAACTATCTGGTTAATACCACTTTACTATCGCAATGACCTCACGTATGATTCAATGATAAAAATATTTCATTATACGCAGACGAAATTTAACCGAAACGGAACGGTTAATAAAAGGAAAGGAAACGTGTTTTTCTATATCAACACAGCTGTCTTTGTTTCTAGACTGTAGTAACTATGGCAACCGAAACTACCTTATAATCCACGATTTTAAGATAAGTTTTGCATAATAAAATCAAGTCAATAAAAATTTAATAGTTACTGCCAGTTCTTAAAGGGCTCAAAACGGACGAGAAGAACTGGCAATTAACTCCCCGTCACTCTTTTAAATCGCCAACGTATTTTTTATAAAATGTTTGTAAGCAAACATTATATCTTGCTTCAGATGTTCTGATGTTCAGTGATACCGTCGCCCATGACACTCACATTGCCAGAAGGCTCGCAAACGCACTGCCGGCCTTTTAAGAATTGATACGCTCTTTTCTTGAAAGACTCTAAGTCGAATTGGTTCGAAAAACTAGTGGTGGTGTGCGGAAAAATTACCTTAAGAAACGCTCAGTTGTGGAACTACGGACGGTGATACGGTGATATTTTGTTTTATAATTAAATAAATAAGAACGTTTCATCTCAGCAAGGCGCGGTGAAATAGGAGCATGCATTTACGTAACGTAACGTAAACTGGCGGATAGAATAACTCAATTGTCGTACGAAACATCGCATCAACAAAACAAACGAAACATCTACTATATAAAAATAAGTCGGGTTTTCCTTCCTGACGCTTTAACTCCAGAAAGCACGAACCGATTTCCACGGTTTTGCATTCGTTGGAAGGTCTTGGGCTCCTTGAGGTTTATAGCAAAGAAAATTCTGGAAAAATTTCAACAGAAAAGCGGGATCACCAAACGAAATGTTACATAAAACGAAGCCATCTGGTGGCGAAACGGAGTTCGCTGAGTTTGCTAGTATTTTATATAAATAAAAATGTATCGCAAAACATATTTCGAAGAAGGCAACAATTCGAGTAAGTATTTTTTATTCCTTGAACTCTGAGGAAGGTTTTTATGTAGATTTTATTCTGGAAAAGTGAACAGTCTATAGGTAACATAGCATGTGTTCCATATGTTGGTATGTAGCTACTAAAAACGTAGGCATAATAAAGTGTTATTAAGACAAAACGAAAATCCGCGGGGGGCAGTATATTATTATTGCAAATATTGCACTTTGTTATCTACCTCATGTCGTAATCTAATAATAGAAATTCATTTATAAAAACAACCAATACATATTTGCAGATAGCACAATTTTATATCGGCGTTCGTCTTCCCTAAACTAATTTATTAACAGACATATACATATTAAAGTTAATTCACGAAAAAAAATTTAGCATCGATGTGTTGTCTGTTAAGACATTCATTCAATACACTATACTATTTATTACTTAAATAATGTAATAAATACTTTTCATTCTATGTCAGAGATAGACACAATTATGGATTTTACTTGGTCCTTCGAGATAGGAGCGTACCAATTTTTATATTTATTTTCTTTATTTTACAAATATAGACGTACGTTGTTTGCTCTCGATGTACAGAGCCGAACTTTCGTTACCGCTCGGGTCTGTACGTCATACTCCACTCGTTTTTTTTTATGTCATCTCGAAAAAAGTGCTCGACTAAAGACATTTATTTACTTTTTCTATTATGGGCAGTATTTTGCAGGCCGGCAACGCACTTGTGAGCCTACTTTCAGTATTAGGCCTGCCCGTTTGGCCCCTATTTAAAAACTACAGACAAAAAAGGAGCTAAGCAAATAATGTCCCATAATAGGGGCGAAATTCTGTGTCTGTTTGATTCATGTTTCTAAGGTAGGTGCTTGCGTACCTACATATGTCCACGATCGAAGCTAAGACCTATTCGTATTATTATTTTCTGTCTTAAATATACAGTAGAACCTCGATAACGTAAACCTCGGTAACATAAAAACCTCTGTTACTTCAAAAAATACTATGTTCCCTTCCCATCAGAGCCCAAAACCTCTATAACTTAAAATACGCAACCTCTATAACGTAAATAAATAATCTCTATATAGGCCCTCAGTAACTAAAAGAAATGTTTCCACAACCTCTATAACATAAAATTGTTTGTGAATGAGTCATTTTATAAGAGTGGCAAAACAAATGGTTTCGGTATTTATTGTTTGCTTTATCTAAATTCTTCAAAGCTTTGCGGCGGTTAGCTTTGTGACAACGACTTACTTGCATCATAAGTTAATGTGTTAATGTATTCTCCTCTCTATTTGTCATTGAAAATCAAATCGATTTAGAAACAGTGAATTTTTTAAAACAAAAGAAAATCACAGATTTTTTTAAGTAGACTAAACCTTTAGTTGTTGTTTTATTTTTATGAAATGTAAGTAATGTGAATAAATATGATTACATATTTAATTTTCCATCCTTCTGATGCATTCAAGTAAAAATGGGAGGAAGGGTACATAGAAACATGTACATACCTCTATATTAGCCTTTACCTGACATAGAACCTTGATAACTTAAAACCTCTATAACATAAAATATTTTGTGTTTCCCTTGGACTTTATCTTATCGAGGTTCTACTGTATAACAAAAGTGTTATAACTTACGCGACGCCCGGTGTAAGGTGAATAGGAAATTTCTCTAAGAATTCTTTAATTTGGCCGACGGTGGGTCGTATGATATCCAGCCTCTTCTTTAACGCCTCCTGGAACGTCATGTTACCGCACATCGCTTCTGCAGTTCTGAAATGAATATATAAATTATTTCACGCCACCAACGGTAATGTGCGCACTCGAAATATAATTTAGTCCAGCATTAAAGCTGGGGCGGCCGCAGAGCAGGCAAAAAATAATAAACGGCACAAATATAAGAGTATTTCCTCCAACTTCAATTTTGTTCCCTTTGGAGACTCTTAGGGTTCAAGTGCATAGGCGCTTATTAAAGATTTAAGTTGGTGCCTAGTAGATAGTACCGGTGACCCCAGAGCTGGCACTTTCCTGGCTCAACGAATAAGTATCGCAATACAGCGAGGAAATGCGCCCGCGTTAAAGGTACACTGCCACAGGGACCAAACTTTTTAAATTTGTATTGATTATCCTTTTAATAATTTTTATTATTATTATTTGTACGTTAAGAATTGTAAATAATGTATACTTGATTTTTAATAAAAGTATTTAGTCAAACATTTGTATTTTTAAAAAAAAAAAATAATCAGTTGCAGTTGTTTTTAGGCTTTTAGGTCTGGGCTTCAGATTTCTGTATCTGTTTCATGATCATTTGATAAGCTCATGCGCAAGTAGGCGATGAGCCTCCTGTGCCTGACACACGCCGTCGGCTTATTGGGTCTAAGGCAAGCCGGTTTCACGATGTTTTCCTTCACCGTTTGAGCGAATGTTAAATGCGCACATATAATATTAATATTCTTCATTGGTGCAAAGCCGGGAATTGAAACTAAGACCTCATGGAAGAGAGCTGAAGCCACTAGGCCAACAATGATTTATTTTAAGGCATAAGAAAAAGTGATTATGTTATATGAACCAAAAATTGTTCGACTTCGACCGCAGCGAAAGTTGACGTTGAGGATATATTACAATTCAATACTCAGTATTTGTAGGTAGAAATAAGTATGTTTACAAAACAAAAACATAAAATCTACTGTAAATGTTCAGAATCTTCTATTTTTATTTGAAAATGGGACCCAATGGGCCCTCCATTCTGCACTTTGACGTGTGTATTCGTTTTTGTATACCATCACAACGGTCAAGCCAAGTCGAAGATTGAAGTAATTATTTATTATTTACAAGTTCGTTTACTCTTACCTTTAAAAGCCAAGTTTTATACGTAATCTCAATAACACATTATTTTAGCCAATCAAACTATTTTATATTCAAAATAATTAATTATGATAATTAAACGAGTTTTATTCAGTGTTTTTCCTTCGCTTGAAACGCGTGTTGATTTTTATTATGTCAGATCTCAGCAAATGACATCGACTAGAGTACCTATCTTTTTTTAATAATAAGTTTCAATATTAATATGACATAATAAAAATCAATTTTGTTTCGAGTAACTTTGTTTATTTCATAATGATATTCCCTATATAAACCTTTTCTTAAAACAAGAATTCCCATCAAGTTAACTACACGAATACGTAAGATAATTAAGTTTTTGGATCGGGAATACCTACTTTGTGAAATCAATGTAAGATTTCATTCTAAAAATTTCCGATTCGCCGTTGAGCTGAGCACGCACTGAGCTCCGTTAAGTTGTTCATGCAATTTAATGCATTTTTACCAATGTATTACGTCACCGTATTTATTGTATATTGCTAAGGTCAGCCGGGACCGTAATAATCTGCATTCTATCAACGCTTGTAATACAAATTCCAGAGACAAATACACTGCGGCAGGCGTGACCCACTAACTCAAAAAAAATATTGTATATAAATAGTCACGTGACTTAGCGTGAGCTAATGCTATTTTCATACAAATTCCTGAGTGTCCAAGTGATTTTGTCTCAAACCTCAGGCCTTGTATTAAAGTTATACTAGACAGAAAGTGTACATTGTCACCATACACAACATCAACTCTATAGTCTGAATTTTACTTACAGTCTTTTAACATCTTCGCCTTTTCCGCAGAATTTCGCCAACTCGTCAATTCCTTCGTCCTTGATGACTGTTGAATCGACATCGAAGCACACGCAATCAGCTGTCCTCAACACCTCTTTGACGCTTTGTTGAGGAGTCATCGCACTGATTGATACTAAAGACAGTGTCTTTAGGGTGGCGAATTGAAGATTTGATTTTAAACTATATGAAAAAGAAAGAATAAACTTAGTCAAACCTTGCTAAATAACAAATATGCATTCAAGCAACGTCTAAAGTTAATGAATAGTCAACTATCATTGAAATCATATAATGATTTCTCCTGTTGTATTGAAAATTGTTTTATAACTAACAATATTCAAGTTGTCCTGTGGTAATTATGGT
Source organism: Pieris melete (assembly GCA_963693345.1). NCBI lineage: Eukaryota > Metazoa > Arthropoda > Insecta > Lepidoptera > Pieridae > Pieris > Pieris melete. Next base: position 2,574,838 of record CAVNZK010000010.1, on the reverse strand, counting down.
TAAATGAAAAACCTATTTTCCTCAATTATCAACGCAAATATTATGCGTCAATCGAAAGGAAAATAAACCCATAAACCTTGTCAACAACAACACGAAGGAAACTAGCTGACTTATAATCAAAGCAACTTTTACTTGGGATTATTACTACACTTATCAAAATGACCATGTGATATAATGCCAAAATGTTAGTTTTCATGCATACATGCTAAAATGCTTTTTAAAAATACCTGCTTAGAGCCATTTTCACTGTGTACTAAGATTTATTATTTTATCGCTCAAAACAACGTGTTTACCGACCGTATTTACGGAGCATTCGTTTTGAATAAACTATTAATTAGTAAAACCCACTTGACCGGAAACCGTCACGAACACGCCTCCGTTGAATGTGATATCATATAGTACAGTAAACTTCGTTGCGCGTTATCGCCTTTTATTTACCAGCCGCAACAAGATAAGGCTATGATGCGAGCTACAAGACTTTTCTCTGAGAGCTACGTACTATGAATGACGTCAAACATTATCTCCATTAAAGACATATGCTAGACAGTGGCGAATTTTGAAGTAGGGGCGATGATCCCACAGTTGTCTCTTTCACTCGCGATATAACAGTATGGAGTGTTTGTTGAAACGATTGCTTTGCCATCTGCGTCGAATGAAAATCGCCTTATCTTTTTTGCGGCCGATGTTAATGGCACTGATTATTCTTGTTTTGTAAAAACAATGTCAAAGTTACAGAGAATCCTTACCAATAGATACATGTACAAAATAATTTGAGACCTGCAGAATAATGGAGGTAAAATCGGAGACTGGAGAGATTCAAGATTAATATTTTATTATGAGCAATATTATTAATCATAAAGTATAAATTAGATGTAGCCTTGATATTTTAACCATATATACAATATGTGCTTAGAGCCACATGGTTTATAGCTCATACTGATATAATTAAATATAAAATTGCGTTTAACTATGATATTTAAAATAATGAAGTTAGTGTTTGTTTTGTCTTTTGAAAACATATTATTATTTATCTATTTTTAGGAAAAAATTGCTTTTCTTTTGTTATCCAAAACAGATTTAATCATATCTATTATATTTAAAAATATATATCACTGTCATATTTTAATTGATAATAATGGTCCACTAGCATGCAAAAATAAATTACATGTCATAGATAATACTTAGAAGGTCTTTAAAGGTAATAGAAAAATTTAGAGCTGATTTGATGATATCTTTGGATTTTGAACATTGAAATAATAACAAAATTTACATAATTCAATTTCCCAACAAGGTTATTATTGTGATCATGCACAGACTTCATGATTTAGTTGCTAAGTCTGATAAGAACTATTCATTGCATAATTGCTAATTAAAAGTTACAAAAGAAAAAAAAACAGTAATATTAGCCATTATATTTATTTTAGACTCTATTAGATGATTTTATCATCTTAAGTTATTCTGTAACTGTAGCTATTTTTTTTTTATTATGTTCTGTACTTTAAATAAAGAGTGAGATTAGAGTTATAAACAAATATAATGGGTAAAGCCCTAAAGTAGAGTTACAATATTGTTACATGTACATGTATAAAACTGTGGTAGATGAGCCACAGTTTTACCATTGTTAAATGCATTGTAAAGTAAATTTATAGTCTTCTTTGATAAATAGACTATCCAACACAATATTATAAACAACACCAATAGTTTCTGATATTAAAAAATTCACCTATACAAAAAAAACATTCAGCATATACCAAGTAAGTAGGTATTGAATTTAGAGACTCAATCTGCTACATTGGGACCTCTGACAGACACATAAATTGACCCTAACAATTGGTGGAAAACTACACCATATATTCATATCTACCAATTATACAGAATTTCTTAAATATTTGTTAACCCTTTTTGGAAACCATTAGTTACTAGTTATACTGTCTACCTATTTTTATTATTTTATACTTCAATACTATTTGAGAGTTAATTATTTTTTTATAATTTATAGATAAAATTAAATAATGATATTGAGAAGGTTAAGGTCAATTATTATGCAACTCATCATGCTGTCGCGTTTTTTAGTAAATAGAACAATACAAAGATAATACAATGATAGTATATATCTTTCATACTTGTATGAACCATGCGGTCTTACAGTGTTTGATAATATTTACAATAAATAAATAATTGATGAGTTCTAAAGGAAAATGCAATGAAACATAACATGTTTCTAATTATAAAGGATTATTTAGTATATTTACAACTATAAAAATAAGAACAAGCAAAAGATATCAGTCAATCATCAATAAATTGGTAAGATATTATTGTGCCAATTCATTGAAACTAGTATAAGCCAGATATTATTGACTGATACCGCCTATATGAAATTAGAAGGATTGTTTGAATAATAATAAGCCAGTATAAATCTAATATAATTTTTTTTCTATATCTCTTTAAATGTAAGGTACTGAACATATTATTCTATTGGATATATACATAATATAAGTGGCTTAAAAATATTGTTAGAAAATGATGTATTTGACAATACTAATTCAATATATAATTTCTTACTCTTTATTGAGAATATCCTGGTGGTGTTAAGGTCGTCATTTACTAGTGGTGTTTTACAATTAATAGGACCAATGTTTACGGTCGCGGGCACTTACATGTATAAAAACATTTTAAAACTAATGCTGACTCATTGCAATCTAACAAATTAGAATTAATTAAACTAGTTAACCTTGCATCACACACCCTACAACATCACATCTTACCTTTTGAAAATAATAAATAATCTTACATGAATAGTGCCATCATCCTTGCTCTATTTCTGTAACATCTATTGCTGTTATGATTAATTTTTAGATCTTATAAAAATAATAAACAAACAAAATTATTTTTTAAAGCCAGCCAGTTGTATCAGCTGTGTTTGACATATTTATACAACATTGACTGCTGACTGATGATAATCGAGAACCACATAAATAAAGCCGTGTGTGTCTCCTCCGGAAAATTGGATTCGGGTGTTGAGAGCTATCAAACTTCTATTAAAAAATATATAAATAGAAACAAATCTTTATACAATTGATTATTTCATTCGGATATTTTTATTTCATGTCTGAAGTCGCCTTATAAAATAATAAAGACACAGTGTACTGTTAACTTTTATTTCACTCTGAACTTAATTGT